>OX382348.1:3667383-4867383 GCA_947507615.1 Hemithea aestivaria | reverse complement strand
GCGTTATCTCTTAACATCAGGACAGCGTCTTGCTCGTCTTCTTACTTCTAGTGGACCTGCACGCACATTAAACAGTTAACAAAATAAATAATAATATGGTGCTTGATTATTTTTTTACATATCTAATATCTGCCTTTTTATTATTTTAATAAACATCATTCAAACGGTACTGCTACGCCACATCCCCTATGTCCCTGCATTTTAAATCTGCAATAACTTCGAAAGTTTTCATTCAAATTTGAATAGAAAGCACTTTTTTGTGACACCACAGATATATACAAAAACTTAGAACTAAAACAATTTATAATATAAAAAGTGTAACAATTGGCGGTCTTATCGCAAATTACATGCTGTAAAGGGCGATGATTGAACTTTTTAAACTACAACTCGGAAACTAGGTCATAATATTTGGTAAATAGCTACGAAGAACTAATGTCTCCCTAGTTCGTTGGTAAATTAAATAGGTAGAAATTGGTCCACCCCCACCCAGTTCACAAAAGGATAGTGTTTGTTAAAAGCATTATTTTGCAATTTACCTGGTACTTATTGCAGGTAGACGACAAAAAACCGTCGCAACGGTTACCTTTTTTACCAGATATCGAAACAAAAGGTAATGAAATAATTACAGACACTTTTTATTAAAAATCATTTAAGCAATTAATTAAGTAAATTACATCAACTTAATCCATTGGATTGTGATTGGACTTAATCGAAGCATGTACTTTAAGGTAATTGTCCATTACACTGGACCACACTTTATTACTCAGTTGCTAATTTAGTGGTCTTGTATTGGTCAATGATAATTACGTTCTCTTGTAGGCGTCTTAGTAAGAGTTGAAGAAAAGCGACAGACATATCGAATTTTTAACAATTCTTGATATTTTCTAAATTGTTTCTCACGTCAAGTCACTTGCGCCTTTGATTTTTGTTACAAATGTCATTTGTTTTAAGATTTTTTTTTGCAGACGACTTTTATTTCTGGACAACTAGAGAAAGTTGAAAATAATGAATAAATATATAAAGGAACAAATACATTTCCAGGACATTTTAATAACATTATAAAAGACAGGCCTATAAACACCACGTTCATACGAGTTCATATTATATGTGACTTTATTCTTATCATGTATGCCATTTTTGGTAATTCTCTCGTGGACCATACATTTCTGAGATTTTAATTAATTGGTCCAGGGTAATGGGCGTACACCTTAATGGAGTCATTTTGATTTCCTCCAATTATTGGACAGTTAATTTACTCGCACTTTTAACTTAATGTAAATTGAATTTTCATTATCTTGTTTAACGATGCATAATAGCTATTATTGCAACGGCTAGGCAGATTTTTAACTTGTAAAAGGTTTTTAAAACCTTACATTTTTATATTTAATTATATATTTTATATTAAAATAACAGGAAAAGAATTTTAATAGACAACAGTATTAAGTAATATGTATTCTTTTAAATGACTTTTACTAATAAACTATATTATTTTTGTTTCAGGTAAGAATTTCTTCACCACTGAACGTAATACAATCCACCACAGACATTTTGAATAAAAAATTGGTAAGCTGAGAAATATTTTAAACAGAAAATCTTCAATTAATTTACCTGATTGACCAGCGGGTTATTCCGGTACCAAAATCGCATAATCTTTTTGCTAACGTCCACTGTCAAATTTAAAAAAAAAAATCTTGAAAATTCTTGTAATGGCAGTACAAAATCAAATGCAACTTCATTTTTTTTTTAATTGTGCATATTATGATCGTTTTAAAGGGGCGACTTACCTACGTCGTTTTTTAGTCGGGGGTTAAAAATAGTAACCAAATTTAAATCCTAACAGGAATAAAGACATCCTTATTCGAAGGTAGCAAGGAAATGTTGTTTATAAGCAAAAACCTCACAATAGCGCGGTGGCACCGGCATTCCACCGTGAGGAGTGTATCTCTTAATCAAATAGCGGTTAAGACACACAGACTAGCAGTTTACACAATTTTAGTATAGATTTTTCATTAAAAGAAAGAAAGAAAATAAATTTATTGCTAACTTTTACACAATTTACTAAATGAAATATATTAAAAGAAAAAAAAAAACATTATTTGGCAATAGGGATAGCCTCAGCGTGTAACTACGTCAACCCAGAGTTAGCGTAGTTGCTGGTTTTCAGGCTGCCCCTTTGCTCGAACTAAGATGGTACGTCGAGAGGTTTGTCATAGCGGGTTTAAATAGATACCTACACACATTTGAATATAGAAAATTTTGATTTTGAAAAGGAGTATGAAGACGAGAAAGACGCTCTCTTGGTGGTAAAATAGTAATAATTGGGGTTTATATACTCCAACAGAACAGGTTACCCTACTTGCAATGTCAAAGTCAAATCACAGTTTACAGCTTGTGTGGCTAACCTAAATGTAAGGTACCTTTGTCCATAATAGTACAGTGCTAACCAGGATTTCATAATGATGTTAAAATTCTAAGTGCACTGCAAAAATATCCAAAAATAATTGGGAGGTCTGGAGAAAAGGACCCAGTTTATTTGATGTCTTAGAATTTTTAGATTAGATAACACAATATGAAGATACATTAGATTATGTAAAAACTAGCTGCGCCCAGCGGTTTTCCCGCTGAACTGTAGCCTATGTGTTATTCCAGGGTCTAAGCTATCTCTGTCCCAAAAAGCTCAATCGGTCCACCCGTTTAGGCGTGAAAGAGTAACAAACATACATCCAGACATCCATACATTCTTACAAACTTTCACGTTTCTAATATTAGTAAGATTGACTCCCAGATGCTACCATGTCTTGCAAGGGACATCAAAACGTCTATTCCAAACGCAATTAAACGTAAATGCTACACATAACAGCCCCGATAGACTTCATTATTCATCATTATCCCACGTCTGAAGTCCTCCCCACCCGTATCTTCCAAACCACGCATCTTAAGATTTTCATTTGGCATCGCGGGTGTGGCAAGTCGTTTTAATCAGAGCCGGCGCAGACCCGTTTGAATTTTCTATTAAAATCCGTGAGACAAGTAGGGAAAGACAAAAGAGACGTATCTCGATCTATTAATAAGGCAGTTTAATTTGGAGGGTGGTAGCGTTGGAAGAAAAAGTTGCAAAATATTTTTCTAAGAACTTAGAAGATACCATCTCCAACGAGAATAGACAGATGCAGGTTTCTAAGAGTTATAGTTTTTCGATTTTAGCTCGCGTTCTGAAAATTTACTCGATAATCACAAATTTAAAGTAAAAAGGACCGAACTTCTCTTTAAGTCGTAAACTTTAAGAGTACATAGACTACGTGATGACTTCGTCTAATCCACGTAAATCGTGAGATTTACGTGGATTAGACGAAGTCAGACAGATTTGTTCGATAACATGTGTATTCAAAATTATTTAGTTCACTAAAAATACGATTGTTTTATTGCTTTTAGCTATAAGACCGCTGTAACACTTTTTTATATTTTTTGTACAAAAGTTATTTTTTGTACATTTTATTTTGTTTCAATAAAGTTCAAATAGCTGTCTGAAGAAAATATCCTCGACTCCTTTCTTGAATACCTCTACATAATTTCTTTAAAAAAATAAATGTCGTACGCGAAATTCCCTCTATATTCTGACGAATGGTCAAAGCGACATCATACATCCATTTGTCTCAAAATCTTTGTCTTAAATGTCTTTGAAAATAACTATTTGTTAAAGTTTTCTGCGAACAGTACCTCGGCTTGTGACAGCAACGTACACGAGCCAGATTAATGGCTATATTTAAATTATTCCGTTGTATTTCATGTCCTTGTTTTCTTATATTTTTCTCATGTTTTTCAACAATTCCTTTTGTTACCGGCGCTTGGAAAATGCCGTTTTGTTTCACGGATTATTGTTTTAAAGTCAGATCTCGCGGAGTTAAAAATGAAATAGTGAAGCCAATTTCAACTAATACCATTATGCCCCAGAGTTGACGCTTTGGTAAAGGCTTACCATCATTGAACCTGCCTGATGAATCGATGACGTAATTAAAATTGCAGGAAAGATCTGGATGTGATGCATATAAAACAAAAAACAAAGGAACACAGGTGCATATAAAACAAGTGAGAAGGGAAATCCCTATCCCAGACGTAGGCTAAGATGAGCTGTTAACGATGGTGATGTCGAGAAACAGTTTTTATGCACGCGTGGCGGAAAGTATATGAAAAAAAAAATATAAATAAAAACTAAATAAAAATTAAAAAATCCACGTGATCCTCGCTACTACAGAGATACAAATAAAAATATAAACGCCAGAGTCACTACATTATAAGATACAAGTTGTGTGGGTAACGTACCTATTACCTATGCGGCATCAGCCCTTATTCCTATAGACTGCTTCCTTTTCTACTAACTCCGATCTAAACCTCTACATTTTTCATTCTGATTACAACGTTTCCTAGCGTTTGAATTGTTTTGTATTTGTAATCTGCATTTAGTTTTTGTTTTGCGACTCTTTCTCAAAGGATGGATATTTCTCTTTGGTTGTCTGTGTATTTTGTAATTGAATTAAATGGAGTACGTTCAGAATGGAGGAGAAATAATTAAATGTTTTGTATTAAGTTGTCAGTTGAATCACTCGTGTGTAAATCCGGTCTTATAATAAAAATTGGTGTTTATTTGAACAGAAATGAGGGTCTATATTATTAGGCTAGTGCACTCTGGTGAATATCAATAATATCCGACAAAAATTAAAGTGTCTTAAGACACAGGAAAGTATGTGTTTGTAAAGTATGTTTCAACTTTGTCGCATAATCTTCGTTTAACACGTTACATGACAAATCGAGGGTCTTTTTAATTTAGCTTTGTGGTAAATTGCTAATTAAATAACTGTTATAATAACTATCTTGTCTATAACATATATTTCAGAATTTCCATTTCTATTTTTTTTCTTGTTTCTATGTTTGGTAAACCAATTAAGGTTAAACCTAGCCGGTTTCCCCACTTTCGCACACAACTTTTATTTAACTCAAAAATGTGTATTTGTTACTTCTTCCCGCCCAAATAGCTGAACCGATTGAGCTATAATTTGGCAAATACATACATAACTCTATATTGAAACACTACAAATAGGTAATACAGATCAACTTAAACACAATTTATTAACGAAAGTGTGACTCTCAGATTACCTTGCAGGGACTATAACATATTACTTAGCGATAAGACCGCCAATTGTAACACTGAGTTTTTGTATGATTTTAGTTTTTAAGTTGTTTTGTATATTTTCTTTTTGTGTTTCGGTATAGGGTTATCTATCTATATAATTATTAGGGGGTGAAACCGCTATACTTCGTCTCAAAAACAAAGATAATTTTTGCAGGGTTCAAAGGATCAATATCTTAATCAATTTGATATAACATCGGATATTTATCATAATATAATTTTTTTTTATACAAAATAGGCCTACGTTTGACCACATCCCACCTGATGGAAAGTGAAAATGCGGTCGACGATGGATCACGTATGATGCCTAGAAAGGTACCTATTCACTCGTGCCTTGAAGATACCCAAGTTGTACCGCTCGGGAAACACGGATGACGACAAAGTGTATATCAGATATATATCATAATATTTATCGGATAAAACAGTTTTTGTGAATATATCAATGATATTTTCAATGATATGTAAGCTTCGAACCCTGCAAAAATTATCTTTATTTTTTAAACGAAGTATACGTAGTAATAGTTTCTATTCTTTGGTATAGGTATGGCTAGTACAAACATACATTGAGCCAGATATACACGTTAACCTATTTCACCTACATATTACCTTATAGTGCACACTGGTCAGTGTATCGCCCCACGATCTTTCAGCGCTATAAATTACACGTTTTTGTAAGTTTCATTAGAACTTGCATATTACGGTTAAGTTTGTGCTTAATCTGTGCTTAAGGCGATGGTAGCACGCCAAACGGACATTAATATGGAATATGGGACTTATGGGGCCAGTTTATGGACGTCAGCGTTTTATTACGTCAACATTTTAATCCTACTGGCATTAAAAATGAAAAAGTATTATGAATAAAAAAAATGAAAAGGTTTATCTTCTAAATAATCATCATCATTATCTCAGTCATAGGACGTCCACTTCTGAACATAGGCCTCCCCTTTGGACTTCCATATGTACCGGTTGGAAGCGACCTGCATCCAGCGTCTTCTGACGAACATTATAATATGGATATGTGTCCATCTTTTCCTTTCTAAGTATATAATACTAGCTTATGCTCGCGGCTTTGCTCGCGTGGACAATTCCTTTCTTAGCGGAGGTATAAGTCATAAAAACTACCTGTATTCCAAATTTTAACTTTATCCGTTCAGCGGTTTGGGCTGTACGTTGATAGATCAGTCAGTCAGTCAATTAGTCACTCTTTCCTTTCATATATTTAAGAAGATACTCGTATAAAAGGAAAGGGTAACTAACTGATCTATCAACGCACAACCCAAATAGCTGAACGGATTGAGTTGAAATTTGGCACACAAATTGGTTTTAGGACGTACCTACATTTCCGCTGAGAAAGGATTTTGCCACGCGGGTAAAGCTGTGTGCAATAAACTCGTTTACAATATATTTTTTACATTTAATTAGGTTGAAATTTGACACAGAGATATTCCGACATAGACTAAGAAAGGTGAAACGGCAGCCAAACCGCAGTAATAAGCTTGTATGGGGCTTATGGATCAAGTTTATGGGCGGTAGTGTTTTTATGGAGAAAATGTTAATGTTCCCGAACATAATTTGTATTTTTTATTTATTTATGGCGTGTTTTAACGGATTATACAATGTGGTAAAATCTAGAGGTTTTAATCCATTCGTGCCTAAAACAAATGTCTAACTTAAAGAAAATTATTTTTGGATTAAATTTTCTACAGATAAATTTTAAAGACATTGAGACATCTCTTAGTGCTTGTTCACGCTATAACACGCGGGCGCGACAGACTTTGCTCACACCGCACGTGCGTTGTACGTGAACACCTTCATAGCACGTCATATGTTTGATATTTCGCGCCCGCGCCCGCGCGTTCACGTGAACAAGCCCTTATAGAACTGTAAGTCGATTTTCATTGGAGATTTTTAATTTTTTTTTCTACAATGATTTGTTAACTTTACGTCATCAACGCACAGCTTCAAAAACTTACTTGATTATGCTAATTTGGCACTAAGGTAGACATTATGACATCTTATAGAGGTATCTACTATGATATCAAGATTAAGTTGGACTTGGCACACAGGTGGAAATTATGACGACATCCTATATACTATATTATTTACATACTATAATATATGTAGGTACATATTGGTGGGCTTAATACCCGCTTGCAACGCAGAAGGTTGCGGGTTCGATTCCCGCATGGGACTAATGTTTGTGTGTTCACAGGTATTTGTTTCTAGGTCTGGGTGGTATTTAATATCTATTATAAGTATGTATTTACAAAAGAAAAGTTATATATAAGTATTATATCCGTTATCCTAACCACCATAACACAAGCATTAAGTTGCTTAGCTTGGGGTTAGGTGGCGCTGTGTGAAATGTCCTGAAATATTTTTATATTAAATGCTGTGAGTACAAAAAAACTTTTGACTTAAGTTTATATTTCACTCGCTATATTCTCATAGCTTAAAACTTCTAATAATAACTGTAGAAATATTCTAAAAATACACCAAGTGCCTGACGATAGGAAAAGTAATTTGTCGAGGCCTTAATTCGTGTTTTTGCTTTTGGTTTACTACTAACTACTTGCCTTCAAGAACTTTGAAGTTTACTCAAAATCATTAATTTTCCGGTTAACTTTTTCACCGGATTTCCATGAAAGTATTTACTTTTTTACAGACTTCAAAATAATGTTCATGGATTTTTACTGTGGGTCTACAAATAACTTCGAATACGCCTATACAGTTTTGGATTTTTGGTTTCAAATACTATAATACAGCTATAGGAAGTCCCATTTTAATTTACGGAGGGATTTATCCCGCCTTCTAGGTATATTCTGTTGCCATCTACGGACACATCATCACCTAACATCACGCGAGATCGTGGTCATAAACTAAACCTATAATGAATAAAAAAATATATTAAAATCAATCGAACGGTTTTCAAGAGAGCTAAATTTATCTTGTTGAAAACATGCGTGAAGTAGGATTTACTTAAAAAATACATTTATTTGTAGTGCTTATTAAAATCGTAGTTTTCTTCAAGTTTTCTTCATATCATAACATTTACTCAAAACTATTTACAATGACGTCACATCCGCTTATTTATATAGTCCACTACTCCCATATTTCAGTCAAATTCAGTCACTTGCATAGATGACCTTTTACATACCACGAAGCTTTGCCAACCGAAACGCTACTCTATCTGCTCAGTTTTAAGGCACAATTTAGCTGTGTCCACAAAATGAACCAGGAATTTATTTTAGTCCAGATTCAGTAGTTACTTGGTGATGCTAAACACATTCGCAATTCACCAGAGTTAGAGACTCTTGTCGGGTTAATTTGCCATGAGAACACGCAACAGACTACACTGATCTATGTTTAATGGAAGAGTAGGAAAACAATGGGTGAGCGTAGTTTGATTAGATTTGGAAGCGTAGCGTAGTAATAAAGAGTGTAAGCAAAGAAACTCTTTAAAAGTTGTACAAAATCTTTTAAAATAATATTTAAATAAGTACCTCATATTTTTGCAAATAAAATATGACCGACACGTTAGCTTATTCCAATTTCGATTTTCCTAGACATAGACACAAATACAATACCCACGTAATCATCGATTGTCTTAATTGATTCGTCATCTTTACAAATAGGTAGTATAGTATCTTAATCGGAATTGTTTTTCGGAACACTATTTTTGTTACATAATTCAATTTATATATTATTCCAATGAAAAAACATAGCCTATTTTCTATATACAATATTTATAATGTCAAATATAATATAATTATTTGCATGCTTAGCTATTTGAAGCAAATTTTTAAAACAGTAAACACATAAAACTTCACTTCCTTGTATCAATTATTAAAATTTATATTTAACACAACAAAGCTTAATTTACAACAACTGTTAAACCAAACAGTAAATTAGCGTTATTCAATAGAAACTCATTTATTTAACGACCGTTCTCAACAGTGCCTTAATGTTTGAGATTGAATAAAATCACTACAAAAACGTAAATCTTCGGAGCGCTTGCCTCCACATGCAAAGTGTATGCTAACATACGGGGCTATAAAACTCGATGCACGTTGCCTCTTCTAGACAAATCTATGGCCATGTTTTGTACTAAATATGTAGATTTGCCTATTTATTCACAGTGGTAAGGACGTGTACACCGTTGCGTCGTCAGTTTTAAATGGTATTTATGGAGCTAAAGTAAATACTTATTTCGGTGCTCGTTTAATGCGATGTGTGAGCAAAATGCTAGCTCAAAGAACAAGCACTGCATTTCTGTGAGGCAATTTTGTCAGCTGCGCTGGCTGCCTTCTGACTTCTGACCGTGTATTTGTAAACTAACTTAATATTTTATTTACTGTAAATTGACTACAGGTAAACTCTCTTAATCATAATAGTCTGCTTTTTTGAAAACTGACGTGAGTGTTATCCATATTACTAAGTAAACAAACGATCTCATAGTAGTCTATTAGATAGTAAACATATATCACTTTAGTGGCTTTTGAATCAATGTGCACCAATCATACACATAATTTCACCTCTTATAATTTATCTCGTCTAGTTTCTATACTTCATAATAATCCAATCAAATAAACACAAAGGCAAGTGAACAGTCTTGAAAGGTAGGCATCGTACCAGCGGTACCCCTTGTATTGCAGGTATCCATAGGCGACGGTAGCCACTCACCATCAGGTGAACCGTCTACTTGTTTGACAACTATTACATAAAAAAATACTAGGTTTGTAAACACGCCCTAATAACTGCTTTTGTTTTCAGAAAAGCCTGCGCTTAGTTTTATTACTAGACTTAATGAAGGCTGTATTGGATTACTGGCGTTTGCCGCCGGTTTGGTTTAGAAAACTAACATTTGGCCAAACTCTATTTTAGATATATTCTAGAATCTGTATTTAAGGATGTCTAATGAGAGTTTCGTGACATGATCAGGTTTTCTATTACAAACCTTAACGTAACTTCATCTGCGCCTGTTCAAAGATACTTTATGACCTATTCAGTCTGAATAGCTCTGAAAATATGACTAAATGGCATCATCACTACGGTCATCATCTACGGTCGCATCGTTGCTTAACATCAGGCGAGATCGTGGTCAAAGGCTTACCTATAATGAATAAAAAAAAGTCTAAAGGTTTGAATTTCAGTTCTACCTAAATATACATAAAAAAAATATTGACCCCGAAGTTTAATCAAGCGCTTTATTCTTAAGTTTCTTAGCGGAAGCATAAGTCATAAAATCTATCCTTGCCTATGATCCAAATTTCGACCCAAGCAGGAAAGCTTAGCGGTTTTGGCTTTGCGTAGATAGAGTCAGTAACTCCTTCCTTTTACCTCTATATACTCAGTTTAGATTTTAAAGTAATCCTGTCAAGACACTTTACCTAGCCTAGACTATAGACCTAAAACGTCATACTTTTCCCATAATGTCAGTAAATACCTCTCCGTCGGGAGAAGTGTCGCGTATCAGGTGCTCCGAAGTGCATTAAAAGGCTTCTGAGCGCCGAAGCCTCCTGCGTCTCGGATACTAACAGGACTGACATCTTAAAAAGACATTCTAAGCCGAAATGCGAAGAGATAGGCAAGGAGAAGGAGTCAAAGTCTTAAGGTCTATGGTTGAGATGCAGCAAATTATAGAAAAATATATAATAATTGGGGTTTATACTCCAACAGAACAGGAATACCCTACTTACTCTGTCAGAGTCAAATCACAATTTATGGGTTGTGTGGCCAACCTATCTGTTGTAGTTTCAGGTCGCCGAGATAACTACAGGGCCTGCAACATGACCTGATGACTGCTTCCTACATATCTTATAGGAAACAGCCGGGACCCACAGTTTTACATCTGTATTGCAGTTAGCAACACAATAATGCTTCACCCTACTCACACTACATTACTTATTACTAATTTTATTATGGACAGGTTGCTTTAAAATCTAAGTATATAGAGGTAAAAGGAAGGAGTGAATGACTCACACTAGCTCTTAGACTATAAAGAATATTATTTCCCGATACAGAGAGAAATCACGTCGAAACCTGCCGGTGTTTTAGCGAATCAATAGATATTTGCACCAGCTCTCTATGATTTAGGAACTTTGAAACAATTATTATGATATTATTCAGCACAATTTTAGGACTATAATATTAAAGCTAGAGTAGGATTATCTAACAGTGGACATGTTACCAAAAATGTACAAAAAGTTGGGAAGAATGCATAAAATATCTTGGATAAATAATAAATATAGATACAACGGCATACTATTAAAAAAACATTTCATAATATAGATCCATGCATGGGGCTTAAATATTTATTTACATTTTTATTCTTTACTACTCAGTGGTTTTACGGTTGATAGAGCAGAATGGAGGAGAAAAACGTGTTGTGCCGACCCTACCTAGTGTGGGATAAGGGCAGGAAGAAGAAGACTACTCAGCGGTTTTACCCGCTGATAAGTAGTTCTATATCAATAGGTTTCAAACACACATTATATATTTTAAGAATATTTTATATAGTGGCTCGTGGCTTATAAAATATAAGCCACGTGAAGAAACTTTGAAGAAGACTTAACGAATCCTCCTAATAGTAACTACTACCTACTCTATTTTGCCCCATTTTTTTTCTCTTCTCCATTCACAACGCTTTATTTACATAACCATTAAACATTTGACGTATCAATCGAGTTGTAACGATAGTTTCACATCAGTACGTCTATTTTAACTGCATCGTTAGCAGAAATTTTAATATAAATGACCGTCATCGGTTACAGAAAGTTTGAGCGACGCGATTTGTATTCATTGCAGACTGTTTGGTATTAACAGGGGGTGACATTACGGTATATGTCTCTGTAACTAAGCTAGATGTTCACTTAGCTTGAGTGTAATGACCTTTTGTAACTAATTACAGAGTGTCTTGTATTTTTCACGTCTCGTTCTACATTTTGACACGTTATTTTGTTAACTAAATCAATCTGAAAAGAGGCCAACTGAAAAATAAGGCGAATAAAAATCAAATCTATTTGGAAAAAATAACATTATATCGAAATAGATTATACGATTTTGGAAACTACCGTGAGTGTTATCCATACTATAAATACGACACGGCTGTACTCACGTTGTCTATTTGTTGAGATACGTCTCAACCACGGTTTCGGACAATTACGATGTCCTTCATCAGGAGTTCACGCCTGCAGTAGTGTAGTAGTGTGGTCAGCGTCGGTTACTGCAGGCGTGAACTCCTGATGAAGGACATCGTAATTGTCCGAAACCGTGGTTGAGACGTATCTCAACAAATAGACAACGTGAGTACAGCCGTGTCGTATTTATAGTATCGAAATAGATTGTTTAAAATAATGTCAGATGATAATAATAATGTCAGATGATAATAATAATGTCAGATAATTATATAGCGTATATCTAATATATAAAATTCTCGTGTCACAGTTTTCGTTGCCATACTCCTCCGAAACGGCTTGACCGATTTTGATGAAATTTTTTGTGCTTATCCGGTATCTATGAGAATCGGCCAATATCTATTTTTCATCCCCCTAAATGTTAGGGGTAGTCCACCCCTAAATTTTTTATTTTATTTTTTAGACAAAATTTTTAATTTCTATTTTTTTATGATACAACATACAAAAATACATACAATCCTCAATTTTCACCCTTCTACGATCAATCCTTATTTTTTATTAGCCATTTTAGTAATTTAATCATTTTTCCTCTCCGGTCGAAAACTGATCAATCGTCATTTAATTAGTTATCCCCGCCAGATGTCTACAGGTGTCACTTCTGACCCAGTAAACAGCACGGAGTAGGGATGAGAACGAAGCCGGTCTCCTTTCTTTCTCACTCCCTACACAGTTGTCGGCCATCATTATTGTTTATGCATCAAGTGTAGTAGTAACGTTGACAATTATTATTTTGCTATCTCAGTGTAACTCTCATATTAACTTTTAATTATTCCTATTTTATCAATAATAATTAAATTATCAATTGTGAGTGTATTTTGCACGATTAGTTAATCAAGTGTTTTTATAACCTCAAAAGTACTCAACACGTGACACGAGCTTCCAATAACAACGGATTTTGTGTTGTAAGTATACTTTTTTTATTTATATCGAAAATGTTGTTGATCTAATAAAAATGTAATTTTAATTTAATTTTATTAAAAAAATGTAATTGCACAATTAAGATTTTCATAGTTTCCAAAAAATCAATGATTATGAATCTTTATTTTGAAATGTCAATGGAAATATTGGTTGTATGAAAAAATTATAAGAGACAATTTTTTCATAAAATTTAATTTTTTTACTTTTGTTTGAAAAATTTTTCCATAAAATAATGCTTATTTCACGCATATACCACATTCTTACATACATACATTATACACATTCTAACATACATACATACTTCCAATAAGTAAGCTATTTTTTGTCTACACTAGAAATTACTAGGAAATTATTTATATGGCAAAACAACGTTTGCCGGGTAAGCTAGTACCTATATAATACTAAAACAAAATTAAGAAACGCGTTTTAACTTTACCGCAATATGCCCTTAAAAAGATTAATATAATAAGTATTATGGTCTTGTAGTGTTTTTGTGATAAATAGTAAAAAAATCCGATTGCCTTTCTTCACATCTTTCGGATAGCGAATCGTTGATCGACTATTTGCTACAAATGATTACAATTCACAATTTTGATGACGTTTTCGAAAAACATTAAATTCTGCACGATTTGTTCAGAGTTGAAATGCGCTTGTTTTGTATTTATTTTACTTCAAATTGTTATAAAAACAGATATACCGCATTCCAAAACTGAGTAAGTCAGTAGCTATATTACCAACTAGCTTATGCCCGCGGCTTTACCCGCATGGCGAAATCCTTTCTTAGCGGATGTCCACGCCTTAAAACCTACTTGTATGCCAAATTTCAACTTAATCCGTCCAGCGGTTTGGGCTGTGCGTTGATAGATCAGTCGGTTGCATACCAATAAAATACATTAAAGTTCTGAATTTCATATGCATAAAAAGGTACTACTAAATCACTCTACCTACCAACTAATTATTGCTAAACTATTTCTGGAGTATTTTTAACATAAGTATAGGTACTGTGGTGCTTTGCTTTATTTTTACCTAGAATCTATAGAAGGTGATGTAATTTAGTCGAACAATTAGATTATTGTATTATCCATACATTAAATTAAAATTCTCAATCAAACTTAGCCCAGATGATAAATATTTTACAACATGACTTAAATCTAGATTCCCAGGACTTTTCTGGCACCAATTTTGTAGGAGATGCATCGGAATTTGAAGTTTTTATGCGATTTCTATTGAAATATTTTACGAATACGAATGTAAAATTTGTTCTGAAAGTGAAGAGTCGTGGCTTTGAAATGGGACCTAATAGTATGTGTCATTGTTACAAGATATTACCAAAATATTGACACTAAACGATTCGTGAGTATTTAGATTCATCTTTGTAAATAAACGGCATAAACTCACTTGTATTACTAATTGTTGTTATTTACTTCGGCACCGTGCCGACCGTTTCGATCCTGTATGAGGATTTTCTTCAGGGAGTAGCCGCGCCCCGCTTAGCACTCACGAAGTCGGTCGGCACGAAGCGAAGCCGAAGTATAAATACAAGTGAGTTTATGCCGTTTATTTAGAAACATTACTAAAATATGTTGGACACGACGTATTTATTTCCTTTGTAATATTTAATATTTATTTTACATTATTTATATTATTCACAAACCAAAATCATCTAATATTTTTTTTTTTTTATTTAAATCGCGGACTATTTACACCTATATTTTAAATTTTTCGATCTTGTCGACATCTCTTTTCCTGAAATTCTTTTCTTTTTGCACATTTTCTACGAATTTACTGTAACAGTCACTGTAAAACTAGGTTCTAAACTAGAACTTTGAATAATTCAGTTTCATTTGTATGACCTATATTCTTCAGCGTTTACTAGTTCTCTATTTCCGTAATAAATAACAATTGTTACAATTTAAATTTAACTTTGTATAATTATTACTTTTGCGAACGTTTGCGTGTTTTTGTTTATGTATAAATTAATTTATGTTCACGTTAATAAAGTTTCGAATTAATAATAACTTTGTAATGGTAAGAAATACTAATGTATAATTAAAATACTTACTTTTGTAGTAAGCAGTTAAATTTTTATTATGTCATGTTAGTCATTAATGTGTAGTAGTTTTTTTTAATGTTTTACTAGCAATTCCCGGCAGTTTTACCTGCTGAAAAGCCGATGTGTTATTCCGGGGTTATAGCTATTTATAAGCCAAGTTTCATCAGCTTAATCGGTCCGACTCATCCGTGAGAGATTTTTACTGCGGCTTCATATAAAATGATTCACGATCAATACTTTATGACAATGTACATAATCATATCCCTAGTAACATAATTATGAAACGGCTAAAACTATCTCACTGCGACACATGTCTCATATATTATGTATATACTTACTTTTAAGCTAAAAAATACTAATATTTTGATCAAATACATTAATTTATTTCAACGTTTTCGGCTACCGCATGTGTTAAATTTCAAAAATTGTTTACCAAATCACCGTAAAAGCCAACGACCTGTTAATAGATCAACAGCATATATACTATACACCTACATATGATGTACATACATACATACCAAATCAATTTGCATATCTCTAAATCTCAACAAATCATTAACACCGTCGGCGATCTTCAAAGGCGTGACGCCATCAAATTAATCACACCTACAAAAATTTAATACTAGCTGTACCCGCGGCGATTTCGATGTTTAATAGATATTGCAGTTCTTACAGATTTTGCCTTTAGCTATGTTTTAGGTAGTACTAAGAAACCGATAGGCACTACTTCAACAATAGGTAATCCGATACAGATTTCTGGTGTTGCAGACGTCTACAGGCAATGTAGCCGTTTGCCATTATGCAGATTATCTGCGTGTCTTTATTTAACATATTATTATTAAAAACGCCAAATTACAACCCGTTAATAAAAAAAATATTTTTTTATCCGGGGTTTAAACTAAATAAATAAAATAAATAGAAATTTCAGGACATTACACACAGCGCCACCTAACCCCAAGCTAAGCAACTTAATGCTTGTGTCATGGTTGTTAGGATAACGGATAAAATACTTATATACCTACTTTTCTTTTGTAAATACATACTTATAATAGAAATAGACTGTGTTTTTACCAAATTTCAGTTCAATCTGTTCAGCGATTTCAGCGTGAAGGGATAACAAATACAAAGACGTCAATACTTTTCGTATTTATTATTTATAATCTTTAATGTTTACAATTATTAAATTGACGACCTCTGTGGCGCGGTGGGCTAATACCCGCTTGCAACGCAGAAGGTTGCGGGTTCGATTCCCGCATGAGGCAAATATTTGTGTGATCCACAGGTATTTGTTTCTGGTCTGGGTGGTTGTCAATATCTATTATAAGTATGTATTTACAAAAGAAAAGTATATAAGTATTATATCCGTTATCCTAATCACCATAATACAAGCATTAAGTTGCTTAGTATGGGGTTAGGTGGCGCTGTGTGAATTGTCCTGAAATATTAATTATAATTAATTATTGACGAGCTAGGGCACAGGATTCAAATTTAAAGTGGAGATAGTCGCTCAGGGTCGTTCCTGGTGCAAAGAATGTCCATCGCCATACAACGTGGAAACGCAGCAAGTGTTATGGGCACCTTTCCATCAGGAACGGCTCGGAGCGGTCTATTTGACAATTTATAATTTTAAATTTACGATATATATGTTTAAAATACTTATTACTACAATTATATTATTTATTAAATGTGGATTATTAAATAAAATATCAAAATAATACCTATAATCTAAAACTTATACATACTTTTTTATAAGAACAATGAAAATTGTATTTCGATTTCAAACAGAAAACAACATTCTATTTACCTATAATATGTCTGATATCAGTTATGGTTCGAGAACATCTAATAAATAACTTCGTTTTGACCCCGCGAACCACACCAAAAGTGGGACCCCCTCATTATCAGGCGTTAAAAACTAATTCTATGTTATTTGCGAAATGATATACACATCTCGATTTATGGGATTAGTAACTGTTGTTTGGGTGTTAGGTTCCATGGTAATTGGACTTTTTTTATGAATGATTTAACTCTTTGTTAAAAAACCATGAAATATGCACGGAAAACTTAAAACTATGACACAACTTTTATTAATGTCTAAGTCTAACAATTTGCGGTCTTATCGCTAATAGCGATATCTCTACCAGAAACATACCTACTAGTTTAACCGGGGGTAGACTTCCTTTTCAGGAGGTCGTCTAGGTGGGTACCCCAACAGTGTCAGTTATTCTACCGGCTTAGCAGTGATGTGCAAACATTACTGTGCTTCGGTAGGAGGGCACTGTAGCTAGTAAAATTATTGGGCTAAAGAGTCTTCACATCTTATGACTCTTGAGTAAGCGTTCGTGCAGTGCACCTAGAGTTTCGCATCATTGTGAAATCCTAGGTAGCACTGTACTGATTATGGGCAGCGTTATCTCTTAACATCAGGAGAGCGTCTTGCTCGTCCAAAAAATTTGGTTGTTCTGAATCAATTTGTTATTAGTATGTAAAAACTAAAAACCCTTTATACTTACGTAAATACCTTTCAAGTCATTTTACAGTAAAAACACAGGTGTTACTGTAAAATGTATAAAATTCATATTTGCCGCAGACGCCTCAAGCAGGACCAATATTTTATCATATACAATTTGCAATACCGGTTTGTCTGTACGTACATAATATGCATTATAAATGGCCGCCTGCGCCAAATTACAAGGCTTCACCAATTAGTGGACGCTGGCGTACTAGTGATGGCTGATATCGATTTTTCAAAAAAATATACTCGTTAAATCGATACGATATCGTTTTGTTTTTGTGGTGTTAAATACTGCAAGTTTTAATTATGAGAGACGCCGCATTTTTGTTGTAAAGCTGAGGTATAGTACAGTGAAGTTTGTTTTAAATAGAAATAAGAGTAGAAATTTCTTTAAGAATGCTATTAGTAGCGTCACTTTGTTTTATGAACCTAAAATATAAGCAAAAAAACCTCTCGTCTCATTCAGCATAAATTCGGCAGGAAAGTAGCATTTGTGTTAATCCGCTGCATACCAACTTTTAGCTTAACTGGTTCAGCGGTTTAGGCGTGAAAAGGTAACAAACACACACAAACATATCCATAGTTTAAATATAAGTAGTAGGATTTGATTAAATTATATTTCCGTTTTCTCGTGAACACGGCTCTTGAGCCGAAACGTCGAGATTGATTTTAAAATACATATATTAAATATGTTTTTATTGTAAAAAAAATTTAAATCTACGCGGTGAGTCCCGATTAAAAACAATTAACATTATAAATTACATGTTATTATGTTTGTCATTAAGAGATTATTTTCTATATTCTTTTGCACACTTCAGTTTTATTTCTGAAGTGTGGTGTCTGTTCTTTGTTATAATATATGTCCTACCTTACATTATAACGATGCCCGGTTTTGAATGGGATTTTTATCTTTGTATGGAAGCAATATAATAAATGTAGTTCAATGAAGGACACATTTTTAAGTTAATTAACTTGTAAACATTTCATTGACATTTAAGAAATAAACTCATCGTCTTTTGGGAGGAGTTTTGATTTTTGTATTATTTTGTAAAACAAGGGTTTACTGGTGTTTGTTATGTCCTAATATTGAAACTTTATTTATAGGAACGTAAATAATCATGTAATTTATTTTAAAATTGACGAATACATGAAAAAGTTAGTTACATGTATTTGAATTAAAAGTGATTTTAAAAAATCAGGTATTTCCGGTACGCCCTATCATCTCATTATTATGTTCACGCCAAAATAAATTTACGAGATGGAACAACAATAAAAATACAAAATACGACACTTACATAGACAATTACAATATTTTTTTAGTTTTTGTTTTCATGTGGAGTTTCAATAAAGAGTTGTGTATTGTATTGTATTGTACAACAATTTTCATGTTTGTTGTTATTTAATGCAATTCTTTACAATTTAATTTTTTATTCCTATTCCCATCCACAAAATTATTCCCATCCTGGTCCCCTGGCTATGCCACATCACTGCCGTGTGAACGGTTCATTTAACTCACAGTAATAAGTAAGTGTAAGTCGGCATCTTCAAACACCTCAGAACTATTACATACAGAAACTAGATTCACCTAATAACATGTACTTAGACTAAAACGGAGGCTAGGTTAGCTGGATTTATCCTGGCTTCAAATGAAGATACACCATAATTGCAATGAGGATCTCTAATGTTTATTTCTAGAAGATTTTCTAATTTTGAATGTGTTCTTTCTTACCGATTTAGTAGTCCAGGTTTTAAAGTCGTATAGCAAACTTATTGAAACACTGGTTAAACCCAAAATGAGCTTTCTTTAATTATTATTACAACCTAAATAAGTATACCACCTAGAGATAAATTAGTGAATGAAAAATCTTACTTTTTGAGTTAAGTCAGAGTTTTATCGAAAATGCGGTTTATATTGAATCAACTTAGCTATACAGGGGTGAAAAGTTAATAAACACACATCCATCAAGTAGGTACACACCAGTTACTTATACTACGAGCAATTGACCGTGTTTCATACATGAAGACGATCAAGTTAATAATTCCAAGTAAAGAATGACCTATCTATAAAAATTTGCTGAATGAGCAACGGTCTCAGTTCTGACCTAATTCATCTACCATCTTATACAAAAATCTTCATATTTGCACTATCAATATTGCCAAGTACAATTCCAATAAACTTTACCACTAATAAAGTTGTTTATCTATGCCAACAGCATCAGCCAAACAAATCCATTCAATTTGCTCGATACAGACGGACGTCCAAACTTTAAGTGGTTGGTTATAATTTCAAATCAGATATAACCGGCTCTGTCCGAACGAAACCGCTCGAAACCGCTTCGAACCGGATTACGGCGGCCGGTTGCCATAGAAACTGGATTATGTCGAAGTTCCGCGCATGGTTACGCTGATTTAGAAACTTGTTTGTTTCTTCTCCATCCTATTGAAAGTTTGCATTTAGTTTAATCGAAACTAATTCTAGATTACATCTGTATACTGTATAGGCTTTTGTATTTCTGGCAACATTGTTGACAATGTCTGGGACGGGGAATTTGGTAATCATTTGAATATTTGTGGTAATTCTGATTGTTTAGAAGGGTCCTTTGACGTGGACTAAATAATTGGGTGTGTTTTACTTCCAAGGGAATTTGAAAGATTATTTTGGATCAGTTTGGGATTGTTTGAAGACTAAATAGTAAACAGAAATTTAGAACGAATGTTGTAATCAGAATTTAGATTAATTGACTATCATGTTAAAATCAAGTTTAGATAAATGATGTAGCCATTGTATTAAACGTCTCATACAAAAATAACAAGAGAAAATAAATTACCACTATATGTACAAGGGACAGTCTTTTTACTAGAGAACGATGTAAATAAAAAAAAATCAAAACGGTATTAGTGTGTATTGTGTATATATTTTCAGAACTGGAGATTGTTCACTGTTTTTGATATAATTCTGAATTTTGTTGATACATTTTGAATAAACTTACTAATATTTTAGACGTGAAAGTTTGTAAGAATGGATGTCTGGATGTCAGGATGTTTGTTACTCTTTCACGCCTAAACGGGTGGACCGATTGAGCTGAAATTTTGTATAGAGATAGCTTAGACCCTGGAATAACACATAAGCTACATAAATACTGCGAGTAAAACCTCTGGGCGCAGCTAGTCCACAATAATTATTGCAGAGACATTTGTCCAACATCAATAGATGGCTAGTACAAATATATAATTCATGAGCTATCGGCAGCAGAAATTAAGTGGTAAGGGTCTCAATTTACAGCAATTAAGACCTGGAATTCTCTTTGTATTTACTTTGCTTAATCCTGCCGACTGCTCCAGTTTATATCAAACAGTAAATATTTTCACGCAAACAAAATATTCGCACAAACAGATTGTGGGAATACATACGTTAAAATATTTTCTCACAAAGTGAATAATACATCAACAAAGTTGTATTCTGTATGAAAACAGGATTTCCAACGAATGGACAGTAAGCAGACTTTGTTGGTTTAGATAAACTCGAGAGAGAAACTTATTTAGTCTAAGGAAGCAGAATTTCAAATCTTCACCAAGCTAACACCAAATTTTGTGGAAGCAGCAAATACTGATGCCAAGAGTTCGTCCACTTCTAAATTGTACACCATTTTGTATTATAATTGTACGTTTTTGACATCAGATACATTTTGATTGGGATGCAGGTGCACACAACTTTTATTTTTCTGAAAATTATAATGGAGATTTGTCAAGTCATAGTACGATGGCTTGCAAATTTGTGCAAATTTGTTCGAAGCCTTTTTTAAATTTGTTAGTTTTCAAATACTTACGCACCTACCTAAAACATTAGTTTTCCTTTACGAAACCCTATAATATCTAACTTTATTTTTCTACTTATATACCCATTTAACTTTAATTTAACCAGCAATTTAAAAATTACAATGAAAATACCGTAAATTATAAAACACAAGCGATTTAAAATAAAATATATTACCGACATAAGTACTAGGTAAACCGCAAAGCTTGCCAAACGCAAACCATAACAAATAACAACTAATATAAAAATAGGCTATTCGTACTGCATTGCGTTGTTTTTGATTAGGTAGTATTTTCATTCTAAATAGGGGGAGATTTGGGATATATCCCGCCTTCTAGGTTAATTCTGCTACCACCTACGTCAGTATCATCTTTTAACATCACGTGAGATCTGGTCAAAGGCTAACCTATAAGGAATAAAAAAGATCACACTTTTTTTTACTTTTATTAACTCGTCGCCCAGTTTACTCGTAAGTGGTTTTCACATAACTCTTTATGGATAGGTACTTAAAATATAATTGGGATGAACTGGTGCTAAGTTAAAGTAAGTAACCGTTTTTTTATTCTTCTGCGGTCCAGAAAACAAGATTAATGAGTAGACGACGTTTTTATTATAAGGTCGACGTTGAAGCCAGGTTGGATGTCTGATTTTTTCAACAATCGACATAGGACCTTATGTTTGACCCATAAGGTCCGAAGACGATAGCCGAAATATTCAGACATCCGAATCTATGGCTCTAACGTCGAGGTTTATCCAAATAATCTTATAAAAATATAACAAGAAAATATTATAACGCTTTGCATAAACTACATTTCCTTTAGAAGCAGTTCTTTAATCATAGTCAAGTTATACAGTACAAAAATGTAAATAAAAGCTAAAATTTCACAAAGGAAAAAAGTCCCCCAAAAAAGTGGGAAACTGCTAAATCATGGTACACCGAACCGCAAGATTAATTAAGAAAAACAAATTCAAACAGGCATTGAAACCCTTGCTCTTTTGTGACGAACAAACATACATCTCTAAATACAGCTCTATATATGGAAGAGGGTTGACACCGTGCACAGCTATTCACTTGAATTCACTTAGAGGGTGCACCCAAAGAAATATACCTGGTGAGAAGACGTGATTTTGCCTAAATTGTTTGAAGTAAGTGTAGGAATGCTCAAATTGCCGTCGGGGCCGCAGATGAGTACCCGCTGCCGCGGCATTATGGCGTCCCGGAGGAACACCCCCAGGTTTTTTAGTGGGTATCCCCGCCGCGCCCATCTTCGGCGGGGGAGTCTCACATACCGCCCCGCGCCCCCCGGCGTGGGGTGATGATGCGTAAAGCATTTTTCTTGGGTCAAAAAAAAAGAAATGATCCAATTAAAATCGGGCATTTTCGTATATAAACCACCTACCTCCCTGGTAAGTCAACGATATCGTTAAGATTATAATATGATTAGACAAAAGACCTAGAATTATTGATCCTCAGGATATGACATGGGAATTGTTTTATGAATGCAACGAGTTATGCACCAGCAATAAGTTATGAATGAAGATAGAAAATGACTTATTATAATATCATTAATGACAATGATGATACACAAAATATCATTCTTGTCGTATCAAATTGTAATTTGTAATAATTATATTGACTTAACATTTACCATACGGAGTAAAAGGAAAGTGACACACTTGATTTCCCTTCTAACTTACGAAGTTGCGGCATCTTCTTTGATATATTTCTGTGGGTGCACCCAACTGTAAGTTAGTTCATTACTCTATATTAATTAGACGTGTGATCAAAGCCTGCGTGGGCTTACTTGTACAAACCATAGTTCAAGTATGTCTTGACTATTTCGAGTTGCGGTCTATGTATAGACTTGTTGGTCTCTATGAAGTTTACGCATGCATAAAATCAGGACATTTCATTACAGTGGTCAGCAGGGTGATTCACTTATCCGATACCGAAACCGAACCGAGTGCGCTACCGAAAGGAAAAGGAACCGATCGAAAAGTCAATTCCGTTTAACAAAACCGACTGGAAAGTATCTTCGTAAATCTTCGGGCTCTACCGAGTAAGGAACCACCTACACGTTAATTGGACAGTAAAATAGAGCATAGATTACAGATCTAACTGTTTACGAAGATAGTTTCATTTTGGTGGTTTATTGTAGTAAAAATATTTACCCATATAATCTGTTGAAAAGTTAATATGTATAAATTTAGCTAGCACACTTCGTAAACATTTCCCATATGTGCCTCCAGTGATGAGTGATGTAACTTGAGTTTTAGCCTTTTTGAGATTTTTACATTTAAATAATGAGAAACAAAATAACGATTTTTTTCATCTTACTCACGTTCTTCTATCTTCTATAGTTTGGGAGATAATTTTGTGAAAAGTGATACAAGTGCACTATTTTTGCAATAACAAAGTGGTTATGAATATATTTCAAGTTATATCTCCGATTTCATCTACTCAAATATAATCAGTATTTTGTGGTTGGTGGTACAATTGTGATTATAATCATTTTCACATAAAAACACCTTTTTTTCTTGAATTTCATTATACATTACTGATATATTACTTTTCACGATTTTTTACAATATTTGCCAGGGAACAATTTAAATTATATCTAAAAATACATAGATTATTTTTTTAAATGTAAGCAAAAAAAGTACTATTTGTTATAGTGAGATTTGAAGTCTTAACGCTAATCAATATCAGGCCTAATAAAACCTTAAAACCTAATGGCTAATGTGTAATGGGGCAATTTTCATCTAAAGTCCAAAATTAGGGACATATTCTTTAAAAAAGTTTAACAGTAAACCTATAGATCGAACATTTATTCAACAACTTGCTCAATATTGAGATCTGCAAACTTGGACAATATTACTAACAACATAATTTAATAGGTAAATGATTTTTTTTAAATAAATGATAATATCAAGATGGTTTTTAGGGTTCCGTAGTCAAATGGCAAAAAACGGAACCCTTATATACGAGTATTCGTCATGTCTGTCTGTCCGTCCGGATGACACAGCCACTTTTTTCCGAAACTATAAGAACTATGCTGTTGAAACTTGGTAAGTAGATGTATTTGGTGAACCGCGTTAAGATTTTCACACTAAAATAGAAAAAAAAACATTACACTTTTGGGGCTCCCCATACTTAGAAGTGAAAAAAAAAATTACTTGTATTAATATTTACATTGTTGATGATTATTGATTGGATAAAATTATCGTTGGTGCGGATACAACTCACTGGTTTTTCATAAATTACTTATATAATAAAATAATTTTAAGAAAAACTGTAATGCGGAATGATAAAAACTCTTTTAAGTAAAAGTTTAAGTAAAAGCTAATGTAGCACACATAGTTCGTATACCAGATTTTTTTGAATCTTGTTTTTCTCTCCTGGATAAGGGCGATTTTCGACTTATATCACTCATGACAGGAGCCCCAGTCATTCATTGTCAAGCATCAATCATCTTTGTCAACTCAAATTATAATTTGTCTATGTCAATCATCATCATTGTTTTCAATCGACGGATTTTTATTTGCTATTTTATCTAAATTTTAAAATTATGAATAAAGTTACTTTTCCTACAATTCCTTCCTGTTCATATTATCCGTAATGAGTATTAATTTGATTTAAAATTGTTCGTATTCTCAGAGCACACGAGTAACCACTATTATTGTGTCGGTATATTACTTGTGAGATACCTACCTACATTGTTTTTTCATGCGATGGCCAAGTCGTTCTATTAATATAAAACATAAAAGATTTGATCGATTTGGTAATACATGGATCTCACAACTTTTACGGTAGATAAACTGCGAGCTGCGACACTTGGTCTTTTTACAGTTATGGTTTGAAGGCACATTTATTTCGTTATTGTATAATTGAAAAAGCACGAGAAGATAATGGTTTATACAAGTTTTTCACTTCATTTTCACACTTTACTTTCATGCGTCCGTCTGTCTGTCTGAGCTGAAATTTTGCATGAATAATAATGAAAGCTTGTTTTAAAAAGTTTTTAAATTTACTTGCTAATAATTTCAGTTACTTTAATTAGATGTGATGCGTAAGCATTTAGTTCCATATTTGTATTGAAGGTATATTTTACAGCGCTATTGTATTAGGATTAGTTATGTAAAAGTAATGTTTAGTTTGATATATAAAATAAATTTAGTTCTCATTTACTACGTTTTTGCACAGAAGATCCATTGGAAGCTTCTTTGGAGCGGCAAGCTGCTGCTCTCGAAAGAGTGGCAGATGGTGTGCAGAACCTTTCCAAGGCCATCACCGAGGGGTGCAATAATCTATCAACAAATCTAGCAAATGCGCTAGGGAATATATCAAGAACTATTAAAACGTACGCGACTTATCAAGAAGAAGCTTTAAAATGAAAATTGGTACACACATTGGTACAGCTTACATTTTGATCATTAAGCTGTTTGTAAATGTCTTAAATTAGATTATTATTCATTGTCTCAGTTCAATACCTTAAAAAGCACCTCAAATAAGCCAATAAAACCTCAGTATAATTCTTAGCCTTTTATTTTTACTGCAACAAAATGCAAGTAGGTACCTAATTTTTACTGAGTTTTAAAACTACTACTTATACGCACGCAAAGTAACAATACTTAACATGTTTGACGCACTAACCTACATTATGTTATGCCCGGGTCTAAGCTACCTATATACTAAATTTCAACTTAATCGGGTCGGTACTTGAACGGATGACCATCCGTTCAAGTGTGAAAGAGCAACAAAAATACATTATACATACATTCTTTAAAACTTTAGCGTTTGTAATATTAGTAGAATATTATATCGTATACAACCCTGCAGATAATTTATAATAATCTATTAATTATGGCTACTCGGGCCTGTAATCCTCTTTGTAATAGGGAATTATTTTCTTGGCTTTCCATAGGTTCTGCGATCGAGTCATCACTGCTGGTATCATATTCGCAGTTAGGCCATTTTTTAAGCACATATTGTGTAGGACAATAATATGCACAATGCAATATGCCATGCATTGTGTTGCACATGCAATAACAATTCTTCCACATTTTTCTGGTGCATACTCCAGCACGGGACTTTTGTTTAGGCATCTAAAACGGCTCTTTAAAACTCCAAAGCAGTCAACTGAGTTGCAAGCCTGAAAGCAAAGTACTAATTTAATGTAAAATGTAAACTAATAAAACAAAAAAATATATATAATCGTACGTATAGCCCTAATATAGGCTAACGTCTCTTGCGTGCTCGAGCCTCCGGGTCTGAGTAGATCCGACAGTAAGAGGCCGAAGGGGCTGACTCTGGTGCCTTGGAAGAACGGGAAGTGCTTAGTGTGGGACGCTACTTGTGCCTGCACTGTCGCCGCCAGCCACTCACCGTCAGCAGCCGCGGAAGACGCCAGTTTGAAGGAGAGGCTTATGTACGCCATGGCATTTCGTCCACGTTGCCGTAGAGACCATGGGCAGTTGGGGCAGTGAAGCGCGCGGTTTCGTTAAGGAGATCGGTCTGAGGATCTCAGAAAAGAGCGGTGACTCTCCCTCTCCGGCTCACTGATCTTTATTTCCATTTTACTGTTAAATTCAGGTATTGAAGTAGATAAAAATCATATACGTTTATTTATATAAACGTAAATATGAAAGCAAGAATGACAGGATTTCGGTATCGAATCAAGTGAATCTATCAAAATGACTCTTCCGAAACGAAAAGGCACCGATCGTAACGTCAAATGCAATTCACGAAACCGATTGGTAAGGATCATCGGCAATCTTCGGGTCCTACCGAGTAAGGCACCACTTACACGGCATTTCGGCAGTAAAATTGTGATATAAAGAGGTAATATTATTTTAATGACATATCAGTGCCATTGATTGTCAGTACGAATAATAAATGTCAGTTTCAGCCAATTTTATTGGAAATTTTAGAATGTACAATTTATTAAAGAAATTTAGATTTTTTAAGAGAAAAAGAGCAGTAGAGTAATAATTGAATTGGAACATCCTAATCTTGCAACTTGCAAGGGGCCGAGGTTTCGGACTCTAACATGACGTGTAAAAGAAAGTTGGACGACTAGTAGAGAAATAAAATACGTCTTGTTAATATTTTGATTCCTTGGAGTGCTGTGAGATGCTGCCTGTGTTAAAACATACAAGCGTCCGCTCATTTATCAAAAGCATCAAAGGTAACCGGCACAGCCGCAGAGGACGAGGAAATGATTCTAGCAGAAGACGAGTGTGATACACAACAAATTTCTTACGTTCCCTATAGGGACCATTTGACTCTTGGGAATGGACGCATTTATTTTATAAAGGCTGTTATCCGTTCAAGCATCAAGATCCGTTGCAGTATTTTTAAAATTTATGTATTCATAGGGACAAACAGACAAGTGACAACACAAACAACTTTGTTTTATACCTACTGTGCATGTGTTATGTTAATGTATCCAACTTTATAGCCCCTTTAATAACTGCAAGTTTTTTACTTTAAATTATTCAATTAGGTAAACCTACTTATTTATAATGTATCCCTTTAATTTTATTAAAAATAATATAATGATAATGAACACTCTTTATTTGCTGTTGTTATTTATTGTTGTCCTTCATTTGTACTTATAGTACGTAGGTACTGTTAACTGTTACAATTATCTTACTTATATTATTATAAATGTGAAAGTTTGTAAAAATGTAAGGTTGTATAGATGTGTGTTTGTTACACTTTCACGCCTAAACGGCTGGAACAATTGAGCTAAAATTTGTTACAGCGTAGACCCTGGAATAACACATAGGCTACTGTAAAGCGAGCAAAACCACTGGGCGCAGCTAGTGTGTGTATGTATATGTAATACGCATTTTGCGGCTAGCCAGACGGCAGATTGTCCGGCTGTCCGTGGGACTTGGGACACGGTTGTAAAATTGCGGCTAGCCGGACGCGTAGGTACTGTGTAGGATATCGCAGCATCCGGCTGTACGACGTCCGCATTACCGTGCGTACAAAGACTGCGGTTTTTTACATTAGTCCGCACTGCGGTCAACTGCAAAGTGCGTATTTAATTTTACACGACATTTAAAAGTGAAATATGCTTTTAACTCATTATAATAGTAATTGAAGTATAGTACGATATTTTTAATTTATCACACATATTAAAACCGCATTAAATAAGCGAGAATAGCATCAAAATATGTATTTTTTAAGTATAAAACTTTGATTCGAAAGCATTCCGCGGATCAATTTGTGCCGGAAGAAAATATGCCATTGCACCGATTTTTACGTCAAAAATCCTCGACTCGGTTTCAAATACGGATAAGTGAATAGCCATCATATCGATAGATACGTCATTTCATTTCGACGTTTTAAATTGGCACGGCGCGAACCGCGAATCGGTTCCCAAACGAATACTTTTTATTCGGGAGCGAATAAGCGTCGGAAGAAAGTCTGTCATTGTACTGATTTAATCAACGTCAAAAACCATCGACTCGGTATAAAATTCGCATAAGTGAATAGCCATCGTACCGATTTGTACGTCACTTCATACATTTATAGCGTATCAAATCGGTTCGGTCTCGGCTCGGTTCCCTGACGGATACTTGAATAGCTCAAAATCGGGAGCCGTTGTTAAGTTCCTTAACCATCGGTTCGGTTCCCAAATACGGATAAGT
The DNA here is from genome assembly GCA_947507615.1 of Hemithea aestivaria. Lineage (NCBI taxonomy): Eukaryota > Metazoa > Arthropoda > Insecta > Lepidoptera > Geometridae > Hemithea > Hemithea aestivaria. Next base: position 4,838,040 of record OX382348.1, on the reverse strand, counting down.
GAATAACCCTGCTGGTCTCTTCATATCTTGAACCTTAATCTTTAATCATTTCTGTAATATTCTATACCTTACAGTCAACGCTCCCCTGATTTCAAATTGATGTTGCCTTTGAATTTGATTTTGTTATTGCAATTTATTGGCTCATTTTGCAAGTTCTAAAGTAACAAAGTCTTATTGATGTTCAATTTCAAATTGCTTATTGTTAATAAATTGATAAACTTTGAGTGTGAAATTTCAGTAAGAAAATAAAAGCTGTATTAAATTTTGATGATGCATTCAATTACTTTTGAAGTTTATTTTTATAGTAGAAATTGTGACATTTTCGTCTTTTGAAAGGACGTATTAAATTAGCTTTTAAAATAATTTGCTGCCTAATAAATATTTACTATCATAATACCTACACAATCTCTTCAAAATTAACCTTACCAAATAATACGTGACCCAGTAAAGTGCCTTGTGGTATCCCAGCGACCGCAATCCTTACCCGAGCGTTGCACTTCCGTATCTAATGCGGTTGTAAAGGAGAGGTCCCTAAGGATTAGAATATATCCGACATCCCGATTGGTTATGTATTCCGAACTTAGTAGAAATACTAATTTCAACATCGTTAGCATCACTAAAATTTAAAGAGTTACGCTTCATGTTTAAAACAATATTTATGCCAAATAATCCTTCTAACTTTATTCAAATTGTTCTACAGTATAATTAATATCGCTTAAAACAAAACCAGGATTGTGTACATCGTACGTAAACAGTTTTCGAAAATCTAATTAGAATATACCTATTGTGTTTCAATGTTCGCACGTACAAGACTAAATTCTATTCAGAAATATGCTTGAATTTTGGAGATAAATTCATCCAAGCGTACAAAAACATAACCTTTGAATTTGGTAGCTCTGGCTTACGGTGCGCGGTCGAATTTAACCGAAGAACCAACGGATACGAATATCAAAAGTTTATGAGAAGTTTCCAGAAAGTTGTGGAAAACTTCGACCGCAGTCCGCTGCTTGAAAAATGAATTGTCTGCGCTCCAAATATATGGTCCAAGTTGAGCTGTGAAAAATATGAAAACTATTTCTAAAAGGGATCTTCTTGAGGTTTTAATTGTTGTTTGTAGAATATTATATTGTTTAAACAGGAAATTGCTTGGTGTACCAGATTTAGCAATAATTCATATCTTGGGAAGTCGAGCTGAGTAAATAAATGTTTCCTATTCAGTGACATTGTAATAGGTAGTGGAGGGTGAAAGAATAAAGTCAGGGTATTAGTGTTCTGAAGTTGTATAGGAATAGCCAACTAAAAAGTTTTTTCGTTGGGAAAGAAAAATAGTTGATCAGTTTCAGTTGGTGGGTTTAGTTGGTCGGAATGGAAGGACAGGTAAAGGAGATAGAAACAAAGTTCAAACTCATAGCAGATTCATGATTTGCTAGTGGTTTTTGAAAAAAATCAACGTCCTCTCAATCAAAGTCTACAGTCGAGTCAAGTCGCACTGATTAAACCAAGAAATCGTATAGAACTCGTACTTGCACAAAACTTACAGAACACGGCGTCAAAGCAATAAAAACGAAATTGGTCGCCAAGATACGAGTTTAAACATTGTAATGCAGTATGTTTGCAAGATTGTACCTATATAGTAACAGGAAGTTCTTATTAGGAGCGCTGCGTCTCACATGCATACAAGTGTCATATTATGGAGCATAAACGAGGTGACCACGTTTTATGGAGGAAAGGAGAATTTTTATGAGTGCATTGTCAATATGCGAATGATGCGTGAATGAAAGTTGTAGGGATTGCTACTGTTATGTTATAATTAGATACTTTATTGTACTCGTACACCTTGCAGTAGAAAACATAAATCAAAACTGAAGTAATGTTGAGGAGGAGTATCTAAAACTCTATGTTACTAAGATTATAAACTCATTATTATATCTTATGATCATCGAACGAGCATCAAGCTCGTCTCGACCAAGTATGTATAATAATTATAAATGTAAAGGTTTGTATCTTTGTTTGTTTTGCTATCACACCTAAAAGACTTAGCCCGGTCGGAATCATTTGGGCTGAATTTTGGGTTATCTTAAGCTTAGAGACACATGTAGGTTTCTTTTCAGCGAATAAATAAATACTCTTGAGCGGAGCTAGTATAATATGAAAAATTTATTACATAGCCTTTTAACTAAGACATAGCCATTTCAAAAATAGACCTATAAAGCTAAAAATAGGTTAAATAAAAACTTCAGTTAATAGGATTTAAGCATGGCCATAACACTTTAAGTCCCACATTACCATCGCTGTGCATACTTATTGCCAGATTTCCATACGATTATCGTGTTACTAGGGTTACTAAACGGCTAGACATGCCAAGACCTAGATCGCAGATATTTCCCGTTAGGTCACGATGTTACTTACATTATTGCTATACTAACACATTGTTATTCTATAAACGAGTACCTGGATGATAAAAATCTGAACTGCGTTAAGATTTGATCAGAGAATCTTGTTTTTCTGAGCATTTGTTGTATGAATCATTAGGAGCGCCCAGTGATTTTCCTTGCGTACGAGTCATGCCAAAACTGAATTTAAAAAAAAGTCTATTGATTCAGTCGTTTAAACGTAAAGAAATAAACAAGTGACATTTTAAAAATACTTTTTAAAAACAAGCTTGTATTATTATTACCATCTTGCATCATAAAGTACTCGTCAAGACGAATCAAATGAGCCCAAACTCGATGGGGTTGCGTTGTTTTATGACGGCATTCCTATGGCCACCTTCCAGCTCCATCATCAGATCAGCTCGATGTCATAAAAATATTGCATTGTCATCCGTCATTAAGTGACATTAGAATGTAACTATAATGTCGGTAACTTTCAGGTGCTACCGATATTACAGTGGTAACATTAATGCTACCAATATTACAGTTACAAAAAATTTCAAGTAACAAAAATCCCATAGCCTGAAAAGATCCCATTCTAGATATCTGTAAAGCCCAAGCAAAAAGTTAATCTGGTCGGTTCCCGTACCGAAGTGGAAACATAAAACGCTGGTTTTGATTGATAGCCGAGTGAAGGCCCTAAACGTCCCGCCGTGTCAGGCCAAAGTTCAATTTAGATATCTATTGTTTCGTTTTGTGTCTACTGTCTACCCTTCGAGGGAGGTGGTGATCAAAGTGTGTAAGGTTTTAATATTTCTAAGAAAATAACAATGATAGGGAAATTGTTTTTTAAACTAGTTGAATAGAAAATTGCTGTCAAGTCAAAGACTTTGATCTGGTTTTACACTGTCAAAGGAAGTATATGTCAATGGATATTTTTTCAGTGTAATACAAAAACTCTTTATCGTGACCAAGAAATACATACATATTCGTACGAACATAATATTGTAACTACTCAGCCCGTATGCTGCCCGTATACTGCTGGGTTTAAATACATAGTATAAAACAAAGTCGCTTTCATTGTCTGTCTATCCTTATGATTAAATCAATAAAACCACGCAACGGCTTTCGATGCGGTTTTGTAATAGATAGTGATTCGTAAGAAAGATTTATAATATGCATAATAGTAGAGAAATACTGATAATTTTCTATCAGTTGGTTTCTCTATAAATAGGAGAATCTTATGGACTAAATAAATATTTACCTATTTTTTTTTCAATATACCTTAAAAGTACGGTTGTCGGCTCTTGCACTATACGGATATGGAAAACCGAGAGATGTTTAAATGAATCCAATTTCACTTTTTGTTTTAATGCTCCGTTAGTAAATTGGCTAAGACTCAAATGCGAAACTCGCGTGTTCTGTACCAGTTAGGGGATGTTGGGGTAAAAGGGTTGTGATAAAAATGGGGTGAATAAATACCCCACTATCTGAATATTAGGTGTAATTAACGGAGGGAAATTGATACTTAATATAATGGGTTTACAGATTACAGTGGCTTGTAACTTAGTATGTTTTTGATAGTGGTGTAATAAATTTATTTTTCACTACCTACAGATAATAAAATTAATGAGTTGAATAACTGGCCAAACACTTGGAGAAACACCAAAATGCCATTTTTATTATTATTGTTTAGCTTAGTTTGTATATTACTAAAATATTGGATCTTGAATTCAACGCCAAGCAATGGCGACAGCATCTGGGCACTTATTTATTGGTAAATGTTAGCTCTGAGTGGGTACATCTCTGCAATCGTTCTGCACAAGGAGTACCACATTACCCCCTTATCTCCCATCGCAATAGAAGAGAACGCGTAACACATTTTTTCTCAGCAAATAAAAAATAAAAGTCTTCTAAAATCATATCCTCACCTCATAGCAAGCTGCTCGCACTTTTCAGTCACTACTAAACAATTGAAATTTAAAAAAACTTTTTAAAAACAAGTTTTTATTATTATTACCATCTAGCACCATGAAGTACTCGTCAAGACGAATCAAATGAGCCCAAACTCAATTGGGTTGCGTCGTTTAATAACGGAGTTCTTATGGGCACCTTCCAGCTCCATCATCAGATCAGCTTGATGTCATAAAAATATTGCATTGTCATCCGATTTACACATGCATGCAAATTTTCAGCTCAATTGGAAACCGGGAAGTGGGTCAAATCAAACTTGCAAGATTTGATTACAGACAGGCAGACAGACAGACAACAGACAGGTGAAAGTAATATAAAGCTTGTAAAAATAGACTAACTTAATAATAAACCTTACTTAACATTTTTTTTATTCATTATAGGATAGCCTTTGACCACGATCTCGCCTGATGATGCGGGCGTAGATGGTAGTAGACTAAACCTAGAAGGCGGGATAAATCCCTCCATCCACATTTTCCCCATCTAGATTCCATCGAAATTTCCACTATCCCATGCAATCTGTTTACATTTCGCCTCGCAATATTTTCCTTATACAATACAAACCAAAAAACTCACTTACGTAAAAGGGCGACATCACACAAGAAATAGCGAATCCTTTACAAAAGAAAAATGCAATATTTATTTTAACAGTGTGACCGCAACCGTGGCCATTCGTACCGTCGGATCTATTAGGGATCCGCGGGTGAATTGAAATCCTCTGCTTTTATTTTTGACAAATCTATGAAACAACACTGAGAAATTTTTTGATTTTTTGATGGACGGCTTCCGCTCCTTTAGCGGTCAAATTATCATGATTGTTATCTTGAGATTCTAATAAGGTATCTTGAGATTTTTTGATGAAGAATTAAAATGTTATGTAATTGTTATTTTGTAGGTGTGTGTTAATTTGTAAGTTTTTTCATGAAATATATATTTTTTATATTTATCATACAAAATACACATATTAGAAAAAAATAACATATCAGCAGCTAATCTTTTCAATACGAATCGGGGATTATAATATTTTCTAAAAGATTTTATTTCTACTAAGCCTAAAGTTTCAAGTAACTACTTCTCTGGGTGGTAGCATTTGGTAAATACCTATTTTTATAATTATTTAACGTCGTCTAAAGTGTCAACTATTTCATTATTTTCATCATTATATAGATAATGCGTTTTTGAAAACTAACGTGAGTGTCGAGCCTAGCTTCGACCATTATATCCGTGAGTTTTAGTCGTTTGTTTACATAGTAATATACCTATATATAGATAATATTAAAAATCATATCAAAAATTTATCACACACCTATTGAATGGTCAAAAAGTCCGGAACCCCAAACCAAAATGCCACACCCCATCGCCTCGCATATTCCTGCCATATCGCAACATGAATAATTCCCGCTCAGCCGCGGGAGGGGAGACCGGGCAACGTGTACCGTTTTTCCTTTTAATATTCGGCGCAAGATAAATGTTGGGAGACATTGGATTTGATTGATCGCCGCTGTGCCGTTTTAATTCGCCGGCCGATTGAATTGGCCAGGTCCATTTTGAGGGCTATTGTGTTTGAAATGTTTGTTTTTGATGTGTGGTCGATTGTTTTTTATGAGATCTACTCCCGAATTTAGTCGTTAACTAGACCTTCAACAATTTTTTTTGAAGACAGGGGTATTCTAATTTAAAAAAAGCGTTGAGAAGATACCGTTTGACTAGTAGATACGAGTCGTTGGCGAGGACTTTAACAAAAATATGGAAAGATATTTGGATTTTTTTAGACGAGTCGCTCGGCAATATAGATATTCGTACGGGAGCGTATTCCCACGCATAATTTTTTTTGTCCTAATTTTGTTTCGCCGAAAATGTTTCGCATTACTTTTTTTAGCCTAATCATAATTGGGCATAATTATATCTAGACATACTTATGTCTTGCCATAACTGTCAGTTGTCCTAACGTTTTTTAGCATATATTTGTAAAGCATACATTTGTATGTCATAATATAAGCACGCATAATTTTGTTAGTCCTAATTTAATTTGTCCGAAAATGTTTCGCATAACTTTCTCGGGCATAATCATAAGTTTACATAACTATATTAAGGCATACAACTAATATTGTAAGTTAATAAAATTATTTAGGAAAGTAGTTTATGGCACCCAGTAAGACTGACTGTCACAAAACCGACTCGGATAATTTAGGTTAGGTTAGGTTTGAACAATGTTCACAGTGCCACGGCAGCGGTCAACAAAGTGCCAAAAATGACCATCCACTTTCTAATTCAGAGAGAGGGTAGGGTATAGAGGAGATTAAAATGAAACAACCGCACAGTAGCTAGTGAAGTTACTGGGCTGAAGAATCTTAACATCTTATTACTCTTAAGTAAGAAGTTATCTCTTACCATCGGGAGAGCGTCTTGCCCGAATTCTTACTTCGTTCTATAAAAAAAACCGCGAGAAGGCTAGGTTAGGTTTTAAGTTAGAACATTGAAATTAATAATTCGTTTCTTTTAGTATTAATACTATTTTGCCGATTACAATCCTGGTAATAGTATTATGACAAGATATCACTTTGCTAAAAATTAGGGCTGGATATATCATTATACGGAAAATTATTAGGGCTGGATATTATTATGTCGAAAAATATTAAGGCTGAATATAATTATGCCAAAAAAATTTATGGTAAGATATTTTAGGCGTTAAAACAATATGCGTAACAATTTTATGCGTAAATATTATTATGCTTAAAAATATTATGGGAGAAAAATTTAGGCCAAAAAAAAAAATGCCTAAAAACTTTATGCGTTTTGATGTTTAGGCTGAAAAACGTTATGCCACATTAAATTAGGACTAAAAATTTTATGCGAGCCAATATGGACCCTATTCGTACGCCTCATCGATTCGTCGATCAATCTCGCATCAGAATTCTGTAGTACGGGTCACGCTACTCCAAATTTTAAGGAATGATTCTCTTAGTCTTAACCCGACCCCATTTTAGGCCTGTGGGTGTCTTGAGCATGTGACCGACGCGAAATTATCGCGTGGCTAGCTTATATGCGACGTGATAATTGCGACTCACTACCCACTTCTCTACGCTGGCGACTATCGCACACCCAATGTGGGATAGCCCAAAGATCGTTATTATTATACTCCCTCTGTTTACAACAATAAACGAAACTATTAAAACAACCTCAAGCACAAATCCCTTCAAAACATGGATGTCTTGAAAGTGATGAAGAATAAACAAAGAATTGAAATAAACGAGGGGTTCGGCCCCATTAGAACACGAGACAATGGTGATTACACCCATAACGTTCAAAGAACCGATATTAAAATGATAGCCTGTGGGATCTGTGGAAGTGTGCTCAATTTTACAAAGATAAGGTCCGCATTATTATTGAGATATTCAATTAAAAAAAAAGAAAAAAAGAACTGATAAAAAAACAAGAACTAAAAGTAAAAAGAACTGAAAAGAACAAAATAAAAACAATAAAAAGAACACTTGTAATAAAAAGAAGGAACTGATTTTAAGATTATCCGATAAATTCTTTAAGAAATTTGAGAAATAGATAACAAAGGCTTATTACAAGTTCCTAGCATATTGGCATCATGACAAAAGCGAGTGCTATTTTTTTAAATTAATAAACTTATATCATTTTACATGCGCAGTAACCAATATTTTAGACTTTGGTAACCACCGTGAGTGTTATCCATTACAAATATGACACGGCTGGACTCACGTATTCTCAACCACGCCACAGTTTCGGACAATTACGATGTTCTGCAGGTGTGAACTCCTGATGAAGGACTTTGTAATTGTCCGAAACCGTGGTTGAGACAATTCTCAACAAAATAAATACGTGACTACAGCCGCTTTGCTAGTGTGATGATTACATCATACCAACCACCGCCATAACCATTAGGTTACAAAATTATAATCTTAGCGGGCCGTGCTTTACCCCTGACTGGTATAAAATACAAGTTCCCATTTATGCCCCCATTATTGAAGCCCCTAAAACTCCAATACGTCGCCATTGTCGGAAATCTTCCCTTATTCCTCCCTTCTTAGATTACGGCCATTTTTTCTTTTGTGCAATTTGCATCGTAGATTGCTACTGCGGGTGGCTAATTTTGTTTTGGACCGTTTTTTGATGGCGGTATTTGATGAAGTAACTGGATGTATAAATATAATATGAAAATTACCTATATTAAATATATAGATATAATAGTGCAAGTTATACCTAGAACGAGTTCGTGACGTCACGAATATCTCGGCTAAGTTTACATTTTGTACTGGATAATGACGTAGCGCGTACCCACTTAAAGTTATTAGCATTTTATTTCAGTTTTATTTTAAAACTTTTATGTATTCAAAACTAACAAAAAAAAATTTTAATATATTTATTGTCTTATATTTTTTTATCATAAAATTATTGAGGATTAAATAGATTTCTAATTTTTTTTAAATATTTTCAACATCCTTACTGTAAGAATCATAATAACATTTTGTTTTTCTTCATCTCATTTAATTATCGAAAAGGTGAAACAAAAGCGTGATAACTCAAAATTATATTATTTGCTGCATTCCAAATATAGTATTTTTCTAATATCAGTAACAGAACCGCAGCGGTATATGCAGCTAAAAAGAGTCCCGTCAAAATGTCACTCCAAAGTCCAATTAGAGAGTTATTGTTGATTTGAAAACTTGTGACATTATTTATCGAATTATGAGAAAATTCCATTGTAAAATTCTATAATAGAGTATTTTTAGGCACAAACCGAAGAGGACTGCGGTCTATTATTAAAATAGTTTTTAGCTCATACTTTGAAAATATTTCTCATTGTAGACATTTGGTATAAAATATTTCAAAACTGCAGACATTTTGAAAGGATTTTTGGCGCCAATTTAGCAATATTACAGTGTCATTAGTGCATGATTTCCAAGTTATAACTAAGAACTTACGAGTTTTCTGAAATAATATTTATGTAGCTTTTAATTTTGTTAATTTGTTTTTCTTAATATAGGTATTTGCCACATAAACAAAAAAGCTTTTAATGTTCGATTTAAAAAACAAGTATTTCAACTTTTGTAGACTTTTTTCTTAAGGAAAGCGTAACTGACGAATCTATTTGATGGAACCTATTAGTTTCAAGATCTCTAGTACCTTTCCAAAATTCTGACAAATAAATGTTATTTTATAATATTTTATTTTCAAAGGAAAACTTACAGAAAAAACAAAACAAGCAAATGATCAACTTTCTAATGATCCTATCTTAGATATTGTTAGGTAAGTACGCTCTTTTTTAAGGATTTTTCAACTGCGAGGATAATCTTGTTTTATTTTCGAAAAAATTGTTATCCAAACGCCGTCTTTCAACGTCATAATATGAAACAGGCCTCAGTTTTACATAGAACCTGATACAAAGGCTCCAGTAATAAGCATGTGTTAACAAGGTTGGAGGAAGCGCAGCAATTTAAAGTCTGGTATGGTGAATGGTAATTGGTATGGGCAAACGTGACATGGAAAGAAGTGAATTTTCCTTGCGCGTCACTTTCTTCTATGTCTATAAACAGTAATATCAGTTTAAATTTTAATTTTAAGGTGAAAGTTCTACGAATAAATAATAAGTCTGAAAGTTTGTATTTTATTATTTTAGGCAGAAACAGCTGAATCGATAGAAGTGATTAATTATGCAGCTGGCTGATAATAAAAAATATTTATTTCAAATTAAAAAGTTCAAAGCACATCAAAGGAGTTGTACTGAAACAGTGGAATCAACCGGAAAGCTAAATACCATTTTAATAAATATTTTTTATTATTTTTGGGCTAAAGAGTCTTAACATCTTATGACTCTTGAGTAAGAAGCGTTGGTGCAGTGCTCCTAGAGTTTCACATAATTGTGAAATCCTAGGTAACACTGTACTGATTATGGGCAGCCGTTATCTCTTAAGGCGGGGCTTTACGAGCAGATTAGGTATTTAGTGCGGGCAAAAGTTGCTCAGAACGCCCGTTGGAAACGTGTGGCGTACGCTTATCGTAAAACGTGCGCGGTCATTAACCCTTCGTGATTCTTTGCATGTAGTTAGCACACACACATTCACAAACACGTCAAACTTATAAAACCCCGTCGATTTTGCGTCGGGGGTTACAATGTGCTAAAATTTTTGGACAAGATCGAAAAAATGAGACACGAGATAAATATTATAGATACACGTATTTTTGTTGAAAAAAAAAACAAAATTAGATTACATTTAATTGATTAGATTAGATTAATTAAATTGGACCAATTAATTAAATTAAATTAAAACAATAATTCAGATAAATTCAGAAAAAATCTGATAAATTCAAATAAATTCAGATAAATTGAGAAAAATCTGATAAATTCAAATAAATTCTAAAAAAAGTCTGATAAATTCTGAAAAAATCTGGTAAATTCAGATAAATTTAAAAAAATCAGATAAATTCGAAAAAAAAATCAGATAAATTTGAAAAAATCTGGTTAATTCTGGTAAATTCAGATAAAATCAGATAAATTCGAAAAAAAATTAGAAAAATTCTGATAAATTCAGATCAATTCGAAAAAATCAGATAAATTCGAAAAAAATCTGATTAATTCTGAAAAAATCTGGTAAATTCAGATAAATTAAAAAAAATCAGAAAATTCGAAAAAAAATCAGATAAATTCGAAAATAAATCAAATAAATTCTGAAAAAATATGGTTAATTCTGATAAATTCAGATAAAATCAGATTAATTCAGATAAAATTAGATAAATTCTGAAAAATTCAGATAAAATCAGATAAATTAAAAAAATCAGATAAATTCGAAAAAAAAAACAGATAAATTCGAAAATAAATCAAATAAATTCTGAAAAAATGTGGTAAATTCTGATAAATTCAGATAAAATCAGATAAATTCTGAAAAATTCTGATAAATTCAGATAAATTCGAAAAAATCAGAAATATTCGAAAAAAAATTAGAAAAATTCTGATAAATTCAGATAAATTCGAAAAAATCAGATAAATTCGATATATCTGAATTTATCTGAATTTATCAGAATTAACCAGATTTTTTCAGAATTTATTTGATTTACTTTCGAATTTATCTGATTTTTTTCGAATTTATCTGATTTTTTTAATTTATCTGAATTAATCAGAATTTTTCAGAATTTATCTGAATTTTTTTCGAATTTATCTGATTTTCGAATTTATCTGATTTTATCTGAATTTTTCAGAATTTATCTGATTATATCTGAATTTATCTGAATTTATCAGAATTAACCAGATTTTTTCAGAATTTATTTGATTTATTTTCGAATTTATCTGATTTTTTACGAATTTATCTGATTTTTTTAATTTATCTGAATTAATCAGAATTTTTCAGAATTTATCTAATTTTTTTTCGAATTTATCTGATTTTTTCGAATTTATCTGATTTTATCTGAATTTATCAGAATTTTTCAGAATTTATCTGAATTTATCTGATTTTATCTGAATTTTTCAGAATTTATCTGATTTTATCTGAATTTATCAGAATTAACCAGATTTTTTCAGAATTTATTTGATTTATTTTCGAATTTATCTAATTATTTTTCGAATTTATCTGATTTTTTTAAATTAATCTGAATTTACCAGATTTTTTCAGAATTAATCAGATTTTTTTAGAATTAATCAGATTTTTTTCGAATTGATCTGATTTTTTCAAATTTATCTGAATTTATCAGAATTTTTCTAATTTTTTTTTCGAATTTATCTGATTTTATCTGAATTTATCAGAATTTTTCAGAATTTATCTGATTTTTTTTCGTATTTTTCTGATGTTTTCGAATTTATCTGATTTTATCTGAATTTCAGTTTAGTTCAGTTTAGTTTAATCTAATTTATTCAAATTTAATCTAATTTATTCTAATTTTATCCAATTAAATCTTATTTAATTTAATTTATTCTAATTTAATCCAATTAAATTTAATCTTATTAAATAATTAATATATAATTTAAATTCATTTAATTTAATCTAATTTAATAATAAATATTTTATTTAAATTAATTTAATTTAATCTAATTTTAGATTTATATTATTATTTAATTTAAATTAATTTAATCATATTTATTTTATATAGTACGAGTGTGTTATATTTTTTTAATAATCGACTAGAAGGACAAAATAAAGATTATAATATTTATTATCTAATTACAAATAAATTAAACCCCCTACACGCTTCTGAGATTTGGAAATTCACAATATAAGTACTCCTAAATAATTCAAACGCGCGCGCGCTGTAATCGTAGTGGAGGTGAGATCGAAGTGCACAGGTCCGACGCTGACAGTGGTCACCGGCGTTCTGAGTGCGTGCGGTAATGCTCCGTGGGAATTAAAATTCAATTAAAAATCATTAAATAAACTTATCGATAAAATACCCGCCATAGCCATCCGTTTGAATGTTATGTATCAAATAAAGTACTCTAAATGTTTATTTTTGTCCTAGTTTTACAAATATTTAAATGGAAGGAAGAAAATTAGGCATATTTAAAAAAAATAAAACTATCGAGAAAAAAAACAATTATCATGTTTCTGTTAATAAAGATCTCTTGTTCAAAGATTGAAGTTACACATACTAAAATATAAAGTAGTAGATCTTGTTAAAAGTTTGCTATATTAGGCTTTTAAAAACATACATTTCACTTACCATAGCGCCTTAACATCAGGAGAGCGTCTTGCTCGTCTTCTACTTCATAACATAAAAAAAAAAAAAAAAAAAAAAAAAAAATAGTTCAAACTAACTACTAGTAATAGCACTGTATATTGTATATTTATATTGTAATAAATTATTTTATATTTGACTACATACGCCATTGAAATAACAGGGTGATTAAACCATCGCATATTAAATCCTCAAAATCTATTTTTAATAAGGAGTTATTAGAATGGAATATGAAATTTCTAGCACTTTTGACTTCGTGATAAAATTCTTCAATGCAGGATTAAGTGGGGGTGAATATATCGATAATATCTATACGATTTTGAGTCTTATGTATTCGGATATAAGGTTTAATTTTGTTGAGTTTTTTAGCTCATCAATATACAGTAATTAACTAAGATTGTTGGGTATTAAATATGAAATGAAATTCCTTATACAGGGTTATTGGTTATAGGCATCATTGGTTTTAAAGCAGTGTTAGAATCTTACACATTTTCAAAAGTAGATAAGCAGATACACTATATTTGTTCTACGATTAAAAAACATTAATTTAAGAAAAAAAATATTTGTGATGATCAACTTCTGCCAATTAATTACAATTATACACGCATTACTGCTGCAAAACTTCTTCTTAGGGGCTGCGCAGACGACAGACTATCCATGACGCACTTTTTAGTCTGTGAAAATAGAACCTATGCAATTATATGCAGTAACGCACACGACGCGCAAAAAGTCCGGCGCACAAATAATATAATTGCATAGGTTCTATTTTCACAGACTAAAAGTGCGTCATGGATAGTCTGTCGTCTGCGCAGCCCCTTAGTCAAAAAGATTTGCGCTACATTTACCTAATAACCCTGTATTTCTCACTTTACACATAATGTTGTTCTATTTAATAATTACCCACATGGTAAAATTGCGTAAATTTTTTGAAAGTTAAATAAATTTAATTAAATAATAAGTAAATAAGGTGCTCAGTGCTCGCGTTAATTAAACATTTAAGGCTCAGTTTTAGAGGTCACTTTGTGATCTGAAATTAAACTTGTGTTTGGAGAGAAAATGTTTGAAATAATTAACAGAAATCATATTAAAAATACTGAATTAAATATGGAAATGGAAGCCTCAGAATAAAAATAAACAGAAAACATCAAGGTTGTAAGTTTAGACTGGCAAAAATAAAAAATATATATTCTAGTTTACCCACTCCTTCGTTTCTTTTATTTTGTTTTATTATTTTTATAATATCAACTGAATATTTTTATGCGCAGAAGTAAGAAGACAAGCATGACGCTCTCCTGACGTTGCCCATAATCAGTACAATACCACCTAGGATTTCACAATGATGTGAAATTCTAGGTGCACTGCATCAACGCTTCTTACTCAATAGTCGTAAGATGTTAAGACTCTTTAGCCCAGTTATTTCACTAGCTCGCAAGGTGGCGAATTTACTATACATGTAAGTATATATGTAATGATATATATATATATATATATTTAAGGTCAAAAAGTCTCAAGTTTGCTTGAAATTAGGTATAAATAAATAACAACAGCAGCTATATTAAAATCGTGTACCCGAAGATAATTTCCCTTTATAGCATCCAACTGTTTTACTCCATTAATAAAATTTATCCTCCTAATTATACCCTCAAATTGTTCCCTCGCGTGTCCTCAGTGTTCCTTAGTGCTATTGTAATAAAGTTCACTTTAGCTTGGTAATTGTTAATGTAGTTGATTTGATTCGGTTAGATTGTTGTATTAGTATCACATGTGTTCATTCTCGCAGATGATACTAAATGCAACGTACTGTTGAGTATTCTGTGACATTATAGTTCATAATATTCTGTGACATACATACATACTAGACATACATATTGACATACATATTAGTTAATAATATTCTGTGTGCTTCAAAAGCCATGTCATTCATTTAATAATACTCCCAGTATGTAGGTAATGTATTTTATTTCTATGCGTTGCCATCCATCTTGGTGACCAAAAACTGCCAAAGGTTGGCCATAACCTATAATTATTGTGATTTCGACCTATACCTAGTCCAAACTCTATCACAGTCAAATCAAAATTATAAGTAGTTTATCAAATTAATCTGTTGCAATTTCTGTTTTTTTTTTTGAGTCGCCAAGATTACAATTTCAATGACTTAATTATTGCTCAAATTACTGAATACATAACATTGGTGCAATATTTGGTGCTAGAATTTAAAAAGAACAAAAGACTATCAAAGTTTATCCACGCAAAAGCAAAAAGAAACTGCTATACGATCTCAATTCTCTATTCAAAAGTGCTACATCCAGTTATTTTTAAAACGAATTGTGTCGATACAACATCAACAAAAAATTGGAATTTTTAGAATTTTCGTCATTCAGAGCTGCATGGCCCCGCAGATAATTAAACTTGATACCGACTAGAATTTCCACTGCCAATATTCTGCGGATGGATGCACCGCCATTTTGTTTTTCGTCGCCATATTGTTCGTGTAACTGTTTTAATTTTGAAATTCGAATGTGTCGCTTTAATGAATTTTGTACTATAAGCCAACGGTCAACGGTTGCTCATAATGTGTGGAATTTTATAGCAGTTATTTATTTGTGTTCAGTACTTTTAATTTAAAGGGATTTTTTTTATATTTTCATTTATAATATAAATTAAAATTCCGTTTCAAAACTGCGAATTTAAAATGCTTTAAGCTAACAAGTTTCAAACCACCTTTTATACTCATATACAATACCTATTTGCTACCTAGAGTTACTTGTATGCCTACATACTGCATACTTTTCTATTATATCTAGGCATGGGTTAATACAAACAAAATAACTTAAAAATCTGTAGCACATTATAGAAGCAAAGAAACAATACATTTTTCGTTGCAAAAGTTTCCTTCGATTTACAATAGTTTTGTGGTGAACCATTCTAATTATCTAATAATTGTACTAATTATTGTTTTTATTTGTTACAGGTACGGCGTGGAATATAATTTTTTCCTTCGGCTAAAACAATAGGCGTAAGCATAAACTCAATTTTAGAAGTTACAGTAAATTTGCGACTTTACAGCTGCTGAAAATTTCGTTCGTTCGTTTCGTTGCTGAAGGTTCAGCCATCAAAAGAATCCTTCATCAAACCCATATTTAGCTACTTAGGCCTACCTCACATTGGACGACAGAGATTCTCGACAGACGAGAGAGAGACGTCGGAGTGTCGTAACGACATCGTCTCGGTGACGTGACGTCCACTCAGCAACACACGCCTGTTGCCAGAAAGCCATATTGGAGTAAAAAAGTCACTTTTACCAAATGTGGGGGCGGCCTAACGAAATATTTTAATTGCACATCGTACAGTAGGTACATCAGTAATGCTATATAGGTATTTCACATTATTATTAGAGCATTAAATGTGCTTAAACCAATTGCGTAACCGATATTTATAGCACTTGGCATTTTAGGCATTTGACATTTCTAGAATCCGAGATTAGTCGATGAACCAAAATATTTGCGATATCACTAAACCGCTGAAAATGTCAAACGGCCTACTTTGTATTATATATTGAATGTAGGTGAGTATCAACGTATTTGCCACTTTGAATGCAGATGTGTACGGTATTGACTTTTTATCATTAGCACATATATAGGTATTGAATTGAAATACCTTAAAAACAAAATACCTCATTTTATATCATCTGAAACTTGAGATGTAGGTATAACTTTAACTCTATTGACTTAACCAAGGATATGCCAGAAAATGTCAACATCGCTATTTCGGTAAACGGTTACTAATTTTATCCCGTCTTTTAGGTTTAGTCTGCTGCGCATCATCGTTTAACATCACGCGAGATCGTGGTCAAAAGCTAAGTTATAATGAACATTAAAAAAATATATACTGAACGTCCACCTCTAATCGTTCATCTTTAACGATAAAAAAAAACTATATTTTACCTTTCCTGGCACAACTACCCATAGGTTTTAACTACAGATCGAACCTATCACTCTGTCGATAACATAACCCTACATAACCCAACATTATTGGTTTCTAATATCCACTTTAATCTAGAATTATCCAGCCGAAACTAGTTTAAACCGGTTCTAACTGCGCAGACACATAAATCAGCGGCAATTTTCGGCAGTGGCAACACTGATTGGTGCAACAGTTAACTGAATACGGTTTGGGGTGGCAACTGGCACATTAGGGCGAGATTAATTCGATTGGGGATAGATTTGGAAACTGTTAAGTATCACTGTATATTTATCTAATCGCTTAAAGCTATAAGACCGCTTGTAATATTTTGATTTTATCGTTGTCCCATAGAATAGAATTGAAAACAATTTATTGACAGCAAAAAATAATACACATACGGGAACAATATCTGACTTAAACTATGAAACTATAAATATAAAAAAAAAACTATAATACTCTATTTTATTATAGTGTTCAACTACGCTTCGCATAGGTTAACCCTCGTAAGTCAAGATTCCATGAGAAAATGTAGATAAATAAATTTTACGTGTTATACCAGGGTCTAAGCCACCTATCATATCGAGTATATTATTATCAAATTTCAGCTGAAGTGGTTCAGCCGTTTATTTTTCTTCAAAAAGCAGTCTTCTTTTTCTATTGCCATTACATTAGCACTCTATACCTTCTTAGAATCTTGATTCGTAAAATGAAAACTTCTGGGGTTTTTATTTATTATAGGTTAGCCGTTGTCCACGATCTTGCGTAATGTTAAGCGACGATGCAGCCGTAGATGGTAGCAGGTTAAACCCAGAAGGCGGGATAAATCTCTCTGGTATTATGTCCATTTCTCACGTTGACAACTGGAAACAGAATCCCCAAGCTACAACTACTAAACATTTTAAACTTTGTTCCTCACTCTGATAACTTAATTCCACGCGACTGTAAAGGTTTTCTATGCATAGAATATAAGGCTTGGATTCCACTTATGAAGAGAGTAGATATAGAATTGAGGAAGGGAGATGACACGGGGAGAAAAAGAGAGAAGCTGATTTTTTGGAAGTTTTCTTTGGAAGCACCGGAGAGGCGGATTATCTTATGGGAAGTTACAAGTTGGAGTGAGATTTTCTTGTCTCAGAGGCAAAAACTCAAATTGGGACGCTATGCCATTGCAGATAGTTTTTAAAAGAGAAGATAGCCGAAATTTCTCTAATATGGTTGACGTAGTCTTCCCAGCATATACGAATAACGAGGAAGAGATCGCTATTAGCTATAAGACCGCCAATTGTAACACTTTTCAAATGTATTAACTTAATGTTAGATATTGTTTGTTTCATAACTTAAGTGTACAATAAAGGGTGATCTATCTTTCTATCTATTTGCCTTTCGCACCATATGCTCCAGTATCCAGGCCTCAGGATCTGGAGACTGAGTTGTTTAATTTATAAATATATTTTTTATATTGTGCTATTTTTAATACAGTACCCGTGAAATGGATATTGTTATATCAGACAAGTTATAAAGAAATTTTAAATAATTCATAATACATTTCTCCGCTTCACATATCTCTGCTCATCATATCTCCTCTCTGAGAAGTACGAGGCTAATATTAAAACAATAAATAATATATTCGTCCCACACAAACCATTAACACCCCATGTCACACCGATTCAGAGTTGTTATTAAGGAAATTTGAAAACCGACGTCAGAACGGGAGTTGTGCTTGTAACAATCTGATCTAGGGGGTCACGGCCCCTAGATGAAATAACTTATATGTGACAGTAGGGGGCATTTAACCAAATAAAAGAACAATAGGATATGTTTTTGAGCTATTTTCCTACAGGATCAATGACCCTCCCTCAAAACATTCAAGTTTCTCATGTCTAAAATTCCTACACCGCTGGATTGTCTGAACAAGATTGCTGTTAGCAATAATACCGCCAATTGTGGCGCTTTATTTTTCCCAAATGTGTAGTTTGAAGCTTGTTGTATTACTTATGGTTTTTAATAAAGATTTATCTAATCTAAACTTTTCCCATTACTTTACCAGTTAGATTGTTATACGGCCCTTTTGCATCGTCATCATCTTTTAGGTTCAAACCCAGCTTATAAAAAATTGCCTACAAGCATTGCATTTTCAAAGCATTTTATAATCCAGACTACGTTGGATCATAATATACGAGTAACGATTGGGAACGTTTTGCCAAGTCGTCTTTTCCAAGACGCGAAAGTTATTCTACTGCAATTTTCTATACAGTGTCAGCGTAGGGTGCCCATTCATTAATCAGAACAGTGACAGATCACGAGCATGCCACACGCTAGTCTCCACATTATGGTTCGTTACTTCCAGTTGTGTGGGCACACTACTCACACCGACTTTCTATAGGACTCGATTTATACACGCGTCGCCATTTTTGCGTAGCTGCTTTCGACTCAGAAGTGGGATTTTCCTAGAAGATTTGCGTCAAAGCTATGTCAACGTACGTAATACTTACACGTGTTCTTGATGTACGTAGTGTATAAAAATTGTTAATTGCTTATAACTTTTTCTTATTTATTCACAATAGGTCTTTGATGGTGGTAACATACAACAGAAAAATATAGGCTTGTTCTGGAATTTACCTGTTCTGCGAATTATACTTATTACCATTTCTTATTGCTTAATACCAATAGTACAAATGGAAAAGTTTGTATAGGTTCCGATGCTTGTTACTTTTTACACATTGACATCAAAACTACTAACCCGATGGAACCAAAAATATCTTACACTGGGAATACTTATTTCGATATTTTATTGACATAATATAACTTAGATACAAGTTTAATGTTAATATAAACTTTAGCACACATAGCGCGCAGAGCGGATGGCCGATGGGGTTGAAAAGTGCTCGAGTGGAGACCACAGACTAGCAAACGAAGCGTAGGACTTCCAGCCACATGGTGGACAGACGAGCTTATAAAGGTCGCCGGAAGACGCTGGATGCAGGTCGCTTCCAACCGGTACATATTGAAGTCCAAATGGGAGGCCTATGTTTAGCAGTGGACGTCCTACGGCTGAGATGATGATGATGATGATAAACTTTAAACTTTTTCGTTACAAGGTAGTAGGTAGTATTACTGAGCGCACATTTCTTCCACGTTCCATTTCTCCAACTAACAGAACCTACATAGAAATAAATACAAAAACGACAGGCTAAATTATTATAATTCCTGACATCTATCAAACAGACCTCACCCAGAATACAAAGGGAAAAACCCTTAATTAGCACATCAAAGGTATATTACCTACTGCCATTTACATAAGTAATTTAACTATTCGGCCGTCGAGGGCTAAGGACCGGCCAAGGTCGTTAGGCCAAGGGCCATCCTATAAACCGATAGCCCAAATAAACATGGACAGATAATTTAATTAGTTGTGAACGGCAATCAGAGATTTGTTCGGGGTTGCGGTGATTAGGGAAACACTTTTTACGTAGGCAATAGGGAATTGATTTCTTTCTATGTAGGCTTCAGAATGTTGAACTGTATAACTGTACTAACAAGTATTTAAAAAAAATTACAGTCTCATGAGTGGGCGGGTTACGTTAGTCGAATGCACCCCGACCGCTGGGCAAAGATCTCTACAGAATGGGTGCCCAGAGAAAAGCGACGCCGCCGAGACCGGCCTAGGAAACGATGGCGAGACGATTTGGACGCGCACCAGATCGGGTGGGCCGAGGTGGCGCAGGAAAGAGATAAGTGGATGGATTTGGGGGAGGTCTTTGCCCAGTTGGACAGTACAGACTAATAAAAAACAGTCTCATAGACCATTTTCTTTCTTTTCTGTAATCGAGAACGAGATGAATAAAAGGAGGGATTTATCCCGCCTAATAGGTTTAGTCTGCTGCCATCTACGGCCGCTTTGTCGCTTAACATCACGCAGAGATTGTGGTCAAAGGATAACCTATAAAATGAATGAAAAAAAACTGACGTTTTGGTCCAAATCGTGTTAACTACCGAACTGTTTTGATAAAACGTGCATTATGAAGAGATCGCTCTAAGCGATAAGGCCGCCCATTGTGGACATTATCATTACTATTTTTTTAATACTATAATTTAGCTTAAAGTCTATTTTGTTATGTTTTGTCCCAATAAAGAGTATTTTGTATTATATATGCCTTAGGCTAGACTAAATGTAAGTCCATTAATAATAATGGAGAAACCTTGCACAAATTTTTTTAAAAAAAATCTAATATTTCAATTAAATTGAGTAAAAGGTAAACGCATGCAAAGGACTAAAACATTAATTTAATTCAGCGAATTTTGACAAATTATTACCAAAGTTAAGGGTTCGATCGCTTAACTTTCTCGCTATTGAACGCTATTATTAGTTTTAGTAATTAATTGCTTAAAACTTATAATTATTATGGGAGTCACCTTCAAATTAAGCCTTTTTGTAGTCACTTTTATTTAAAAAACTTTTTTTTATGTTAGAGACAGACAAACAAGCAAACGGCCCGCCTGATGGTGAGCGGTTATCGTCGCCTATGGACGTCTGCAACACCAGTGGTATTAGAGACGCGTTGTCGGTCCATTAACACCTTCTTTATCCTCTCTTAAGAGAGCCCCATATTGAAGGAAGTGGGAAATACGTCGCTTGGAAGGCTATTCCACAACCTGCAAGTGTGTGGGAGAAACGATCTCGGACTGGGTGTGCCCAGTGGTATTGCCACCTGAAAAGTCCTTTTTTAGAAACACTACAATTAGGTTAGTACCTATATATAGATTAAACACTATTTATGCTATAAAAAGTTTAAAAATGCGGAAGAGATTGCTCTAGGTAGTAATTTATATATTATGGCCAAGAGCGATCTCTTCCAGACATCCGAACAGGGAAAAGAAAATTTTCGGACGACGGTGGTTGCAAGATAACATAAAGGAAAGGAAATATGTATAATTATCTACATAATTCAATAGTTTATTCCGTAGCACCTTAAAATGAACCTCAACATTATTAATTTAAATTCAAACACCATAAATCACGGGCCCAAATGAAAGGCATAGAATCCCATAAGCCCTTCAGGTAGCAAATGATATGCCATCAATTCAATGCTACCTAATGCACTCGGTCACTCTAGAGGGTGGCATAAGCGTCCATTAGTTCTCAAATGCATTTATACTCGCTAATTATGGGGGTACTTGAATGTCTTTCAGGGAGTGACGTCATTAGGGTAATTAAAGCGTTTTGATTAAAGTGGTGTTACTTTAGTTGTTATTGTTTTGGTAGATATTAACTTTTTTTTATACAACAAAGTAAGAAGACGAGCAAGACGCTCTCCTGATGGTAAGAGATAACGCTGCCCATAATTAGTATTATGCTAACCAGTGCACTGCGCCAACGCTTCTTACTTGAGAGTCATAAGATGTTAAGACTCTTCAGCCCGGTAATTTCACTAGCTACAGTGCCCTCCTACCGAAGCACAGCAATGTTTGCACACTACTGCTCAGGCGGTAGAATAACTGGCACTGTTGGGGTTAGAACTGGTTCTAAGTTAATATCTACCAAATAAACTGCTGAAACCATAGGACGACGCTCTCAAAAAGCTTGTTGCTTATAATATCATTCTTAGCAGATTAACTCAAAGTCAAAGTATATAATATAACTATTGGGCCTGCATCCAAACACAGATTAGCGCCAAAACACATAAAACGCGGTAACCCTAATAAATCAAATAGAACCAATCCCCGAGTTGATAACCGTCGTAAGTCATGACCCAGATGTGACCTGGTCTCCGGATTGTATATACTCCACAATGGTCGGATTATACTGAGACTTGACAGTTGACACTATCACTCATGTGTGTAAACTGGCTTAATATTTACAATACAATACTCTTTATTGGGACAAAAAATAACAAAATAGACTTAAAACTAAATTAAAGTCCACAATGGGCCTTATCGCTCAGAGCGATCTCTTCCAGGCGGCCAACTTTGCATGGAAAGTTACGTATAAATTAAAGAGTAGGGTGTAATTTAGCAGAGGAGTCAAACTAACCTATTGATACACAATATATTATATCATTTTTAACTTACATATTATAATATATGTTATCTACTATATTATACAAATAATATCTATTATAAAATATACCTATATTATAGACTACAATAATATAAAATATTCTAAATACCATAAAATATATACATAAACTAAATAATATCTACATACCTATAACAGGATGAGAAAAGAAAAAATCAAGCTTATTTATCGTGACTTCCACATACAACGATAAAATGTGCAGTCAGTAGTAATTCAATTATACGTGAACACTGGCAAATACACGAAAGTGTTAGACCATTCATATCCTATGATGATAGCAGGAAGCGTATGATTTTTTTTAGTAGTTAGTATTAAATATATATTTTTTGATGATTGATTTTAAGCAACGATGCGGCTGAGGATATTTTTCTAATTTTAATTTCAAGGTTCTTTGTAAATTTATGTGTTTCAAAAATGTGATAATTTTGGACACCAGTTAATCTGGTTGATTGTACTAATTAATTAATTTTAATTGACTCTCACTAAATAAAGAATTGAATTGAAGTAAATTTGACGTATGACCTGACAGCGCGACCTAAATAAGACCACATGCCTGAATAAGGCCTTTAAGGTTGTCTACAAAAGAAAACGCAGAATTGACATAGAAGTAACATATGTGCAGAAGTAGCTGTAATAGCCTCTCAATGGTCCACACTTGATTCAAAACCGATCACAGTTCGGCCCACTCGTAAATCAATCCTGAATCCCGACTGATGGCAAAAACTGACGTGCCCCCAGTCTTACTTAATTAACACCCTGTATAAATGCATGCGCCATTAGTAGCTCCCCTCATACTTGTTATATTCCATTTAGTAGGGATTCGTAGCGTATATTGAAACCCTACCTCTATTCAGCACCGCGACCGAACTGAGATGCGGGAGCCTTTCCATACGTGAATTCTCAAAATGTGACTTTAATCCCTTCCGCTATTCAGCACCGCGACCGATCTGAGCTGCGGGAGCCTTTACGTGCATTCATTCTCTAATTGCGACTTTAATCCCTTCCGCTATCCAGATCGATCGATCTGAACTCGGGGATTGTTTCTAGGGTAATATTTAAATCTGTTTGATGAAAACGCTTGTCTGTCGTTTGTTTGCTGCTTTTAGATCTTTAAAACGCAACGGAATTTAATAGTAATTCAAGAGGAAAGTTTATGTTTGCTTATATCTATTGGACCCGCGCGCACTTCGTGGTGTGTAAAACAGTCTACAAAAACTACCTACCTTTAGTCATTCATTTATTTATTAAATTAAATAATATAAAATAAGTTAAGAAGAGCAGAGATAAGACAAGAGACAAGACAAGACAAGAAACAAGACAAGACAAGAGACAAGACAAGAGACAAGACAATGGACAAGACAAGACAAGACAAGAGACAGAGTCAACAGTAATAAGAGTGTTAAAATCAAACTGAGTTAAAAAAAGTAAAAAATTGCATTGCAAGATACTGTATTATATATATACAAGTACGTAAATGTAGAATGTAGGTATACCATATTCCATGTTTAGTAAAAATAAAAGTCGTATATTTTTAACCCCCGACGCAAAAACGACGGGGTGTTATAAGTTTGACGTGTCTGTCTGTCTGTTTGTCTGTCTGTCTGTCTGTCTGTGTGTGTATGTATGTGTCTGTCTGTGGCATCGTAGCTCCCAAACGGATGAACGGATTTTGATTTTGTTTTTTTTTGTTTGAAAGTAGAGTAAGTCGAGAGTGTTCTTAGCCATGTTTGGTGGAAATCGGTCCAAGATGGCCGCCGCTACAAAATGGCGGATTACTTTTTTCTTCCACGACCCTCTCAATATGGGTATCAAATGAAAGGGCTTAACGAGTAGAATACACCCCACTATATAAAATTTAAAATCCAAGATGGCCGCCATCAAAAAAATGGTAAATTACGTATTGCGTTGGGGGTTTTTAAATTTTTAATTTAATTCACTTGTTATTATATTACCTTAAAACAATGCCGTCTCATGCAGTATTTAGAAGTACACGTGTAATAGCAAACAAAAACTAAACATTCAATATCAAAAGTCAAGATTCCGCAACTCAAAAATACTTGAGTGCTGAAAAGATCACTGGAAGGACGTACTGGAAGGATTTCTAATTTATAACGGTAATATTGCGTACGTAAACCGTCCCGCATTTCAGAACTTAAAGTAGGGTAGCATTTAAACTCTCAAACTGCATATTTTGTCGTTTAAAAGCTCCCGCATCCCAGATCCATACTGGCTCTGAATAGAGGAAGGGTTTCCATATACGCGGATTCGTATTCTTGATTGTTATACAGGATGATCGAGAAACTATGGTTGGTGAATGGTCCCTTTTTAAGGTTCCGTACCAAAAGGGTCAAAACGAGATCCTATATCTAAGTTTATTTTTTGAGATTATTTGTATTAATTATAATCTTTCTTCTTACACTATATAAGATTAGGTTAGATGCTGCGAATCCAGGTATTCTATCTATTCTATACTGAGGCAATGCATAGAGTTCCTAGTCCATGCAGATACACCTATGTATTTATGAAATAATTTGAATAATTATTGTCTATTACATACCACGTATGTTATGATACCAGAAATGGATAAAAAAGGGAACGAACTCGCGCACGTAAGCTAGTTTTAACAATCAGAAAATTTTGATTATGAAAATATATGTAGTAATTATAAAAGTACGCTAAGTAGGTAAACAGTAAATTTGTATAATATACTCTATAAAAATCAAGTGGTTATCACGTTTAAGCCATTATTTGTTTTAGATAAGATAAGATAAGATAAGAAACACTTTATTGATCCACATATAAAGTATAAATTTTACAAATACAACAACTTAAAATAAAGGTGTATCAATTGGCGGTCTTATCGCTCAGAGCGATCTCTTCCAGACAACCGTGCAGGGAGAGGAAATATACAACACTGGAAGGACGGTGGTTTCAAAACGTCAGCAGAAATCATAAATTAATTAAAATAATTTACACAAATACATAAAAATATTTTACATAAACATACAAATAAAATATATACCTATACATAAGTAAATATACAAATACGTAAATACATACATACATTTATATAATATAGATAATATTAAAATAATATGCTAGATAATAGGTATCATGAAAAGAAAAACGGCATAGATATAATATAGGCAAAACACAAGACTGAACTACAGTGAAAGGTAATAAGCTTTGACTCGAAGTTTAAAACTTGCAAGAGACGGCGCTTGTCTAATTACAACAGGGAGATCGTTTCACAGACGCACGGCTTCAACCGTGAAAGAATCACCATTAAAGCCGGTGCTGTGGGCAGGACACTTTAATATTAGATTCTCCGATGATCTCAGCTTGCGAGAATGTGACGTATGGAGAAAATTAAAACGTTCTCGAAGGTAGCGCGGGGAGGAGGGATTGAACAGAACACTGTAAAGGAGAGACAAGATATGAGTATTCCGGCGAAGGCGAATAGGCAGCCACTTGAGCTTGGAGCGAAATTCGGAGACGTGGTCATATTTGCGAAGACCAAATATGAACCTGATGCAAACATTTTGGAGACGCTCAAGTTTATTCAGCTGATCTTCCCTAAGATCAAGATAGCAGACGTCCGCATAGTCAAGAACGGGGAGAAGAAGAGATTGTGCAAGCGCAACCTTAGTGGCAGTAGGCAAAAAGTTTCGAAGTCTACGAAGGGTACTGGCTGAGGCATACAGTTAATTGAGGATCCCAGGATAGGCAATTGTCAAAGGTAATCCCAAGATTTTTGACAGTCTTACTAAAAGGAATGTGCACTCCATCAAACATCACTTTCGGGAGGGAGTCCCAGCCAACCTTACAGATTGTCCGAGAACTACCTATAATAATGACTTGAGTTTTTGTTGGATTAACTTTCAGGCCATATGATGTACTCCAATTGGAAATTTTACTCAAGTCACTATTAACAGTGCTAATAGCTTCAGCCAGTCCGCTAAGAGGTGCTTGATGATAAAGCTGAAGATCATCAGCATAAAGATGATAAGAAGATGTAAAATTATTTGAAATAGAGTAATAAAGATGGCAAACAGAAGAGGGGAAAGAACACCGCCTTGAGGTACACCAGCAGCAGTGCCACACCACGAAGAAAAAGACTCTCCAAGGCGAACCCGCTGCCGGCGACCGTACAGGTAGTTACGAAACCAGTCTATTACCATTGACGACATGTTAAGAGAGCGAAGAACGGCGAGAAGAATGTCAAAGTCTACAGTGTTAAAGGCGTTACTAAAATCTAGGAGTGTCAGCACAGTCAACTGTCCTGTTTCCATACCTAGACGAATATCGTCAGTTATTTTAACAACTGCAGTGACCGTGCTTTTAGATACGCGAAACATTGAAATCTTCATGAATAAACCAACTAACAATACCTTTTTGCTGGGACAGACTTGTTAACGCCCTGACATGTTAATTATTCTGTAACGAACCTAAAGAAATTCTGTACTGCCTTTTCGAAATAACACTTTGTGCCTTTTTTGTAGCAAAAGCCTTTAGATAAAACAAGGGGTCTGTTTAGTTACCATTTACCATCTACGGCCGCATCGACGCTTACGAGAGATCGAGGCCAAAGGTTATAATGCTAAAAAAAACTAGTAAGCAATGCTTCAGCAGCAGTAAAAAACACTTGTTTAACCATGGATTGAACACACTCCCATCTACAGGTAATCTAAATGTTCCAAGCCACTGTCAGAAGGCAGCCCAGAATGCTGGCAGCATTGCCACGTTGGATGGCAATGAGCTTTAACATGGGACTCTTCAAAAAGCAAGTGAATAGAGTCTTGAAAGGTAGGCAACTTACCAGCGGTACCCCTGATATTGCAGGTATCTATAGGCGACGGTCGACGGTAGCCACTCACCATCAGGTGGGCCGTCTGCTTGTTTGTAACCTAATACATAAAAAAAATCTTACATATATACGAGTACGTAAAAATGATTTTTCTTTCTTACGTTGGGGCAAATATAGGTACACCAGCATTTTGGTCTTTATGCCTAAATTGGACCTACTTAGTCTTAAACCGACGTGCCAACGTTTACAAGAACATTCGATATTTAAATTTAATATTTTTAACGACTACCAGTTTAAACTCCATTGTTCTCATTTCAAAAACTCGTTCGATTTTCGAATATAGAATGTACTTCCCGATTAAAAATGTACGCTCCTTCCATTGTCGAGCTATAAAGTCATTGGTTTTATAAAGTTGGCACGCTAAACAATCGGTGCTGGAGTTCATACATATTAATGCACTTGGCGACGCATTGTATGACTGTGCCGGGAGCACCCTGTATTTGCGTCGAATATAAATTCCTTAATATTATTATTACATTGACATTTATTGAAGATATATTTTGTAGAGCGCTTTAAATTATAGATATACCATTATATTGAAAAAAGAAAAGTTTAATTATTGTAAATGTATACCTAGTTGTGTAAACATATATTTTGCCAATATCAAAAATAAATCATTAAAACAGATGCGTAATACGAAATATTTCATTGAGTCAAAATACATATTTTCCACGAAAAACGATGGGTATCAGTGTCATTGGCAGAAATTGTATATCCGTATTTACTATAGGCGGCTTTAACAAATATTCCATTCAATCTTGTTTTGTTTCAGGTATTTTCCGTTCCAATATTTAAATCATTCAAAAAAATAACAGACAAAAATGCCAGCCATCATCTGAACGGACATTAGAATCTGTAATTGAAAACGTAGCCAACGAAGCTGGAAATTAAACAATATTTCAGTTTTTAAAATGAGAAATAATTTCCTGGCGAACCTCTATAATTATTTTTTCGCTTCTAAATATAAATAAGAGAAGCTCCGAAGGCTTAGAGCGTGTCGGCAGTTGTGTCCTCATAACAGCTACTGTTGACATCTCGGCCGCCATTTTGGACGCGCCAAAAGCGCGGGAATCTCGCTGTCATGGCGGCGAAAATAATTAGATTCCACCGGCGCACTTCTTCTCGGTTCATTTCTCTATGTTTTGTTAATTATTTCTTCGCGAATGTCACGGAGGCCTTACCTTTTTTCTCGAGCTTTTGTCTCTCGCTAAATATCACTAAATGAGTGGAAAGCGGGGACGTTTCTTTGTAATATTTAATGCCACCGTATTTTTCTTTTCGTTCCACCTTTTGATTTTAGAGGTAGAAATAAACAGTCTTGTTACCTTTCGCCTTAATTCTATTTTCACAGTCTTCGGTTCCCTTTTGGATGTACAAATTAATATTAATTGTATTAGAAGCCCTCACGGCGCGGACCCCATGTATTTTTCTTAACAATTAGGAGGTTGCGTAATCCCTTTCCACCCGTTTAGTAAAAATGTTCCAAATTCAACCTTGTTGTATCGACAATACTGTCAGCATACGAATTGAAGTAGAAAATTAAATTATCTGTCGTCTCTCACTAGTTCTAAATTCAATTTGCGTTCGAAATACAAATTGTGGCGGTTAAATCCCACGAGCCGGCCATATTTAAATTAATTTTGTTTTTAACTAACGCGGGAAAGCTCTTCACAGCGTGTTACAATGTGCCAAGTATTTTATCGTGCGTTGGGGACTTGAATTTTCTTTTGAGATATAATATAACTGAGGACTGATGTCATTAATGTAACTTTAGTCGTATCATCTCTGGAGAATAGTGTGGTGATTACGAAATGTATAAGTGTATTAAAATTTGAATTTTAGAGTGCGTTGAATTTTATAATTTAATTCGAGATAATGTCAAATTATGGTTTGAAATTAGCACATTCAGTTGGCAATCATTTAGCTTAAAAGTGAAGTGGAAAGTGAACGAAATTAGAAAAATAATTTTAATTTATAAAAATTATAATTTTTATAAATTAAAATTATTTTTCTAATTTGACTAAAAGTAGTTTTTTTTTTTGTGTTTTAGTTTTCTGTATATTTGTATTGTTTTAATAAAGAGTATTCAATTCTATTATAAGACCAAAGAAATTATACAAAAAATCACTAGTAACAAAATTACGCTGATTCAGCAATTTAACTTATTTAGTTTGTAAAAATTAGTACATATTTCTCTATTTGTTATAGTCTAGCACGTTCAAACTAGCGCCAAAAAGTAATTAACTTTTTCAGCGGAACCCTCTAACTTAGTTATAGTTTTTTCGCAGTGTGTCATCCAACTGAAGTATAATTGCAAAAGTTGTATCATTATTATTTGGGCGCAGTTTGTCTCGTTTGGGAGGATTGATGTCTTTTACTTTAATACAGTTTTTTCTACTAATACTATAAATTCGAATAAAACATCATCATATCATATTCGTGCATTGGTATCTACGGAAGACCAGCGTTGGTTGCCCACCTGCATATATGCTGAATAGATACCTTTTTATTACAAGCTTTATATTACTTTCACCTGTCTGTTGTCTGTCTGTCTGTCTGTCTGTCTGTCTGTCTGTAATCAAATCTTGCAAGTTTAATTTGACCCACTTTCCGGTTTCCAATTGAGCTGAAAATTTGCATGCGTGTGTAAATCGGATGACAATGCAATATTTTTATGACATCGAGCTGATCTGATGATGGAGCTGGAAGGTGGCCAAAGGAACTCTGTCATAAAACAACGCAACCCCATCGAGTTTGGGCTCATTTGATTCGTCTTGACGAGTACTTTATGATGCAAGATGATAACAATAATTAAAGCTTGTTTTTAAAAAGTATTTTTTAAATTTCACTTGTTACAATAGCATATAAGTACTCAATTTTTGTTGTATGCTGTTTTTTTTGTGTGTAAATAAACCTTTTTCTTTCTTTGAATATGTATGATGTGTGTGTTTCATTTTTCTTTACGCGTAAACGTCTGAACCAATGAAGCTGAAATTGTATGCAGATAAATTAAACCCTGGAATAACACAGAGATTCTCATCGTCGACCGCATCCCTGCACTTTCCACCAAAGGTCAACTTCAATATCCATTGCTGCGTTTGTTATTTGCTCATATTAATGAGGAGATTTAAGCAAGTAATGTACGCAATTTTTTCTATGGATTCTAGTGTTTTACATTTCGTTTGGCGATAGCCAAGAAATCCTCAGATCGTCAAACGCCTATATTGTATAAAAATAATGTATTAGGTACATGTTATTCTTATATTATGTCAAGAATATTATGTGCCATTGAAAAGTGCAAATTAAAACTGAACTCATAGTGTAAATTTAACAACAATACGAGTACGTTTCTAGGAAGTAAAATCAGTTGTAATTATTCGCAAGCTCGGTTGGAAGCGTTGATGTAATGTTCCACCATTTGATTTGTCTCCGATAGGGCTAAAATGTAGAACCGCATTACATAAATTAATTGACACCACTGGAACGTGTCAAAGTAACGAGCTTGGTTTACTTTAGGGATGGGATTTTGGTTTTTCCGGATAAATTTGGCTGGATGAATGTGGCCGGATAGTCGGAACTTTAGTACTAAGCTATTAGACAACGTGTTTTTTGTTTTAAATCTGTTGTTAGAAAATTAATTTCAGTAAATTCTTTTTAAATAAGAAATTCTGGAATATTACTATTTAGACTTGTCTAGTATTTTAACAAATGATGACGGTTTTGGAGCAGAAATATTGATAGACAAAAACACGACCATAAAGAGAATAATTTTTGTATTTCTTTTTTTTTAGTTTAGCAATAAACATAAAAGGGACCCTGATCAGATATCCAGTCTGATGTTGTATGACATCATGCCACAATACGTTAATAATAATATATTGAGCACTTAGTGACATAGTTTTGTCAAGTAGGTGGTAACTAGCTACGGCCGAAGCCTACCACCAGTAGAAATTCAACGATGAAATTACCTACATTTTACTGAGATCCTACGAGACAATTGTTTGGAACATTTGGCCGAATAGCGAATCAAATTGTGCAATCGACCGGATCACAAACCTCAAGATAGTTCATATCTCATCTCTAAACATCTCAGTTGCCAGTTCCAACATTATTCCGACTTGAATCCACGTCGATAATCAAAGATGTACAAACCAACCTAACTAGAACCATCACGTCAAACCAACCTAAGTAGAACCTCCACGTTTCCTTCTCCAACCTCATTGTAAGAGGATGATCATTGAACATAGATGAACTTCGATTAGATATTCAACTGGATACGTCCATGTCAGACCAAAAAAAATAGACCAGATAACAGACCTCACTAATGTGATTTTCTGTATGAAAATAAAATCACCAAAACATGGCGGTGTGCGGGGGTCGGTTGGCTAGTTTAGATTGGCTCCTTCAAAGTAGAAACTCTTTGGTTTATTGACGTGTGTTAAGCAGCGGCAATGCGTATCGTCAGTCGATTATGCGGACGCTATAGTTGAGTCCTCTATGATTTTATGCCAGTGTTTGACAATTTTGGGCAGCAGTGACGTTATCAAATCATTAGATTGATCCTTATATTGGTGTGCGTTACCTCTCCCCCGCAAAAATAGCAGACTTTTTCGCATAGGAATTAGTACCCGAGTCGTCTCCTTTAATGGTTAAATGCGCAAAGTAGATGAATGCGCCGTCGGGGCTCAACAGTGTTGGACGATATTTCCGTAAGGGAGGTGGGTGTGATTTAAGTGTTAAGGTATGGGCGTATTGTTATAGAAATATTTATAAAGCTTAACGAGGCGAACGTCAACAATATACGTTTTATGAAATGTGATCCGCTTTCGTGTTTATTATTCTTTGGTAAAATCCTACACACAATTATTGTTACCTGGTAATTTATTTTAGTGGTTTCGGAATAATGTTTATTGTTATATTTGTATCGTTGAGATGTTGAAACGAATTCTTTCTCTGCTTATGAGTTATAAACATTGTTGACTAATTCTCGTTTTTTGGATAATTACCATTAGTAACTTCAAAATTTAAATTACTCCTCTCCCTACATGGTTCAGAAAGATCGCTTTTAACGATAAGACCGTCAATAGTTACACTTAGTTTAAAAGTTTTCTGTATTTACCTTATTTAACTTTATTTCTTTAACTTTACTTACACTCTTTATTTCAAACACTCCATGCAAAGCTGATTACCTGGAATAGATCGCACTAAGCGATAAGGCCGCCATTGTATACTTTTATATAGTTTAGTTTTAGGTCTTTTTTTGTTATTTTTTTGGTTGCAATAAAGAGTATTGTATTGTATATTGTGGTAAATATAGCTATCGCCTTTACCTTATCCACCTCCCAGAGACGTCGTCGCTTCATCGGAACTAGGTGGCAACAAGGGCCGATTGATAATGTACCAGATACACTAATTAGTGAATTACTGATACCTGGTATGTTTCAGGCTTAAATCTGATACAAGCAAACGTAATTAACACCTAGATTTTAGTAGTTGTTTTGAATGTGAAGCGTAGGTATATTGTAATTGTGCGAGGATGTGCTTAGCACGGCAAAGGGTCTCCTCGGCTTGGTGATACGGGCTTACGAAGCCCAGTGGACTGTATTTTGAACGGGGTAAAGATAGAGGATAACACGTTATCCTGAGTTGCGATCCCTGCTATTCCAAAATCTCACAAAAAACAATGCGGAAGCCACTAACCTGACGTGGGCACGGTCCACCTCCTCTCTTGCGCGGGCTGACGGCTTCTGTACTCCAAATAATCGCAAAATATGGGATCCGATTGGGTATAACTCGCACTGGAGGGTGCGTGACGATAATCCACGGGATCCTCACAACACATTCACTCTGAGATAGGTTTTTTGGAAACAGCTAAGAAAATACGATGCTAATGGCGGCAATTCGTAAATGCAACTGAACGCTTCCGCGTTGATAGTGGCTCTGCCTGGAGCGCATGCATTTTGCGACGCATCTTTCTGTTGGTCAAGGCCGCGACCCCGACATTGCCATTATTAAAAATTAAAATAACAGGGATCCAGAACAGTAATGATTTATCTTGAAAAAGTGTTTAGGTATATTATAGGTTTTGATGTAAATACATGAGATTTTAACTCAGGATATGCGTTAAAATCTCATGTATTGACATATATATATACTACGCTTTTATACTAATAGATCGATTGAGCTGAAACTTGGTATAGAGGTAGCTTATACCCTAGAACAACATATAGGCTACTGCTGTAGGCTTCGGCCGTGGTTAGTTACCACCCACTGGACAAAACCGACACGGTTTTGTCCAGTGGGTGGGCCAAGCGGTTATTATGACCGTGTTCCGGCATGATATTCAATGAAGCCAGGGAGGGATTTATCCCGTCTTCTAGGTTAAGTCTGGTACCATCTACGCCCGCATCGTCGCTTAATATCACGCGAGATAGTGGTTAAAAACTAACCTATAATTAATAAAAAAATATTCGTATTAGTTTTGATTATATGGGTTACTCCCATAGATCCGGTAATAAAAAGAAGTTCCATTGAACCACAGCCCGTATCTGCTTCAATTACCATCTCGAAATTGTCAACTCTATCACGATCAATTGAGTTTTTTACCGAACTCCCCTCTGTAGAGTCGGTGGCCCAGTGCTCTGAGTGTACGACATAAATCCGGAGACTCTAGGTTCAAATCTCATTGTGCAGAATATTTTTGGTAAACTGCAACATATAGGTTGGCCACTTAGATTAAATTTAGCTACACAACCTAAAATTGTGATTTGATTTTGACAGTGTAAGTAGGGTAACGATAACTTTTTTTTTTATATACAACGAAGTAAAGCAAGACGCTCTCCTGATGGTAAGAGATAACGCTTCCCATAATTAGTACAATGCCAGTGCACTGCGCCAACGCTTCTTACTTGATAGTCATAAGATGTTACGACTCTTCAGCCCAGTAATTTCACTAGCTACAGTGCCCTCCTACCGAAGCACAGTAATGTTTGTTCTGTTAAATACAAAATATAATATGTAGTCTAATTATTGACCTCCTCTTTTGTTTTGTCAGTTAATAGAGTACACAGCAAATGAAAACCTGCTTAAAACTTCACAAATATTGAACCTCATGTCATTTGGGTATTAGCGAATTCGACGTACAGTTTGGAATCCTCAGCTTACGAACTCAACCCGTTGATTAAGCTCCTTCGGAAGTGGTCGGAAGTTCGGGAACTGACCTTAATTGAAAACATTCGTGTAAAAATTACCCAAAATATTCTAAATTAGAATGAAATTTATATTGTTACTAGCTGCGCCCATGTAGCCTATGTGTTATTCCAGGGTCTAAGCTATCTCTATACAAAATTTCAGCTCAATTGGTCCACCCGTTTAGGAGTGAAAGAGTTTTTTTTTTTTTTTATGTGTAGAAGTAGAAGACGAGCTAGACGCTCTCCTGATGTTAAGAGATAACGGCTGCCCATAATCAGTACAGTGTTACCTAGGATTTCACAACTATGTGAAATTCTAGGAGCACTGCACCAACGAGTAACAAACATTCTGACATCCAGACTAGGGATGAAAATGTCCGAATGTTTCCGAAACTTTCCAGGAATACTTCCAATGTTTCCGGAAATATAGGGAAACATTGCAGGAAACTATCCAAAATTTCCAGATTAACACTGAATTTTTGAATGCGTTTTTTTGACTACTACGGCCTTTTGGGTTTATTTTTGTTTTGTTATTATACTTATCTATCTCAAAACTATAATAAATGATGGTAATTGCCATGAATATTTAATTGACGATGGAAATATACAAAGAAAAAGTGAAAACTATGATACTGGTAACTTATGATAGCTGAACCCATCATTTTTTTTGACTTACAATTATAAAGATTATAAACAACCAAAGAGGGCATTGATACCGACTTATATAAACATAATTCATATAATTCTGTTTTAACATTAGCTCACCAAGCAGCCAGGTTATTACTTGTGAATCAGTCATTGCACTGTTTCACCCTTTACATACAGACACGTGTATATACTTTCATATGCACAAGAATAAGTCTATTTAACAAAGTAAAACAAAAATACAATGTTTTTTTTGGTAATTGGTATGATTTTTCCATCAATGAACGGCGTATTTCTTTTCCTTGGTATATCAGTTAGAAATTTAATTTTATAGTAAAATTCTTGATTGAGTATTGTAGACAGGCACTAAGCCTACTTTCCTATCAGCAGTAATTTTATTTTACTTAGCATTTTCATTAAAAAAATCAGATTTCTGATTTGGGGTTTATTCCCCATTGTTTCTGTCAAATTTGGAAAGTTTCATGGAAGTAATGGAAACTTTCGGAATATTTCCGGAAATTTTCATCCCTAATCCAGACATCCATTCTTAAAAACTTTCACGTTTATAATATTAGTAAGATTAGCTTGTAAGCTTGTAGCATTGTTCATATTTCTCAATAAAAAAAAAAGATTTATTGCCAATTGACAAAAAAACACAGCATTCAATACTTAGATTATTCTAAGTAACTAAAAAATACAATCAATCATCTGAGTCTTATCGTTTAGGCGTTATAAAGTATTAAACATACCTACATACTTTTCTATATTTTACTTATATTTATAGTGATGATACACTAAGTGGATCAAAAGAAATTATTGAAGTATTAATTTCTCAAGAAAATCAAACTAAGTGATGACTTAGCTCAGTTACTGAAAGTTATGTCCTAAATATCATTACCTTAACTGAAATTGAAGTATTCATTTTTCATGGGAAGCTATAAAGTCTTTACGACGAGGTGTGGACCCGTTAAACTGTAATAAGTTATGGACAGGTTAAACGCTAACTGGATACTTTCCTGGAACCAATAGTTAACTGGACTAGATGGCTAGAATAATGCTCGGTTAGAAACGATGACAAGAAATACTTGAGTTGGCATACAAATTATACACACCTTCAGTTCAGTATGTTTGATCTATAAGGTCCGAAGTCAATAACCGAAAAAATCAGACATGGCCCTATGGCCCCATGGCCCATGACCCTATGGCTCTAACGTCGAGAGTTTGGCATACGTAAACCAAAATTAAACAACGAACACAACTAATTTCACATAATTGTGAAATACTAGGTGGCACTGTACTGATTATGGGCAGCGTTATCTCTTAACATCAGGAGAGCATCGTGCTCGTCTTCTTACTTCTTCGCATGAAAAAAAAGTTGATAGGTAGGTAACACTTTATTCACAAAAATCAATTTTTGTGATTCAATTAATTTAAAATTTCAATAAAGTGTCAATTTTTTATTCATTTTAAGTTAGCCTTAGACGCATGATGTTAGGTGACGATGTCGCCGTAGATGGTAGCAAACTTAACCTAGAAGGCGGGATGAATCTCTCTCTGACTTCATTCAAGCTAAAGCCACACTGCCGAAAGCGGTTGCGGATCGAGACAGAATTTTTGTTATGTTCGAATTTGTACGTAGCCTGTCACATATAAAAGCGGACGCGGACAGGAACAAAATGAAGATCTCGCTATTCTGCGCGATCCCACGTCTCTCTATCGTGAGGTTAAGAAAAATTAAGATTCCAACGTTTTGTGAACCTTTCAGGTTGCGAGTTCGATTCCCGCATGGGTCAAATGTTTGTGTGATCCACAGGTATTTGTTTCTGGTCTAGGTGGTTCATTATAAGTAGGTATGTATTTACAAAAGAAAAGTATAATATATAAGTATTATATCCGTTATTCTAACTACCATTACACAAGCATTAAGTTGCTTAGCTTTGAGTGCTTTGGCGTACCCTTTGCCCCGGCTATTTATGATTATGGCGTACCGCAGGAACACCCCCAGGTTTTTTAGTGGGTATCCCCGCCGCTCCCATCTTTGGCGGGGGAGTCCCACATACCGCTTCGCGCCCCCCGGCGTGGGGTGATGATGCGTAATGCATTTTTCCTGGGTCAAAAAAAAGGCCTGAAATATTTATTATTATTATATTTTTTGTGAAATGAGTTAAAACATCGATCTCCTATTCATAACTGTCTAATAAAAGCCCCCAGTGATCAATTAGAATACAATAAATCATCTCGTAGAATCTGTCTCATCAGCGGCGGAAGTAACTAATTGCATCCATCGGTAATTAATCCCAAATCTGCGCCCCTGAGGTGAATGACCTCATTTAGGCCTCCTTGGTGCGTTAAGGGGAGCAAGGCAACCTGTGGAAATAATGACAGATACTGCTGTTGGAATGATGCTTTTATTTTAAGCAAATACATTTTTTTTATAAAAAGTAGGGCTGTGTTTGACCACAGTCTCACCTGTTGGTAAGTGATGACGCGGTCGAAGGTGTTGCACACAGACCTAGTAAATACCTATTAACCCTCGATTTAAAGACTCCTAAGTTGCAATTTACAGGAAACACTGAAGCGGGCAGAGGGTACATTACATACATATGTACATATTTTAACATTAGGCTCGATATAAAAATAACAAAATAGTACTATAAAATGTTGATATTGGGTGTTTAAAAATATAACCTATCAATGATATTATTCTCCTAAAGAGTCAAGTCACAATTAAAGGTCGTGTGGCCAAACAATATGTTGGAGTTTCATATCGCTAAGTGCACAGTCCATAAGCCTTTCGTTCATAGTATCTCTATATCAAATTTATTTCGTTCATAGTAGCTCTTAAACACGAGTAATACCCGGACCTTTTTATATGTACACGGAGACATAAAAGTTCAACACGTAATGGCCCTTTTGAACTTTTAATGTAATGGGTGACACTTGTCATAATCTGTCTGTGAGTCCATCTATAGAAAATCAACTACTCTATTAGATCTTCCGGGACCAAAATCGCCTCTCTTTTTGCTAACGTCCACTGTCAAATTTTAACAAAATTTTGAAAAAATCTTGAAAATTCTTACGATACCAGTACAAAATCAAATGCAACTTCAATTTTTAATTTAGCATCTTTTGGTTGTCTCAAAGTGGCGTTTCTTAAAATAAAAATGTGTTTTATAGGTTATTTTTTGGTTACGTTTTGCTGCGCCGTCGTCTCTTTTTTGTGCAGAATCTAGGCCCTGGGCCTCACTTTTGCTGTTGCTACGCGGTGTCTACCTTCTTGTACAGTCTATGGGTAACTGATTGATTGTTCCAAGTTCCTTTTGAAACGTCAAAATGTTTTTCTAGTCGGGTTGTTTTGGTCGAATATTTTGGGCGGAATGGGTGTTCGCCCGTGAAAGCCTTCTTTGGTGAATGAGCACAGCCCAAACTTTACTTTTTACTTAAATGGGGACTTTGTTCTTAATATTTTATTTTGTTTGATGGTTTGTTAAGGTGTTGTGTTTACTTTAGGTGTAAATGTTTGAAGTGTTTTACCGATTTTGAAAAAGAGGAGGTTCACATTTTTACAATGTGTTCAATGTTCACCGATTTGGTATAAGTATTTGAAGACGCTTGGACCGATTTGGAAAGTATTTTTTTTTTTGTTAGAAAGGATGGATTATTTCATGGATTTACATTTTATCTAAATCTGTTTAGTAAAATTTTATGTCTTAAAGTTTGATATTGAGTTTTAAAATTTTATACTGAAAGCACACTTAGAAAACACTTTTTGAAGAGAGATTAAAGTTAGTTTACATATAATATACTTAATAAGGTTATATATTTTATACTAGCTTATGCTCGCGGCTTTGCCCGCACGGCGAAATCCTTTCTTAGCGGAGGTTTATGTCATAAAACCTATCTGTGTTCCAAATTTCAACCCAATCCGTCTAGTAGTTTAAAAAATTAAAAAACATTAAAATAACAAAATAAATAATAATTTAAACTGTTTGCCTACATAATCTACCACCCTGTATCTAGGTAAGCTAATTGTGGGAGCTACCACTGGCCAGTAAATCTAGCGCGACGTTTGCGTGTAGCTTACCATTGGTTACCAGTTACCACTCGCCACCTAACGTCGAATAAATCATTCTATCTGGGTTAGATGGTAACCTTAAGGTAGAGCCGTTATTTCAACCACCTCTGAGCAGCGATGTGCAAACATATATTCGGTTGTTCCTAAAATTAAAAATAAGTCTATACTATTATATAAAGAAGTAAACTGACTGACTCATCATCATAGAGACAAAACTGCTGGACCGATTGTGCTGAAATTTGGACAGCGTGTTTTTTAGGTAACGTTGGCACCTGATAAGAAAGGATTTTGCGAAATTCCCACGGGAACGGGATTAAAATGGAAATCTGTACTGCTAGTATAATAATAAATAAGAAGCTAAAAAGAAGAAAGAGATAGCAAATATAGAGTTAGTTACTCAATAGTAAGAAGCTTTGGTGCACTGATATCTTACCACCAGGAAGGCTTCTTGCTTGTGTTATTACATTTTTCAAAAAAATATTGCAAATTTAATTAATCACATGGTGGCCAATCCACTACTACTATTATACTATGCTATAGTAGATAGCAAAAAACGGATGAAGCGCGGAAGTACGAGAAGTATTATATATAAGATAGAACTGGACTGAATGCGTAGAGAAATTCGACTCTGCCAATGTCAGAGGTTCGTAAAAAAATCTACTGACCACGAACATGACCTACATGCCATCGTATCCAAATAAAATTTAAATCATTTTACTCGCAAAGTCAACCAGCCGTCATAAAACCCTGTATCGTCCTTTACCTCACGTGCCCACATAACCGAAGTTTCGTCAACTCAAATAAACTACCGATATTAGCATATTTGTGTCGCATAATTCACTCAAATTATTCCTCGCCCCAAGAAACTTCTCGCCACGTTAAAAAGTGGTTTGAAACTTTGTTGCAGCCACAGATAAAATGTGATTAGATTGGCCTTTTCTCATCACTGCATTAGTTTTATGTGCTGAAAAGTACCCTATGCATCAGTCCTGAATCTAAGCAACCTACTCAGCAAATTTCAGCTCAATCGGTTTAGCCATTTAGGCGTGAAGAATTATTAACTAATGAACATACGTGAAACTACACTCTTCATATTAAAATAAGGACCACAATCTTGCCTAATGTTAAGTGGCAGCTATAGATGGTAACAAACTAAACCTCGAAGGCGGAATTAATTCTTTTTAAATGTCTTTCTGTTTAAAAAAACTTGATTCTACCTCAAATAGACAAAGATAATATTAACAAGCGAGTGAACAGTGAACTATAGAAACAGTTTTATCACTTAAAAGCAAGTTTTAAAAGCTTACGATTGACAAGCTTTATCGCTTAACCTCAAGTGCTAACCTTTAATGAATAAAAAAAAACCTCTCATTAAACTTATTGCATTAAAATGTCTTATCCTTATTATTACTTACTCCGTGGTACATCACACACACATACAAACAGTTGAGAATTCAAACGCACACAGACCAGCAACCGTTTAGCCGTAAAGCATAGACCGACACAAATCTTTGTCTGTAACAGGCCAGTGTAAATGTTACAGGAAATTAAGGCATTCGCTGAAAGGTCGAGTGCGGGAGTTACGAAGATTTCGTTTTGGATATGGCATTATAAGTTATGAATTTGATTGATTTGTTTGAGTTATTTATAAGTATTAGTTTGTATTAATTTGTATGTCAGTGCTATTCTATTACTTTATCTCATTGTATAGTTATGTTATATAATGTTTATCTGTTATTATAGTCGTGAGTTTTTAGAATTTTTTTATTTTATTTTATGCTTGATGTAGCTAAAGGTCAGAAACATTTTGTTTAGTTCAAAGTGCATAATATAAGAAATTGTTATACTGTCTATCTAACTTTCATAATCTACAAATATATGAAATGTATGTTAGGTTATGTACCTTTTTACTTTTTTTAAAATCATATGTTAATTGTTATATAATTATGGTGTGCAATAAAGAGTTATCTATCTATATGTCTATTGCTCTTCGTCATTTTATTATAAGCAGTAGTAGTCCCTTTCTTAATAAAAAGCATTTATTGCCACAAAAATCACAAGAAATAGAGCAGAAGCTAGCCAAAAATATCCACTATATTTCTACAAGCAACATTTCTTCCCACAGCAACAAAAAACAAACAAAATCTCGACAATCGCATTTCGCACACACAAGCAACGTCATAATTTCCATCTGTTACGCACACAAAAACATGCCTCCTCCAAGTTCATGTCGCCCTGGTACCGGCAGGCGTTATTCCTTTGTTCGCACCGATCATAAATTTCCTCTAGAACCCTCATTGTGCCCAACTTTCGCTTCTTCCTCGTCTCCGACTCCTCGAACTGAATAGGCATCTGATAAGAGCAGGCTATTGTCTGATAATTAATTTGTGCATTAGTGTCCTTAACACCTGGAACCAGGTTTTAATGGGCATGCGTGAGCCATTGTGCTATTTCTAAAGGTCTGCGTAAATTTGGAATTTACCGTTTAGGGATGTTTTAATTGTGAAGGTGCTAAAGTCATGTATTTTATTACAACATAGGCATAATATGGCGTATATTCTGGTTACGTATCGTAATAGGAAAAGCTTTGAAATTACACTTGGCAATCATCATTATAAAGGATGGCCTTAATATAATAAATTGTCTTCTTTTGACAAATGTTTTGGCCTAACCTTTGGGCTGAAATACGAATATGTCTCCCGCTAAAATTATGAAGGTGAAATTATGTATGTGAGTGTGTATTTTTGCTGCTATTTCACACAAAAACGGCTAAATCGATTGAGTTGTAAAATTATGTGAAAAGAGTTTTAACCCTGGAATAGCATAAGCTAAATTTATCGATATTTTCTTATGGGAACTGGACTTATATGAAATCGTGGGTCAAACTCATGTGATTGTGGTTGCTCCACAAGTAGAATCTTTGCGTAAAGAAGCAAGATGTTTTAAAGTTTATAACGATATATGTAAAAAGGCAGATTATTTGGCGTCAAAGACTAAAGCCTCATCTAATAAAATTACAACTCAAAGGAACGGATATGAATAAAATGCGTAAAATCCGCGATTGAATTTCAAATTCCATTTTTATATCTCAC
This sequence comes from Hemithea aestivaria, assembly GCA_947507615.1. NCBI lineage: Eukaryota > Metazoa > Arthropoda > Insecta > Lepidoptera > Geometridae > Hemithea > Hemithea aestivaria. The sequence goes on along the minus strand of OX382348.1, from coordinate 4,795,098 downwards.
AAAATTTAACTACTCTTTCAAATGCTAAATAGGTGTACATTCAGTAAAATGACTGCCGAACGAAACCCATTAAATTTTACTAATCCATTGAAGGTATAGAATTATATACCCACCATTTCGACCACTATGAAAATACAATAGAACCGACAACAATGGTAGCTTTTACTATGTAGGTACCTCTAAAAAGTAGTGGTGGAAACTTTGTATTTGGGAAAAATGAAAGACTTAATTTCTTCGTACGTTTCAATTGATAAAACATAAAAAATACTACTGTTACATATAGAGGTAGGTAAGCCTTATATTTGAAACAACACTGATCTCTAAGCTGCACTTGTTCAAACCAAATTTCATCTCCTATTTTTACACTCAGTGGTAAAAAATTGTTTTTAAATTTATATGAGTTCAATATGAAGAAAGCTTCCAAAAAAATATTTGTATCCAAATTGATTCATAAATAACAAAATTATGCGATAATAGTATCTTTAATTGAAGAGTTTTTTTTTAATACAAGCGAATAGAGAAGCTTCAACGTTTTTCAAGTCGGTAAAAAAATTCAAAACTGTTACAGCAAAGCTAAGTACACCATTAAATCAAAATAAAAACTTCTGACACACGGTCGTAAAAACTGGAGAATAATATTTCAGACTCTTAAAATTTTATTAGGTATTGTCGGAAGCCGAACGACTGCACTGTGCTAAGAGAATAGAATATTATATTTATTGGTCGAGTATTTGAAATTCAGTGAGTAATTTGGACAAGTTTGGAAAGTTGGCGAGTTTACAGTTTACTGTCTAGGTACATAGAACGGAATTAAACGGCTTGAAATTTTCAGAAGTTTGTAAACGATTCGGTCAAATGTTTTTCTTTCTTTCTAAAATCCTTTATTGGAACTATTACCCAGTGCAGCTTATGCACTGGAAGGTGCAACATAATAAAATATAACTAAACTCTACCCAATGATATTGCTCAAGTTTAAAAAACGGGACGCTCTTTTTATCTTTCCCTAAACAAGCATGATTATTGGCGGTTGCCCGGATAAAAATTACATTAAGTGTATTCCTAAATAATGATCTGTGAACTTTGTAATCAGGACAAGTGGCACCTGGCGCAACGTTGGCTGCTGCCGCAGCACGTAATTTGGCGTGTAATAAATAATATTAAAATGATACTGAACAAGCGTTCTAATTTCGACTGAATCGTCACTTACCAACAGGTGAGATTGCGGTCAAACGCTTGTTTAGTCTACTATTTAAAAAAAAATATTATACAATTTTAAAATAATACATCATTATACGCCAAAAATATTTCACTAAACAACCGATGTTCATGTTCTCTCCGACCAGTGTGTCACGGTATAAACCAGCAGAACAGTAGTAAATCAACGAGATTTCCGACGTGTACGCCGTCTGCCTGACACCGCATGAGTAGTTGATCATAGTCGGTGATGAATCGGCTAGTTAAATCGTTGTTAACTGGTAGATAAATATTCATGTCCTTTTACTGCGAGTTTAAGACGCCCCCACACTAGGAGACAGCCACTCTCGACGACGTTATAATAATAATTAGGGGTTTATACTCCAACAGAACTGGTTACCCTACTCACACTGTCAGAGTCAAATCACAATTGTAGGTTGCGTGGCCAACCTATCTCTATATGTAGCAGTTTCAAGTCGCCGAGATTACAGCCTGCAACATGACCTGACGACTACCTCCTTACATATCTTTTAGGCGGGATCCATTGTTTTACTTGCCTTCCGAAACACGGTAGCGTCGAGGCACATCGTTATATTAACACTGCAATCCCCTAAAAACTTTCGTCATTCGATCGAAAGTCACTGTCGTTCAATGTGGGTAAGAAAATTTATCAGTGGTTTCATGTCAAAAAATTAAATGAGGAATTGACTAAAACACGATGTTTTTTATGTAACTGGCTGCTCTCAACTTTGTTTACGTAATAAAACAGTAATAAAATCTATCGGTTTTCCAAATAACAACCCAATCCGTCCAGCTTTTTGACAGACCAGTCAGTCAAGAAGGCAGTCTTTTCTGTTATATTTAGTTTTTGTCTAGCCGATCCAACCAAACTACTACAGCTTCACCCTTTTTCACCAATATTTCACTATTCACTATACCTACCTGTACGATATTGCCCCATTTGACATTCAGATTGACCTACTCGTCTCAACTATAACGGTTCTGTCCACACGAGCACTGATTCTACGCTCTATTTCTCCCTACAAGGGTAGAAATACAGTTAATATAGCAGGCTAGAAGCTGCTAGCTGTATTTTGAGCGTGTAAAGTAAATTGGGCTCCAAATGGCACATTAAACTTGGCCTCTTGATACGTCAAATTGAACGCCATTCTTTACTGAACCTTATTTTCTTTTCATATTATACAATATATTTAAACAGAATCCAGGTTTTAATGAGGATCAGTACCTACTTATGAAATGGATAACTGTGCTGTGTGGTAATATCGATTGGAGGGAAAACAAATAAGATATAAATAAACAATAATGACAAAATATAGACAAATTTATGCTTATTTTTGCTATATACCGTAAAAAGCAATCGAAACGCAAAACTGCGTTTTTTTAAGTTAATAAAAAAGAGCAAGCAAAAGTGACGCGCTTAATTTTAGACATTACCGCTCTCACGGCACCTACTATAAAATACTATCTACGTATATAACCAGGTCACAATGACAATATAGACCGCTAGCTATGTATACGCCTGTGGATTTTTACATGAATTTACTGTGACAGAGGTTCAGGACACGTGATATATTGCTCAAATTTAATTAAGCAGCTACGTTATACGTGTGGGTACACCTATGGTACGTGGTTTTCTTAATTGTTTTTGGATTTAAATCTGTCACGGGTATCTTTTAATCTAAACCTTTGTGCTGGGATAATACAATAGATATTTATATATGGCGGTTAAACCCCGAAGTGCGGCTACACCTAGGTTTAGCCATTTAAACCTAGGTGTAGTCGGTTATACCTAGGTGTCACACTGCCGATCACTGTAGGTTGAAGCTAGGTGTAAATAAAATGTTTTTAAGAAAAATAGGTTTTTATTATAACATTCTGGGCAGTCCGACATCAGTAGATTATGTTTGAACAGTAACTACAATGTGCTGACGATCTCCACACAATAAAAACAATAACAAATTAACAACAATTTGCCTCGCGTTTGTAGTTATATACAATACAATACAATAATACTTTATTGCAAACCTGGTTACAAGAAATTGTTTAATAAGTAGACAATACACATAGAGCTAAAGGTATACAATCGGCGGTCTTATCGCATAGAGCAATCTCTTACAGACAACCTGGTTGGAAGGAATATTGAGAACATGTATAGAGGCGGTGTGCAATACTTCTGGAAATAATGTTATCTATTGTTACAATAATTAGATAGTTTACTAATTAATATACAAATTATGTTAACAATATACTTTTAAATATAAAAATAAGATACCTAACAAAACAGAATAAACTCTCATATAACTATAATAAATATTAAATATATATTACCTCTATACACTACCTCCTCTATACTCTCTTCTATTTACCGAAAATAAATCGAATACACCTAATTTTAACCAACAGTGACTGGCTACATCTAGGTTTAACCGACTAAACCTAGGTTTAGCAGCATTTAAGACTTAAGCCGTGACATATATAAACACTTTCTTTTTAAATAAATTGGGTCCTTTTTCCTCTGTTCGAATCCCACAACATGCTAAAATTGGAACATCAAAGCTTGACATACAAAAATGGCACAATGAAAAATAACCCGTGGGATCGCTTATGACGCATGATATTGTCATTAACGTTTTGTCATAATTTGCTATGATGTTTATAATATCAGCTGCCAAAACTTTCTCGAATTTTACCCTAAAGATCCTGCCGACTGCTCCATTTAAAAAAAAGTTATTTCTTTCTGTTTTCTGCTTGCCAATAGCATAAATTCAACAGTTCTAACAAATATAAATACAGACTTTTTAGATATATACTTATTATATATCTAAATGAATAAAAGGAAAGCGTGACTGATTGACTGATCCATCAACGCACTCTTGAAACCTCCAAAATTTTGAAAGGTTTTTTGAAAGCATATTAAGATTAGATTTAATTAGGTAGTCTTTATTGATCTCTATAATAACCTTCAAATAATTCACTTTAAAAACATAGTGTTACAAAACTAGCGGTCTATCGCTAAAAGTGTGTGTTGTGTGTGTGTTTCTTCCGGACTCAAGAAGGGGAAGGAAAATATAGAAATTAGAGTATATTTTTTTAAAAGTTCGTCATCATTACTTATACATATGCCTAAAACCTATATTATTTGATGTACATACAAGTAGTATTCCATCATAGATGTAACTAGAGAAGCCACTGAGCGTAGGTACCTAATACAATATAACAAAGAAATATTGTTCTTTTGTACCGAAAGGTAGATAACGACCAATAAATACAGCCAACGTATGATATTACCCCAAATAACTAAGCCATAAGTCTTATTAATAACCAAAAATTCAAGATGGCCGCCGGGTAAGGAAAACGCGCTATTTATTAGTGCAGCTTTTATTAATGTTACTCATTTTCTTGTTTAATATCTGGAGGTTGGTAAATAATTATGGCACCTGGTATTATTTAGATTCTGTTTATGTCATCTGAAATACTCTGTTTAAGATGGCGATCCATTTCGCGAAAATCCTTGCGTGTACTGTCAAATTGATGTTCATTTGTTTTGTTTGAGAATTTAAAACTTGGCGCTAAGTGGAGCTGGCTGAAATCCTAGTTGTATGTTTATTTTGTTTGATTTTTAACTAATTTTCGATGAAATATAGTGTAAAATATCCGCGTTTTCAAACATATTATGTACATTTGCATTTAGACGTAAAATGTAAATTCTAAGTCATTTGCAGTATTTTGAGAAATGTGCTACCCTTTAATTGTAGGTTTGTTTTAAGAGAAATCATTTTATTGTACATTTACAAATTGATTTAAATTTTTCACGCAAGACTTTGAGGTTATGGACACGAGTTTTGTCTTAATATCTCAAAAATTAGTTTACTGACAAATAATTATCTAATTAATTAGTTAACTTAAAATGTTTGACGTTTCATTCCAAAGCTATTCTACAAACTTGATACTTACCATCGATCTAATAAGGGAAGCACATAAGTTACCGTCACGTCACCACTCACCACATTTCGCCGTCATTGTCCACCCAAAACTTTACCAAACTTTGCTCCGAAGCACGGTCAATCCCTACCATGGACAAGAGAACCGAAATAGACCCCGCTTTCTTGATTTTCTGTATGAAAAACTACTCTTGTAGCCGTGCGCGAATTAGTGGGGCTCGACAGTAATACCAAGACTAGATAGAATAGAATAAAATAGAAAAATACACACCATAATAACATAAATACAATAAAATAAACTTGAAAAGATTACACATTAGAAAAAACTTTTACAATAGTGTGCGTTAATTCAAATTAATTCATTTATTCATTGCAAGAAATATGTATACCTACATAACAAGATATTTACTATAATATAATGGGCTCAATATATTTCTGCCGTATAGAGCATAGACTACTACTAGTTAGATGCTACTTTTAAGAATGTATGAGATGACAGGCTTAGTTTTGACAATTTTCTTTTTCATTTTCATTTTTCAGACGGCTCATTATTATGCAGCGTATATTATGCAGCGTCAATGCATATAATCAGCAACAGCATACCTCCGGTAATGCGCACTCTATGGTTGAGTCCTCTATGACACCTACATACAACCTCCCTTTCTAACACAACACTGTTTTATCTATCTGTCCTTGTCACTTTGTAATTAATAATGTATGAAAGACGAAGGAGTATGTATCATTTTGATGTATAGTCCCATCCCGGTACGGTTGCCAAAAAAGTCGGAATTTATTAATATTTTAAAACACATTAACATATATTTTGTGTTGAAATGCTTTGATTAGTGGTCTTTTGCCATTAACTTTTATGGTGTGGCTTACTAATGATCTCATGGGGTCTCGGCCCATAGAAATTGGAATTAAATAGTCATTTGACTAAATAATTTTATCGATTTGTCTCGTTAGTTGTTTCAAAACAAAAACTTTCGCATTATGTTATGTCGCTGTTTTAGAGCCCATTAATTTTGGACATAACATGTATTAACAAAAAAACATGTGTTATTAAGAACCTCTCATTATAATATATGCCCATAGAAATTTTAAGGCAGAGTAAAATTGTAGTTTTCTTTTAAATATGGCATAGAAATTACAATAAAAACATAAAATATTTTTGTACTATTTTCTTGTTCAATTACCTATTTATAAAAATAATTGGTTTTACTACAACCATAAAATTTTTATCTTAATATTATTTGCTTTTCAATCATTATAATTATTGGTGTGACTGTGTGTGTATGTTTGTTAATTCTTCACGCCAAAATGGGAGGACCGATTGAGCTGAAATTTGGTAAAGAGATAGCTTAGACCCTGGAATAACACAAAGGCTACAAGTACAGTAAAACTGCTGGGCGAAGCTAGTAAATAATAAGAATGTGACTCAAAACGAGCGCACTTGCATATTTACTAAAAACAACAAAAAAACTGCACCGTTATCAATCACATCTTTTAACATTCATAATCTGCTTTCAAAACATCAAACCTGTCAAACCGTTTAAATTTAAACTCATTCACATAAAGCGACGCATGAAAATGTTCTCGAAAAGATTTTATTTATGTGTCCACATTTTATTTTGATCTCGAAGACGGTCTTGGTCGTGTTATCTTTTGATGAATCCAAAGATAACCTTTTAAGTTTGATTCTTAAGCATTTAATTCAGTGATAAAAAACATTATATTTTCTTAGATTATAATGAAATGGAAGATACGGTATGCGATATCGTTGCTATTGTAAAACTTGGGCCTGCCCCTCAAACCAGACGCTGTGTAGACTTGTCTTGCTGTCAAGTCAACTGTTATACCATACATTCACAAAAGTACAATGTATGGGATGACAGTTCTACTCTTGAAGATTCTGCGGGATCCCATGTGCCATGCTACGACCACTGCTCGGTCAGAAAGTTCCAGTTCCCGCGCCGACTCGCGCAGTAGTAAAATTGTGTCATCATCATCATCTCAGCTATAGGATGTCCACTGCTGGACATAGACCTCTCCTTTGGACCTCCATACATACCGGTTGGAAGCGACCTGCATCCAGCGTCTTCCGGCGAGCTTTATAAGGTTTTTTTTTTATGTAGAGAAGTAAGAAGACGAGCAAGACGCTCTCCTGATGTTAAGAGATAACGCTGCCCATAATTAGTACAATGCTACCCAGAATTTTACAATGATGTGCAATTTTAGGTGCACTGCACCAACGCTTCTTACTCAAGAGTCATAAGATGTTAAGACTCTTTAGCCCAGTAATTTCACTAGCTACAGTGCCCTCCTACCGAAACACAGTAATGTTTACACATCACTGCTCAGGCGGTAGAATAACTGGCACTGTTGGGGTACCCACCTAGACGACCTCCTGCAAAGTAAGTCTACCCCCGGTAAACTCGTCGTCTGTCCACCTTGTGGGTGCACGTCCTACGCTGCGTTTGCTAGTCCGTGGTAGTAAAATTGTGTGCATGAACCTAATTGGAGCGGTCCATTTGCAAGACGCCTGTATCGTATCTTCCCTTTTTATTTTAATCTAAGTGTATTTAATTTATAACTTTCTTTAACTACAGTATTATCTTTATTTCGTAAAGAATTAATGAATTCCGTTCGGAATAAAATTATTATTAGTCGTTTGTTCTGAGAGTTGTAGCGATGTTTTCAGTTTTTAGGTCGTGTCGTTTCGTTCTTAAATATGAAATTAATTTATGGAATTTAAGAAATTTTGTTCTCATTTGTTACGTGAATGACATACTAGTAGATATATCAGCAAATGGCTTTTAAATTTCTAAAGTTTTATGTGAATCATCATCATCGATATAGTAATACCTACTTTTAGAGTGTGTAGAGAACTTTTGTGAGCTACATGCTCATTTTAATAATACATTAATAATTAAAAAAAGATATATTATGTTCATAATTATAAAAAAATACATGCCGCTTTAGAATAGGAAATAAATTCAGACATTATTTTAGCCAACGTCACATTACGAGTAAGTGATCATTTTTTCAGTCAAGTCAGAGTCAAGAGAAGTATTTTGACACAGTCAAGTCAATTCAAGTCTTGCATTTAGTAACAAACAAGAGAAGATGCATTTATTTAATTCCTAAATAAAACAAATTACTTTTTCTACCAACGTTACGTCTTACCTAACTTAGTAAGACTTAACTCTTTATTAAATTACAAGAGAAGTTAATATTTTAGTGTCTACTTTTACCGAATGAATGAATAATACGGCGTGAACTAAATTCTTCCTATCGTTTAGGAAGAAGGACGTTTTCACACTAATTTGAGATTTTAGCTAGATTGGTAGTAGAGATTCTCTCATTTTAGGACTGAAATTAGCACAGATTACCGTTACTGGAGCGCTTATTATGTTAAAGGCTAAAACGCGTCTAGACTTTTCTTAAAATTGGAACCTACATATTTTAATACTCTCTTTTTTCTATGTATTTATTAGAAATTCCGAATTATGTCGTTAGTGTTTCCCGTATAACTCGTATAACGTGAGGTTGTTCAAATCAAGAGTGAATATGTTCCTACTGAACAAGCATGCTACAACTTAGACTACATCGTCATTTACCAACAGGTGAGATTGCGGTCAAACAAAAAAAAAATTAGACATACCTAGTAAAAATTAGAAATAGACCAATGTGCCCCATTTTGCGTTTTTTTATACTAAATAGGATTACATTTGACCAGATTTCATCTGATGGAAAGTGCAGATTCTAAACAGCATTGCTTCGCTCCGTATTAATGGAAAAATTGACAAAATTAACAATACTTTAAGCTTATTAGACAATACTATTTTGGTGTGATTTTATTTATATACGAGTATTATTTATTCAATTTTGTCTTTAGTTTAACTTTAACCTTCTTTTGTTGCACTTTAAGCCAACACTAATCTTAATTACGTCTTGTTCCAGGTAAAGCATCGCTACACTAGGTACAAGAGATGGGGAACCTAGATAAACCTAAGTGAATTACTAGTGTATTGTCTGGATTTACCCACCCATGGTAGGCCTTGGGCTGTGTGAACTGAGGTATCTTATTATAGACAGATAGTATTATAATAAGATTAATTAACTAGAATAACTGAATTGATTTGATTTGGTCGCACACTAGGGTTTACAAGCTCCAAATGGTTTATAGAATTATCCTTGAACGAATGTACGTAAAATAAAAATTGTTAACCGATTCGTTGCGTATGGCACGTTTCAGTGCCATCACTTTTTTTTAAATTACTTGAAATGACTACAAATTTTGAAAATACTGTTTTCTTTTCCGCATGTTAGAAGACACATGCGTGTCATCTAATCGTATGGCGCTGGGCACTGAACAGTGTCACGTTATTTTTGTTCGACGCCACATTTAAAAGTTAGACGTCGCAACGAATCGGGCGATCTTCATTTTTTTCCTGCCCGCGTTCGCTTTGTAATACATATGTGTGTGGTATCCTATTTATTTCCCTAATTCGTTGGTGGTATCACCATCATCGATAATTATTATTGGTACAATGAAAACCAATTCTGCCGCTACCTTTTTAAAAGTTTTATATGTTGCTTGACCTGTTTGTTCGTGTCACATTTACTTATTAAATTTTTACCCCTTTCAGTAAACAGATTGATCTGAAATTTGGTATACACCAATCCAATATGGATGTGTTTGTTTGTTACCTTTGTTCTACTTATAGAACAAATTGAATTGAAATTTGGTATATAGGTAGTATAGACCCTGTAATACCGCATAGTACTCAGCAAATAAAAAAATGGCGTTGGGCGCAGCTAGTAAAATCTCAGAAGATTTATGTTTGACAAACCCTATAACAATTAAAACTAAGTGTACATTCGCAAACAAATAAGTACCAACTAAACCCGTTCCGCACCTTCACTAAAATGTAAATTTTAATCAATTTAGTCCAATCTTCAAGTAATAATGAACTTACAAGCGTTAGACTCAGACCCTTTCGCGCCATCTCAGAGATGACCCACATAAAATAATCTATACTGCACATTAAGACACCTCCAATGGAATTCCTGCTTTACCTTAATCAATTTAAAGCTTAAATTCGCCCACGCTGTAAATTAACATAGACAAATATATTGATTGAGTCAGTATTGAAACTTTGTACAAAGTGAATCATCCTACCCCATAGATCTTAAATCCAACAGATACGTCACTGTCAGACGTCCCCGCTGTCAAAAAAGAGACCACTAGGCATAACAACTAGGCTCCCTGAAGAAAATCCTAGTACAGGATCGAAACGGTCGGCATGAAGCCGATCTAAATACAAGTGAGTTTATGGCGTTTATTTACAAAGATGAATCTAGACACGCGGCAGCGAGTCAAGCCAAGTTCAAGCAAAGGAACTGGCGACCGCGCCGTGTGTTATATTACACGAACCGTCCAAAGCGCGTTTTGACGACTTTTTACATCCTCGTTATACAAAAACTATTACACATAGACAAGTCAAATTTGGCACATATACTTAAATATACGAACTATATCTCTGTTCCAAATTCCAATAACACAGCTCAAACGGTTATTTAGATATAAACATCCAGTAATCGGTGAAGTTAATACATACTGAGGGATAGATCAAAAGTAATATCCCAGTTCCAGATGACCTAGAAAGCTGAAATTTGGCATCCCGATAGGTAATGTCGTAGTAACAAAGGGAAAAATCAGAAACTAGTATTTTTTTATCATTTTAAATTATTATTAATTTTTTTTAAAATTTATGATATTAAAGTTTGTTACGCCTAGGAACGCATAAAGCAATACATGTTGCATGTTGCTATAATTTTTGTGTAGGCGGCTATTTTCTGTTAGATACTACGAAGTGCGCGCGAGTCCACTATTCCTACTAATATAATTATAAATATAAATACAAACTTTATACCTACTGTACGTATGGATATATGTTTTTTACTTTTTCACGCCTAAACGGGTGGGCCGATTGAATTTAAATTTAGTATAATAAAAAATATAGCTTAGACCCCTGGAATAACATAATATACACTACAGTACCAAACTGTATAGCGGGTAAAACAGCTAGGCACAGCTAGTCACTAATAAAAATAGGTTCCTGGTACCTACGTAACAATTGTATATCCTATGTAAATACCTATCAATATATCGACTCACCAGCACAAGGCGGCTCAGTAACATAGAGGTAATAATATTAACATTGTTTACAATAAAAATAATGTATGTATATCGCCTTAGGTGCTAGTTGGTGTAAACATTTTAGATACCTACGTACCTGTAACGTATAGTTATAATATTATAGGTATGTGGCGGTATCTGGGGGCACGGCAGTGCCCCCGCCAATTCGTCGTCATTACAAGTCTTGTCGGCTTAGGTTTCTTTTGATCGAAATTCTAATCCAGTTCCAGATGATCTAAAAAGTTAAATTCCCATCCAGGTAGGCGGTCGGTATAAGATAGCTGGGTGAATATAGATAAATTTATCAGTAACTATTATTGTTTAAAAATCAATTGATTAGGTACAATATTCAAATCAATAGTGCACATAAATGCTATATATAAATAAGTACTAAATTAATTATAGGTATAGGTATATCGAAGCACGGCGAGGCTCACGGGCCGCGGAGCGCGGTGCGACGGCCGTGCCGTGGAGCAGTGGGGTGGGGGGAGGTGCAACAAAATAATCATTTGGTTATTAATCTTATTATGACTGGGTGTCTTAAACCTATCACATACTAAAAAGTACTGTACAAAAAGCAATGATATCCCATCAAAAACATAAATGTGAAAAAAGAGCCAAGTTCAATATTACGATGTATGTACTCATAGTTACCTATGATTTGGTAGTTGACTTTAACGACAAAAGAAGTGATATCTAAATGGGTGCCAAGTTCAATGGTCAGTCCTGAAAAATATTTACAACATAAAATATTTTATTACAACTTAAAATATTATTTCTTCTTATCACTTAGAATTAATATTATTTTGAAGCCCAAAGTTTGACTTGGCTAGTTCTCATGGGTACCATACGACGAAGTATCATTAAGATAAGACAATAGATATTTTATTGTACACCACATAATGTTACAGAAAATACATAAGTACATAATTAAAATTAAAAATTACAATGTACAAGTGGCGGTCTTATCGTTAAAGAGCGATTTCTTCCAGACAACCAATGGATGGAGGGGACTAATTTACACGATAAAAGACGGTGGCGCACTAATTAGCATTAAGTGCGTTTAATAGTGATCAAGCTAGTTAAGAGAGTACCTACCAAGTATATTATGAGAACTGGCCAAGTCAGTCTTTAAGCTTCAAAATAATATTAATTCTAAGTGATAAGAAGAAATAATATTTTAAGTTGTAATAAAATATTTTATGTTGTAAATATTTTTCAGGACTGACCATTGAACTTGGCACCCATTTAGATATCACTTCTTTTGTCGTTAAAGTCAACGACCAAATCATAGGTAACTATGAGTACATACATCGTAATATTGAACTTGGCTCTTTTTTCACATTTATGTTTTTGATGGGATCTAAATACTCACGAATCGTTTCGTGTAAAAATAGGTTACTTCTATGTGTGTACCTATTGTGTGTGTACTCGTGTGTGTATATCTTATGCCATGTATTATTAGGTATGGACGTATGAATGTCTTGATCTATATGTGTTACTCTTTCACGCCTAAACGGGTGGACCGGTTGAGCTGAAATTTGATATAGAGATAGCATAACATAATAAAGGTTACTGCTGTACAGCGGGTTAAACCTCTAGGGCGCAGCTAGTATTATAAACGTAAAAGTTTGTAAGAATGTATGGACTTATGGACGCATCTATGGATGTCTGGATCTAAATTTGTTACTCTTTCACGCCTAAACGGGTGGACCGATTGACACACCTCTTTCGTTTCCTCAAGTTTCAACACATGCTTCATACACGCTCGCGGTTCTGTGTGTGTATGTGATATCAATAAAAAGTTATGTATCTTCAACTTTTATCTACATTTCGTGTACTCTAATATGCAAAACTATTTTAACCCCCGACGCAAAAACGACGGGGTGTTATAAGTTTGACGTGTCTGTCTGTCTGTGTGTTTGTGTGTGTATGTGTCTGTCTGTGGCATCGTAGCTCCCAAACGGATGAACGGATTATGATTTAGTTTTTTTGTTTAAAAGTAGAGTTAGTCGAGAGTGTTCTTAGCTATGTTTGGTGGAAATCGGTCCAAGATGGCCGCCACTACAAAATGGTGGATTACTTTTTTCTTCCACGACCCCCTCAATATGGGTATCAAATGAAAGGGCTTAACGAGTAGAATACAGTACACTATGTAAAATTTTAAATCCAAGATGGCCGCCATAAAAAAAAGGTGAATTACGTATTGCGTTGGGGGTTTTTAAATTTTTAATTTAATTCACTTGTATCTACATACGTTTCATGTACTCTCATATGCAAAAGTTCAATTTTTAAAGTTTAACTACTGCCCTCATCAGCATAGTAGGTAAATCCGGAATTAAAATTCGATCGGGCATACTTTATCCCAATGGCTACATGGAAATCGTTTTAGCCTCGCCTTCTGCTGTATAAATTAAATTGAGTGGTATTTGTGTCGGTTTTGTGTTTAATCACGTTTTTTTATTAATAATTGTAAATATAATATCATAAGTTGAAGCTGGCAGTGAGCTTTAACATGGGACTCTTCAAAAGGCAAGTGAATAGAGTCTTGAAAGGTAGGCAACGTACCAGCGGTACCCCTGGTATTGCAGGTATCCATAGGCGACGGTAGCCACTCACCATCAGGTGGGCTGTCTGCTTGTTTGTCACCTATTACATATAAAAAAAATTACTAAAAGTGATTGAAACGCAAAGTGGCAAATGACACTAGCGCGCTCCATTTTAAAAGAAAAAAAAATATGGTTGCCCACACAATGGCGCGAGCATGTGACCGACGATGTCGTCGTAGTAAACGATCAACCAAATTAGCTGAAATTTAGTAAGATAGCTTAGGCTCTGCACATAGCTTCATTTCAGGGAAAAACTAACCACTTGCACTGGACAAAACCGAACAAGAGGACATTATGACCGCATTCCGGCATGATGTTCAGTAAAGCCAGGGAGTGATTTATCCCGCCTTCTAGGTGAAGCCTGTTATCATCTACAGTAAGCTAGCCAGTAATATAATATATTGTAATGTTTTTATCAGAACATAGCCGCATATACTGCATAATGCATTGTTGAAAATCGTTTATAATAAACTGGCAAACAAGATACGTAGGGCTGTCACTCATCATTTTTGTTCGCAACACGTTGCCAACATCGGCTTTCATCCAGACAAGTACCACCTGTCGAGAACGTCTAGCAACTTGTGAACCCGCAAATTATTTGTTTGCCAACCCTACGTAGTCTGTAGCTCCTACTAACAGTTCTCGATTTAAATATCTGAAACCGCAGCTGGTTTTATTCCTAGATGGATTTTGTTTGCTACATTCAACGCCGTATTTTGGCTTTATATAAGCCGAGATCGTGATAAAGGCTTCCCTACTGAATTAAAAATAGATTCTTACATATTATAGCACAGATAACAAATCAAACAAAGTTACTACTTATAATCAATTATAATATACAAATAACTTTTTTATTTTATTCTACAACATCTTGCAACACAACTTTAAGGCGTCTAGAGTCAATCGATTCTGATGATGATTTAAAACTGAGAAAACTTTCAAAGAAATATAGTCATGTAATAATTGAAAATATAGAAGGTACAATTTAGTCAGAAATATTACATCTAAAATTTTAATAAGTCTTTTAAAAAGTAAATTTTACAAACCCATATTTAAAATTTCGTCATATCCTTCGAGGAAAGTTGCACGTGTCCATAAGGCCCTTAGCCCATAAAACATCTAGTCGATTTTTTCGTTTTTTTTTTCGACTATTCATACACCTAGTAGCCCCCACAACTTTATATCTCTATTTAGTCTATGCCCTCATGTCATAAACACCTGCGTATGTGGTAAGGACTGGCATTAGGCTCCAGTATCGTTAGCACTCAAAACGACCTCAAAATTACGCGTTTGCAAACACACTGAGGCATTTCTTTAGTAAAGAAGAACATTGTTGGAAAAATGTACAAGAATATTGACTTAAGAAATAAACGGCGTTCTCGAGATTTTGAGCTTTTTTATGCAAATGAGTATGAAGATGAGAATGTACACACGAGCGAAGCCGGGGCGGGCCTTGTCTTACTATCTTGCTAATATTATAAACGTAAAAGTTGGTAAGAATGGATGTCTGGATGTCGGGGTGTTTGTTACTATTTCATGTTTAGGCATGTAATAGTGTAGTGTAGGGTGAACCGATTGAGCTTAAATTATGTATAAAGATAGCTTAGGCCCTGGAATAACACATAGGCTACATAAGTACTGCGGGTAAAACCGTTGGGCGCAGGTAGTAATCTATAATTTAGAAGCTCAAGATATTTTATGTCTAACTACCCCTTGCTGCAAAGACCTCCCCCAAAACCCAGTAATCCTTTTCTCATGTATTTACACCACTAAATAATACACTCAAAGGCTTCCTTGATGCCTTCCGGCTGATGATGATGATGACACTCATAAAAACGGAAATTATATATCTTAAAAATATTATGCTCTATACTCGTTAAAGAAATAAAACAGAATAATTATTGCGGGCAAATTTAGCATCATTATTATTATATTACTTCTGACTGCGCACGGTCTCAAGGTAAGCGCAAACTAGAGCGGATGATTACTTCGTGTACCCGCTGCCTCGACATCATGGCGTCCCGCTGGTATACCCCCAAAAATTACAAATATATATGTCGCAGATTCAGATGTATTGCCATGGATATGATGATTTTATTAATCAGTCAGTGCGCTCGTATGGCGCTGGCGATGTCCCAAAAAAGAGAAGAGTGACTTCACTTTACGTCGCACATCTACGTTATTTGCCTTTCTCCGACATATAAGTCGCAGTAATATAGCAATAGCCGTTACATAATTATGTTACTAGGGATATGATTATATGCCCGGCACATAATCATATCCGTAGTAACATAATTATGTAACGGTTATTGTTCTCGTATCTTACTGTGACATATACTCGTACACTTAAAAAATCTGCGTATTTATATTTCGGAATTCGTCATGTCATGCGAGCGAGAAATTCGCACGGAAAGACGATGCCCTTAAAATGTGGGGATCTCGCTGATATTATCAAACTAAATATGCCTTTATTTATTTATATTCTATATTATTACATAAGACAAAACGGTGACAAAGCGGTCATTGCGACTGTGTTTCGACACGATGCGATGTTCAGTAAAAGGAAGAAATTTATCCCACCTCCTATTGTCTAATACCATCTTCAGCCACATCATCGTTTTAAAACAGGCGAATGTTTGCCTATAAAGAATAAAAAAAATCAACTCGATATCCCTACGCGTTCTGGAGTATAAGGCTTGACAGACAGACTGACGACCGAGTGATTCTGTGAGGGTTTCGTTTTTTTGAGGTACGAAATCCTCAAAATTAAAGAGTCTAGACCATCCGTCTAGGTTTTCTATTTTCAGTCTAATCAATACAAAAGTTTTAGTTCAAAAGGTAGCAAACAAAATACAAACTTTAGCATTAAATACTGGGATTACCGCCTGCCCAGGTGCCGTGAATTTAGTTCACCTATAACCTAACAATTTCCTAGGCTACCTATTGTGTTCTATTTCAAATTCTGAGCTTTATCCGGGCTAAACATAGATAACATGTTATGTTAGATGCCGCTACTGAGTCAATTTAAAATAAATTAAAAACTTGCCATCTTACTAAAATTATTAACGTGAAAGTTTGTAAGAATGTATTGATGTCTGGTGGTGTTGTATCATCTGTAAAATTTACCCCAAGTAAAGAAATTTCCAAATCTCTTCAGGCGTCTTTGACTAATCGAACGTGCATAAAAAATATCCCGACAAATTGTGAACCTTTTCACTTTTTTTAAAGCTATACACATACATATCATAATCTTGGTAAGATCCTGAAACACCTCTTTCGCTTCCTCAACTTTCATCACATTCTTCATACACGCTCGCCGGTTCTTGGTACTCTTTACCTGGCCTTTCCTTAGAACGACATTTATTGAATTTGCGCTATATATCCTGATATATTATTGGAGGTGAACTTTATCATTCAAAACAGTGGACGTGAAGCGTGGCTGAAAACAAAACCTTACAGCACCCAGGTCCACAATAAGCTAGCGATTGCCTCAGGTGCTTTACAATCACAGATTTACTTTATGGAAAACAAACAAACAAGGCTTTTACCTTGATTCTGCCACACTTCGCCTTTTGAGCTAGACTGACTTAAATTAAAGACCTAAATTTTCAAGGAAATTTTCAAGGCTTTTCCTTTCTCTTAACACTGTCTCCGTCAAAATCAAAATATTTATTATTTGCTACTTAGAACTCACAAACAAATGACTTTTATTGTCTACTTGTAATAAAAATAAAATTCAGTTTTTCTAAAACTTTTGCCAGTAAGAAAAAAAATAAAAGCGCGGCACTCACACCTATTAATATATTCAAAAAGATTTGCGTGACTAATTATATTAAAAATGCGAAAGAATGGATGTATGTGTGTTACCTGTTTCAACCGATTGCAGTACCGATTAAAACGAAATTTGGTTAGCAGTAAAAAGGCATATTAACTTTTTTTTTATTCATTAACCTTTAACTACGATCTCGCAACAATGCGGCCGAAGATGGTAGCAGAAAGCGGAATAAATCCCCAATCTTTTTTTCACGTCACCCCTAATTATTTTAAAAACTTCGTACCTGTTAACAGTCTTTCTACTTTTTTTATCTCGTGAACCTCAAATCCAATGCGAGCAGGGCAGGGGTGGCGATAGGTAATCGCATTTCAAACATAATTTGTCTAAACCATACGCGCTGTGTGCAAACCCTATAAATCAATTTTCTGTCTCGACTCTGCTTAGCTTTGTGTGTTTTTGTTGCGACTTTATTTGTTGATAACTAGTGCATACATATCTACACATAATCACGCCTGGTTCCCGTTGGGGTAGTATTTCCCTCCATTTGGTATGATCCTGAATCCTGACGCACATCTTTTGCTTCCTCAAGTTGCTAACTAGTGTTGTGTTTATCAATTATCCGTTATGGAGATAGGTTTGACCACGATCTCGACGATGCGACCATAGATAGTAACAAAACCTAGAAGGTGGGATAAATCCCTCCCTGGCTACACTGAACATACATGGTCATAACGACCGCTTGGCGACAGGTATTTGTATTATGTGGGTCCAGTGGTTAGTGGTCATTCATTCTACGGATAAGGCTACTCGTACTCTCTAGATACCTAAATTTTTAATGATTAATAGTATGTTTTGTTCAGTGGACATTTATTTCCAGTGTACAGTACACCTGAGCATTTGTACCCTGTACTCACCTGCGAATGTCTCGACATAAGCCGATAATTACGGGATTATTCCCCCTTAAACTCCCCCTACATTCGTGTCTGCTGACTAGGGATGGCTGTTTATCGAGTATCGAGGTTATTTTTTCGACTTTATGTTTTATGCGATTTGTTGTTTAACGTCTCAGTGAGAAGGATACATTCCTTTATGAAAAGTTGATGATTCTCATGACTCTGATTTGATTGCTTTGGCTTGGTTTTAATATATGAAGACAAAACAAATTGAATTATGATAATTTAATTAATCGGGACTTATCAATATTTTGATATTTTAGCTAATTTGGTAGGTTAGGTATTTGAGTGGATTTTCTGCTTCAAACTCAAAATCAAAATTCATTTATTCAAATAGGCTACAATGGAGCACTTTTGTAAGTCAATTTTACATTTTATTTTTATATAATATATACTTTTTAATAAATACTCAAAAGTAAAAAAAGCAAGAAAAATATACATTAACATAATCATTAATTAACATAATCATTAAAACAATTTTATGAGAAAAGAACCTAAAAAATAAATCATATTATTTAAAGTGTTACAAAAGACAATCTCTTCCATACAACCAAAATAATGTTTTAACCAATATCGATGATCGATAATCGTTAGTATCGATATAAATCACCCCATCCCTATTGTTCTACCCCACACTTCACTCTACTTCAATGCACCGCGTGTGCCGTAATGGTTTTTAGGGGGTATAATTTTTCGTCTGATGGGGTTTTTCGGAATAATTATTCCCGCGATTATATTCTAGTGCTTTTAATGTGAGCGCTTTGTTTACTTTTATGGGGGGAAGTAATTTATACGGAATTTTACATAATTTTTGTTCAGCAAAATTCAAAAGGAAGAAATCGAGAAGGAATTTTAAATTGTAAATTTCGCTTTTCGGTGTAATTCTTTTTTTTTACAATTTAGTAACCCTATAGGTAGGTACCTTACCGGGGGTAGACTTCCTTTGCAGGAGGTCGTCTAGGTGGGTACCCCAACAGTGCCAGTTATTTTACCGCCTGAGTAGTGGTGTGCAAACATTACTGTGCTCCGGTAGGAGGGCACTGTAGCTAGTGAAATTACTGGGCTAAAGAGTCTTAACATCTTATGACTCTTGAGTAAGAAGCGTTGGTGCAGTGCTCCTAGAATTTCACATAATTGTGAAATCCTAAGTAGCACTGTACTGATTATGGGCAGCCGTTATCTCTTAACATCAGGAGAGCGTCTTGCTCGTCTTCTACTTCACCACATAAAAAAAATAAAAAAAATACTTTATGTCTATTTTGTTCTGTGTTGTGCTTTGGATTCATAATATTATTTGTTTAATCCCATTTTTTATCCCGCGGTATAAAAACTTTTTTAGGCAGATAACACCGCGGGACCTTACTAGAAATAAGCATTTCTATTATTATTCATAATAATTCTCTTTTAAGCAATAACAAATTTCGCAAAAGATTTCAATAACACTAATAATTAGACTCTTAGAAACCGATCTTGTTTATTAAGTCTCTTTGGAAACTAAATAGCTTAATGTTAGACGATATTATGTCTACAACTTAACTTAATACTTTGAGGAGGGCGCTGGCATCTGTCTCCTACATAGATTTGTTTAAGAATGATTGAAGGAAAACCTTAGTTCAAATTTTACTCTCTTTCAGTATGATTGTAACCAATGTTCTTATAGAGGTAAGTAATTATAAAGATAAGTCTATACTAGTGCTTTTTCACATTTTTCTTGTTTTCTTATACACGCCTTATAAACCATAGTGTAAGTAATATTGTTTTTTATGAAATTAATAATTATCTTTCTCAGACACTAGCCTATTATTAAGTCCCCAAGTGTTGCCTAGTACAAGAAAGAAGTCCAACACAACATTGCACTAAGTCGTCTAATATAAAACATGGAGAAAAAGTAATATATAACTAAGACGGCATGATAACAATTAGCTAATTTTGATAACCTTTTTTTAATTATTAAAAATAAGATAAGAAAAGAAACTCTTTATTGATCCACATATAAAGTTAATTTTACAAACAAAAATTAAAACTAAATATAATAATAATAATATAATATTTATATTATATTTTTTATTTATTTAAGTACAGCCATTACATATATTATACATTTAAATTAGGTTTTTAGTTTTAAGGCTTCTTGTTATATTATGTTTAACAATGAAGGCGTACATATGTATGTATACTAGTGGCATTCACCGTAGAACTCGTTAACAACATCCAAAAACTGAATAATAAAATAAATGTAATTAATATTTTAAAATCATAGCACAATACCACAATAATTTTACCGGGGGTAGACTTCCTTTGCAGGAGGTCGTCTAGGTGGGTACCCCAACAGTGCCAGTTATTCTACCGCCTGAGCAGTGATGTGCAAACATCACTGTGCTCCGGTAGGAGGGCACTGTAGCTAGTGAAATTACTGGGCTAAAGAGTCTTAACATCTTATGACTCTTTAGTAAGAAGCGTTGGTGCAGTGCTCTTAGAATTTCACATAATTGTGACTGAAATATACTGATTATGGGCAGCCGTTATCTCTTAACATTAGGAGAGCGTCTTGCTCGTCTTCTACTTCATCACATAAAAAAAAAAAAAAATTTAAACGTAAGTTAAAAACAAAGTTGAATTGGACACAGGTGTAACCTTGCCTTAAGCACCTCTTAGACAAAAATTGCCATGTTTATTTCAGTCTAGACGTCTGAAACGTGACGTCATGTGACATGGGCATTATTATTAAGTAAGAGAAGCCTTCGTATGACCTTGGTCTTTTGTTTTTGTAAGTACCTTCACATGAGAAACTAAATTATGTGGTATATTATCACATGTGTTAAGGAATAAGTAAACTTGTGTGTTGAAAGAAAGAAAGAAATAAATTTATTTGCCACAAGACCACAATAAATTTATTTGTGAATAGAGTCTTGAAAGGTGGCATGGCAACGTACAGCGGTACCCCTGGTATTGCATGTATCCTTAGGCGACGGTAGCCACTCACCATCAAGTGGGCCGTCTGCTTGAAAACAATAAATAATAAAAAAATATCTTACCTCAAAGAGGTACCAGCTCCCAAACTAAAATAGTTGGTTAATATTGACTGATAAACTAAATTACTTAAACAAATTAAATTCATAAACTTCCAGCAACAAAATAAGATGCAGCATCAGTCAGAAACCAGCAACTTTAGGTATGCTCCTTTTGAACCGACGCAATCCTCATTGGACTCCGCATTACCAAGTTGGTTAGTAATTTATTACTATTGCAAGTTCGGTTGGCTAGTTCCTGTACCTACCTATCTTTGGTGTGGTGGAAATGGATACAGTTAATAAAGTTGGGAGAAATTTTCATGTAGGAATTTAGGCGTGACGTGTATTTTAAACAAGAAAATGAAAGCTAGTGCCAGCATACAAAATACATATGTTTGTGTATTTCGAACACTTGAATATACAATAAAATAAGCACATAGGTGGTAGGCAAGTGATTCCTCACAGACGCAGGGTCGTGCGAATCACTTTTAAATTTTATCGAAATCAGTTTCCATGATATAATTTAAAACGTCTCCGAAGTCCTGAAAATGATATTCGGCTTAATATTTTATTATTTACTAGTGTGCTCATCATAAAATCTATCAATATTCCAAATTTCAAGCGAATCCCTCCAGTGCAGTGGTTTGAGCTGTGCGTTGATAGATCAATCAATCAGTCACACTTTCCTTTTATATATCTAGATTTTGGAATATCTCTAATTTTAGTGGCTCGTTTTTATGAACTGAGATATTTCTCAGACACAAATTATAAATTAATATGAAGAAGTTTAGGTACTGACTTCATTTCCACACCCACCGTCGGGTTGACCAAATCTCAGGAAATTAATTTCGATATTTGTAACTTGCTATTAGTTACCATTTGGTATTTGATTTCGGTCCGATAATTGCTGTGTTAATTAAATTACAGATTTAGGTAATAAAATAGGCAATAATATTTTGGTAGGAATATTAAATGTTGGTGACTTAGGACCTGCCTTGGTAGCACTTTTACATTTCTTGCCTTTAGTATCAGAATGCGGAAGTTTAGATTGTTACCGAAGTAATACAATAGAGGTACAAATTCTCTTTATTGAGACCATTAATTTACTTAAAACTAGACAAATTCGATTTTATTCAAATCGGTAAAGCCCTCACGTTGCTCACGTATTATAAACGAACTTGAAAGTCGGTATATATTTTTTAATTCACTTGTTTTCTTTTTCTTTTAAATAGTTTTCTACATACAACCTACCCATCGTAAACCGCAATGTCCATCTGGTTACTGATATTATTGTTGTTAATATTAATTTTTATTTGTTACCGATATTACAAATGTTGTTTCGACCGCAAACCGCGCTAACAGGCACCCACATGACGCAAATAAGGCGGTCGGCAGACTGGCCGTTCACGCGATCAGTGATCAGAACAAAGAGGTAAAATGTACCTACCTACTAGAAGTGGTAGAATATAGGTAAACAAAATGTGTCTGAAAATGAAATGAAAATATTGAAAATGTTGTGCATATAATATAATGTGTTTTTGAAGATAAATCCTAAACATTTACCTCTATTATCTAAAATAATAGACATGCATACATTATAAATGAAGATGAGGCAAACACTTACAGTTAAAATATATAAGGCAAATAAAAACGTTTGTTAAATCGTCATAATATTTTTTTTATTCGAAGAAGGCAGGATAAATTCCCCCTGGCTTCACTGAACATCATGCCAGAACACGGTAACAATATGAGCACTTGGCGACATAATTTTATCCGGTGGGTGGTAACTAGCCACTAGCCACGGCCGAAGCAGTATATTTTTAGCGCCTTACATACATAGATATATTTTCAGTGGGTAAAACCGCCGGGCATATCTAGTTTGTGTACATAACCTCAAATCCGCCAAATTGGTGTAAAATTCCGATCGGACGGTAACGATCCAGTTAACTTTGGTTATGAACCTTCGTTACGTTGGCAACTCTAGTTTGCTGAAATACCTATCAATTTTGGTCTAGCTTGCACATAAAATATGCTATGTAATTTTGCTAACGGTTGGTGTACTGTATATACATAAATATAGATAGATTACAATTTATTGATACACAAAATTACAAAAAAGAACTTAAAAACTAAAACGGCACAAAAACTAAGTCTGTACAATGCAAGTGTGTGTGTGTGTGTGTGTAGATATTACAATATTATAATTATCATTTTTAATCAAGTGCTTGTAATTACAAAATATATATTTTTATAGTGAGGGAAAAGATGCAGTTTCAGGTTGCCAAGATTACTACAAGACCTGCAATATTATGACCTATTAAACGGCCTTCTACATTTGTAATAGTAATCAACAGGAACCCACAACTTTTTGTGTCTTCTGAAACACGGTAGCGCCCAGACGAAAAACTTGTCACACTGAGATTTGAACCCAGGGCCTCCGGATTACAAGCCGGCCGAACGACCACTGGACCACTGGAGATTAAAAGCTTCTGTGTTCTATACTATTTCAAATTATTTACATCGGTATCTCACATCACCATCGGTACACCACAAACCCATGTGTATCATCATCATCATCAGTATAGCAATATTCTCCTCTCCCTGCACGGTTGTCTGGAAGAGATCGCTTTTAGCGATAAGATCGCCAATTGTAACACATAGATTATAATATTGTATATGTTTAATTTTTTAAGTTTATTTCTGTATATTTTTCTATGTTCCAATAAATTGTTATCTATCTAGAATCCTAGATCTAAAATCGGTATTAAAGGCCAAACTCCATCTTTCAATAGGAAATACGTAAACGAAAACAAACCGAAAGATTGAAACAGAGAACAGAATGATCGCAGTTACTCGCAGAATGAAATAAAAGCTAAATGTTTGTGGTTAGGGAATAAAGCATAAATGTCGGGTGCGGTTAACATAGCGCATAAAATACGAAACTATTCGGAGGACGTATTATTTTTTTATTTCGCTTACATAGGGAAAATAACTTATGTATGTATCGAGTTGTATGAAAACCGGCACGCCAAGGAACCTTTGTCCTATAAAAATAATACCGAAATTCGCTGCAGCGCTGCAATTATGTCTAATGTCTAACCCGCCTAAAACATTCAGCACTAAACCGCTTCAATAGTGTGTCTATGATGTCGATTTAGTTTGTGTCTATTGTTTATGATATAATACGCAAAAATTGAAATCTCGAAAGAAAATGTTTAAAATACATATAAATATTTTTTAAAGAATTAGGTGAATAAGACCTGCGCAACGTTCATGTTAAGCATAATATTACTTTGTTTTATATTATGTAGTGATTGTACACAAATCACAAATTGGAATAAACCGAAAAGTTCGTCAAATAGCCACTCCTCACGTAATACCGCTACCCGTAACTTTATAACCGTTTATTTTGACCGTGGAAAAGTGAAAACACATCTATTTTTAGAGCATTTCGAGTATTTCATTTACTCATGTAATATTAAAAGGGTACTGAGTTCCGTTGAGGTCTACGAAAATAGCTGTTGGCTAATTTCATCAGATATATGTAGGTGTTTCTTTAAATATGGGGATAACTTACGTATTTATAAGGGATAGTGTACATTAATAGTGTTATTTTTAGCTTATGAGACAAATGACAATAACGAAACTTCGTGAACTTATACCTACCTATCCATTACCTACTATCCATTCTCATACTTTTAAAATGCGACAGCGATAAGACCGCCCACCGTAACATCTATAAAGAGAGTTGTATTGTACTGCACGAGTATATAAAAGGAAAGATCGACTGGCCACAGCCCAAACCGCTGAACGGATTGGGCACAAATTTAGAACACACAACAATGGAGCACTTTTTAAGTTCATTTTACTAATAATAATAAAAATAATGGGATTGATCCTCCAACAGAACAGGCATTGGTTACAGATATAGATAGTTTATAATATAGTTTTATTTACAACGGAGCACTTTTGAAAATCAATTTTATATTTTCACTACCACCCACAAATCTACGTATGCAACTGGATTTTATTAAAGTCAGTCCATAGTAACTATGTTAAACTGTAGCTTCATTATACAACCTACATCGCAGTTACATAGACATTGCATCCTGTATTTACAATATTGCATACCCACACTTACAAGCCTAATACACCGCTAACCAACCCGTTTGAATTATTCATGCCAGGTTTCCTTCGGCAGTGCTATCAATGCCTAGTCATTTAGACTTTGATTTGCATAAATACGCTTTAAGGTACATAATAAAGTCATTTAAAACTGCCAAGATTACGTGTCGAACCTAATATTATGGAAATAGTAGAAGAAAACGGATTTATTTTAATGGCAACACAATTTTCTCCGGCTCATTACATACATGCCGCGATTATTCTGGCAACATTAAACGTGGCCGGTAGGTAGGGCGCCTAATGTCCGTAGGGCACGCGAGCCGGTTTCTGATTGTTCCGACCAAATTATATCCCATTTTCACACTGTGTGTGCACGCCTTTACATGCCACAGAGTATTTTTTTACTCAATAGTCTTGCCATTTATGGGTAACTTCCCCAAAAGTTGTTGAGTAATTTTGGCTTATTGTTATAGTTAACGTAAAAATTTGAAATACTTTTTTTTTTAATTACTGAAATTTTTTTTCACTTTTAAAGAGGTGCGTCGTTCTGCTAAAATATATTTTTATCACAATTTAGTGTTAGATAGTTAAATTGGTTTGGTAAAATAATAGTTATTCTGTATATTATATTCTGTGGCCCTGTTTTCGTGACCAGAGACAAACGTCAGCCGGTTTGGCGGGAAGCGAAAATGGCCGCCATGTTTTTATTTTTTATTCTTTCAATTTCATCTCGCCTGAAGATGGTAATTACTCGAAATGAGCATTTATTTTGCGAATGTTGGAGCGAACAATTCGCTTTTTAATTTGCTACACAAATTGCTTAGTTCTGAGTTACTTTCAAACTCTGTTTAAGATTTCATTTTGGGATTTTCTTCTAGAATTTTAGGAGTGTTGTCACATGCACAAATTTAGTAATTATATTTTTATTTATCTTTAATAATTATCCCAAAAATAATACTTGTAAGCTTAATAAGTTTTGCTTGATGAGTAATAATATAATTGGCAAGGTGTGTAGGTACTTATTTGATGAGGCGTCCTTTACAACAGAGGTCTAACACTAGAATTGAATAGGAAACTCTTTATTGAACACAACAAGCACATACTATTAAAAATAACAATTGGAGGTCTTATCGCTAATAGCGATCGCTTCTAGACAACCAAGCAAGGAAAGTAAAAACAGAAATTAGCACGACGGTGGTGGACACATACATAAGAACTAAGGTGTACTCGTATTAATAGATATATACCTAAGTACCTAACGAATCAAATTTTACATACGTTTGAAGAACTATAGATATTTGATGAGCCAACAAGTAGGTAACAGGTAAAGTACATTATGTAACTAGGTAACGAGGACACTCATTTACATAATAAATTTCAATTTTACTTCAAAAGGGTTTACGGACTAAATGGATTCATAAATGTTTCGAGGGAGAAATAAGGGACAAGTTTTTAGAAGTTTGTATGTTGAGTTTGTCGTCTTAAACTGCACCTCTCTGCTGTATAAAATGTTTGAATTTGGGTAGATCGGCGTGCATTTTAAAACTGGACGACTACCAATTATGATTTGTTTAAATTATTGTTAGCTAGTTGTGCCCAGCGGTATAACACCTGAATGTAGCCCTTGAAGGTCGGGACCAAATTGTACATCTATGCCAAATTTCAGCTTAATTAATACGTTTAGTCGTTTAAAAGTTATGTGGAAGTTATTAATATAATCTAAGTGTAACATTTGGCGGTCTTGTCGTTAATAGCGATCTCTAGTATTTATATTCGTATGATTGCAATATGATGTTCATTTCCCCAAAGCTCGTTAAAAAACAACAGATCGCGCAAACAAACAATACAGCAAACATTCCAATTTCAAAAACGGAATCGTTCCAATACGATAATAAACGTTCTCAAATCGAACGAGTCGATTCAAACGTGACAGATCCCCTGAGAGACGTTCGGAAGCGTTCCATTTTCAAACGTTTGGCGCGAACGTTGTGTCAAGATGGCCGCCGCAGGACAGCGACAGATATCGCGCCAATTCTTTTGTTCCAGTGTCTATGATTTCAAATTCTTGAATTTGTATTCGAATGGACAGGCTAATCTCGACATCGCTCGGTTTTATTCGATATTTCTCTTAGAACATTTGTTCCATCAACATTTGTATATCAATCATATGATCACGGGAGTAGAAGCCATTACTATTTATTATATCGAATAAGTGAAATTTTAAAACAGACAGACATGCAGACAACAGGCAGGTGAAAGTAAATAAAAGTGTGTCTTTCTGTGGAAGAACAGGCAGCGCACACCAATAATGATACCACACTAATAAAGTTTCGATAACGTCATTACGCACGCACCCGACAAAATTGTCAAACACTGACATAAATATACTAAATAATGCACCAATCCTTTGTGCAAGTGACTATGATTTCAAATTCTTGAATTGGTATTCGAATGATTCGAATGGACAGGCTAATCTCGATATCAGTCGGTTTTATTCGATATTTCCTTATCTAATTCGTTTTCTATAGCTCGGAAGCTCTATATTCGAATAGTTTTGCTTATTGGAATCGTGCAATAATAGTCTTATTTTAATATTATCGAGTATTCGATTCCTTTGAAAATGTTCGCATGAATGTTTTTGAATGGTTATTTTATTTTAATGTTTGAGCTTTATAATAAAAATAAGCTTGTTTGTAGTCTGCACTCACTTTGAAAATATAAATTCGGAATTTTCTTTGTTTATATTTATTGCAGCTTTGCAATATATACCCTCTTTGACTATTATTTTCCTATTTCTTTCGTATTTAGTCCAGTACTTAGTTTCGGCTATAAGAAGCAGTAGACATCGAAAATCTTAATGTATCCAAATTTAGCATCTATAAAGCTTATATAAGTAGGTTAACAATCGGTGGTCTTATGGCACTAGGCAATTTATTATTAAGAATGATTCATGCTCCAGTCTAAATTTCCCACACATTTTTCACACATCCCTAATTACCTTTAACCCGACAATGGCCGACACTCGATTAACCGAAAATTGAATAACAAAACACTGAAGTGGCGACAAAAATCTCTCAAACGGAAGAGCTTAAAAGACATAAGTCGACTGTCCGTGATCATTACTGTTTTCCGCGGGATTGTGGGTAAAGGGAGACAGAGGGACGACAAAACCGTCTCAAACATCAGTAACTGAGCTAAGTGTTTACTGAGCTCGAAAGTGGTATTTTTTTCCGAACTAGCCCCTGTGGCATACCGTGCGGGACTTCGGGGAAGTAATATCAAAACTACAACTGCCATCCCATACATTCTACTTTTGATAATGTTTGGGATAACAGTTGTTGACATGACATGAAAGGCCGCGAGCCATTTTATCCCCGTAAGCATAATTCATAATGACACCCTTGACTAATGTTACAGAATCATAGGTTTTTCGGCTTATAAAATTATTGCACACTCAAAATTGTCACAAAATCTGTTACGTAATAAGCATAATGATTGCCCAAATCAGCCATATAATAGTGCTCCCAGTTTTTAAAAATAACAAATATTATGGACATTGCACTGCGCCTGCTACCCTCAGAGTTGTTAAATCTTGTCATGTCAATAATTTAATTTAATTAATTTGGGTTTATACTCCAACAGTCAGTCAAAGCACAATTTATAGGTTGTGTGGCCAACCTATGTGTTGCAATTCCAGGTCGCCAAGATTCCTACAAGGCCTGCAACATGAGTAAACGACTGCCTCCTACATAATATCTTATAGGAAAAATTATAATATTGCTGGGATGTCACATCCATATGATGTTCAATCTTTGAGGGGGTAACAGTCATTAGGGAGGGAGGAAAAGGGGGGTGAAACGTTGTTTGGAGCCGAGGTGCAACTTTCAGCTGCATGTTACTGAACGGATTTATGTGTCTTGTAGATTGATCGTCTATTTCCTGAGGTTTCTTTGTTTTAAAGACCAATTGGTTGAATTTTTCTTGAATTTTGAAATTAGAAACGTTGATTTACAGGGTTTCAGGGCTTCAGGGTTGGTTCTTCAGGAGTCATTTCTTCATTTCTTTTTTTTTACAAGCTTTTATTTACTTTCACCTCTGTTGTCTGTCTGTCTGTCAGTCTGTAATCAAATCTGGCAAGTTTAATTTGACCCACTTCACGGTTTCGGATTAACCTGAAATTTTGCATGCCTATATAAATCGGATGACAATACAATATATTTATGACATCGAGCTGATCTGATGATGGAGCTGGAAGGTGACCATAGGAGCTCCGTGATTAAACCACACAACCTCATCGAGTTTGGGCTCATTTGGTTCGTTTTACTTTTTGGTGCTAGATGGTAATAATAATAAAAGCTTGTTTTTAAAAAGTTTTTTTCAATTTCACTTGTTCCTTAATAAAAACCTTGCACAGTTTTTCGACGATAACAAGTGACAAGACGAGCTAATATAGGTAAAACCGCTGGGCGCAACTATTTTAAATTCAGTAGGTATCAGTAGGCATCATTAAATTATTATTAGAACACAATAGTTCCTCTTTTACGACAGAACATAATCCTAAAATAATACATTGTTTACTAAAGAAACCGATAATGTAATGAAAAAACCATCCCAACTCATTCCAGATACACGTACACATAATTTTTACTGCACTGAATAAAACAGAGTGTATGCAATCCTACTAATAAATAGGTGACTATAAAATGGGGTTGTTTCCATCGTAACGATGAAGCATAGAACAAATAAGGAGGTAGAACGACTATGATACCTTAATGTCTTTAAAAGTTGTCTAAAACGCCCCAATAAAATTTAAAACTTGCTTTGGGATAAAACTATTCCCTTAAAAGTAGCCTATGTGCTAATCTATGGTTGATTTCATATATAGGTTATGTTCGCAAAATGGAATGCCTCAAAATCGTAATTTTGTATTTGTTCTTAGCACATTTATAGAGCCTCAGAGGATAGACATAAATTTTAGTAAAAAATCCAACTGAAAAAAAAATAACAGAAAACAATAAACGTGAAAGTTTGTTAGAATGTATGGTTGTCTGGATTTGTTACTCTTTCACACCTAAATGACCGTTTGAGCTGAAATTTGGTATAGAAATAGCGTAGGACTTAGACCCTGAAATAACACATAGGATACAACCCAGATAGTAATATCATATTCTGGGTCAATAACGATGCCAGTTATAAATTTCCTATACAAAAATCACATCCGTTCTAATATCAAAGTAACCAATGGTCAAACACGCCCACACGGTAATATAGTGGTGACCATTAAAAACGTAACGAGTTCTTTCCCTATAAATAACCCACGGCTATTATAATTATAGCCAACGAAATTCTTCTTATCACGCTCATATTTCACCAGACTCTAGCATTAGGCGTAAACACCACGACCAATTTAAAAAAAAGGAAAAATTTCGGGTGTATTAGAGGTAGAATGTTTGCGAAAAGAGAGTGCCAGATTCTAAGTATTTGAGGTGAAATCCTGATTTAAGGCACATGTTTACTGAAAAACGTAAAATACGTAGATATACGTAATACGTAAATAATGTAAACATAATTTTCTGGTTTCTTACAATATTTTACGAAAGTACAAAAAAATGTCAACACTATTTTCTGCTCATCCTATGAACCCTACTTATCAACGGACAAAACCGCTGGATACAGCTAGTGTACTTTTACTTTTAAGTACGCGCATATCTTATCCTATTCTACTAATATACCTAAATTAAAAACAAGTGAAATTTTAAAAAACTTTTTAAAAACAAGCTTTTATTATTATTATTACCATCTAGCACCATAAAGTATTCGTCAAGACGAATCAAATGAGCCCAAACTCGATGGCGTTGCATCGTTTAATAACAGAGTTCCTATGGCCACCTTCCAGCTCCATCATCAGATCAGCTCGATGTCATAAAAATATTGCATTGTCATCCGATTTATGCATGCATGCAAATTTTCAACTCAATCGGACACCGGGAAGTGGGTCAAATTTAACTTGCAAGATTTGATTACACACAGACAGACAGACAACATACAAGTGAAAGTAAATAAAAGCTTGTAATAAGACTTATTTACGTACTGTTACGTACCTAAAGAATCATTAAAGAACTAAACTGAGTTAACATTACATGATATTTGCAAATGAACTAGTTTTAGTTAGATGCTCTAAAATTAAATCACAATAATGTCTCTGATCATGTTTTTCCACACAAACTAAATCATCACAGTAGCCAAACACCCTGGTAGATAAAAAAAAAATAAAGAACAGGAAATTGCGTGTGCGGTTTGAAAAAAGAAACAAATCAGAAGTGGAAACCGCCGCCATTTTGACGCGTCACGCCATCTTGGAATTCATCTTTTGTCAAGAGTAAGACGTGTCGATTGAAGGCACGTACAGAGCCCTCTTAAATCTTGGATGCGAATGTATTTTCCGCCAGTGTTTCCGGGATGTGACGATTTCTGTGACGAATCTACTGTTATGATTGTTTTGATGTGGATAGGGAATAGGAACTCGGGGTAAAAAAGTGTACGTGTCCCAAAAAATATGGTACTTGAGCGACTTATGTCGGCGCGACTGTTTCGCTCGATGGATGACGAATTTCGAAATATATATTCAATTTTGAAGTAAGCATAGATTCTTAGATTTAACTTTTATAAAACTTTGTTTTAGACAATATTTTTAATATAATTCTTAGTATATAGAACTCTTAAAATATATTATGTATTTCATAACTTCAATTAATAATTAAAATTCTAAATATTTATGTACATGGTTTTTAAATTAATTAATTAAACATATATTATCGTAAATTTAGTATTATAAGTTGTCAAAAAGACCGCTCCGGGCCTTTTCTGGTGGAAAGGTGCCCATAACACTTGCTGCGTTTCCGCGTTGTATGACGATGGAAATTCTTTGCACCAGGAATGACCCTGAGCGAGTATCTACACTCTAAAATTGAGTTATAACAAATGTATTTTGCATATTTTTTCGTTTAATATTTTTTGTTATAAACAACAACAAATCCAACTTTAACTTTTCAATAGACGCTTCAACTATTTCATAATCTGCGGCATAGTATTACTATTATATATATTCTGTGGCATCAAGTTAAAACTCATTTCATTCCACACAGATTCATATAAAAGAGATAATATAACAAAAACAATAACAGTCGAAATCCGAAAACTACATTAGTATCGATTCGAAACTTCGCCAAACGTTTTTAAAATAAATGCTTCTCTTTACAAAATAAAGTGGATAAGTGAATTAGCCACAATCGAAACATCGGTTCCGGACTCGATCTCTCGGTTTGGGATAATCGAGTTGTTGTTGTTGAATCGATATATCGGAGCACGTAGCAGACGTATTTAACACTGTTTTGGCACAAGTTGTAATTGATCGTAAGTTTAACGTCTTGGGTAGGCGTCTTGGTTGGGGTGGTAAGGCAGACTTTCTTTTAAGTTCAACTTTGGTTGTTAGAGTTCAAATGGAGAACACTAGAACACACACTCGCAAAAAAAGAGAACACTTAAATTAACATAGTAAAAACTAGCAAATAAAATTACATACTACTTTCTACAAATATTATAAAGGCGATTTTTTTTATGGCTGAATATGAAAAATGATTTTATTTATGAAAAAGGTAGGCATGCTGTATACAAGAAATATGGATGTAAGGCCTTTAAGCCTATCTAAGCCTTATACGGTTTT
Source organism: Hemithea aestivaria (assembly GCA_947507615.1). Taxonomy (NCBI): domain Eukaryota; kingdom Metazoa; phylum Arthropoda; class Insecta; order Lepidoptera; family Geometridae; genus Hemithea; species Hemithea aestivaria. The sequence continues at coordinate 4,761,541 of OX382348.1, read as the reverse complement.
CATTTGGGCTAGATAAATGCTAGGTAATAATATAGATTTACTGTACCTACTGTTTTGTACTTTGAATTTTCTACGGAATTACTGAAAATACTGTTTTGTTTATTTCAACATGTATTTTCACAATATTTTCTTACCTATTTCTAATCTAAAGACAAACGTTTACGCGTATAAACGCTCTCTCGATAAATCGAAGTCATGTTCCATATTTCACAGGTGACAACTAAAGTGCGCCCGTTATGTACACAACCTGCCTATTTCCCGATCACCTACACTGTTTACACGTAGACTATTATTGTAAAGACAGATACTGAGCTTCAAAATCATAAAAGTGAAGCCAAATCCGTCACATATGCACCACTATTTTTTGCATTGTTATCATCATCATCTCAGCCGTAAGACGTCCACTGCTGAACATAGGCCTCCCCTTTAGACTTCCATATGTACCGATTGGAAGCGACCTGCATCCAGCGTCTTCCGGCGACCTTTATAAGGTCGTCTGTCCACCTTGTGGGTGGACAGACGACGTGGGTGCATTGTTATGTGTGTAGTGAAAACTGAAAACTAGACAAAAAAAGTCTTCAAAACTCTAGTTCACTATATTGTAACACTCCAAAAAAACAAATGTATAATAAATGTATGTGTGTGTAACATAAAGAGTATTTTTTATTTTGCAGAATTACTGTGTAATATGGAAATGCTAAATGTCTTTTGGCAAAAGGATGTAGGTATTGCGATGAAGTCAATTATTTTTAATTTTAGTTTATTGTATTAGTTAATGTGTCGTCAAGCAGTTGTTGTGGTGGTATTTCGGGTCGATATTCAGGGAAGCCAGGGATTTATACCGTCTTCTAGGTTAAGTCTGCCACCATGTTAGACAGCATCGTCGCGTACATTACAAGCGAGATAATGTAGAGCTTATCTATACCCACTGAATTTTAAATAGCTACAAGACTTTACTTGTTCGTGTGGTATCCGCATGTGTATACCGTCTGTTTACCCAACCGTAACCTGCGTAAAAATCCCCAGAGGAGTAAAGCGACAGGGGAAAGGGGAATAATTTCCCCTGACGTAATGTGTGAAATAATATTTCGGAGTAGGAGCCGCCGGCGATTGTCGCGCAACTTCGCACGTATAAGACATTCGCGTAATTCAATCGGAAATGTTTTGTTGTGCCAGTATGGACTGTTGCGTTATAATATTAGTACTTATCCGATCGATCATAAGCAGGTTATCAATTCTATATGTGGACAATCCACAATGCGCACTGCGCACTGATGTGTGCCTTCCCAAAAAAAAATTCAAAGTATTTTTGATTGTCCTCAAATATGTTTATCCGAAACTACGTTGCGTGGTCGATTTTTTATTTTATTTTTTATATTGATTAAAAAGAGCCCAAAGTCGTTTTTGTAAATAAATCATACACATTAAATTATGTACAAAATGTATAAAATAATACATGTGATATTAATTATATTTTTCTCTTCTTTCAGGTACATATTTGGTTATATTTGGAGCTTCAACAACAATCAACAGGAGTTCTGTCAGGGTAACAAAATTATCAAAGGTATAGTTCTCAGTTCTCACAAGTTCAACATTATCCACTTTTTTAATAATATGTAAGTAACTCTTTGCTCTTAAAGCGTGCCAAAACGCTTCTTGCCTATAGTGAACTTGACCATTTTCGAGGAAATAAGTACATGGGTATTCTAAATTTAAAAAAAAATAATGACGCATTTTTTCGACTTCGCGGTTGAGGCGAAAACACGACTACGATTCAGAGGGCCTATTGGCTAATTCTCACCCATTACGATTGATGACAACTTCAATGTACATTGCTGCGTTTGTTATTTTACTCATATTAATTAGGTGATTTCAGCAAGTAATGTACGCAATTTTGTCTATGGATATTATAGTTCTAGTGTTTTACATGTCGTTTAACGATAGCCAATAAATAGCCCCTGAGGTATTACTCTTTCAATTCATTTGTTTCCCAAAACGCGATAATGATGTAAGTTGTGCTACTGCGCGTACGTATCAACTAAGCCCTAAGGGTACGTCGTAAGGCGAAAAGTAAAGGTAACAAGGGACCGAATGTTTACCACTTGCAGACTCCGGATCGATACCTGGGCCGCGCCAATTACTTTATTTATGTACTTGTGATCGATTATATTTTATAACGCACTTTGGAAAATAGGTCTCTCGCTTTAAGCCTATAGGGAAATGAACTTAATCTAATGGCATGCATCTTTTGTTTTCAACTGGTGCGGTAGAATACTTACTTATCTTACTAATATTATAAACGTGAAAGTTTGTAAGAATGTATGGATGTCTGGATGTATGTTTGTTACTCTTTCACGCCTAAACGGGTGAACCGATTGAGCTGAAATTTGATATAGAGATTGCTTAGACCCTGAAAAAAACCCTGGATCCTGGGTATAACCGCTGGGCGCAGCTGGTAAATTTATAACATCAGTACGATATGATTTACCCATCATTAAGTTATTATATTTTTTGTAATGCAATAAAGAGAATGATTTAGTAATAAGAATCATTAAGTACTTAGTACCTAAATGTGTTGTGTAATAGAATCATTTTATACTAATCCGTAATAATCCTTACATTTTTCGTGTTGGAAACCACATTGTGCCCTAATCCTTGTATTTCCATAGAGACAAAGCCTGACCGCAGGCCGGACGGGCGCGGTCGCGGCGCGGTGTTGTATTACGATATCTGATACCCTGTATTATACAGTATAATAATCTATGTGAAGGATTAGTGATTTTATTTGGATTTTACTGTATATTTCTTTTTTTTTTATTAATTTTCGGTTAGCCTTTGAACAAGGTCTCGCTAATGTCATCAGTGTTGTCAACCCGTATGCTATAACGTGGGGTTGTTCAAATCAAGAGTGAATAGGTTCCTACTGATCAAGCGTGCTACAACTTAGACTGCATCGTCACTTACCAACAGGTGAGATTGCGGTCAAAGGCTTGTTTAGTCTGCTATAAGAAAAAACAAAAACTTGACAAAATTTTATATATAATAGAAGTGTTACAATTGGCGGTCATCATAACTAATTGATGATTGATTAACTAATATGCAGGATAAATCCTTCAAATTTTATTGAAAGTAACTCAAAAGTACGCGTTTCTTACGCTTTGTCGTGTATGCCAGGTCTTAAATCGTACACTTAACTTTGTATTTGATTGAATAAGATTTTACGACTTCCTCAAACCGATACCAAATGTACTCAAAATTGATTGCGTTCCCGTCGTTTCAATTCGCGATGTGCGACAATTACAATGAAAATAAAAAATAGCAAGCACCCCGTTTTCCAAAAACCGCTTACAACTTATGATGCCACAAATCAGGCTTTGTATATTTAAGTATTATTTTTAAGTGTAAACTCCCCCTCTTCCCCTTGCCAATAAATATAACTGGTATTACTTTGATACAATATTTCGCACTAAATTTCAGGGGAGAGAGGGCAGACTGGGGGAAAGTACAGGTGTCAAAGTTCTTTTGTCAGGTGTTTTTTTGTGAGCGTTGCACGGTTTCTGTATTTGCGAGTGGAATAGTAAAATGGCACGCGTAGAATTGTTTTTATATGTTTTTTTTTATATATACCTAATATTATACCTGATATATTTTTATATGTAGGTAAACTTTAATAAAATTCAAACAAATAAAACGTCGTATGTACGTGAAATTGAGAAGTTATGGGCTTTTAATGCATTATTTTGAATATTTCTGGCCACTTGTCTGCAAACTATAACATAATATAAAAAAAAAACTTTAAAATAAGTTATAACACAAGGTATATTGAAAAATCTGGGGCAGTTTTAAGAGTTACTTTATTTATTACTTATTTCTAGGTAGTCTCTATCCGATCACAGATGGCTTACTGTTTATTGAACTATTAACTAGCTTATTTGCCCGCATGCTAATATCCTTTCTTAGCGGAGGTCTACGTCATAAAACCTATCTATGTTCCAAATTTCAACCTATTCCGTCCAGCGGTTTAGGCTGTGCGTTGATAGATCAGTCAATTAGCCACTTTTTCCTTTAATTTTTAGTCAACCGGCAACAAGATTCAAACGAACCCATGAGAACAACCGCGACTTTTTTTTTAAATATCAAGCTTCATAAAGTTTTTTTTTTAATATCGATATGATATAAATACTTTTTGCATAAGAATGCGAGAAGCCAAGCGAATGATACTGGCCAACCACACGTGTCATTTGAGCGTCGCAGATCGGGTTACACTTTCGCATGCTCATGTCCTGTGCCACGACAGAAGGGCAAGTAAAAAACAAGTGTACGTAATATAATTACGATGATAATAATATGAGAATTTGTCGTATTTTTTTATCTGGGTTTACCGAATTTTGTTACTTCACATGGCTTCTGTTAAATTACTTTTTTTTTGGAACTGTCAATTAGCAACTTTTAGTTTTTAAGGTTTTTTTTAGGTTTACATTATATTGAAAATTGTCTATTTTTGTATCAGTTTTTTTTTCATATTCATATATTATGAGACCTCATCGATCAAAGGATCGTAACAAAAAAACTGAAGCGCAAAAAACTGTGATGTACCGATAAAACTAAATGTGTTTTTTTAATAGTGGCAAAATTAGACCATCATGTTTTAAAGTTTATGAATTTGATGACATCCCCATAAATGTACACCAAAACCTTTATTTATATCCTCTAATCTGTCTCCACCTGCAGCAATCCGACTATCCGCCAAATTGTATAACCGGCCTGAGGGGAGGTCGGGGATAGTCCCCAAATTGAGGAAAAAATCTTATTTGACAGCCCTTGCAATTCGCACCTCCCGCGCTTGCTCCGCGCTCCCTTGATGCGATGCGTACATGCGAAAAGAGAGTGGTATGCATGGCTATGGTAATATGGAATAGACTTTTCATCACTTTCATAAGGAGGGGTTATAATGTTATTTTTACTAAATAGAAATAGGCACACACAAAGATACCTATTCCATCGTGTCTTGAAGATTTCCAAGTTTTATGGCTTGGGAAACGCGGATGACAGCAACGTGTTCCATATGCGATCAGTTTTGTTTCAAAAAATAATATTAACTATAATTTATAGTTTTGTCCGCTAAAATATATTATTCCAGGCTCTATGTTACCTCCAATATATATATATATTAGCTCCATTGCGCCCATCACATCACGCTAAGTTTGAAGTAAACAAACACACATACACTGATAAATAAATATTTCAGGACGTTTCACACAGCGCCACCTAACCCCAAACTAAGCAACTTAATGCTTGTAATATGGTGGTTAGGATAACGGATATAATACTTATATACTTTTCTTTTGTAAATACATACTTATAATAGATATTGGAACACCACCCAGACCAGAAACAAATACCTGTGGATCACACAAACATTTATTGTCCCATACGGGAATCGAACCCGCAACCTTCTGCGTTGCAGGCGGATATTAGCTCACCGCGCCACAGAGGTCGTCAATTCTTTCGTACCATTAGAAGGTATTATCATAGGGAAGTCTTAAATGAAACTATTTATTTTAAACAAAAAGCCACCTCCACACTACTCCACCGCGCAAAAAAAAAGAGAAAAATGAAACCGCTTATACAGGATGCTACTTCATACGATACGTGACCGGGGGTGCATATATCGACAGAAAAACTGTTAAAAAACCCCTAAGGGTTCAATTCCGCCCCACTCTCCCCTTCAAGAGGCTCTAACAATTTAGTCTACCGCAAAACTTCAATCAAATTTGAACTGTATTATTTAACTATAAAGGTTATTATGGTTTATTTATAAAGAGTGTCTCAATTAAGTTCCTACGTCCAGTTGAAGGGAATAATCCTATTATAAAATGGACTGAAAAACAATGGTAAGGTGATGGAGTGAAAGATAAAGAAAACAGATTTTTTTTATTTATTTAGCGACCATGGTCCAGTGGTCGTACGTCGGGGTTACAATCCGAAAACCCTGGGTTCTAATCTGTGTAGTACTTTTCACATCGGGGCGCTATTGTACATATTTCGAAACGAAAGGGTTCCAGTTGTAGGTGACAACTGGAACCCTTTCGTTTCGAAATATGTACAATAGCGCCTAATATATATGTGTAAGAGGTATAAATAAGATGTGTAAGAGGGCAGTCGTTAGGTCATATTTAAAGCCTAGGCGACCTGAAACTCCATATTGAGATTGATCACACAACCTATAAATATTGTGATTTGACTGCAACAGTGTAATGAGCATGATCTATTCGTCTGGAAAATAAAACAATATAATACAGAACAGGTTACCCTACTTACACTCTCAGAGTCAAATCACAATTTATAGGCTGTGTGGCTAACCTATATGTCGCAGTTTCAAGTCGCCGAGATTACTACAGGCCTGCAACATGACCTAACGACTGCCTCCTACATATCTTATAGGAAACATCTAGGCCCCACAGTTTTACGTGCCTTCCGAAACACGGTAGCGTCCAAGCGAAAATCTTTGCCACGCTGAGATTTGAACCCAGGACAACCACAGGGGCACGGGCGCTAAAAAAAATTAGAACGTTTGTCGCGATTTAAAAGTTAGACATGAAAGTTAAGTTCATAAAATATTAACAGCTTAATAAAGTTGTAAAGCCAGTTCGTAAAACTGTAAGTTACTACTCATTGAAACTATGTCCTGTTTAGTAATAATATCGCAGGCGCCCGCTACAAATCTCTGGGGTTTATTTTTATCTGGGCGCCGCGATTTGACTAGGAAATGGTGGTGCTACACCGAGTTACAAAGTAAACTTAAAATTGAATTAAAAAACTGGGTGGCGCTATCTGATGTGGGCAATCATGATACCTACTATCACGAGATTTGTTCGTCTTACCACTCACTAGTTTTTGTTGTTCAAAAAACCCTGTGCGGTAACCTATTTCTTAATCAATATAAATTTCTTAGTTGTCACACCGTCATTGTGGGTACTCACAAAATCAACTATTTGGCTCCGCACGTTCTTTGGTTATGTTTGCCAACGATAGCCAACGAACCCCTTCGTTGGCCTTTGTTTGGTCTGTACCCGGCTTAAGTGGACGATTTGTTTCTGTCAATATCTATTGATATGTTTTCTAAGTCGCAAACTCTTGTCACAGTGGTAGTGGTTGCCTGATGCCTGGTCTTCTGCTTGGCATCTAATTTCTTATATCTATTGTATATTTATATGTAAGGCATCAAAAATAATCAAAAAATCTTTTGTGTATCTATTTTTAACCCCCGACGCAAAAACGACGAGGTGTTATAAGTTTGACGTGTCTGTCTGTCTTTGTCTGTGTGTGTATGTGTGTGTGTGTGTGTGTTTGTCTGTGGCATCGTAGCTCCCGAACGGATGAACAGATTTGTATTAGTTTTTTTTGTTTGAAAGTAGAGTTAGTCGAGAGTGTTCTTAGCCATGTTTGGTGGAAATCGGTCCAAGATGGCCGCCGCTACAAAATGGCGGATTACTTTTTTTTCTCCACGACCTGATGAACCGACATGAATATGGGTATTAAATGAAAGGGCTTAACGAGTAGAATACAACACACTATATAAATTTAAAATCCAAAATGGCCGCCATCACAAAATGGTGAATTACATAATATTGCGTTGGGGGTTTTTTAAATTTTTAATTTAATTCACTTGTATTCGGTACATTTCAGGTGTTCGTACTCAGTGTACCACCAGCCGAACATCCACAAATCAGGGGTCGATGCTGGCAATCGTAAACTGAACAGTAAAACGTCTCAGCCGGTTCGAGAATCGATCGCTCCAACGGTTCCTGCCGTTTTACTGCCTCTCTATCTCTTACATTTCAAATAACTTCTATTTTAGACGGTTCCTACGTGAAAAATGCGAATTGTTCTATGTTCTTTCTTAGATATAGATAGGAGGTTGAGTCTGGAAACGAAAAGGATAAGTATTAAGATGGGCTAATTTTGTTAGTTGTTTTTTTGTTTGACACCTACGCACAAACAAACGACGCGCCTGGTGGCAAGCGATTGCTTATCGTCTACATAGACACATCCAAATCTAATCTACTGTTTGAGTGAAGTTTTGCTACTAAGATTACTCGAAGAGAAATTATTATTTACCCTGCCTATTTAAATTGTAATACACAGCGCCGGCAGTATATGTATATATGTATACCACTGGTGATATAGGCGTCCCGTAGTACCCGTAGTATTGACGCCTACATTACTACTCACCAACAGATCAACGTCTGCTTTTGCCTCACAAATGTGATTATCTCTAACAAATAAAAGAAAATTATATTATTATATTATTCCAAAATTCGTCAAAATCCTGGCGTCGCTTTATCTCAGGAATCACTCATCCACGTGACACACTGAGAACAGAATTAAATGGCAAAAAACCCTAAAAACTAAGAGAAATCCCTCTAAATAATTCAACATAACAGAGCCATCAAAAACTGGACACCAACAAATCAAAAAGGCAGCATCAAAACGGTTACACTCATGTCCGGAGTTCGCCGGGAAATATGCAAATATTCGTAATTAAATCCACCGGCCGTGTGCAGCCGGCTTAATATTTGACGGCTACATTTATTTTTTCGCAAATATATTTTTAAAGTAAGCTGAGTCAAACTTTGTAATAAAGCAGACACCGCGCAGCATACAGAAAACTGAAGTATTAATGAATTAGGTGCACTTTATTTTTGTCATCAATTAATGTTCGTTTTCCGACTAGGTACTTGAAATAGGCGTGACTTGGAACCGTGTTTCTCTTCTCAACTACTGCCATAGCCATTTAGGAAAATATTGCATGTATTTTGACAATATAGTAAAGCAGCCGCTACACATTTCCTTATATTCCAGCCACCAGGAGCCAGGTTGTCTGCAAGAGATAATCTCTTGCAGACAACCTGCTAGCAATCTCTTAGAGATTGCTTTATGCGATACAGCCTTTTGGCGGCGCACTGTGCCGTAACAGTTGTCGCACATAATTTGACAGCCCTCCTGAGATTATTAAAAAAAATGCACGACTTATACTAACTATACAGTATTAGTTTTGCATGAAATGCGATATCTGTTATTATTGCAATAATCAGTGGCTGAAATTTTACGCGGAAAGGAAATTAGGCACGGTCTTCATGAGCGATTTATTGTTTTATTTTTTGCGTTATAATCTTGCGTGAAAGCCTTATAATAATATTATAATTTCAAGACATGTTGTTCTGTTATATTTTACATAAAAACTCGTACTACCTTACTTATCCTTTTTTTACCCTGCACTTATTTAAACTAACTTTCGTTTTTTCACTTCTTATGTTAAGATTAACTATTAGTGCAGTTACGTATAGGTACTTAGATTAATTCGACGTTATATAATATAAAAAAACATAAAACATCAATAAGAAATATTACAAAATACAACTTAAAATTAATGTTAGTATGAACGGCGGTCTTCTCGCCTAAAGCCTAGGTATTAAACACGTTTTACGGACTACGTAACAATGCATCTGCACTCGCCATCCAGAGGCATAAGTCACCTAAGTTTAAAATGCCCAATATTTCGTTCACATATTTTTACGATAGGTAAACAGTAAGTTATTTCTCTAGGAACCTTGTACAATTTTTATATAACAAAAATCGTGTTACTAAGTTAGTAAATAAATTCCTTTTCTCCGTCACCTGTCACTAAAACAGCTACAAATAGGGTTGCCACTGTGTGAAAAATGATGAAAAGTTTTTTGTCGTGTAGATTTTTGTTAAACAAATGTGATGTTTTATGTTGAAATTAGCGGTATAACTCGAAATTTGAGATAAATAAGCTAAAATTTTCGTATAATTTCATAAACAATCGTGTTTGCATTTTTGGTTTTTCAAGGGTAAACGTTAGAAATAACAGTTTCTGCGATAACTTCGGTATCTATTTATACACATGATCTTGTTAATAATTATTTTGGATGACGATTCTTTGATTGAGAACTGATGATTTGCTACAAATCATTTAAAACTTTTTAATACGTTGAGCCATGTTTGCGATAGAGGATAATATTTTAGCACATGTAAATATTGAAAATTTCTAAAATACATGTGTGTAAACTTCAAAGTTGATCTGTATAGTTTAAACGAAACTAATTTCCCTTTATATATGTGTATTTCCCTTTATGTTTTAATGTTATTATTATTCAGTCCGCCCATTTCTTTATCCACAACTCTTTCATGGCTCTTCCTTCAAGTGACAAAAAATATTGTAAAGGCAACCCTAGTTAGAGAAAATCCAGTGGCACACGCGCCGAGCACCTCACCTCATAAAATATGCCATAAAAAAGACCTATCCAATATGTCACCCCGGAAAAATGGGTTAGTGATCTATAACTTTATAATTTTCACTACACTTCACATTGCATGCTTTATTTTTATCAGGGGAGGGTATTAAGTGTGGTATTTTTTTTAAAATTTATGATATGGTTAGCCTTTCACGATCTCGCGTGATATTGTAAAGCCACGATGCGGCCGTAGGTGGTACTAGTCTAAACCTAAAAGGCGGCATAAATTCTGGTTTCCTGTTTTTTTATGTTGATGATATATATTTTTTCAGTGCAAGTTTTTGAGCACAGTTGCGTATTTCAAAAAGAATTCCTACGCTTATAATCTTGATGCATACGTATAATGTTAGATTTCATATTATGCCCAGTAATCTCCATGGCAACATTTCCATCCCAACTGGTGCAAATCAGACATTAACACTGGCAAATGTACCGTACACATACACGATCTTTAAAAATATAAATAACGTGGCGCCTAGAAACTTTATGTTTTTCGCTTTCGTTGTCTGTCTTACATCAACGTCAAAAATAACCTTTATTACTTAACCAATCACCGTTGCGTTGTAAAATCTTACAAAATGTACACCGAACTGTACTTAATACATTGCTATAAAAATTATAGCTCCCCCAAAAATTTATAACCGCACCCATAAAATTCTGTTGATAAAATTCCCCATAATCCCTTAGTATAGCACTACTGATCTCGATTAATGACAGATGGAATTAAATTCACCGGCAAACCAATATTGGTACATCTGTGGTTACCATGTATTGTTGTAGAATACTCGACCGCATCCAAACGGAATAAAGGCTATTTTTCCACGTAACCTTCCCCAAAGGACGTGCTCGCCATTCGGCGGTCCGCTATCAAATGACAGTCACATGTATTCGCTAACGAGGTACCATAATACCCTCCCTATTTTGCATTTACAACTGTCGCGCGAATTTAATCCCTATTCTCTTACCAATAAAACTCAAGCCACCAGAAAATAACCGGCGTGGGATACATTTGAGAAACGTACCGAGGTAATTATGGCATTTGAAAAAGGAATTGTAATGTAGGGACTAGGGACGTATGTAATTATAATGTGTTTGTGTGCGTGAATTTTGTATGTGAAAATGAGGGTAGGTGGACAAAGTGTGCTGAAATTGTGTTATTGTTGCGACTGTTCGGAAATTGAATTTAAACGGTGCTTTTAAATGGTTCTGTCAAGGGTGTTGACAGATTGAAGCAAAGTTTAACAAAAATTATAATTTAATCATTCCAAAGCTTTGTGCGTCTATTATTCAAAATTTAAGCTCCCCAAGCATAACAATAGTAAGTTGTACAAAAGTGTTCTCATATTTTGACAACCTTTCCGACCCTTTATTTGCAGGCAGTAAAACACACCTGATAATTCCCAAAAAAGCTCCTGTAGGATACCTTCAAAGGGGTAATGTTGTTGAGAAATAAAAGAGGCACAACAAACAGCAGACGCAATATAATAATTAGTGTGTTCAAAGAGTTGTCATATTTAAGAAAAACAAATCTTCTTTTTGATAAATGCATTCCTATTTTTTTCTATTTTAATACGAAGCTGTCAATAAACAATTTTCTTTTTATGTGAAGATCTCAAATGCAACATATGTAGATAGAGACCAAAACTCGGCGTAATATTATGGTAGATATGTGTGAGAGCGAACGGTGAATGTACAAGCGAGTTGGGCGTACTATAAGTGCCTCATTCCATTTTTAGCTGGTTTCGCCGTAGATACCTCGTTCCATGTATACCTTTGTAAATTGTTTTCTACCCTTCATAGCAAGTGGGCAGGACTGGACATATCGTATAAATCATTTTTATTATCCGCCCTCCCCCTGGGGGTGGGTGGGTGACCAGCGGTTTTACCCCCATCCCCCCAACGGATATTCGTGAAAGTTGAAATAGTTTTTCGCGCAGTAATCTCTTGTATCGACAATAACTGCAGTTTTGCGTGCAGTGGGGATAGTGATGTGCTTCGATTATCGATATTGATATTTTATCGACAAAATAGGACAATATGTATTGACAATCATGACAATTGCTTTAGCTTGTTCAGTATTCTCATTTAACACATCTCGCCACAAAACGAATTTTAATTCCTTCGTGGTGAGGGTTCCGACCAGCCGTCTGCCGACCTTCATGAAGGAGGACTTCTGGCCGCAGGGAGTCGTGTTTCGGAAATTTCGAGGTCGACTTCCTGCTGACTCTGCGCGCAACACGTCGCCGGCGCTACGTGTGACCTAATTTTTAAGTTTATAAAATTTTTATGTATGTTAGTCTGTAAGGTATATATGATATGGGCCTCTGGTACACTGCGTCTGTGGCAGTGTACTATTGCCTGAAATAAATGATTTATTATTATTATTATTTTCGGTTTAGACATTTTTTTCTCTCCATGGTTGGAGGTGGTTAGGCACGGGCCGGAGCCAAAGTGCTACGTGAAATTTAAAAATTTCCTAACTATCCTACAAGTGTTGAGGATGACAGCTTTCTGTAATTGTTTATAGGTATATGATGGCAAGTTAAGTGCTTGAATATTTGTGTGAAGAGTTTTCGGAATTACACCTGTGGTTGATAAAATGATTGGGACTGTTTTAGTGTTATTAATCTTCCATTGGGTCTTAATTTAAGAAACTAAATAAATTAATTTCTATTGACAGGTCTATGTATTTGGCTATTTTTTCATTGTGGGTGGTCTGCAGATTGTATTATTATTATTTAACAGGTTCCTTCCAAAAAAAATTTAATAACTTTGTAATATGGATATAAAGTGTACCTATCTATAAATGTTATAATTGAGAAAATTTGATTTACTGGACATTTCTCATTCACTTCACCACTCACTTACCTCAGGTTGACAATGAAAAATATTGTAATATTTTTGTTGATTGTGTAGACAACACGGGCTTAAGACGCGGCTTAATACAAACATATTTTAACAAATAAATGTATACGAAAGTAAAATCACAGATACAATTAAAATCAACCTTTGTCAATAGTATTTACCGTTTATAAACAATTTTAAACGAATAATAACACTCATTTTCACTCGCCATGTAACCGTTTATTTTCGATTACCAAAATGGCCGCCGATAGTTATCGATGTCAATTATTAAAGAATGTTTAGGACGTAAAGGTTTCGTATCATTTGGGTTATTTGTGAATTATTGAAAAGCCTGATCGGGTAATGATGAATCAATATTTTGTTAGGCTGTTATGTTTTTGTCCTTGATGTCTACTTTTAGCCATTCATGAAATTTGGTATCTAATTGAAGAGATTGGTACGACGTAATACTACTTAGTGATGTATTTATGGTGGTAATACATCTCTTGCGTCACGATTTCTTTCATTACTGTTTAAATATCACGTAACTTCAAGTTTTTATAAACGAGCTACGACTTATGCAGAAAATTTGCGGCACAATGTCGCAACTTTACATCTTTACCTAAGCGTGGATGAAAACGCTCGAATAAATTCGGTGCGAAATCACCCTTTCTAGACAAGGTCAAAGTTAACAGAGCTACGTTATAATAACACAAAATAATTTTATATACTTTTTTTCTATATCCTGCGCTGCATATCAAAATAATCCTAGAATTTTTTTTAAACATTTATTAATAAATTTTTATGTACAAAGTATGTACCTACTCGTAAGTAAAAAAAAATGATTTTATTTATTTTTCTATTCCTGAATACCCATGCAATATGTTTAATGATGACGCAGACGCTTTATCGATATAATTTGTATAACGTGTCCAATCACTATTCAAAAATGATTACCTGAATAAGGTTTCCTTGGCATGTTCCATACAAATAACACTTTAATTTTATTGGCAGAATTAAATGTTAAATTTAACACCGATTAGGCAAACTCTATGTAAATTATAGTCCTAGTCTAGTAAGAAAAATTATAACCGTTGACATTTTCTTTTATTTGACAATTCGATAGCATGGACTTATGCTCCAGAGGCTTAAGAGCGTATATAATATCGAGTGACGACTCTCTCGCTCGCACAATTTGACAAATTTTGAAATATAAATTCAAGAAATTAATTTATTGAAAATTCCGCTATACAAGTCCTGCATAATATTATTGCACACATTTTAAAAGTGTTTTCAGTGAGATATATATAAAAAAATGGGATGAGGAGCGATGTCGAAAAAGTTTTTTTTTTTTCAAAAAATCTCATTATTCCATTTTTTAATATATCTCACTGAAAACACCGTCGTGAACCACCACCAATGAGAACTGGTCGCATTTTACCGGGGGTAGACTTCCTTTGCAGGAGGTCGTCTAGGTGGGTACCCCAACAGTGCCAGTTATTCTACCGCCTGAGCAGTGATGTGCAAATATCACTGTGCTCCGGTAGGAGGGCACTGTAGCTAGTGAAATTACTGGGCTAAAGAGTCTTAACATCTCATGACTCTTGAGTAAGAAGCGTTGGTGCAGTGCTCCTAGAATTTCACATAATTGTGAAATCCTAGGTAACACTGTACCGATTATGGGCAGCCGTTATCTCTTAACATCAGGAGAGCGTCTTGCTCGTCTTCTACTTCATCACATAAAAAAAAAAAAAAAAAAAAAAATTTGGAACACGTTGCCGTCATCCGTGTTTCCCGAGCGGTACAACTTAGGTACCTTCAAGGCACGAGTGAATAGGTATCTTTTTAGGGATCTTACGTGATCCAATGTCGACCGCATTTTCACTTTCCATCAGGTGGGATGTAGTATAAAAAAAGGTATATGATTTTTATAGCATTATAACAATAACAGATAATACCATTCACCTGAATTAAGCATTATCCAGGCATTGTTTCCATTAGCTCTAGGCCTACAATGAGGACAATAGGCTTATCTCTAATCTGTCCGAACAATAAATATCTTTTACTTTTGATTAATAGCCGCAGGTTCGTACAATTATTGCGGATTTATGAAAAATGTGCGCTTTATCGAATGATATAAATCATTTTGTCAATTTTGTATTAGGAAGATTTTAAAATTGGTTAAGTTAGAATTTGAACCTTAGTAATGTTATTGGCATAATTTTTATAGTATATGGATCTTAAAAACTAATTACTAACGCTAAACCTTATAATCTAAATTCTGAGGATATAGCTTAGATATAGGTACCTATTTTGTGGAATCTCACATTTGATGTATTTCTCTGTCTGTTCTCGTTTAATGAAAGTGTTTTCTTCATATTAATTATTATTATTTTCGCTTTAATTTCTTCCTACTCAAGAGTCATGTTAAGACTCTTCAGCCCAGTAATTTCACTCAACGTCGACCTCGTTAAAATACCAGGTCCAGAAATAATAAAGAAAGAAATAAAATATATATGAAACAGACAGACATTTAGGTATTTTTATACCTTATATTATAGGTCAGCCAGTAGGGGAGGTTAAGTCATTTATTGTAAATCTGGGGGCACGGCAGTGCCCCCGCCAAGTCGAGCAAAAAAAGCGGCACGGCCGTACCATCCTTTTCTGGAAGCAGTTCAGACCATTTTCGACACCCTATAACTTCGTTGTGGATAAAACTAGAAGCTTCAATTTTTTTAAACCGAGTATGCATTTTATAAACACGGTTTATTCCAAATTTCATTCAATTTGAACCAGTAGTTTAAGAATTAAAACTAGTCAAAGTATTGTAATTTTGTCACTCACTCACTCACTCACTGACCGATCATCAAAAGTCTAAGGCACTTCTAGCAAACATAGAAGCTTTAAACTTGGTACATACTTAGAGTTTAATGCATAAACCATAGGAAAACTAAAAAACATGCAATTTCGGTCTAGTTTTCGAGATACATAAACTGCATAAATAACTTTGTAATCCCATATAAATATATAGGATTACAAAGTTACATTTGCAGCCAATGGTAAATATTGTATAAAATCCAAATAATAATGCCATAATATATATGCCGTAATAATGTATAAAGCCAGGGAAGAATTATCCCGCCTTCTAGGTTTAGTCTGCTTCCATCTACGGACGCATCGTCACTTAAGATCAGACGATATCGTGTAACCTATAACGAATAAAAAAAAACAAAAAGTAGTGAGATGCCACCAAAAACATAACTTGTAAAAAAACCAAGTCTCGCAAATCGCAGTTCTTCTACCGTAAAAAGTTGTGAGATCCATGTACTACCAAGTCGATAAAATCTTTTTTGTTTTAAATTAATAGATTGACTTGGCAATCGCTCTATTATGTCGGTATATTACTTGTGAGATACATTGTGATTTCATGCGATGGCCAAGTCGATCTATTAATTTAAAACACAAAAGATTTTACCGACTTGGTAAAACATGGATCTCACAACTTTTTACGGTAGAAGAACTGCGATTTGCGAGACTTGGTTTTTTTTACAAGTTATGTTTTTGGTGGCATTTCTTTTTTTCTTGGACACAATAAAGAGTTTTTGTATTGTATTGTATTATATTGTCAGCCTTTGAAATCGATCTCGCGTGACACAACGATGCGACCGTAGGTGCTAGTAGTAAACCTTGGAGGCGGGATAAATTCCTCCCACTTCAATACTGTATTGCACAAAATAGGGTACCTTATTCGTCTTTTCATAATACACCCGAATATGCTCGTAAAAATCAATAAAAAGCCCTACATCCAATCGTTTCCATAATTTATTACTTATCACGCCATTTTCTCCCCAAACAAAAACGTCTAGTCCGGGGCAAAAACGCTTACACACAGTTTCATTGTCTATCCTCCCGGGGCAAGAGCCCTACGCTTCCTATCTATAATCAAAAGTGTATAAAGGACTTTATGAACAGTTCCCCTTCCTGTGTGTCTGTATAAAGTATAGGCGCCTATTATAATTTACTTGATTCGTATGAAAATAGGCGCCTTTTACTTGCTCAGTATAAAAATAACCTATTATACATAACTAGCGGTTTTTCTCGCTGGAAACTTACTTGTCATATAAATCTCAGTTTATTCGGTTCAGCCCTTTGGGCGAGAAAATTATTTTAATATTTGGATTTCTAAATAGGTATACTTTCCAGGGTACGAATAATTTAAATTTATTTGTAGTGAGAGATTACAAGTCGGGCACTAAAGTGTGCATCTTATTGAAGCAATCAATAAGATGGTATTGAAAATTAGTTTTTTTAAACGACGTGGTTTAATTATGTCAGTAATATAAATGATGACTTATATTTGTGAAATAAGGTTCATATTAAATTTGTTGACACACCGTCTGCTGTGAAACACTCAGTACTTAAAGGTTAATCTTATTTATGAAAACTTGAATTTAGTAATTTTTGAAAATTTGTTTAATCTGCGTGAAGCCAGGGTAAATTCCTAGTAGATACACAAAGCAATCGAAACAAAACCCTCAGTA
The DNA here is from genome assembly GCA_947507615.1 of Hemithea aestivaria. Lineage (NCBI taxonomy): Eukaryota > Metazoa > Arthropoda > Insecta > Lepidoptera > Geometridae > Hemithea > Hemithea aestivaria. The sequence continues at coordinate 4,743,834 of OX382348.1, read as the reverse complement.
CTCCATCACCCTCTCATTTCGTTGTATGACTCGGCAGAATATTGTAAACGATCTGTCAAGAGCCGTCGTTAATTGGCCCGGATTTATAATCGAACACATGGGCTTGCAGTTCTCATCAAGGGTATGAGTCATGGTATTCTTAACTATCATTTGGAAGACAATAATTTATTCCAGGGTTACATGGAGAATTCCTGCGTTTTAAACAATTTTGGTTTTTGGTTACCTGTCTGACTGTCTTCTTACCGTGTCACCATGGATCTGAAATATTATTCATATCCTTTCTACATATTTCTCTTTTTTATATCTTAAAAGTGTTACAAAACAACCAATCTCGAATCTAGCCCGCAAAATTATGGGGTCACCGGGTACCTGTGTTGTGTCTTTAAACTTTAAGTCATAAAAACATTATGTTAAGCTATGGATAACTTTCCAGATTCTTCTTCTTCCTGCCCATATTCCAATAATAAGTGAGGTTGCCTTGCCACATGGCCTTTCTCTCTTCGCCTGACATACTCGTACACGTATCAAGATAATATGCTCTTTAAATTTTCTGTCACTGACTCTGGTTATTATTTAAAATTAGGAATAATATCAAATCCTTCAAGCACTTTGTTCATTAAATTTTACTTCTTTTCTTTTCAGAACCGCGATACGAGACAGCATACGCGTGCGAAGGCAAGACCCTGAAGATCGGGTGCGCGGAGGGGTCAGTCATCCACCTGATCAGGGCGAACTATGGGAGGTTCTCCATCACGATCTGCAACGACCATGGAAACACTGACTGGAGCGTCAACTGCATGAGCACGAGGAGTTTGAGGGTTTTGCATAGCAGGTATGGCATTACTTTAATTATTTCTTAGTCTGATTCTTGATTTACTAGTGCTGGGCGAATTAACCATCAATTTGGTCTCCCTAAATGGAAAACGTCCCGGCAGTTTCAGAAAAATATAAGCGAGACGTCTTTGTTTACACCTTAAGAAGTGGTCTACAATAGATGAAGACAGAAGAAAGTAGAGAGACGGGGGGAGGCTTTTGCCCTGCAGTGGGGCACGACGGGCTCTTAATAAGACGTAGAGGTAGCACAAAAATTCACCAAACTAATTTTCTCTAAAACCATTCACCTCAACCATTTTATCTTCCCAATCAAAGTTCTGGGTATCGGGAAAAGTATCTCAACCTCACACGATGAAAAAACTCAAAAACAACAAAATATTATGTAGTAAAGATTTCAAAAACTTAATTTTTCAAACAGCCATGTCACGACTATCAATTTGTCCATCATTTCCACGCGTTAGTGGGGTTACAACCTCAATATCAACCTTCTCATTATGAGCCTTATTTTTGGAGTTGTAGGGTTCATTTTTGATGTTGCCCTTTTTTCTTCCCCGCACGAGTTTATTGGCAATCTCGTGGACCTAACACGATCAAGTTGGGTGTTGAGAATATTTAATTTTGGGCAATTTTCGGCACTCTTCGGGTTACGTTCGTGTTTACGTTTATATGTGTTAATGCGAGCCAGGTAATGTGGGATAATAACATTCCTGTTTTTATATCTTGGATGTTCTTGGTCGGGAATTGAAAATGATGTTCGGTAATAGAATCTTCAGGCTCGTTTTAAGACTTCCATTATAGAATGGCTCATCCAAATGTCTTCATTTTACTTTTTTCCTCTTTCTAACATTGCTGTTTTATGAATTGATCTTAAATTGGAGGTTTTGTTAGAAGTTAAATCCACATTCTTCTTTTTTATGTACATCTTGTATAGCACATGCACATTACATATACATAACATTATAGTTAGTAAATAAACATCTTTACATTAATCGATTTCACTTTACAAGTCTAAAGTTAAATAACAAACCTTTGAGGCAATTAGAGGAGCTCCAAGAGGTTATGTTCCATACTCATAGCTACATTATTATATTTTGCAAAAACCTTAGGAAATACAAGTTTCATTATTTTGTCGTATTCTTCAGCTTACACCCTCTAATGATATTTTTTCGTCTATTACAGATGTAGTATGCACCAGAACTGCAGTATACTGGCCAGTACAAACATGTTCGGTGACCCTTGTCCAAACACATTGAAGTATCTTGAAGCACATTATCAATGTGTGCCTGGTAAGTTTAACTAATCTATATTAGTATTAGTCTATAACATAAATGAGTCAATAGAAAAGGTACAGAAAATAAAAGTAAAAAGAGAGACAAGAAAATAGAAAGAGATAGACAAGTGCATACCAATATCTTAAACAGAAATCCACAGACAATTTTGTAAATAAAACACCCGTAGAAAGAGAAAACAGACAAATGCATTTGCACGTTAATCTAAATTGATAATAAATATAAAAGCATAGATTAAAAAAAAATAGGAAGAAGCGGTATTGACGTTTCTAACAGGCTCATGGACACAATTTTACTTCGGCGTGGCAACCGACACTTTCCGATCCAACAGGCCCAAGTTTGGCATAGCGTTATGGCGCATCTTCCCATTTTCTTTTAATCTATGGTTCTAAGTAAAAATTTTCAATGATGACTCACTGATAGCGGGTTTTTAGCGTCCATGCAGTAAATGTATCCAAGCTGATTCATACGATCATAAAAGTAAAAAGTCCACCTTACAAGATGCTAGATGATAATATTAAGTTTCACTTACCTGCAATGGCAGCTGCAATACAGAATTTAATTGGCGGCTGCATATTGATGAAATTATGAATTCTTTTTTTCTTTGCGAAAGTTCGTATAAGTATATTATAGAGGTCTATTTGATCGACGACACGTCGCGTCGGCAATGATCGATACAGCTTCGGCACCTGTGGAAGCTGGCGGTAACCGTTCATGATTCACGATGGGTGCTTGTGTGTCTGTCTCTAATATTAAAGAAAATGTATACAGTTCAATTGGGAGGCATCAAGTAAATCCCTTAATCGCACAAATCACGTCCAATATTGCTGAGAATATCTTAACGGTTTCTTCTTCACGGTTGCTTCTTAATTACGATGTACTTCATCAGGAGTTCACGCCTGCAGTACCCGACGCGACGTACACTGATGTAGTGGCGATTTGCGGCAGCTTTTAAAATCGTTTAAAAACCTCTTCTATTTCTTTGATTAAAAAGATCTTACTATTTAATATTATCTGCAAATAAAATTAGCTCTTCGGCATGTCAAATTATTACAAAAGATGTCATTATTGGACCTTAAATACCATAGACCTAGCATATACATAAGTGTTAAATACCAGTTTTTATTCCAGCGTCAACAACAAGCACCACAACCAGACCCTCACCACCCTGGCTGATCACGTCCCAGCCGTCTGTCTGGCGGTCCACCGCTCCACCACAACCGAAGAGTCCAGTCCAAACCCAGCAGAACGAGAGGAAGAAGCCCACCGTCATCACACCGCCTACCTTCAGGCCTCACATCACTTTACCTCCTGAGGTCAAGCTTGGAGATGTTGGGGTTAAGGTAAGGCTTGTATTTTAGGAGTATTAGAAATAATGTGATCTAGGAGATGACAAGATGATAGTACTTCAAATAAAATCTTAGAACCCTGTTAGAAATATCAACTTTAAACTGTACCTGTTAGAATTATCAAGTTTAGACTTTACATTCAATGGGAAATTTCCAATGGTTTCGAAGTTTATTTTCATTATAATTTATTATGTTCTATTAAATCGAGTGATCGAGAGAGGTTAATTCCTCCAATATGATTTAGTCTTCCTTTCTGACTTTTAGAAAACAACTAGGGCTCAACTGGAAATTTTACGTAATTATTGTAGCAATCAATATCTTAACTTACCTTCGCCAGAAATATTTTCTCCGGCTCTATTAATGTTAAGTAGAGGTCTCTACTTAACATTGATAAAGCCAGTGAAAATATAGAATAGAATAGAATGATACTTTATTGCATACCAACATACAAGAAATAGTTATGAACATAATATGACTAACATATATAACAAATAAAATATAACTAAGTTGCTATAATTATCATGTGGTAAAATGAATCATTTTTTCCAGAAGACGACAACAAGGCAACCTGACTCATCATCAGAAAGGGATCCACCACAGAACCCAAGAGATATGATTCCAGAAGTTAAAGAAGAAACGCCTAAAGTTGTTGAACCAGAGGAACTGCCTAAGAATGACAAACCTAAAGTAGAGGATACAAGTAAGTAAATCTTTTGAAAAGACAATAAAACATAATTCAGTTTTAATCACTATTTTACGTATAAAATTTTAAAGAACAGGTGCAGGATAATCAAGCAGAGTTTATATGTGTGCATAAAATACTAAAAGGATACAACCAAACAGAATGATTTAAAGAAGGAATAAATATAAATCTGTCATCCAAATAAATATATGTAGTTGATAGGAATTAAATCGATGAAAAGTCATGGGAAGTTTTCGGCTAGGTTGGCCACTCAACCTATAATTATTGTGACTGTGATTTGACTCTGTCCGTGTAAGTAGGGTAAGTAGTTCTATTGGAGTATAAAACCTAATTAAATATTATTATTCTTCTAGTGGCTGTAACAGAAGAAACCATGCAGTGGCCAGTCAAAGACGAGGATTCTGACCCGGTCATTCACCAGCCTGCGAAAGAGAACCGACCAGCTGACACTGTCATCGTCGATGATTTCGATAGGAGTTACAGTAAGTTCATTTGATTTATCTTATCGTATTTCTGGCAAATGACAACAAAGAAAATATATTAAATAGAGCAAAGAGACACAGGCCCAAAGTAAATAAGAATAAAAGAAAACAAGAAAAGGGCAAGGAACAAAAAAGACTAAAAGAATAACTAAATCATACCATCATATACCTATTATACTGATTGCTCAAACACTCATGACTCGTGTCTCTATTGAGCAAGAAAAAGGCAAAACCACAGGTTATTAAACCAATGCATTTCCCGATCGTTCGCACTGTTTACGAACGTGAAAAAATTACAATAGGCCCTCTGGTGTCAATGTCACCTGCTCTTTACAATCTCAGTGTTTCTTCTATATTTAATTTGTTCTTCTTTTCCAGCAACCAATCCAACACCAAACATGGGAAGACGGTCATACTGTCCCCAAACCATCGCTCGAGGTCTACATTGGAACTGGACCCTGGCCAACAGTTATGCTGTCCAGCCTTGCCCAGGAGGAGCTACCGGCTTGGCTAAGTGGAAGTAAGTAAAAAATATAATTATTATTAGTGGATGAACTAAAGAATTTTAAACAAAGCAATCCATGAAAGGAGTTTGAAGATTTGTGGCATACATACAGGTCCACCATTTTTTTTTTCAAATTCGCCATCAAGTAACCTACATAAATCGATACTTGATAACAATACCCAAAATATTATTCTGACATCGTAAATTCTTACGTTTCGGAGTTATTAAAGTTGGTCACGAGTCAAGTTGGTCATTTGAAGATCATTGTGGTAAATATCTCTCCATATAAAAATCTTCATACTCCTTTACCGGACGGACTTCCATCTTTTTGATATCCTAGCTAAAGGCTAATACCGTGGGTATATATAACATATTATGTATTTCCTAAAAAAATGTCATTTTTATCACAGATGTACGCTAAGTCCTCACCACTACACTGAAGATGACCGTCCTCGAAGACGCGCCACGAGTCTACCTTCCGGAGAGAACTACCATGACCTTGGCCTGGATCAAAACAACGATAGGCAACTGCAGCTTATCAGGAGACTCGGCTCGGAGGCTTTGTTGAAAGGTAATATTATAATAGTCTTGAATTTGTTAAGATAATTTATAGTCTTAGAAAACATGACATAAATACATGTAGTAAGGTTTTATAATAGCTGTGTGTTTTGTTGATTTCTCAGAATGTATTTAAAAGATAGCTTTCTGAAAACTCATTTTAAAAAATTGTGTTTGCAAAGCATTTATGATAAGGTTGAGAGGAGGAAAAGAGGACAAGAACAGAGAACACGGGTAATTGGTATGGAGACTATTAGGATGAAATAAATTCTGTACACCAAATCAGTAGAAAACGAACAACAAGGACTACAAATAAATATTCTTATTCCTTTTCTTCACCAGGTCGAGACGGGGATGCTCCAGAATTGAAAGACTACCGTAGCAACGGTCTATCGGAACCTCAACCTTCCAGTCTTTTACCACATGGAGATGAATACATTTACAGTAAGTTTTTTACTGCTTAATACCCTCTAGCACACCACTCCGTTCAACCTTTTAGCTTTCTTCTCCATTTATTTATAATTCAGCGCACCGTTTTCTTATTGCTAAAATGGCATTTTCTACCCGATGTCTTGTAGCTGGAGAAAATGTACTAAAAACTTTTGTACCGTGTGTACGTGTGTGCTCGTCTCCTTAGAGACAAAGGTATCGACGGTTTAAGATCTATTCTTTGTAACCACCGTCTCTATTTTTACCTTTCCTTTCCCTGCTTAGTTGTGTGGAAGAAATCGCAATAAGAACGCCAATTGTAACACTTATGTATTTGTCCGGTGTAATTTTCCTTATTCTATTGTAATTATGGTGACTGGTGTTTAATATTTTAAAACGTGGGGGTTCTGACAATACCCTCTGTGTGTGTTTTTCTTCTTTTTAATATCTTTAAATGCCCTTAACTCACACTCTGAAAGGCTTTCCTAAAGTAAGATCACAGACTCTTTCACACGCTTGCTATTGTGATTTTTAAATACTCATAAGTATTCTAATTCTACAGCTGATGCAGTACCAGAATGGCACGGAGCCACACCGGATTTGAGCGAGTGTCGGTCTGTTTGGCTGAACAGTCTTGAGGCTCGAGTGAGGGAGGGAGAATCTCTACTCAGCATCAGCAATGACCTGGCACAGGTAACCTTTACTCATACAGTTGTTTTATACCTAGCTTGGTCCTTCTATTTATATTCAAAAACAGTATTTTGACAGCCTCAAAAAAAAATGTGTTTAATTCACCAGGAAATCATCTCAGTATGTTTTGAAAATCGGCTCTCATTCTATCCTCTCCCTGCTAAGAGGTTTTACCAGTATAAAAGAAGCTTTTGCGTTATTCCAATGTCTTGGCTACCTATACACAAAATGTCGAAAGAATTCAATTTTGTACGAAGCATGACGACATTGCCTTCGTTCTTGCTTTCGTACCTAAAAATTATTTTTAAAAAATTAATCAAATTTCCATTTTCTTTATTGTTATTCTTTAGCCTATGTTTACATTCTCTTCTCTTCTCTCCAGGTGACCTCATCAAAGACCCTCTACGGCGGAGACATGACAACTACCACCACCATAATGAAGAAGCTCGCACAGAGGATGTCCCAGAACGTTCTGTTCCCTGACCCTCAACACAGAGAGGCTATGGCCACTGATATGCTGCTTGGTGTTATTAAAACAGGTGAGTTTTGATGATGATACCTATAGAGATGATGTTGGTACATAATAAGTTATTCTGCAAAAAATCCTCTAGTCCTTAAAAACAATTTATGCAGGCAATCCTAGTCAAACCTGAAGTTTGACTAAAAGTAAGTCAAAGCCATATTTATCAGCCTTTGACTGGTGAATTTTATGCAAACCTAGGATTAACTGATTTGGAAGGTCAAACCCCGAAATGCCATTTTATTAAATTGGATTTTGACTATGCAAACTCTTTGGAGATATTATGACTTTATTGACCATTCTATACCTTACAAGCTTTTTACTTTAGAAAAGTTATTTTTCAGTGCTAAGCATCTCCTGTAGAAAAAAACCTAAATAGTGTTTATCTAAACTAAATTTCGATAAGATATAGGTAAAACAATGATCAGCCACCATTTATAGGTTCTTTGCACCAGTCTTCCTCAGAATCAGGACCATAAAAAAAACATTTTATCTTTGCCAGGATCGAACCTTCTAGAAGAAAGCCAGCGTGCATCGTGGGCGGACCTCAGCAGAGAAGCACAGAACAGAGCGGCGAGTGAACTCCTCACTCAGTTGGAAGAAAACGCCTTCTTGCTAGCTGATGCTGTCACCAAAGAGAAGACCATTCTGCAGATTGTTAAGAATATCTGTAAGTTTTCTAAATACTTTTTCCTGAAACCCAGAGAGGTTGAAAAATTGTGTGAACTCGTTATCGTATTGAGGTCTTAATAATATCATCACGCTGCCATTTGACGGTGGTTTAGAGCTTTTTCTGTATATGGCATGTGGTCGATCTAGCGAAAATACACGTTCTTCATTAGAGCTGTATCATTAGCTTTTAAGAAATTGTAGAATATACACTTTTTTCTCATAAAGGCACTTGATCAAATTTCAATAATAATATTATTGTAAGCATTTGAGCTCAAAATAAGTTTCATGTCCACGATAGAAGCGCAGCTTTAAATTCCATTTCTAACTCAGAAAATACCAAAGCTTCAAGGCAATGTTCGTGATAGATAGAGTCTTTGAACAGATTGCCTACCACACCTGTTTTAATTCAATTTTAATCAACTTTAACTATTGATTGACTAACATAGTTCACATTTTAATATCACAGGTTTATCAGTACGAGTCCTCGAAGTAAAGAACGTAGAAGACGAGACCTTTCCTTCACCAATCGCTCAAGAACAATGGAAGGCATCAGAAGATACCATCACCATTCCTAAGGCTGCCCTCCTTGGTAAGTTGTAACCCATTTTTATGAGTAACTAGCTGATTGGCGCAACTTCATCTGCGTCTAGTGTAAAAAGATGACCTATTTTTCCTTTTTTTTTTATTATTCTCAGACCTTATTCTTACACGGTTGATATATTTTTCTAAATTTATGTTATATTTCTAAGCTTGCAGTTTACAAAAGTATACCTATTTCTGTACTTACATTTTTTTTTTCAGACAATCGTCAAAACGATCTAGTGCGTATAGTATTCTTTGCCTTCGATCGTCTGGAAGAAATCCTACCACCGACTTTCGGGAAGACCCCTCATTTCTCGGCGTATCAATCTGATTCTGCAACGTCATCGACTACTAGCATCAATTCTGAACGAGAGAAGAGGAATATTACTAGGGTTTTGAATTCTAAGGTAAGTTTAAAAAATCCTAATCACTTGAGGATTGACGATATTTATTGACACAAGTATCTCTGCACTAAAAATTCTAGAATATAGTTATATTATTGTCCATATTAGTGCCTTCTGTATTTATATCCTCTGCTTTCCTTCCCATGGAAGTTTTAAAAGAATAAGTATAAGAAGATTTATTTCTTAGTTCCATCAAATCTTCTAGCCATCACCATATGCCATTCAACTTATTTATTTTACTATTTATATATTTACCATTTATATAATTCAAGTTTGGTTTTCTAGTGTATTTTCTAAGAATACAATAAAAATCTTCTTTACCGTCTATCTTTCTTTTCTCCTTTTTATTTTACCCTCCTCCTTTTCCTTTCACCTACAAGTTTGAGGTATTCTAATTATTTCATTTCCTCTTCGTACATAGGTATAATTTAATATGTTAAACAATTTATATTTTGGGTAACCGTATGGACCCTGTCGGGCATTGCAAAAATTTAGAAGACAGGAAAGTAGTCCCTTTTTAGCTTTTTAACTAACTTTATTCTTTCTTAACAGGTGATATCAGCAAGTCTCGGAAACGGTCGTCACATCCAGCTGTCGCAAATGGTTCGGCTCACGATGAAGCATCTCACTTCTGAGAACGTCACCAATCCTGCTTGTGTTTTCTGGGATTATACACTGCAGTAAGTGCTTTATAGATTCTGGTTATTTCCACAAAGGGTTATTATCCGTCATGGTCTGCTTTTACTATCAAAGTTATTGTTTTAATTTATTAAAAAAATATGACAAAGGTGCTAATAACTGACGAGATCAAAAATTCTTTTTTAGCGGAGGTCTACGTCATAAAACCTATCAGTATTCCAAATCCGAACCCTTTCAGAGGTTTGAGCTATGCGTTGATAGATCAGTCAGTCAATCAGTCACTCTTTCCTTTTATAAATTTAGATTTTTAGAAAAAGTTAAACTGTCGAAAATAAAATTATTCATGAATATCTAAAGTATAGTATGAAAAAACGACTGTGATAGGAATCTGTCTCATGAATCTTTTTGTACCCTTTTAAAATTATTATTTTAGTCTTCCTTCCAGTACTACTCTAGCCTATTTGTTATAACTTTTGCAACCTTACGGCGTCGTAACACCATGGCTTTCCAATTTTCCTGGACTCTCTCCTTCTTTAACTTCTCTTAGAGCTTGTACTACACAAAACCCCCAAAAAATCCGAAACTCCTCAAATTCATTTATATTCAAATTTATACTTACTTTCCAGCGGCTGGTCTCCCGAGGGTTGTCAAGTAGAGTGGTCCAACGCCACCCACACAGGGTGCGCGTGCTCCCACCTCACCAACTTCGCGATCTTGATGGACGTGCACGGAGTAACCCTGAGTGCAGGCCACCAGCTCGCTCTGCAGACTATCACTTACATCGGCTGCGGGATCTCGACTGTGGCGCTCGCTGCTGCCATCATTGTGTTCATGTGCTTTAGGAATGGGAAGGTAAGAATTATAAGACGACCTCTGTGGCGCGGTGTGCTAATACCCGCCTGCAACGCAGAAGGTTGCGGGTTCGATTCCCGCATGGGACAAATGTTTGTGTGATCCACAAATATTTGTTTCTGGTCTGGGTTCATAACTATTATTAAGTACGTATTTACAAAAGAAAAGTATATAAGTATTTTATCCGTTATCCTAACTACCATAATACAAGCATTAAGTTGTTTAGCTTGGGGTTAGGTGGCGATTATTATTTATTCGTTCATACAAAAAAACTAGTTCAATCAAAATATCCCGATAAAAATTTGAAAAAATTTAGGTTAACCGATTTTCTACGCAAAATACGTTTAAGCTGCTGCAGAATTACGTACGAAGAATTATGTTATGTGACATAACCTGAACTTTCCACTCACACATAAAAAGCGCCTAAATATGTCAAAAAATTATAGAAAATTATTTCAAGATGAAGAGAGAAAAAGTTCTGTTTTGTGACCCTATCTTAAAATCTAAAAAAAAATCATCAATTTAGAAAAATTATAACATCAATATTGAAGTTTTGTGTCCTCTGATCTTAAACAATTAACAAAAAAGGAATTAATAACAATGTAGAAAAATAACTTCAACATTGCCAGTACAACTCCTTTTCACACCCCCATATCTCCTTCACATATCCATGAAATTAACACCATACTTTCCCCCACAGTCTGACAGAGCGTTAATCCACATGAACCTCTGCGCGTGCCTTCTAATCGCCGAGATCACATTCCTGGTCGGAATAGAGCAGACGCAGAACGGCGTGCTCTGTGGAGTCATCGCTGGACTGCTTCATTACTTCTTCCTCGCTGCTTTCGCTTGGATGTTTTTGGAAGGTAAGACCACTTATGTTACTCTTTCTATGAGATAAATAACTTGTACCTTCTGTATCCATCGTTTATATAATATATGGTTATCGAAGTAAAAGTGGTTTAGATTGCTCTTTTTATACAAGAAGATGACTGGATCGAATTAGCACTTTTTTGGCTGATATTAATGATAATTCGCCTTGGTGCTTTTACTTTTGGGAATTTTGTCCTTGGTCTTCTGATTTTGGGTTACTTTTATTCAACAGTGCATTTGTCATGACTTATTGTTCTAATATAAAGTAATTTAATATTCTCTAAGGTAGCTCCTTGAAGAACACATATTTTCTGTATAATTATGTTATTGGCTTGTACAAAAAATATGATGAAAACATGACCAAGCGCCATAATTAGAAGTCTAAATAATCTAAACATTATGCTCCCAATTACATCCTAAAGTTTTGACTTGAAGTTTCGGCTAATAATGTTATTGAAGGAGAAAGATGAGTTCAAATAAAGTTAGTTTGTTAATTCCTGTACTAACTAAAATCCAATTTTTCCAGGGTTTCACCTATACGCTATGCTGGTAGAAGTATTCGAGCCGGAACACCCTCGCGGTCGCTGGTATTGTTACTGCGCGTACCTCGCCCCAGCTATCGTGGTGGTCGTCTCCGCAGCTGTGTACCCCAACGGCTACGGCACCCAGCACCATTGCTGGTTGTCCACTGAGAACATGTTCGTCATGAGCTTCGTCGGACCTGTGTGTTTGGTGCTGGTGGTAAGTAGACCTTATTAAAACCATTTTAAGACTTTTCTGGACAACTGGACTTTCAGAATGTACCATGACATGATTCGTGGTCTCTGGGCGATAACACCGTCAATTAGTACAGCTAGCTTTAGTTTCGTCGGACCTGTATGCTTGGTGCTCGTGGTAAGTTTCATCTTCAGACATGGAAGGTAGCCACTGACCTTCCAGGATAGATATAATATATCCTCTCCTTGCACGGTCTGGAAGAGGTCTCTGAGCGATAACACCCCCAATAAGAACACCTTTAGTGTTAATTTACAGTTGTAAGTTTTTCTTTCCTGTGTGGTATGAACAAAGAGTTTATATCTTAACTTATCTTTAAACCTCTTCCTACCCGGCTTCACTGAACATCATGTCGGATCACGGTCATAATGAACCCTTGGTGACATGGTTTTATTTAGAGGGTGGTAACTAGCCACGGCCGAAGGTTACGTACAGTTTAATCTTCTTTTAGTGCCTCTCTACTAATGGAAGGCAGCAGTCATCTTCCTGAATTTCTTCTTGGCCAGGACAAGCCTGAACAGATCTTTCACCTCTTCCACACAGCTTCTTACGTACTCATAATTATCTTCGCACATTTCTCCCCAAATTAACATATTTTATTAATAGCTTGTATGTTTTTTCAGGCTAACTGGATCTGCCTGGGCATGGTGATCTACATGATGTGTACACATTCCACTGTATCTCTGAAGGCTAAGGACGACGCCAAGCGGTATAAGATCAGGTAAAAATATCTTATTTTCAGACGTTGTCTTAGATCATTCACTTAAGAAGGCATTATAACAACTTGGGCACAGATTTATATAATTATATTTTTGATGTAATAACATAATTTATATTTTAAATTTTTGAGGACTTCTAAACTAAAGTATGATGTTTCATAAAAATATGCAAGGTGCTACGAAAACACAATTATTGATTGGCAAATATCTACATGATAAATAAATTTGTGCGTGTACTAGTTTACACACGTAAGAAGTGAAACTTCTTTAATTAAATTAAATTTAAATTTTAAATTTATAAATTTTTTAAATTCATGATCATTGGAGAAAGTGAAAGTACTCTTCGTCTGAACCAACCGTGGTAGGGGCAAGAAACAAAAGATGGCGCGTAACTGAAAAATGTGACGCGTAACCGTGACGCGTAATCGAAAAATGTGACGGTAATTTTTTTCCAACGCCGATAAAGAAGTTTCACTTCAAAAAGATTAAATTATTTTTTTAAGGATTCTTGAAATTCTTACCCTGTAAAGACAATTCCAACCCAGTATTAAGATGTATTGCTAAATATACCGTTGAACTTGCATAATACTTCTTGGTTTTCATAAAACTCAAAACCCTAAAGGTGACGCCACATACAGGTGGGAACGCGGTCGCGGTCCGGGGCGGAATTTTTGTAATGTTCGAATTTGTACGTAACCTGTCACATATAAAGAGAACGCGGGCAGGAACAAAATGAAGATCGCGACCGCTTTACCGCTCCGTCCCGCTTTAGTCTGGCGTAAGCTTCATTTTAAAGTCTCTAATCAAACATCTTTTGTAAATTTCCAGGGTATGGTTAAACACGTCTCTCGTGCTGGCCTTCCTCCTGGGCCTGACGTGGACGTTTGGTCTCCTCTACCTGAACGAACAGACGGTGGTGATGGCGTACGCTTTCACCATCCTCAACTCGCTGCAGGGCCTCGTTATCTTCATCTTCCAGTGCTTGCAGAATGATAAGGTAAGAATAACTTTCTCTTAGTTATATTTACTACCTGTAGCTTGTTAGGGATGTCTATTTATGATTTCTTGTGAGGGCTTTTGTATAATCATATCGATGGATGAAAGGAATACATAGTTGACTAACTAATTGACTGATATTTCAACAAATGATTATAATTATTTCTCTCCATTCAAGGTTGTCTGGAAGAGATTGTTTTCAGCGATAAGACCGCCAATTGTTACACTTAAAACGAAATTGTGTTTTAGTTTTAAGATTCTCTGTATACTTGTGGTGTTACAATAAAGAGTATTCTATCTATCTATCTATATCCGTTATCCTAACTACCATTACACAAGCATTAAGTTGCTTAGCTTGGGGTTAGGTGGCGCTGTGTGAAATGTCCTAAAATATTTATTTATTTTACTTTGTTTTTCAACTTTCCAGTTCCGCAACCACTGCGCGCGTTTCGGCCGCCGTCACCCATGGCTATCCTGCTGCCTCCACTTCACCGGCCAACCCTCGGAGACACTCCAGCCTCCGCCAGCTTCCTCCACCAACCACCTCGACGCTCGGCAACCGTCCGTCAAGTCCCGGCGGTACCACCAGAGCACCGCCGATGCTGACGATGTTGTTGATCCTAGAGATGTTACGGTGAGTGTTGATGGGGTTTTTTGGTGGTTAGTGATGTGTAACGTGTCCAGTAGGTTGATTTGGTGGAGGCTCTGTTTTAACATCTATAAAAAAGTTTAAGGTAAATGTAAAAAATATTGTATTGCTGAAAATCTGTGCAATGGCATGCTCTATAATAATAAAGGATATTATGTTCTTGAAGAAAATATAATTTCATTTATTAATTTTTGTGGCTTATTGAAAAAAATAGGAACTATAATACTTCAGCAGTAGTAAAAAACACTTGTTGACCCACAAACCAACCAATGTATAGAAAACTCAAGTGTCCAATTTATTGGCATTTACTGCATACTGATTTTACCTACCCTTGTGGATTGTGCAGTGTGCACTAAATTAAAGCTGCCCGTAAACGTTATTTTTTTTTGATTTGTCGTTTTGAGCTGGACTCGTTACATATCACTCAATATTAATCTATATGTGGTGTCAATAATATTATGTCAATAGCATTAATAGCTCTCGTAAGACAACGCTTGCTTGGTGACGGTAAAGGTTAGGGCCAACTAACACTAAAACAATTCAATACACAATCTCACACAAGGATTCACTTATAGCAGAATACAGCAAGCACATCGGGCTTGTCCTCCGCCTCGGCGTCGACAACCAACAACCTGGTTATCAACACGTTGAACGTTGTTGTCAACAACAACAACCATAACAACAACAATGTTATAAACAACGCCGCTGTCGCCTCCCTGGCGGCCGCCGCAGCAGCTCATAGCTACCACTCTAACAGAAATAGAAGAACGTCACAAGAGAACCAAAACTTTGCAAGCAATTTTGGACCTAGTCTCAATGCGACAGCGGCCAATTTCCCGCATAACATAGAAAGGGAACCCCCCGCCCCGATGGCCCATCTAAGAAATATAAACGCCGGAAGCGGCAGATACCCCCAAGGATATAGGAACGGACAACAAGGTGCGTACGCATTCAGAGATAGGATGTTTCAGTACAAAATTCTAAAGAACAACCACCGTAAAACACCACGGCTTTGTGACTAATTGGTTTAAAGACAGCTCAATTTTATGTGTTTAACTTGTGTTTAAGCTGTGTAAAAATGTCACTAACTTTTCCGATTCCGAAAACGGACGGAAATTGCGTTTCGGCGCATTGGGTAAGTCGTTTTTTTATTTGTTCTAACGCTTTACTAACCGAATTCACTTCTCGAACTTTCCGATTAACATTTCTTAGTGGTGTGGTGGTTATAAAAGTAACTGCATTCTTGGAGTCAAGTTGACGTTGATTTGTGAGAATATCCTATCTCTAGACGATGCGTATGCAGCTTTATCTATTTATGTATTGAATATATCCGTGATATGTATTATTTTACACGAAACAGAGTTACAACCTTCAGCCGGAGTTGGCGAGGTGGAATGTTCGTCCTACGGCTCCTATTTACGTGCCGGCGGAAGATGCAAGATCTTTACGCGTTCCGACGCCTCAGAACTTGCCGCATAGTACATCACACACTCAGAGCATTGCGTCTATGCATAGCTACCGAAACAACATAGACGTACCGAACGATTACCAGAACTTAAGATCCCGGTCGCCATCTTGTTTCTCGAACAAAATGGCGGCGTCGATCGGCACGAATGAATGGACGGTGATGGCGAACGCTGGTGGCAATGCTTGGAAGGTGAGGGGAGGGCTGTAAAAT
This sequence comes from Hemithea aestivaria, assembly GCA_947507615.1. Lineage (NCBI taxonomy): Eukaryota > Metazoa > Arthropoda > Insecta > Lepidoptera > Geometridae > Hemithea > Hemithea aestivaria. Next base: position 4,727,637 of record OX382348.1, on the reverse strand, counting down.
GGCTTTTATGTCCGCACTGTTAGAGTGGATTTTCGTTTGTCGTTAGTTGTTTTAGTGAGATCTCTTGCGTTTGACTTTGCTTTAGATGTTGATTGTGAACTTTTCAACTATATTTTAAGAGAGGTAAGTCTATCGACAAATAAAACTCATAAAGACTACAAAAAAAATGGAGATATCACATTCATTCATTTATTTTAATCATTAGTTTTACTTTATTTTAATATAATGTGTCATCATATAATGTGAGCATCATCAACGTTATTCATAAACATCACATAAGTCTTTATACAGCATCATATAAAGGATCTACGTAATACATAATCTATCTATATTCCTTTAGAGAATCATTTTGGGTACTTAATAATTGTTAATTTGGTGTTTGTACGTAACCAAGAGATCTTGCTAAAACGTTAACAGAATCACAAATGCATGAAATAACCATAGAACATTGCATGATATCATTAACTTCACATGTAAATACATTCTCAGTAGCCCTACCCATCTCCTTCTATTTCTAACACTTCTATGCACTAGAATTAGATTAAGCACTAAATCTACGTTTAAGGATGAATTGAAGAATCATTAGTTATGGATCACTTTATAGAAACTTTCAACGGACATAAACAAAGGCAAATTAAAAAAAAAAAAGAAGAATTTAGTATTCTTGTTAAATAAAATTTCACCCCACGTTGGGCGCCACATCGATGATATCCTTCGTTGTAAGATAATTATAATAGCTTCAGAAATTGTAATGAAAATCATTTTGTCAAATTCTGATACGCTCGAAGGCGAAGATTGTTTATCCAGATTTCTTCGCGTTAATGTCAATTGGAAACAATCAATTAATCTTGCCCCTCGTTGGGCGCCAAAAACTTTCATGCAAATAATTTCGCAAATCAAGATGCTTCCTCTCTCTCTCTCTAGATGGCGTTGGGTACTAATCTGTACAAACATTTTTACATAGTGCAGTTTTTCAGGAATTGAGCTGTCTTCTACTGAAGTTTTTTTGTGATAGGAGTTTTCTATCACATTTCGTTCACGTGTATAATTTTTTCATTGAATGTACCTAATTATTGTGATTTTTATCATTTATCACGTCACCAGAATTTTGAGTAGAACTAATGACCGCCTTCATTTACAGAACACTTCTTCTAAACACCACCCTGGGAACTCTGCGACTCTTCCCCACCACGACACGTTATCTCGTCAAATGGTTCAACAGAACCATCTGAGCCCTTATGAATGCGACCAACCCATCGCACCCGGCTCCCCTCGTCACATGAAGGACGAAGAGAGTCCTCTCCATCATCAAGGGTATCAGACCACGCGCAGTTACAACCACGACTTCAGGAACCCTCACGTTTACATGTCCCAACATTCACCGGGCAGCCAGGAGATGATCTTCCGCAAACATTACAAGGATGATCGCAGGAAGCATCATCATCATCACGGCAGTCAGAACGTGAACCATACGTACTCAGAGATCGCGTCCCAACAGGGTCGCATCTACAGGCGAGGATCGGAAGAATTTCGCGTGATACAAGATGACCCAGTCTACGAAGAAATAGAAAGAAATGAGACTCTTATTTCGGACATGTCTGATGATAACTCCGGACCGGACAACTGCCGTCAGAATCCTGGTCACCACGGCTCGTCCGGTTCCAAGTTCTTCGGAGACCATCGCCCGTTGATCTCGTACAGCCCTGGGGAGAGGCATCACCATGAGGAGCATTATGGGAAGTACGGGAAATGGGACACGCTGGAGCGTTACGATCCGAGGCATTATGAGAGCGGACGGCTGATGCATCCGTACCATCAGCCTCAGGAGAACAATATGAGGGCTTTGGCAGCCGTTCTGAATGGAGAGAATAACGTGGTCTGCCATCTAGAGCCACACAATTCTTATGAAGGCTATCAGCCTCAGAGCGGCAACCCTAGGACTGTTTCTCAGCCCAGTTTTTAAGTGCAATGACAATTTGTGTACAGTGATAACATTTTTCTATGAACATACGTAGAACTAGCGTCATAGTGTTAGTGTTTATAGTAGTAACCTTGCCATAATGTGGACTTTTTAGATATTAAACATATATAAATATATTAGCGTAAACTTAACACTTTCCACTGTGATCCTAATGTAAAGCTCAAGTATGGGTGTCGCGACCACGAGTTTTTTTTACTGCGATTTAAAGAGCATTTTTTTATTTTGTATAAATACCTTAGGATTTAGCTATACTTCCTAGACTTAAAAACCTGTAATGCCATGGACACAGTTCTCCTTGTGTATAAAGGCTACTTATATCAGATGTATGTATTTGTTTTAAAAAAAAACATTGCTATTAAAAAAACTTATTAATTTGTTACAGTGCTTTTCATATACAATGCTTTACATCCAATGCTATGAACTGTGTCAGATGACATAGCATTCTTTAATATTGTGAAAACTATATTTGTATAAAACTGTGATTGTTCAGAAAGTCGTTGGGTTTATATGACAAATAATAAAAAAACCTTTGCACATATTTATGACTATATAACATACTACTAATTTCAATAATTGTATAATTTTAGCATTATTATAAAGGTTTGAATGTTATAAACGATAGAAATCCCTGTCCCCATACATATAACTTTTATGATAATTTATGTCATTCGTGTGAACATATATTTTATGAGGTTATTGTTAAATCGACTAAGGCCTGATTCACATGTCAGGCGTTTTATGAATGAAGGACGTTTACTATGTATTATGTTTGAGACTTGAGATAACCACAGAAGAATAACTCTCTACATAAATATATTATACAGCTGTTATATTATTAAAACGCACTATCCCGCCTGACTTGTGAACAGAGCCTGTTAAGTACTATTTCAAGTGACAAAGGGAAAATAACAAAAAAATGTTGAATACCAAACATAGAGATGTTTTGAACTGTATGATGATTTAAATTGTATGACTTAACGTATATATGTATAAATGGGTGTTTTTCTTCATAGATGACTATAATAGTAATTTTCTGACTTCAAATAAAACTCAACGATAATGCTTTAGAAATAAGTTCGCTTTTGCTGTTAGACTATCACTGCCATCTTTCCTCTAAAACGAACGTTTTTGATACTTTTAGTTTACTAATTGTAGTGATATATACAGCAGCTTTTTAATTTTTATATAATTTATAATTTTCTAAAAAATCCATCCGTAAATATTATAGACTGACACCTTATACAGTTATGCACTCTTTTAGAAATTAGTAATTAATCTGTGCGTATGAAATTATGAAAATAATTTTTTTATGCTGTGTTTTCACTCGTATAAAAGCTGTTAAAATTTAAAAGTAAGATTAATAAATAATGAATTTATTTGTGTACACAAGACATACAAAACAAAAGATGTCCATGATTGTTAAATATGCTTTAATATAAAAACGAGTATATTGTGGGTTTTCACTTCTCATATTTAATAAATAATTATCTATACAAAATATATTATACTAAACAAACAAAAAGTCTTACTAAAGATAATTTTGTAACAAATTAAAATAGCTTCGATATCGGCCTTACCATTACCTATACCTGATGCTTATAATACATGATCGCTCTGTAAACGTATAAATAAAATAAACATAAAATGGCCAATGACACTAAAATATAATATTGTCTTCACTTAAAAGAACAAAAATACAATAAATAAATGTTTTTTTAACCAGTTATCCCTTAAAAGTATCAAGACATTTTATAAGCCAGCCTCTCTTCGTGTAAAAGTTCATGCCAAGTCTCAAAACTTCAGAAACACTTTTTAATGAGATTTTGATACTTAGCGCTAACATTTTCACGAAGTGGAGCACCGGCTTTATACGAAGTTAAAACACAGTATTTGTTTTTACTCAATGAAAAGGAATTGTTTGAAAAATATTGATATTTGACGTTTCTTTTCAAGTTTAAATAAGATGTAAAGCAATACCACTTAGACTGAAGTGTTTGATAAATTCTCGGCCACTTTTTACTCCAATATAAAAATAATTTATGAAAAAAATCTCGGCCGAAGTTTATAAAATACTTTCCTTTGGGAATAATTGATAAGTGTGGGATATTCTTAAAAAAAACTTCGTGCTTACACGTTATTGTGATATCTAAACCCATACACCTACACCTAGATTTTATAAACCTTGTAATACCAATTTTTAATTCATGTCCATTCTCTATATAAGATAACAAAATACCTTAATTTGTCAGAAAATTAAACTCAACTCCTAATTTCATATACAGAGCCCAAAATTTATCATCCAAATGCGTTCTAGAAAGTAAATCGAATTACATTTGGGCTACCATACAATTTGTAAAAAAATATTATTTAACCTCTATATAAAAGAGTTTGAGTTACTTAACTAGAAAAACTTGAAAAATACTACCTACGTATTTGTTCAATCAAATTTTTGTATCTATATCGATTTGCTTAAATGTATGTAAGTGTATCCATTTATATATCACAATAAAGTGTAAGATATATTTTGTTTGAAATTAGGTAAAACTAGTCGATCTATTTTCCCCACTTTCTAATTAGAACTGTAAAGTTATTGTGAGTTATGTTTTTTATTTGTTTATAATGTATTTTTAAAATTGTCAAATGTTAAATGTAAAGTAGAAAATGTAAATACAATTAAAGTTTATAATAAAGAGTGGCTGTTCTGAGAGAATGGCAAAATGTATTTTTGTATTTTATTTGTGCACCTAAAACTCAAAAACATGAGTTAAATCTGAATTTCGTCACATTTATCACTCATGTTTTGTCCCAAAAAAGGAAAAGAAACCGATAACTACATGCCTGAAGAGCAGATAGCCAATATCTCTTAGAAGTACTAGGAGGCCAGAAACCACGAAGAGATTCAATTTTAGAGTTAGTGCTCTCTTTCTGTTCCTTATTTGTCTTTCGTTTGGGTACCTCCTTCTAGTTTCTGGCTTCCTGGTACTTTTTACTAGCCGCACGAACATTCAAATTTTGAGATAATCGCAATTTTAAACCTAGAGAACTACTTCCTTAGTGGTTCTGCACTCCTGGTACTCGATCGCGTTTCTGAGATCCGACAACCAAAATCGGCAGGTTACCAGTTTTGCCAATATTTCTGAAAAGTACTCGGCGCCCAGAAACCATGAAGAGATTCAATTTTAGAGTCAGTGTTCTCTTTCTGTTCCTTAGTTATCTTTCATTTGGATACTTCCTTCTTGTTTCTGGCTCCCTGGTAGTTTTTTTTTGCCGGAGGGACTAAATAAGACTTTTAAGATAATGGCATTTAAAAGCTATAAAACTACTTCCATTGTAGTACCTGGGAGCGTATTCGCACGCATAATTTTTTTTGTCCTAATTTTGTTTCGCCGAAAATGTTTCGCATAACTTTTTTTAGCCTAATCATAATTGGGCATAATTATATCTAGACATACTTATGTCTTGCCATAACTGTCAGTTGCCCTAACGTTTTTTAGCATATATTTGTAAAGCATAAATTTGTATGGCATAATATAAGTACGCATAATTTTGTTAGTCCTAATTTAATTTGTCCGAAAATGTTTCGCATAACTTTCTCGGGCATAATCATAATTTTACATAACTATATTAAGGCATACAACTAATATTGTAAGTTAATAAAATTATTTAGGAAAGTAGTTTATGGCACCCAGTAAGACTGGCTGTCACAAAACCGACTCGGATAATTTAGGTTAGGTTAGGTTTGAACAATGTCCACAGGGCAGCGGTCAACAAAGTGCCAAAAATGACCATCCACTTTCTAATTCAGAGAGAGGGTAGGGTATAGAGGAGATTAAAATGAAACAACCGCACAGTAGCTAGTGAAGTTACTGGGCTGAAGAGTCTTAACATCTTATTACTCTCAAGTAAGAAGTTATCTCTTACCATCGGGAGAGCGTCTTGCCCGAATTCTTACTTCGTCCTATAAAAAAAACCGCGAGAAGGCTAGGTTAGGTTTTAAGTTAGAACATTGAAATTAATAATTCGTTTCTTTTAGTATTAATAATATTTTGCCGATTACAATCCTGGTAATAGTATTATGACAAGATATCACTTTGCTTAAAAAATTAGGGCTGGATATATCATTATACTGAAAATTATTAGGGCTGGATATTATTATGTCGAAAAATATTAGGGCTGAATACAATTATGCCAAAAAAAATTATGGTAAGATATTTTAGGCGTTAAAACAATATGCGTAACAATTTTATGCGTAAATATTATTATGCTTAAAAATATTATGGGAGATAAATTTAGGCCAAAAAAGTTATGCCTAAAAACTTTAGGCGTTTTGATGTTTAGGCTGAAAAACGTTATGCCACATTAAATTAGGACTAAAAATTTTATGCGAGCCAATATGGACCCGTAGTACCTTTGTGTCTGCACTCCTGGTACTCGATCGCGTTTCTGAGATCCATCTACCGATACCGACAGGTTAGCAGTTTGCCGGTATTTCTGAATAGTAGTACTAGGCGCCCAGAAACCATGAAGAGATTAAAATTTTAAGTCAGTGTTCTCTTTGTTTCTTAGTTGTTTTTCGTTTAAATACCTCCTATTAGTTTCTGTTTCCCTGGTACTTTTTGCTTGTCGCGAGGACTTAATGAATGGGTTTTGAGATAAGCATTTAAAACCTAGAAAACTACTTCCTATGTGGTTCTGCACTCCTGGTACTCGATCGTGTTTCTGAGATCCGACAACCAAAATCGGCAGGTAAGAATTCTGCTAATATTTCTGAAAAGTACTAGGCGCCCAGAAATCATGAAGAGATTCATTTTTAAAGTCGTGCTCTCTTTCCCTTAGTTGTTTTTCGTTTTAATACCTACCTCCTTCAAATTTCTGGTTCCCTGGTACTTCTTGCCTGCCGCGCGAGCAAAATGAATAGAATTTTCTAAAGAGTACTACTTCCTTGGAGGATCTGCACTCCTGGTACGAAAAACACATATTATATTCAAACTTTCAGTACCGATTTACATGGCACATAACGGCGTTTTGATGGCTTTAAATGCGAGTAAACGCTTGCCATGTGAACTGGTCCTAAATAAAAACAACAAAATCACTTCCATAGACATATATTTCAATATAAAAGATTTTACATCCACAAAATAATACGAATCGTAAAAGTTGATTTTAAAACTTATTTATTCATTACGAAAATGTTAGTCCATTGGGATAAAATATGCCGGCAAACTAGTAACACGAAACTTATACTAACACAATTTTTAACATTATTTTTTTAACCTGAATCCAAAGTTATGGGAGATCCTAAGGCACGTTTAAAGTTTGCCCCGATATGAGATCCAATTTTTGATTCAACGCCCGTCAAATTTGTTTTTCTAAACCTTAAATTATTCTTAAAATATTAATAATCACGCCAAAATAATACGTAAGGGTAGGCACTGACATATAGTGACACATAAATAAGGGAACTACTTAAGCACCACCCGCCACTTAAAAGAAATTAGTAATTTACAAAAATTTTGATCGAGATCCAAAACGTGTCAAAAGAAAAATTCCCCAATTTTCAAAACATTCAACGTAAAATCCTACTTAAAATTAAGATGGTGAGATGAAAATTTTATGCTAAGGTGAAATGAGCGAAGGTACAGTCACAATTATTAATTAATTAACCTTATAAAAACTCACTGATGTTATTTAAACGGATTCATTTCAAGCTTCGGGATATTTTCTACCCTGTTTAAAGGCCATCTACCCTATTAGAGGAAATAGAAAATTCCTCCCTATTGGAGGATCGAAATATTTTTAAAATCAAATCATCGAATCTAGCTCTCGATACCATTGCATTGCCATAGAAGTGCAATTAAAAATTATATTTTTGTAGATGAGACTATTTTTAAAGTAATATTAGCAGAAAAACAGACAGCTGAGACAGGGTATCGAGTATCGACAGCGTTCTATTATAACAGTTGTCTTTCAACATTATAATAGTTGTCTTTCGACAAAACACTAATCCAATCGAGCTGAAGCGAAATACAAAATGCCCAAAGAGCATTGGTCAATTTACATGTGCATCCGTTTAAATATCATAATAATTAAAGTCACATTATAAAATAGATGACACATTGCTAAAAAGCACTCCATAAGAGTCATAATATCATTATTTGACACATTTTAGCACGCAAAGATATCCGTAGTTCCGTATCTCTAAGTTTAAGATTGTATTACATCATCGCCAATTTTACACTAATAATTTGACATGAATGCTCATGATTTACCGAGAAAGATTAAATAATTAACACAATATAATAATGATAACGTGCAAAGGTATACAAAGAATACAGTTTCATGAGTTTCGACTTAAGATACTTAAGGGCTATCACTTAAGAGTTAAAATAGAAAAATAAATGCCACTTCGAGATGAAAACGTATCTCAATTAAGCGCCGATAAGTCGCTGCATAAAAAATAAATGATAACATTTGAACTCCATTGTTTATCGACACAAACTATAATAAAAAATGTCAATGGGTCACAATCGTTTAAAGAAATCCATGATTATTGAATATAAATGTAAAATTATTCTATTTACTTTGATACGACACGATTTGTTTTAGAAAATAATATAAATAAAGATAAAAGTAACATTGTATTTCACAATGTAGGCGATATCTCTAAACACCGAAAAATCAATGGACAAGTTGTAATTAGGTTGTCAAGTTGATAAGTAGGAAGTACTCTTACTGATACCTACTGAGTTAAAAATGATAAGAATTTCAGAGAATATGATATGGTATACACACGAGGCTAGCAACTGAAGGCCACTACTTTACAGATTACAGATACAGACGAAATTGTACGAGATACTTCGAGAAAATAAAATAATAAAAGAACTGTTCTGTGAGTTTACTAATGAAGTAAACTCAATAACCGTTCCTGCTGATGACAAATTAGGTATTTTAAGACACGACAAAATGCCAACAGGACTATTCAATAAAATAGTTAATACGTTACAATTCCAAATCAAACATGTAGTCATTTTCATTTTTAACGTGTCACTACTCAGTACAGACAAACAAATGTTCCGAAAAAGAGAATGACAAGCATAAAGTTAAAATGTCACTGATTATAACCATATAAATTTTGGTGATTTTGAAGCAAATTTGATAGAGATCCTGAAATTGAAGCAATCAATGTAAACAAAGTTGTTGCTAGCCCAGTGCAATACAAAGTGGAAACAGAAGAGACATTTACACTTTGACTACTATCATGATGAACGTGGTCAAAATAAGAACTAATGTCCTGCCATACTCAGTCACTATCAAAACGTCTTTAGACACAGACGCCAGCGACCTCATCACATTCATTTAGATTGTAGATAGACTATAGCTAGACGTTGTTACAATCAATCATAAAGTATAAAATTTACATTTTCACACTCACGACACACAACACTAGGTTTTGCAGTCTTCAACTGAATTATCACTTACTTAGCAAATCACCACTTAATTGGGGCTCCAAGATTTATTAAAATCAAAGAAAACTTTAAACCATAGGTGCTAAATTTTTGAAGATTCAAATTCCTCAAGGCCAAAAATTCACTAAACCAAAATTAATCTAGAAAGAAAACACTACAAAAAGGACATCAATAAGAAAATATTCTAAAGAAATAGAATAAAAGAGATCAGAAATCTTGGAGCCCCTCTCAAACACGAGTGTTTGCTATGAGCATCCGCAACTTTCGACCACCATACCGGGAATGGTCCCGTATATGATATTGAAGTCGTGGTCGAAGTACAGCATCGAAATGCTGCTCATCTTCCTCGGAGCGCAGCAGGGGCCGCCGCTGCCTTGAGGCGCGGCTAAATGGACTAAATGAGTGTGAGGGTACTTCTGTAGGAAACTATATGGACACTCCCCGCTGCAGTAGTTGGCGTCGTAGACCTTCGGCGCGATGATCCAGTCCCACCCGAACTCCTCGAAGTTCACGGAGAGGGGGTACCGGCAGCAGCGTGATTCTTTGGACTTCTCCGTGCAGTCCATGCCGACGGTTCGTCTCGTGCGTTTGTGCGAATTGTCTCGCAGACTTATTTCTATGTATGGCATCTGGAAAGAGAATAATATCTTTGATTTTTCGTCCTAAACTTGGGACTTGATAGTGGGAATTGTACTTTATAACCGAAATCATCCACAACAGGTTAGAACTATTCTCAATAACTTTACCAGAGTGAAATTACCAGGAATATGATGCTAGGAAACACGTGACTCAGAATGACACATATACAGGTTTACTATTGTGTAGAATTTTGCATCAGTCTTAAGAAATAGTGCATATTGTGGTCGGTTTCGGCGTATCACGTTTTCCTCGTTCATTTTTACATGTTTTATCGAAATAATCGTACTAAAACCAAAACCGTGGTTCAAAAACATGGTCTGGGGTTTTTACGAGGTCAAAGATTTAGTAAAATCCCTACATCTTTTTTTTATTCATTATAAGTTAGCCTTTGACCACAAACCACCACCATTTTGATGTTGTCTTGATTTTTCTAGCTACAAATTTAGTCTTCAACACAAGAATCGTCTAAAGTTTCGTCGTATCTAAACATAAGGATACGATAGTTTCTAAAATTACTAAAGTGTCATCCACCTATATTGCTCTAATAAGATCCTCATTCTTAAAACTTGACTCACCATCGAGTCGTTTGATTTGATTAACTTTGCGAATTTCTTAAATATCTGTACCTAGCAACACGTAGACCTTGAGTGAATCTAATTTTGTCCATTATCTTCCTACATGCGCGATTATTTGATTGGAATAAAAGTATTCTCAGCTGTTTGACCTACATCTGTTGTAGATAATGAAGAGAATTGCTCTTGACACGCGTTGGTGAATTCACACACTTTTTGTACATTCCGATGTTTATTGTTACTGGTGCCAACTTGATAAATCTGTGTTTTTGTATTTATTGCGGAGGGTTCCTGTGTTTTGTATAGGATGTTTGTAATACTGGAAGTAGAGAATGGGAGTTTTTATTTTTTATGATAACTAATGAGTGGCCAGACGAGCAAATCATGTACCCAAAGCAGTTGTACCTGAGCTTCATGATTTCCATTTATATCAAATACAGTTTCTACACACGTTATTTGACATTGCACTGCTTTCGTCCCCCTTAGATATTAATTGATGAATCCCGTCATGAACAGTAATCCGTTGGTAACATTGCCTTTCAATCCGGACCAAAAATGCCTACACATTAGGTCAGGTGGTCTTTAGGTTAGTTGGGGGCTTGGATGAATAACTGGCTAAGGTGTGGTAATTTGCCAGATCCTGCGATAATAATAGGCGAACCACTACGTATATTAAATTGGTAAAGTTTAAATAAATCAGTAAATCACTGGAAGGAGAAAGTATGATAAATTTGCAATATGAAACAGAATCCTACCAGTAGAGGAATCCTTGATTAGTCTATACTCGTATATAATTCAGGCTTCATCTTCGAGATAAGCACTGTATTTAAGTATTTTAACACATGTATTAACGCGAGTAGTACACACCGACTTGCACTCAGAAAATATGATTTAATACTCAAAGTGTGATTGTGTAAAATAATAATATTCCAAACAATGAAAGTCAATTTTTTCAACGTGAGATAATGAAATAAATACACAGACGGCGCGGCGTCGAGCTCGCGCGTGGTTTCACAACAAAAGATGATCTAGGTTCGAGTCGTCTCATCGGCATCAGCATTACGCCGTTCATGACTTGGTACGGGAACCAAGCAACCAAGGTAAGATTTATTACTATTATAACTTTTAAACACCGAAAAACACGTGGCGTAAGGGAGTGGTAGGAGGCAGAAGGAAGGTTACCGTGCAAGACGGGTATACACACTAAAACAACTGAGTTTTTCTATTGTTAATAGGGCTGGGAATCAACTGACCCATGCCCATGGCAGATGGGCGATAGTTGTACGATGCAAAATTACAAATTATTAGTTCGCAATCAACCTCTGTATCCACCGCGCGTGCTCTTATATCCTAATATCATATCATATTATTTAGTTTTAGCTCAGACTCAATAAACCAATAGGTAAATTATAATAAAATCAATAATATTATAGCAATAAAAGTAAAAGAGGATATGCGTGCTAGGGGAGTGTATGCAGATATTATGACGGATGATTGAGCAGAATAGTGGAGAAAAACGTGTTGTGCCGACCCTACCTAGTGTGGGATAAGGGCAAGAAGATGATGAGTAAATATTTACCTCCAACAATTGTAATAACAAACCTGCATTCAAAATTAATAATGGATACTCACCAAAGCATTATTTGATTCAGAGCTCGGATGCGGCACAACCAATCTCGTCCTATTCCTCGAGTCTTGTACTCTCACTACAATTTCTAAATTAGTTCTTGGTAGGCTGCAGAACTCCACCACTAGTGTGGTTACATTGATCTTCAACCATTTGCCTGCCCTTAGAGTCTTTCTGGGCAGTTTTACTGAGTTATTCGTGTAACCTACTGATGCTTTACTCCCATGGCTGTTTCTCGTCACCCTGCTAACTTGTAGGTTAATAGTAAAGTGTTCTTCAGGGTCGTATGTGGTATTTCTATACTCCATCTCCTGGATGTGAAGGTTCAGGACCGCCTCGTCTAGCTCGTTCTGGAGAACTTGATCGGTGATGAGGAAGTCGATGACTTTTAGGCCTTTGAAGCTGTTGTGGCGTTTGGTGTCTGTGGATGAAAATTGATGGTTTTAGATACTATAGTAAAGTTTTCAAATATCAAATGTTTTTAGGTTCACGAGATAGGTTACAGTTTTCAGACAGATCACGTGAATGTAAATACTAGGAAATGTTTAAAATGAAAGTTCGATGCCCCATCTAGATTGCAGACGAAAGATAAGTTCTATTTTTATTTCCTACCTGGACTTTTGCACCTAAATACTTTCAGTTATGTTTTTTGCAACACGATTATTTTGATATTGTTATGTGTTAGATTTTTATTTACCTACTCTTACAAAGATGTTATTTATTCTATATAATTATATTATTTAATTAATATTGATTCCTTTTCCGTCGTGTCGTTTATTCGACAGCTGTTTAATAACCTACCTACTACATAATAACTACATAGTTATTCACATTGTGTAGTAAGAACTATTCTTACTAAGAACCAAATATTTTAAATTTAACTTTTATTATGATATTAACATAACATTATTAACTCCCATAACCTTTCTAGACTCTATCATTCATCATCATTCACTATAGCGTTTTATAGAAAATGATAAACAGAGCCGCCACTCTGATCACCATCACTATAAAACACTTCTTTCATCATCATCATCCACTATTTCTAGAATAATTATAGTAATTAGTAACATTATATTAATTTGTCCTAGTTTTTGGTTTTACATGAGTTTTGACTTAGACGCTTATAATAATAAATTTAACGAGTCCTGCTATTAAATTATTATTCTAAGTTTTTGATTTATTTCTATTATGTGTTTCTGTATTATTAATAAATAATAATGATATTGTAACTAAAAATATGTCGTTTGCCATTTTTTCCGCTGTTGTCGCCTATTATAGTACCTGGAAATAAAACAAAATAGTTATACATATTATCAAACAATCATCTTTAATTCAGAATAAAATAAATAATAAAAAAATTGTCGTCAACATTAAAGAAATCAAATTAACTAAAAACTCTTATATATGTAGGTATTGTGGTAAAAATTATACTCTATTTTTTTTATTTAAATAAGTAAAAACCGAGCAAGACGCTCTCCTGTGATGATAAGAGATAACGCTGCCCATTATAATTAGTACAGTGCTACCCAAGATTTTGCTTAATTTCTTATTCAAGAGTCATAAGATGTTAAGACCCCTGACTCCGGTCCAGTAATTTCACTAGCTACATTGTCCTCCTGCCGGAGCACAGTAATGTTTGTGCACCACTGCTCAGGCGGTAGAATAACTGGCTCTGTCGGGGGACCCAGTCAACCTCCTGCTAAGGAAGTCTACCCATATAATATTATATGGTTCTCAACAAGTATGCCCTTTGGCTAAACGTGTACTTTTAGAGAACGTGTTCTTAATAATTGAGATGACGCATAATAATATTGAAATTTGTAGCTAATAATTTAGTAAAACGACTGGGATTGCGCAGCGACCCAAATAATGTTTTGACCTCTGATACAATAAGACCATTTCTGTATGTTTTGCGCAGTTATTTAATGCACTAGTTACCCCACGTGGCTTCCTCAAAACGAGTGAAAAAGAAAATAGTGTTTGTTTACACTGCTGGATCCAGGATTTGGTTCTGGGGGGGGGCAAGGTGCAGACGGGCAAAAATATTATAATTTTTACTACGAAAAGTGTGTGTTTAGCTCGCTCTGAACAGTTAGATAGTTCAAATATTCTTAATAATAAGTGCGCGAGCAGTTTGCTGCGAGCGCCGAGAATAAAATTATAATCTTGACCATGAAATATGAGCAAAATTCGTATCTCTACAATGCTTCGGGGGGGGGGGGGGGGGGGGCTTGGCCCTCTGGCCCCCTTCCTAAATCCGCCTATGTTTGTTTACAATAAAAAACCTCTATCACTCAAGCGGTTGTTTGTAATGATTACATATTGATCGATTGATAAACACTAAAACATATCGCTCACGGCTGAGTGAGCGCCGGTTACTGCAGGCGTGATCTCCTGATGAAGGACATCGTAATTGTCCGAAACCGTGGTCGAGATATTCTCGACAATATTAGACGTGAGTTGTGCCGTTTTTGTCTTTAGTTATGGAGATCACTCACGATAGTTTTAAAAATCGTACTAAAACATATTACCTATAATAGGTAATAAATATTATTATAATAATTATTATTATAATCATCATAAATAAAAAAAGTCATTGAGGTCGTGTCCTGGAGAAATCGATTAACCGTTCGTAATTCGTTTTAAAAAAATCATCACACAACAGATGATTCAAAGTTCAAAGTGACATTGTACTTATTGCACTCGCTATGTTTTAAAAATAAACTTATCAACTATAATTATGATAAAACTGAGCGCCTCTCTGTCTGTCTGTTTACGAAACATCTAATTTTAAATGTTTTATCAGTTGGTCCAAACCACTGCGTAATTTATGATGTGATATAATTAAAAAATGACAAATAGTATAATTAATTATGCTAAGTTTTTGTGGGAATCGTTTGTTTAATCACGGTAAAGAGATATACAGTAGTTTGAAGAGAGTCAGTACTCGCGCGACCAAATGGGTAGGGTTCGGTAGGCACCCAAACTCAAACTCAAACTCAAAATTCATTTATTCAAATAGGCTACAATGGAGCACTTTTGCAAGTCAATTTTACATTTTATTTTAGTATTCTACCGCTCATTCGCAAGGCACCTCTATGAGAAGAATGAGCAAGAAACTCATAGGGATTGCTTTTTTTAAATATGTGTTTACAATTATTATCTTGGTTACATAATTTATTTACAGGTGGTTGCAGAGGTTTCCAGGCATCTTTGTCTTCTATGTATTGGCTAATTTTATAATAGGCTTTCTTTTGTAATATGTCTTTAACACGGCTTTTGAATTTACCTTCTGTGAGCCCCGTTATTTCATCAGGGATTTTATTATAAAAACGTACACAATTCCCTAAAAATGATTTATGGCTCGTTTTGGACAATCTGAATCGAGGTACAGCTAACTTATTCTTATTTCTAGTATTAAAGCTATGAGTGTCACTATTTAACTTGAATTTATCTAAATTTTTTCTGACATACATAATATTTTCGTAAATGTACAAAGATGGTAGGGTCAGTATATTTATCTCTTTAAAGACCTCTTTTAAAGAGTCTCTTGGGCGCATCTCATAAATGGCACGAATTGCACGTTTTTGCAGTATGAAAATAGTCTCAATATCTGCTGCCGACCCCCACAGTAAAATACCGTATGACATTAGACTATGGAAATATGCAAAGTAAACTAATCTAGCTGTAGCTACATCTGATAGTTGCCTGATTTTATACACCGCATATGCTGCAGAGCTTAATTTCCCTGACAATACGTTAATATGATTACCCCATTGTAACTTAGAATCTATATTCATGCCAAGGAATAAAGTTGCATTGTCAAGCTTTAGTATTTCACCATCAAGAACTACATTCGATTCTATGTACCTAACGTTAGGTAATGAAAATTTCAGGCATTTAGTCTTTTTCGCATTCAATAACAGATTGTTAGCTGCAAACCATTTAGATATTACTACTAAAGCGTTATTTACATGTACAAGCTCACTATCTTTCCTATCCACTTTGAATATTAGCGAGGTATCATCGGCAAATAAAACGATGTCTGCTAGGTCTTTAACCATGTAAGGGAGATCATTTATATATGCCAGAAACAAAAATGGACCAAGTATTGACCCCTGTGGCACTCCCATTCTAACAGGATGGCTTGATGAAATGACACCGCCAATATCCACTTTCTGCTGTCTGTCCGACAAGTAAGATTCCACCAAGTTCGAGGCATTTCCATGAATTCCGTATACCTCCAACTTCCTCAGCAGTGTGCTATGATCCACACAATCAAAAGCTTTGGAAAGATCACAGAATACGCCAATAGCATCCTTTGAACTCTCCCAAGCCTGAAGGATCAGAGTCATAAGGTGACTACCTGCATCAGTCGTAGATCTACTCTTGGTGAAACCATACTGACTTTGATGTAATATTTTGTGTTGATTGAAGTGAGACAGCAGTTGGTGCAGCATCATCTTTTCAAAGACTTTGCTCAGGACAGGAAGGACCGAGATCGGCCTATAGTTAGAGGGATCAGTTTTGCATCCCGATTTAAAGATTGGGGTGACTTTGCTAACTTTCATCAGGTCTGGAAATGTGCCTTTATCTATACACAAATTAAACAATTCCGATAAGTAAGGAGCAAGGGTGTCTATAAGCGACTCTACCAATTTAACCGATAGGCCCCAGAGGTCTTCAGTGGCTTTTACATTTAGGCTTTTATACGTTTTTCTAACATAATTTGCCGATACATGTGTAAAGGAAAAGTCAGGTATATCATGTTTAAAATTTTCCTTTAGATAAGTTACTGCTAAGTCGGGAGAAGAGTCAAGTGACTTAGTTGAATTTAACGCGATGTTAGAAAAGAAGTCCGCAAAGATATTTGCAATTTCTTCAGAACTTGATATTAATTGATTATTTTGTAATAATTTATATTCTGTATCCTTAGTTTTACTTTTACCCGTCTCTCTATTAATAGTATTCCAAACGGCCTTAACTTTATTGGTTGATTTGCTTATTCTATCTCTAATCATCAAGGCTTTAGCTTGGATGCAGACGGCTTTGAAAGTCTTTGAGTAACATCTAACATATTCTACAAAGGACTCTGAATTATTATGGGCTTTATCGCTGTACAATTGGTACATATTATCTCGGCTTATTCTTATTCCCTTTGTGGCCCAGTCGGCAAACTCTAGTTTACCATTACCCTGTAATTTCCTCTTAGGACATATCTCCTTGAATTCTTTACTTATTACTGAGAACATGGTTTCGTAATTAATATTAGGGTCCTCCGCGGTGAGGTTAGTATTTGCTAGGTTTACCTCTACGCTGGTATTTAGTTTTTCTAATCTATACTTAGTGAGCGGCCTATGCTCAATAACAGTCTTACTTTTAGTATGATTGGTTTCAAATCCTAATGAGAGTGCTCTATGATCGGACCTAATACCTGATGTTAACGTTAAGTTATTACATTCACAGTTAGTAAAAATATTATCGATACAGGTCGAGGAATTGCCGGCTACTCTTGTAGGCTCACAGAATAAGTATTTCATGCCAAAGGAATTGAAGAGGCTAATTAAATTCATTTTATCTGAGGACCGAGCACCGACCGAGCACCGAGGTGCCGAATAGGCGTTATTATTGTGAATCACTCAAAATATCACAAAGAATTAAATACTTTATGATATTCTTACTAATTCAGAACTATGCTTACTGCATAACAAGTGAAATTTTAAAAATACTTTTTAAAAACAAGCTTTAATTATTATTATCGTCTTGTATTATAAAGTACTCGTCAAGACGAATCAAATGAGCCCAAACTCGATGGGGTTGCGTTGTTTTATGACGGAGTTCCTATGGCCACCTTCCAGCTCCATCATCAGATCAGCTCGATGTCATAAAAATATTGCATTGTCATCCAATTTACACACGCATGCAAATTTTCAGCTCAATTGGAAACCGGGAAGTGGGTCAAATTAAACTTGCAAGATTTGATTACAGACAGACAGACAGACAGACAGACAGACAGACAACAGACAGGTGAAAGTAATATAAAGCTTGTAAAAACGTCTATTCGGCACCTCGCTTATTGCCGATCCCTGTGGACCGCGTTGCAAACTCGTGCGACCTTAAAGTTCAACCGCTTCTACGGAGTCAAATTACTGTATATCTCTATACCGTGGTTTAATTAACTGGTGGGCCACGGTTTCACCCTCGTAACTTCCGATTGCGTAGGAAAATCGGGTTAAAAAATAACCTATGTGTACACACTCATAATAGGCACATGTAAACTTTCACCTTCATAAGCATCATCATCATCATCTCAGCCGTAAGACGTCCACTGCTGATCATTTACACAAATAAGTAAGAAGACGAGCAGGACGCTCTCCTGATGGTAAGAGATAACGCTGATCATAAATAGTACAGTGCCACCCAGGATTTTACATAGGTAAAATTCTGGGTGCACTGCGCCAACGCTTCTTACTTGAGAGTCATAAGATGTAAAGACTCTTCAGCCCAGTAATTTCACTAGCAAACACACACACAACTGAACATAGGCCTCCCCTTTGGACTTCCAAATGTACCGGTTGGAAGCGACCTGCATCCAGCGTCTTCCGGCGACCTTTATAAGATCGTCTGTCCACCTTATGGTGTCACCTTCATAATATCACTTATTACTTGGTTGGGTTTACACTAACAAAACTTTTCAATTTACAACTAATAGACGCCTTTTGTTTTACAAATATCCAGGCCTAGAAGAAGATAGCGGGATGAACTCTATTGCCAAACGAAGGACTGGATAAGACACTGAATCGTGAGGAATGGGTCTGGGGGGTTATGGGTCTGGGTCTCGGGTTAGAGAGGCATGTGCTGGGCAAAGAGTGGGACACCAAGACCACCAAGCTAACATAAAAGAAGAAATGCACACATACTGAACCTAACTAATTACATAATGAAGAAGACCAGAGAGAGAAAGAGAAATTCCCGTTGAAATTCTATGCCCATTGGCATAGAAAACATCAACAAAAAAAATTAAAATGATGATGATGGTGATGATGTTTTCATTAAAAAAATGTTTTTTTTTTATAGCAGACTAAACAAGCGATTGACCGCAATTTCACCTGTTAGTAAGTGACGATGCAGTCTAAGTTGTAGCACGCTTGTTCAGTAGGAACCTATTCACTCTTGATTTGAACAACCCCACGTTATAACATACGGGAAACACTGATGATGGTGGCGAATTCCAAAGCTTCGCCGTTCTCATAATGAAAGACGAAGCAAAACGCTTCGTCCGAGCTGTTGGTATATCCACCAAATATTGGTGGCGCATTGCCGTTTGCCTAGACGTCGGTAGTAGAAGCGTGATGGTGGAATCATCCCATGGAGTTCTGAGGAACATTCTCCATGATGGAGTTTGTAAAATTGTATTTATGTATTCTTATAGGCGTTACGTGGTCTTTCAGTTTATATTTATTGACCTACGTATGTATTAACTATACTCCGAGAGTTTCAAGGTAGATACGGTATAAACAATGCATTTAAATTTTTGCACGCTTGTTCATTAGCCATTCAATAGATGAAAAACAGTGAAATTTGATTTATTTTCTTGTCTTTCATGCCTAGGCATATTGTGAAAAAAGGAACTATTCCACACCAACCCAATTTCAAACTCATAATCCCTAAATACTCAACGTTAGAGCCATAGGATTGGATATGCAATTTCTTCAACAATAGACATTGGACCTTGTGTTTGACTCATAAGGTCCGATGTTGATAGCCGAAAAAATGGTATGTCCGACCCTATGGCTCTAACGTCGATTAGTAGGTAAAAAAACAAACAAAGAAAATTAAGTCGCTTCCGCTATGTGTTCGCTTAGATCTTTTAAACTACTCAACGGTTTTTAATACAGTTTTCAGCAATAAATAGATAGAGTGAATCAAGAGGAAGTGTTATGTGTATAACACGTGCGATGCCGGGGCCATCAAACCAATCTACATAAAATCCAAGTGCTACAAACCAGTGTCAGATGCCAGTGAGCGTAGAATGCTGGCAGCAATGTCTTGTGGGATAGCAATATATTTTTTTCCGTTGGGCCGCATTTTGGTCAAAATTCAGTGTTTCAAAACCCCTACGGACCCTATGTGGGGTACATAAACATGGCTCAAATATGTAACCGCTATCGAGGTTAGCATATTGACCATTATAAGCGCTAATAATCTTAGCAGAAGATGGCAATGACATCTTATATCCAGTAAAGTGACGAAACAAATCTGTAATAGACGAATTCTTTCTTTATAAAAATTTTTGAATGAAACCAAATACTAAAGCAGAGCAGCCCCTCAAGCACAGACGCTGCGTAGACTTGTCTTGCTATCAACTGTCATCCCATACATTCCACAAAAGTACAATGTATGGGATGACAGTTCTACTCTTGAAGTTAAGTCGGGATTCAGGATCCCATACATTATGCTACGGCCACAGAGAAAGATAAAATAATTTACAGGACGGTCTTCGATTAGATGGACAGGCCAGCAAAAAGAAGGGAAGGGGGAAGAAGACTACAAACAAAAATCGCTGGAAGATTCATCCATTCTCTTGTCATGACCGCATCTAGTCACCATCGCGATCTTCAGTCTTGTTTAAATGAAGGACCGACTGGAGAAATAATTTGTGTTATACTATACACCCCACCTACCTCTCCACTACACCTCACCTGCCTCTCTATTATTGTCTCCTTTAATAAATGCTTTTTGAGAGAGCATGCATAATCCGAGACATCGATACAAATAAAAACTAGACTCACAGATTCACGCGCGATGCGAGCGCCGGCAACTGATAGCAAATAGCACCTCACTTCAAGTGCTCGCGAATTGTACAGGTGTTAAAGAAATGTCTAAAAATACCAAGTTCGTTCATCCAAATTTAAGGTCGTACGCCCACTGACTTTCAGCATCACCGAATGAATAGGCAAGCGGAACAGACATGATAACATCTGTGATCTTAAAGTGCAACATGACCTAGTCGCTCATACTTTGATTGTATCCTATTGGTTTAGATTCTTAAGTATTCACACAATTTATAGAATAACTTTTTAAATCTTCTTTCTCTCTCAATATTGTCCAAATAAATAACATTTTATTTTGTCTAATTTTATGTTAACATATTTAAAGTGTACAATATTATTAACATTAATAAATTACATTAACCTAAAATTATGGTTTATTCCTAACCTAACCCGAGAATGTAACCCAGGTATTACCTACCTCCCCAAAATTTAGGTCGTGTCCTGCAGGCTACATAAATCTACTACATCTACATCTCTTTGAGTAGCCAAATGAACCTATCAGTTGGCCGTGGCCTTTATTCGTTGCTCTTAAATCTGCCTAATGGTGCTTGGAATGGTCCCTAGCCAAAACCCAGATGGTGAAAAGGGTAGAGAGTATCTTATCCTTAGGGAACAAATAAAACATTGTTTTCCTAGCTTTCGCCGTCAAATTACTGTATAAGTCTAATCTCTACCGTGGCCACAGTGTGTACAACTACACTATAGCGTAACCGATCTATTTTATTAAGTAATCAGTGTGCAACATCAATTTGCGTTAGATATTTTGACAGGTTGTTTATAAATCCATCGTCGAGTGTTTAGAATTAAGTTTTTCGTATTTGTTTTTTTTGCAACAGGTGGTTGGTTCTTGGTCGTGAGTTCCAGGTAGAACCACGATTTATTGGCGTTGCATAGTTTGCGGGCTGAATGATGCATGTCGAATGCCGAGCGTGCTTTCAGTAGTTTCACTAGATTTTATGTATTAGGAGAACTATTTCTTTGATGTCAGAGTTTTTTAGATTTTGGAATAGGTACATTTTTCATTGATGCATTTTTTTTGCAAACGTTACAAACTGCTGTAAATTTCTTTAAAACTTGCTGTTTCAGTTTGTCATAGGTATTACCTATACTTAAATAATACACCTTATAATTATGAATTTGGCTATAAATGTATTTTCTTTATAAATATTTATTTCTATAGCCCTAAAGGAAACTACACACTTCACACGAGACAACAGAGGGCCTATTGCACAGAAATAATGAAAAATATGAGAAACAAAATACCTACATTTTCCCGTGACCTCAAAAATCTTACATTTTTACAACAAATTCGTGTCACAGTGATAACTGTGTGGTTTGTCCGATTTTTAAGATTGTTTTTTTTTTTTGTGATAATTTCTAAGTAGAACAAAAATGCGGAAAAAAAAAACAAAAAAATGCATACTATCACGATTCATGAGATAGAGCCTGGAGACAGACGGGCGGACAGCGGAGTCTTCAGTGAGTTTTAGGAGAGTGAAATAAAGTCCCATTTTCGCCCTGTGGACACGAAATGTTATAGGATAGGTTTGAGAGTATTTCGTGAATAAATTTTTACACACAGACGAAGTGGCACGAGTAAGCTAGTAAATAAATAAAATGATTTTCAAACCAGTTGTTTTGCTTAAACAATGGTCATTAATCAGACAATATGCAAGGTAAACAAATGGGTGTAGACGCATGCTGATAGGCTGCGCGGGCGCATGGGCGTGGCGGCTCGTCCTACATTATGTTATTAACTTATGTTACGCCTACTTAACGTGCTCACTTACTATTATTTTAGTTTATTTAAAAACATTTTTAATTTTAATATTACTTGAATTTTCTTTTTCTAAATATATCAAAGGAAAGTCACTCTGATTTACCAACGCACAGCCCAAACCACTGAATGGATTTGGTTGAAATTTGGATAGGTTTTATGACGTAGACCTCCACTAAGAAAGGATTTAGCCACGCGGACAAAGCCGCGAGCACAAGCTAATTATATAAGTCAGAATACGAATAGGTACTTGTCTATTTAATAAACAAACGAAATAATTTAGTGCGTGACTGTACCACAACTCACAACCACAATGCGAGGAAGGAAACATTTAAATTCTTAGAAAAATAAAATGTTTAAAAAAAAGAATAGAAGATCAGGGGACGTCAAAAATGTTTGGGGTCGAATGGGGAAAGGAGACGAATTTTGGGGGACGAATAGGTTCTCTCACATATGGCGCACTTGTTGGTATGTCATGGTCTCTAGCTCAAACTCAAATTCATTTCTACTCTCATTATAATTGGTCACATCATATTGGCTGATGCACTCCACGTATAATCCTGCGTAGCACTGTACTGGTTCAGGGCAGGGTTATCTCGAAAAATCAGGAGAAAGTCTTGCTCGTCTTCTTACTTCTTAGTATAAAAAAAGTTATCTCTATGGCCGCGATTAGCGGCAGTTTTATAACTCACAAAACCTTGTTGTAGGTCATGTCTCAATATCTTATCTTCTCTAACAAAGTATTCTTTATGCAAGTAATTAGTAATGTCTTACAATATACTTATTTGGGTTCACCAAGAAAATTAAGAAAGTTATTGAGGATGTTATCTACATTGATAGCGGTCGGTTACTTGTAATTACAATGCTTTCTGTCTAAAGTTACATTGACTTTATTTAATAACTTCTACGCATCTTTTTTATATAAAAAATGTTGTGTATACCTACTTCACGAATAAAAAAATTAACTGTATTTTTTGCCGCGTTTTCTATGAAATATTTCTCTTGTAGATATAAAATATTATATCGATTATATCTAATAATATTATATCGATTCTATATCTTTTCTAAAAAAAATAGTTGGACTTAAAATTGTAAAGACATTGTTGTTGATTCTATGACAGATAAAAATTTATAATACCTCTTTATAAAAAGTTGTTTATCATTAATTTAAAATTTATTCTACTCTAGACACCTACTGCCAAAAATGTTGTAAAATGTGGCTGTTGTTGATTCTTGGATGTTTTTTTTCTCATGTAGTCGTTTGTGATTTCTCAAAGGCCTCTGGCAACGTATGTTATAGTAATGTTTAGTTTAAAATGAGATAATGCAATAATTATAGCAACTTTATGAAGCTTGAGAAAGTATAGGTGCAAGATTAGAGACTGGA
The DNA here is from genome assembly GCA_947507615.1 of Hemithea aestivaria. NCBI lineage: Eukaryota > Metazoa > Arthropoda > Insecta > Lepidoptera > Geometridae > Hemithea > Hemithea aestivaria. The sequence goes on along the minus strand of OX382348.1, from coordinate 4,703,351 downwards.
CGTTAATGATAAATACTGTCAAATGCAGTAAAGCAAACTTCAATTGAGGAGTACCTCAAGGCTCTATTTTAGAACCAATTCTCTTTATAATTATTTACCTTCTTATAAACAACTTTACAAATTTTTGATATAGTTTGAATTTCTTGTTTAAAATTTGCCATTCAATATGTACCTACCGTAATGGTAGGTTCACTTGGGCGTTAGGTTAAAATATTATTAACTGTCCATCACTTCTCTGTTAATTAGCTGCTTTGCTGTTCTTCTTTTGTCTTATAACTCATGAGTATAAAACGTTTGTGCAGTGCACCTATTTTACATCATTGTGAAATTGAGCAGCGTTATCTCTTACTATCGGGAAAGCGTCTTGCTCGTCTCCTTACTTCTTTTCATATAGAAAAATTCGTCGTGATATAGAAAAATTCTTTCAAAAAAATGGCCCCTGACACATATTTAGACTAAGGTGTAGTTTGAAGTAAGCACGTATAAAGTCAAGGAGTGTGGAGTAACAGGATTAGCTCTACATAATATTTCATAACTTTTTGACTGGACTTGCGATGATATATACCTTATTCGTACATCTTTATCTATAGAAAGTCGACTCACTTAAGCACTTTATTCAGAAAAGGCGAAAACTGATTACTTTATTGATTTAAAAAGTAATTTCACTGTTAATATTTTTCTGGCATTTTTGTTGTTATTTTGACGTTCATAATTCGAACTTTGCGATATGAGAGTAAAATAATTATAATAAGGATAAAGTTAACGGTATATTAATAGCGGTTATCACAACGTAAGTACTTTCTTTGGTTATCGAATAGCAAAATTTCAATAACAATGGATTTACGCACTGCAGCGTGTAAACATGTTTACAATTTGTTTAATGTAGGCATTTAATTAATAACGACTTTTTTAATAAATGCGACGCATTTTTTGAACAGAGTGTCTTGTTCAAAGGTATTTAGAACTATTACGGAAAAAACCACACAAACTAACAACAAGCTAAGTTTCCATGGATATATATAAAAATTAAAGACAAATGTGTATCGAAAAAATATAACCAGAGTGCAAGTCTGACGCGTCCATCAAGGGTTTCGTACAATTTGTTTTTAAGTGGGTACCTATTATTATTATTTTTTTTATACGAGATAGGCCTACGTTTGACCACATCCCACCTGATGGAAAGTGAAAATGCGGTCGTCGATGGATCACGTAAGATGCCTAGAAAGGTACCTATTCACTCGTGCCTTGAAGATACCCAAGTTGTACCGCTCGGGAAACACGGATGACGGCAAAGTGTTCCAAACGCGACCAGTTCTCATTAAGAACGAAGAAGCAAAACGCTTGGTGCGGGCAGTAGGTAACGCCACTAAGTAAGGATGCCGCTTTGCCGTCTGCCGCGACGTCCGTCGGTAGAATGGGCTTGGAGGAATTAGTTCGTGTAATTCCTGCGCACACTCTCCAAAATGAATCCTATAGAAGATCGATAACGAGGCGACCATTCTACGGTGTTCAAGGCTCTGCAGCCGAGATTCCGTGAGCTTTTGGTCACCTACGAGCTTTTTATTATTATATAGAGGTACATAAAAGCTGCAAAATTTCATGAACATAGGCAACGGTAAATAGAAATGAAATGTTATATTTCTATGAATTTTAATTTATTTAGATTTGATTTTTTTTTATTTAGCGTGCTACAACTTCGACTGCATCGTCACTTACCAACAGGTGAGATTGCGGTCAAACGCTTGTTTAGTCTGCTATAAAAAAAATTTAAGATGGTCGAAATATTAAAATTTTGGCTGTATATTTGTTCTAAGTTCAACTAGATTACTTATTCTAGGGTTTCTTTTGGTATGGATGTAAAAATAATAATAATAAATTGTAATTAGGGGTTTATACTCCAACAGAACAGATTACCCTACAGTGTAAGACTGTCAGAGTCAAATCATAATTAAAGGTTGTGTGGCCAACCTTTATGTTGCAGTTTCAGATCACCGAGATTACTACAGGGCCTGCAACATGACTTAACGACTGACTCCGACATATCTTATAGGAAACAGCCGGGACCCACAGTTTTACGAAACACGGTAGGTCCAGGCAAACTTTTTTCCACATACTGAGATTTGAACCCTGGGCCTCCAGATTAGAAGCCGGACGTATGACCAATGGGCCACGGACGCTACAAAATATGTTATTGCTATAAGAAATATATTATGTACCTGTATTATTATGAGTAGAGATAGTGTTAAATTTGTAATCACATGGATTGTTGCTACCTGATAAATTAATATTTATTTTACTTCCTTTGCAGGAGGTCGACTAGGTGGGTACCCCAACAGTGCCAGTTATTCTACCGCCTGAGCAATGATGTGCAAACATTACTGTGCTTAAGTAGAAGGGCATGTAGCTAGTGAAATTACTGGGTTGAAGAATCTTAACATCTTATGACTCTTTAAGTAAGAAGTGTTGGCGCAGTGCACCCAGAATTTTACCTTTGTAAAATACTGGGTAGCACTGTATTAATTATGGACAGCGTTATCTCTTACCGTCAAGAGAGCATCTTGCTCGTCTTCTTACTTCGTTGTATAAAATAAAAATACGCTGAGATTGGAACCCAGCACTCCGGATTAAGAAGTCTGTTTAGGTCAGAAGTCAAATATACGTAATATCTAATCATTATATATTTTTATTTACAAATAAAACTTTCAAGCGATATCTTTTATTATAAAATTATAATTAAACCAGTGATTAAACCGTAAATGAGTTACATAATTTTTAAACTGATATTAAATACAAACAAATATAATAGGTGAGGTTAATTAATCGGATTATAATAAGAAGATATAAAATATATGGCCTAAGATTTTAAAAAGAGGTTATATGATATTCCAGTATCTCAGCTACCTATTTTTCAAATTTCAGCTGAATCGGATCAGTTGTTTGAAGAGGTAACAAAAACACATACATATACTTTGGCATTTATAATACTAAATAGTAAGTTTACTTTGTGTGTAGAGAACATATTATATATTATAAAAAAGTATTAATAAAATAATACGACAGTCAGTTCAATTGGCTCAAAAGTTTAACGTGAATTGGTAATAAATATATGTGTACCTACTTAATTATTATCTTTAATTATAATATTCATGCAGTTCAAACTGTTGTCCAAAATTCTTTTAATATTGCAATTATTATTTTTTTTATTGCAGTATCAAATTATTTTCACAAAATATCAAAAAACATAAAGTATGAAACGGTATTACTATGTACCATTATGTTTAATTATTGAAGAAAAAATGAGAGTAAATTGTCGTTTAAGGCTTAAAAAATATTAATATTGGTATTTTTTCTAGTATCAAATAATTTTCACAAAAAACACAAATTTAATAGTATATCAAATGTATTTAATGTTAAATGATTTTTATAATAAATTTACGAGATTTTTCTGTCTAAAAAATAATAAAAAAATTACTTACCAATAGCCCTACAAATAACACGTCAACAAACCATTTTACACAAAATCACCGAAACTCGAATTTCCAAAAACGAATCGAAGTCGATTTCCAACGGAGATCGATTCCAATATTAAATATCGCGGAACCCATATTATTGTGAATATGGGGACGTACGCGCCCCTTTACGTCCAAAACTATACTGAAGACTGGCAAAGTCTGAACTGAAGCTAAACGCGTGGGTTCTCATATAAGCAGATTGACTCATATCAGAAATACGAATTTCAACCTTGAATTTTAAGCGATAAGGTACATAATTGGTTTGGTGAATGCGCTAAATAAATTTACCTTTTTCATTTAACAATTTGTTGTAATTATATCTGCCGTGATCGGAGGTAAAAAGTCATGCTTTCTTGGGTGCTAAGATTTATATACTTACTCGCTGCGCCCAGCGAGTTTACTCGCAGTACTTTAGCCTATGTGTATACCAAGGTCTAAGCTATCTCTATACCAAATTTCAGCTCAATCGGTCCACTCGTTTAGGCGTGAAAGAGTAACAAAGATACATCCAGACATCCATACGTTCTTACAAACTTTCACGTTTAACATATTATAGTAGGATGTATAATTGTTATTTAGACTCCAACAGAACAGATTACCCTGTCAGAGTCAAATCACTATCACAATATGTGGGTAACCCATACGTTGCAGTTTTAGGTCGCCAAGATTAGAAGCAATGCCTGCAATATGACCAAACGACTGCCTCGTACATATCTGACCCATAATTTTACGTGCCTTCCTAAACCAGGTCCAGGCGAAAAACTTGCCACACACTGAGATTAAACACAAAACAAGTTATAGTTCATTATTAAAATTTAATTCCAAAATACTATATTATCATACAAATTTTGCTTAACTATAATAGACTTCGGCCATGGCTACCACCCACTGAATAAAACCATGTCATCATAATGACCGTGTTCTGGTATTGCGGCAGATGCGAATTAGGGTTAGGTTTAACCTTGAGAGGGTGGGGTGAAACTCCTCTTCACCGCCCCGCGGAGGGGTCCTCCTGTCAGTGAGGATCAAACGCCGTCGGGGCCGCGGATCCTACCCGCTGCCCTGGTATTATGGCGTCCCGCAGGAACACCTCCAGGTTTTTTAGTGGATATCCCCGCCGCGCCCATCTTCGGCGGGGGAGCCCCACATACCGCCCCGCGCCCCCCAGCGTTGTGTGATGACGCGTAACCCTGATGATGCTGGGTGATAATTTCCTGGGTAAAAAAAGGGTAAACCTGCATCTTATCTTATCTTATCTTATAAAGGGGGCTGACACAGTCAGCAACACTTCGACCCATTGGGATCTATTGTGTTCACTCCTTGCCTACCGTTTCTTACTCTTCGAAGAAGTGGTTAATTAGCGTGGTGATCCCACTAAGAGGAAGAAACCTGTACTCGTCCGGTTTGGGGTACGCTGTCCCAAGGAGGCTCATGCGTACTGAACCTGCATACTCTCTCTCTCATCATCATCATCATCATGAACAGCCCTTGTTTGTCCACTGCTGAACATAGACCTTCCCCTCCAAACTCGGTCCTCCGTCTTCCGCCTCCAACCGCTCCCAGCAACCTTCCGGATATCGTTGCTCCATCACGCCCAGGCGCGCCCTACACAACCGTTTGCCGCAAAACGGTCTCCACTCTAGAACACGTCTACCCCATCGGTTATCGGTTCTGCAGCAAATGTGACCAGCCCATAGCTACTTCAGCTTGCTAATCCTTAACCAACAATACTTTCATCTCAGCCATTGGACGTCCACTGCTGAACATAGGCCTCCCCTTTGGACTTCCATATGTACCGGTTGGAAGCGACCTGCATCCAGCGTCTTCCGGCGACCTTTATAAGGTCGTCTGTCCACCTTGTGGGTGGACGTCCTACGCTTCGTTTGCTAGTCCGTGGTCTCCACTCGAGCACTTTTCGACCCCATCGGCCATCCGCTCTGCGTGCTATATGGCCTGCCCATTGCTACTTCAGCTTGCTAATCCGTCGGGCTATGTCGGTGACTTTAGTTCGTCTACGGATTTCTTCATTTCTGATTCGATCTCAGCATAGCCCTTTCCATAGCACGCTGGGCGACTTTGAGCTTCGAGATGAGGCCAATGATGAAGGACCACGTTTCGGTGCCGTAAGTCATCACTGGTAACACACATTGATTAAAGACTTTCGTCTTGAGGCACTGAGGTATATCGGACGAAAAGACATTGCGTAGTTTCCCGAACGCTGCCCAACCGAGTTGGATTCGGCGGTTGACCTCTTTCTCGAAGTTGGACCTACCTAATTGGACTACTTGTCCTAGATAAATATACGAGTCCACAACTTCGAGTACCGATCCTTCAACAGATATTGGGGTGGGCACAACAATACTTTGGTTATGGTTAAATCACTGCATCGTTGCAGAAGCGACGGTAACCGCTCATCATGACCCGTGCCGTCTTACTTGTGTGTAGGCACAAATCTTACTAAAATTATAAACGTGAAACTTTGTAAGAATGTATGGATGTCTGGATAAATGTTTGTTACTCTTTCATGCCTAAACGGGTGGATCGATTGAGCTGAAATTTGGTATAGAGATAGCTTAGACACTGGATTAACACATAGGCTACATACAGTACAGGGAGTAAAACCGCTGGGCACAGCTAGTTTAAAATAAACCCAAACGTATAAGAAATTCTAGATGGAATATTTTTCTCTAGATTTGCTCTAGATTCTAGATGATATACAAACCAGATGTCGAAAGGGTGAAAGAAACTAAGTTTTCTGTAAACATCACCCATATATTTTGTAAGAGAAGTAGAATCAAAAATAGCTTTTATTTCTTATACTTCTAGAATCATTATTAACTAAACATTCATCTAAAACCATTAATAAATAAAAAAACGCTATTTAGATCGTGTCCTGCAGGTATTGTGCCTAAAAAGCTGGCTACACTACCTCTCTGAATGACTCTGAATCAAAACACTTCAAAGTCAGCGTATTTCACAGGTCTATCAAACTCTGAATGCACTTGCCATCACTCCACTCTACGTTTTTTTATTAAATATCTACAATTAAGTAAGAAGACGATCAAGACGCTCTCCATGGTAAGAGATAACGCTGCCCATAATTAGTAGTGCTACCCAGGATTTTACAAAGTTAATATTCCAATCATAGGCGGATTTAGGGGGGGGGGGGGGGGCAAGGCCCCCCCAGAAGCATTGTAGAGGTACGAATTTTGCACATATTTCATGGTCAAGATTATAATTTTTTTCTCAGCGCTCGCAGCAAGCTGCTCGCGCACTTATTATTAAGCATATTTGAACTGTTCAGAGCGAGCTAAACACACACTTTTCGTAGTAAATATTATAATTTGCACCTTGGCCTTGCACCCCCCCCCCCCCCCCCCCCCGAGGACCAAATCCTGGATCCGCCAGTGGTTCCAACGCTTCTTACTTGAGACTTGTAAGTCTTAAGATGTTAAGACTCGTCAGCCCAGTAATTTCACTAGCTACACTGCCCTACCGAAGCACAGTAATGTACTCGTATGCACACTGCTCAGGCGGTAGAATGGCGCTGTCGTTATTTTGCGCATCACTTTTCCATTCAAAGAGTCCATTCTCACATCAGTTACACTAGTTATGTTCTGCACTCCACCTTTCATTATTTGATTGACAATCTCCTAAGGTCAATGCCGTGAGTGGTGGACTGGCCAGGGGCCTCTAGTGAATGACCTCGCGTACACGTGCATTTGATAAACTAATATTTTCTTTTTATGGAGCAGGTTCTGTGATGGAGCAAAACTAGTGAATAAGAATATGTATAAACGTTCAGCTCGCTTTCATTATCGAAAGACCACCTCCGTGTAAGCGAAGGTGGGTCGCACGTATTAATTCATTATTTTAAAACTTCTCCTCCGCTTTCTTTTACCGGGGTAGACTTCCTTTGCAAGAGGTCGTCTAGGTGAGTACCCCAACAGTGGCAGTTATTCTACCGCCTGTAGTGATGTGCAAACATTACTGTGCTTCGGTAGGAGGGCTCTGTAGCTAGGGTAATTACTGGGCTAAAGTGTCTTAACTCTTGACTCTTGAGTAAGAAGCGTTATGTGCAGTGCACTTAGAATTTCACATCAATGTGAAATCCTAGGTCGCATTGTACTGATTATGGGCAGCGTTATCTTTTAACATCAGGAGAGCGTCTTGCTCGTTTTCTTACTTCGCAAAAAAAATCTCCAAGCAGAACGGAGACTATTTGTAAAATACCATGGATACCATTTAAAACAAAAAAAGGAATTTTCTATATCGGTTCAGGCGACTTCTAGAAATTGGTGAACATAAGAAATTAATGTTTATCGAAATCTATCGATTCGGTCACCACTGATGGGTCGACTGTTTGTTTGCAGATCTTATATCTTACTTACTTGATTGGCGCGAGAACCCTATGTGAGTTTTGGCCTCCGACAATAAGAGCATCCAGCTGGTCCTGTCTTGTGCCACCTCCCGCCAGTCCTCAACCTGCAGGGCGCGCACATCCTTCTCCACCTCATATCTTGTCTTACTAATACTATAAACGTGAAAGTTTTTAACGGATTTTTTTTATAACGGATAAGAGAAAGAATGGAATGAAAGTACGAGAGGCAGTAAAAGCGAGAACTGGTATGAATGCTAATAGTGTAGCACAGGCCTCCGACCACAACAACGGAGGTAGGAAGATAAAAAAAAACGTGAAAGTTTGTAAGGATGTATGGATGTCTGGAGTCTGGATGTATGTCTGTTACTCTTTCACGCTTAAACGGGACCGATTGAGCTGAAATTTGGTATAGAGCTTAGACCCTGGAATAATACATAGGCTACATACAGTACAGCGGGTACAACCTCTGGGCGCATCTAATTTTTTTATATAAAAAAAATCTGTCGAATTTTCCAATATTTTTATTGAAAGCGAACTTCAGGTATTTTTTAAAATTACTTATGACTAGCTGCGCCCAGCGGTTTTACCCGCTGTACTGTGGCCTATGTGTTGCAAGGTCTTAGCTATCTCAGTACCAAATTTCAGCTCAATCGGTGTACCCGTTTAGGCGTGAAGAAGTAACAAACATACACACAAACTTTCACATTTATAATATTAGTGTGCTATACAGGAACCGCTCAAATCAGGCTTACTACGCAATAACTTGATGAAAACTTGACCTCAGTATCTACGACCTCAGTGACCCAATAGCCGGAAAACAGAACCCCTCGACCACTTCTGAGCTATGAGTACAAATTGCAAAGGTCACTTTTACTATTGAATCCACGAGGAATACGGCCAGACACCGCGCAACAAAAAAAAGTCCCGTAATTTTTTTTATGTGAGAAATTCGATTAATACCAGCGTGTAAAGAAATGAAATATTATTTATTCAAGAAAAGGTACATGGTAACATAATAAAATTAAAGAAAAAAATATATTAAGCAAGTATACGAGTTTTAGATCTGATAAGATAAGAATACTCTTTATTCACACCAAAGAAAAATTAGCGTTGAGTTTAAGGAAGCTGTTTATGTGGTAAAGCTTAAAACTACTAGTAATCATTAATAATATCAAAAGTAGTGGACTTTATATCATGTCGTGCGCCCTTTTCTCAGTCAAACTTAGGCTAGAACCATGCCTGTCAGTCAACAGCAATCAGGTCCTGCCTCTCCAAAATCAATACATTTCCTCCAGCTCTTCAAAAACTTAATTAAGAACCGATCGCATTCAGATCTACCCTGTGTGCAATACGATTTTTTGGCTCATCTTTCAGTTGGCCTGAAAACAAAAACGTATTAACTGGTGTCGCGTGGCATCATTCAGTCTTCGGTGGGCGGTGTCTAGCGTTATTACAATAGTGTGATAGATTCGCAACAGTTATGCAATTGGTAGAGACGATCAAATAAATCATATCTAAGGTTGTGTTTTGATAGAATCATTGCTTAATCGACGAGGGGAAGGATTTAGGTGCAATGTTATGTCAGAGTTTGATTTGTCTGGTTACCTACTTATTCGACTATTAGGTACCTATTACCTATTATGTTTAAGTCTTAGGAGCATGATGTATGGACATAACCTTGCTAATATTATCTCATTTTAAGTTTGCCTGCGTCTGTTGAAATATACTTTTACTAGTTCTTGTACCAAATCCAACTCTACTCTTTCATCTTTATACTTTACTCTTTCAGTCAAAGTATTCCATAACAAGATAAGCTGCCAAGAAGAGATCGCTCATAGCCTAGGCCTCCCAATATGGACCAAACCGTGTTTTTGTACCTAATATTTATTAGTTGTAAGATAAATTTTATTCTTATTTTTATTTATTGGGAATAAAGAGTATTTATTATTTTCCATAAAAATCAGTAATGTAAAGAGTTCGATAATTAATTCTGAGAACTTGCAATTTTTTTATATTAGATTGCAGTGACGATCGGTACAATCCAAATTTGTATATTTATCTTCGTCGATGACACAATTTATGAAGGATCAGCCAGCGCTACCAATAATTACAATCAGCGGTTCAATCATCCCATATGCCGATTGACTTATATCTTAATATACTTTAACTAATAACTATCTTTGACCAAGGCTTAACGAAAGGTCGCAAACCAAATAAATCAAGTGGCCAGTGACATTGTCTCAAAACAAGTAAACATAAAAAATGCTTTTTAAACAAGCTTTAAGCCTAGCTAGCTACTTTTAGCTTTAGCTTTTTGCTTTAAGCTTTTCAAGCTTGTTTTTAGCTTATATTATTGTATTTGTGTGTGCAATAAAGAGTTTTCTATTCTATTCTTTATAAAATAATAAATGCCTACCGAGTTCCGATGGCCATCTTCCTGGTCCACCATCAGACATTGCACTAAATAAAACTTACCTAAAATATGAAATCCCATAATATTTTCTCCTTGAAAGTGTATTATTTTTGCAATTCTTAACAGCTACGTTCCACTGGACCGTCGGCGCGAGACTGACGCCGAAACAGTGGCTATTATGGATTTAAGCACTGTTTAGTTTGGTCGCTTTTGAAGCGGTTACGCGTAACCTAGTGTAGAAATCGTTGTGTTTCGACGTAAAGAGCAAATACCTACACAAGAAAAGACATACAAACACATACACACATTAAAACTTTCGCATTTATAATATCAATAGGATATAAAATAGGCAGTAAATGCTTATAAACAATGCATTGGAAATTCCGATAAACCATGATAGTAAAGTAGTGAGGTCTTGGAGATATCAATTTGACATTTCTGTAAAAGCTATCTCTAGGCAATGGATAAAAATTGAATTTAACGACCACTTTTATGACCATTTTATATCTAAATATATAAAAGGAAAGAGTGACTGATTGACTGACTGACTGATCTATTAACGCACAGCCCAAACCACTGAACGGATTGGTTTGAAATTTGGAACACGGATAGGTCTTATGACGTAGACCTCCGCTAAAAAAGGATTTGTCCACGCGGGCAAAGCCGTGAGCATAAGCTAGTTTATTATAAAATTATACCGCGAGGCGTAGCTAACTAAATACGCCTCGCGATTTCACCCCGTTTAAATCTTAAACCTGAAGGAAAATTGGGATAAAGTGTAGCTTGTGTGTAATTCCAGTTTTTAACTAAGTATTTAGTACATATTATAAAGTTTCAACGCAATCGGTTTAGTGTTTTTGCGTGGTAGAGCAACAAACATATTATAATAAATAAATAAATAAATTTATTTTATTTGCAAACAAAATATGTAGATAAATATTAAACAATGTGCACTAAAACTATGTAAATGACACATAAAAAGCAGTAGCATTCGTAAACACACTAAAACATTAACAAATACATATATTTATTACATAGAGTCCATTCATTATGGATCTGCCCTCTCCGAAACTAGACTTATTATACTTAAGCCGCGTCTCCACCGCATGTTTTGGTTCAAACTTTCAACACAAACATCACAAAATGTTTCACAAAACATTGTCAAACAAAAAGTTTTTTTTTGCTCCAACAATTTTTTAGCTGTTCAAATCCGATGGAAAGCACGTACCTACAACAAAACATAATAATATGAATATTCATCAAAATCGCCGAGATTTTTTTGAATGTTGTCATGTTTATGTTGAATGTTTACTTACACTCACGTTTCGTGTTTCTAATCTAAAATCTGAATTACTGAATTTCATGGCAAGCGTAGCATTTTATTTCCTCCCAACAAACTTCTCAAAATGTATAGGTACTATCCTATATCACGCAAAGGAATTTGCTAAACTGTTTTGTATATAGAGAAATCAATCTTCACCTCGTTATTGGTTCAAAAGGATAGAGAAGAAAAACTTTCAGCTCTGTAATATCGGTACTTATGTATATTCCTTAATCCTGTGCTAAGAAATTGGAATCGTCCTTCTTCAAATACTATTTTGATTTACCATTCTGGTATTGATGGATAAAATTAAGACGAACTGAAAGGACCGTGCACTAAAAGTAATCTTGTGTCAAAAACCAAGACTCAGTTTGGGTCGCTGCCCTACGTTGGTCAGTTCCAACGTATTTGTTATCAATCGACGGGTGCCAAATTTATCGCATGTTCCTACTCCACGTCACATACATTAAACAATTACGACCAATTCGTTCACCAGAGATACCAAATTTATCCACACAATTGTCCCAAAACAACCACTTGACTTTAAACCTTCGTATCAAGAACTTAAGAGTTAGTTCAGCTTGGTTTTATAAATTTGTGGGTAGTCCGAAGTTTGTTTTGTTATGTTGGTATTTCAAAGTCACCGCTGCGCCGGGGCTCGGGGTGATTCGGTGCGAACAACGTCATTGGAGTGCAATAAGAATTGAGGAAGTGTTTTGGGTGCGGGGGTCCGTTTTCTTAATGTTGCCTTTGATGTTGAACACTTGTTTATAGGTATTATTTATATATCTTTTTTTTTTAATTCACATACATAGCAGTTACGTGGATCTGTCATTAAACGAAACTGGTTTTTTTTTTTTATACGAGATAGGCCTACGTTTGACCACATCCCAGGTTGATGAGTATCTTCAGAGTATTATTAGTTAAGATCGCCCTATGTATTGTCAATGCTATTCAAAGCAAAAATTTTACGCTTTCCTTATATGTACCGTTTCTGATCCATCATTGTTTTCCTTTTCATTGTTTATTTAACTAAAAACTCTCTCTTTCCCTAATTCTATAAACGTCTATAAAAGTCTATGGCTCACAATTCAATTTCTTGTTCATTCTTGATGAATCTACGTTTAGCTAACGGCAAGCCTACAAGCCGAGATATAAAAAAGCTTGTGGCAAACGCTAAGAATGTGCCAGGAGAACAGTCCTTGTGGAACAAGTGAAAATTAAAAAAATTACTTTTTAAGAACAAGCTGTTATTATTATTACCATGAAGCACCAAAGTAATCATCAAGACGAATCAAATGAGCCCAAACTCGTTGGGGTTGTTTCATTTAATTACGGATTTCCTATGACTATGGCCACCTTCCAGCTCCATCATCAGATTAACTCGATGTCATAATAATATTGCGTTGTCATATGATTTATACCAGCCGATACCGATACCGATTTTAGCTCAATCGGAAACCGGGAAGTGGATTACCGCAAAGAACAGAGAACCGTGAAACTCGAAAGATTTGATTACAGAAGGCATCGGACAGGTAAAAGTATATAAAAGCTTGTAAAAAAATAATTATTCGGAGGAAGACAGAGGACCGAGTTAAGTGGCGTGCCATGGGGGAGGCGAACGTGGGCTGATGATGATGATGAAAAAAATAATTACTTCTCTCATCTCAATAATTTTTTATTACGTTTAGCGCTTGCCTAGAGAAATAGTTCACAGAATTTGTGCAAAGCTGAAATCTGAAAGAGAATAAAAGCAGAAGTAAGCAGCAATCCAGAAGTGTCGTTGGAGGCCGGATCGTGTCCATTCCCACGGACAACGGATGAGGCGGTCACTACCAGCGAGATGACGGTAGGGGTGGGACACTGTAACATATCGATATTTTAAGAGGAACTTAATTTATTAACTTGGCACTAACAAATTACACTAACGTGAAGTCCTATTTAACCCGTAAAGCCGACAGATATTATCGTCTGTGAATACTACATTAAAAAAAACTGTATTGTTTTTGATTGACACTGTATGCAATTTTTTCCGTATCAGCCTTACTAACTTACTAGCTCTCTTCTCATAAGTGCCGAACGTTTAACATGGAAATGGACGCTGCTAAAGTAATCTTTTATAGATGCAATAATATACACAGGTCTCTATAGACAGGAGGTGCTGGCGTCGCCTTTAGACGTCTAACGATGCACCATTGTTACGTATTATAGATGGTGTCGATAAAGTAGGCTGGGTAAATCGTTCCCTGGCTTCACTGAACTGGAACACAGCAAAAACCACTTCGCAAAATGGTTTTGTCCAATGTCACACGCCACGGCCGAAGCCTACCATTAGCAGTTAAATTCCCATTTCGCGCTCTCCACATAAATAAAGATATCTGACGTGAGATAAGAAACCTCTAAGCTTTTCGTTCACGTGTTCGCATTTTTTCAAGATGTTCTAAATAAAGTGAAATGTTTAATTTACCACATTATATATTTTGTACCTAGCAACCGAGACAGGTAAGAGTGATTGCACAGATAATTACGTAAGCTGCGAGAAAGACGAGATCTTTCAGCGAGATCTTCCAGATGCACACTAGTTATCCCACTGGGTAAGTCATGTCGACTCGATCATTTATTCGGGAAATTTATTCGTTTATCGTGCGTAATACACGTGTAAAGTTTCCGAGTAATTTTCTGTAATTTTGGGTTTTAAATGAGATTTTGAAGAATGAGATAATATAATTTTCGCCTGGACGCTACCGTGTTTCCGAAGGCACGTAAAACTGTGGTCCCGGTTGTTTCCTATTAGATATGTAGGAGGCAGTCGTTAGGTCATGTTGCAGGCCCTGTAGCCCCTTGAAAATGCAACATACTTATGTATATGTTGGCCACACAACCTTTAAAATTGTGATTATGCTTTGACTCTAAGTAGGGTAACCTGTTTGTTGGAGTATATAAACCCCAATTATTATGAGAGCGGTGGTGGTAGAGCTATGGTATGTATAGGTGTAGGGGAGCCCCCACAGCGCATACGTCCACGTTCGTCTCCCCCGGACAACGGTACAATCGTTCTGACCACAGTAACGGAGTGGAAGACCGGGGAAAGCTTTCTACCGGCTAAAGTGTGCTGTGCTTTTCGCTATTATGAAGGAGTTTGTGCGATTCGTGGAGTTTAAGGCCATGCCTAAAAATCCCAGCTGGACGCCTTAGGGCGATTCGACCAATATAACTATAATAATATGAGAATTTCCTATTATGTTATACCTACTGATGGTTGGATTTGGCCTTGGCTAGTCACCACTCACTGGATCGATCCGTGTCGCCAAGCGCTCATTCTTACCTTGTTCTGGAACGGTTTTCAGTGAAGTCAGGGAGGCATTTTTCACGCCTACTTAATTAACACTGCGTTGGCTATATTTACATACTACATTATGCACTTATTTTACAAGCTTTTATTTACTTTCACCTGTCCGTTATCTGTCTGTCTGTCTGTAATCAAATTTTGCAAGTTATATTTAACCCGCTTCCCGGTTTCCGATGGAGCTGAAATATTGCATGCAAATCTGATAACAATTCAATATTATTATTATGACATGGAGCTTATCTGATGATGGAGCCTGGAAGACGGACATAGGATCTTCGTAATTAAACGACGCAACCCCATCGAGTTTCTGCTCATATGATATACGTCTTGACAAGTACCTTGGTGCTAGATACTAGATGGTAATAGTAATAAAAGCTTATTTTTAAAAAGTTTGTTTAAAATTTCACTTGTTTACACAGTAACAATAGATTAACCGAACTAAAAATTAAATATTATAAAAATACAAGTAAGTTATACAAACGAGATTTTCGATAAAAAATCGGGGCCTTTAAAATATTATAGAAAATTGGCATTACTTTTCGCAATACCCTACCCCATCACTACGAAGAAACGGGGTCATTCGCCCTCCCACAACAAATCATTTTTAATTATGTGTGTATTCTTCAATCTTCCCATTAAAGAGTTGAACAATAATGTCCCTGCTCCTGATATACCGGCCAATGGCATCCTCGGGTCTTTGACCCCTTTTTCGCGAAGGATGGGTCTAAAATGGGTCAAATGTCCGTCCCAAATTTGGGTCAAGTATAATTGATTGATTTACGTTGAAACGTTACGATTTGGTCGAAGGGTCCACGAATTGGGTTATTGTACGAATTGCTTTGGATTATAAATTGCGGTTGCTTTGTTTAAAGTTGTGATCTCGCTCTCTTGGAATGGTTTTTTGGTACATTTTAAAATGTTAAACTTCATATGATAAATATAGTTTTTTTTATTTATTATAGGTTAGCCTTTGACCACGATCTTGAGTGATGTTAAGCGATGATGCGGCCGTAGCAGGCTAAGCCTAGAAGGCGGGATAAATCCCTCCCTGCCTGCACTGAACATCATGCCGGAACAATACGTGTTCCATATTTTTTTAAATCAATCTACATTTTCTGTAGATCGGCTTGTGGCCGATCTGTGGTTAATAAAAGTGTTCTTTACTGCTGTAGTAGCTGTAGTATTGTTAGTTTGTTTTTCTCAATAAAGGAATTTGGCACGATTAAAAAAAAATTGAAAAAAAAAATCTACATTATGGACAAGAAATAATTTTAGTCAATATCCCTATTTCGGACTAAAAATATTTTTAAAAAATTGACTATGTCAATATCCCTAATACGAGTATCTATCTATTTTATTTATGTATACCTATATATACATGTAGGTAAAACCTCTTATTTAAAGTCGGTTAATACTAATGTAATTTTTATGGTCATTGCTTATCAGTAATATCAAAGTTACCCTCGACCATAACAGTTAATATCTTGCAATAAATTTCAATAACATAGAAAAAGAACAAGATGCGGGCGTGTTATGGCCCTTATAGCCCTGATTGCCGCGAGACCACGATCAGTGCCAAGGCTGGGCAAGGACAGTAGTCCATCCGGAGGGAATAGAGTTGACTAATCAATTTGTAGGAAATTTATACTTCGTTTCAAAAACAAAGATACTTTTTCAGGGTTCAAAGGTTTATATATGTCACGGCTAAAGTCCGAAGTGCGGCTACAACCTAGGTTTAGCTGGTTAAACCTAGGTGTATCCGATAATTGTCGGTTAAAGTTAGGTGTAGAACATTTATTCTGACAGTGGTTTGGAGCACTTGGATTTTCTGTAGAAGTGCTTCTTTATTGCTCTAGTAGCTGTAGTACAAACTAACAATTTGTTTTTCTCAATAAAGGCATTGGCCACAATTAAAAAAAAAATAATTTAGGACATGAACTACACGTCGATTGAATTTAATTTAGTGCCGCTAAATTCCGCAGGACTTCTTTTGTGAAAAGTAGGTACCTACTCTAGAATAATTATTGATAACGTATGGTTGTCTTTCATTTCTAAATAATTACCACCTACCACCAAAACGGTTCAGAGTGTTTGGTGAGCATACAATCAAAGATTTTATATAAACACAAAGAAGATGTAAGTCCCATTCCTCTTCTTTTCAAATCAGTAATTAGCTATTAATAAGTACACTTATCAAATTATTAACCAACTATTAATTTACTTATCTAAATATATAAAAGGAAAGAGTGACTGACTGATCTATCAACGCACAGCTCAAACCGCTGGACGGATTGACCTGAAATTTGGAAGACAGATAGATTTCATGACGTAGACCTCCGCTAAGAAAGGATTTCGCCATGCGGGCAAAGCCGCGAGCATAAGCTAGTTGATTCTTACACCAAAATAGTGATGAGCCAAGCGTATTTAGTATGAAATTAATACCTATAAATTTATTTCATTTTCACTTAGGTATGTCATCGTAAGTCATTTCCGCGCTTCACTGAAGACGCTATTTCCTACGAAAAAACAACCAACAAAAGGCGCAGGATGCAATTGAAGTACTAACAAAGGTTCTTAATGTGTGGTCCCGTAACCCGACCCTATGACATTGACATCATCTACCCTATTAACCCTTGATTGGTACATGCGGGCCTGGCAGACCACACAGCTTGAATATCAAGCTGTTACGATTTTATATGGTGTGTTTAATTAAAATAATTATAGGTACACTTATATTTTAAATGCAAAAGTAATAGTTTTCAATAATTTAAAACACAATTGGCACATTATCTATGTATCGTGTTGAAATTATTATTTAATTTTATTGACATTCTCAGGTTCTTCCTCGTAGCTTCATTGAAGACTATAATATTTTCTCGCAGCTTCCCACCTCCTCCGTACAGAAGTCCACCTACACTGTAAAGAACATACAAAAGGTAGTAGAAGTAACAAAGGTACCTGCTACCCATGCGCGCTATGTAATGTGTGGTCCCGTAACCCGACCCTATGACATTGACATCATCTACCCTATTAACCCTTAATTGGAACATGCGGGCCTGGCAGACCACACAGCGTTATTGTGCTGACAAACTTTGGTATACGAAGCAGTTAGGATTTATAATGGTGTGTTTAAGGCACAGATTACATGTTTTTTAATTATCGTTTTTGTTGTTTGATTTTATGTTTTTTATTTTTTTTTGTTTTTTAATTACTGATATTATAAGAGCGATAGGGACGATCTCTACTCGTTGAGCGATAGTAATAGTTTTAAATCAGTCAAAATACACTTGGCATCAGAACCATCGAGTAGTAAGCACATTTTTTTTATGACCAAGTCAACAAAGACATCTTCCCCTATCCGTTACAGTCCAAGTTTATCTAGATTCCTAAGAGTCAAAAGGTAGAACAATCTACAAGTGTATTTAATGGTCCTAAAAAGCTATATGTACCATCATATTGCATGCAAATCACGAATAGGAGATACCTATCCTTTTTGTAGCGTCATTATTTCGTGGTCGGCGAGACCGCTGCCAGACGGTTTAGAGGCCGGAATAAGAAAGCCCTGATTAATATTAATTTGGCGTATTGTCTAGCTATTTGTCCATATTATTATATTATACTAGCTGCTGTTTTACCCGCTATCCAGCTGCCCGCTGGGAGCTGACAGCTGGCATTAATATACCAACCATAAATATTATGACATCTACCCACCTAAAGTGTTAGTTTTTGGAGTTATTAAGCGTCAAAGTTGACTGCGTAAATCCTTTTCGTGCATAAGTAGCTTTGAATATATTTTTTAAGTTTAAGTGCAACTAGCAACATACCTCAAAGGACATAATTGTAGAAAATTTAATAGGCAATCCATATATAACAGATACTTTTATTTAGCCAATTAGTTTTTGTAATTCGTGGCCCCCTTTGCTAAAATAATTTTTTAGCATTAAATATATAAAAAAAAAGTTATTTTTTAAACTATACCTATTATGATATTTTTAAATTTGAAAAAATACTAACAGTGTAAAATATACAATGACTCGAAACACAAAAAAAATTGTTATTATTTTGTTTTTAGCCCAGTAAACGAAGGATTGTGGATCGAAAAGTCGAAAGCAGAAAAACTAACTTAGGAATTTTGTTTGGACAAGTTAGGAGATAAACATACTAAAAGTCCCCACCCCTCCGAGGTGAGCCCGAGGGGGGAGAGGCTGAAGAAGGTCCCATTTTTAGGTTTTTTGCTTATATGTCAAAAACTGTGCGTTGTACGATATTTTGTTGTACTACATTATAAAAGCTCATAAAATTTTCTATAACTTTGGCTTTAACACTTTTTATCTATCTCCAATCGTTGTCTAACTATGAGCTCCGAAACATGATCTTTTTTTAAAACGCTTATATTAGTTTTCCATACAAAATCGGTAAAAAAAAATTGAAAATTAAATTTGACCAACTTCTAGTTGTCGTACCATAATGAAACTTTGCCAATGTTTAGAAATCTGATGACAGTTCAATTATTTGATACTACTGAACTGATCTGATGATGGAGCCAGGAGGTGTCTACTGTAGACTGTAACTCTTCAATGGCTATTTGTAAACCTGTCGAGTTTGGTCACATTACATTCGAATTGATGAGACCTTTTCATAACACTTGCTGACGAGGGTCTGATAATGGACCAGGAGGTGCCTGAGTCTCATCAATTCGAATGTAATGAGCCCAAACTCGCCGGTTTTACTAATCGCCATTGAAGAGTTCCAATAAACCCCTCCTGGCTCCATCATCAGATCAGTTCAGTGGTACCAGATTATTGAACAGTCGTCAGATTTCTAAACATTTACAAAGTTTCATTATGGTACAACAACCAGAAGTTGGTCAAATTTTCTTTTCAAGATTTTTTTACCGACTTTGTATGGAAAACTAATAAAAGCGTTTTAAAAATAGACCATGTTTCGAAGCTCATAGCTGGACAACGATTGGAGATAGATAAAAAGTGTTAAGGCCAAAGTTGTAGGAAATTTTATGAGCTTTTATAATGTAGTACAACAAAATATCGTACAATGCACAATTTTTGACATATAAGCAAAAAACCTAAAAATGGGACCTTCTTCGGCCTCCCTCCCCTAGGGCTCACCTCGGAGGGATGGGGACTTTTAGTATGTTTATCTCCTAACTAGTCCAAACAAAGTCCCTAAGTTAGTTTATCTGCTTTCGGCTTTTCGATCCACATACCCTTTTTGGGCACTCATTGACTGGACTATTTTAGTTTTTTTTGATAAACCAAACCCTTCCAATACCGTTGTTTTATATCAGAAATGAAATCTACATCACCGGTTTATCCGAAATTGACACTGAAATTTGCCTCGAGGCTCTACATGGTCTCCCAGAGTTAATTAAATGAAGCAGGGTGGCGCGGCCCCTTTTGCCCCCCTCCTTGCTGCCAGAGGGGGTGAAAGGGGGGGTTTTCGATCTTAATCAGCTTTTTGGAGATGAGAAATCATTGTGCCAAAGTGCCAAGTTTCAAACCACTGTATGAAAACGACATGTTTTGCGCCAAGATAACGTCTTATATGGCATTTTAGAATATATTCAAAAAAGAAATAAATCCTATTTTTGAAACTATAAGTCCTGGCAATATACTATAAAGGTCAATATTGTAGTGAATTTAATGGAAAATTAACGTCTCCTTTACATTTTTATTCTAGCTCTCATAGTTTTCAAGAAAAACTAAAAATCTTACTAATATTATAAATGTGAAAGTTTGTAAGAATGGATGTCTGAATGTGTGTTTAATACTCTTTCACGCCTAAACGGGTGTACAGATTGAGCTAAAATTTTGTATAGAGATAGCTTAGACCCTGTAATAATACATAGGCTACATAAGTACTGCGGGTAAGACCGCTGGGCGCAGCTAGTAATATTATAGTTCTACTGTAGAGCAGGCCTTAAGTCTCCTTTACGTAAAGGACACGGGAGTGATACAAATTTTCGAAAGTCGTTTTTGCGAAGGTCGTTTTTGCGAAAAATATTCAAGTGGTACGTTTTTGCGAAGAGGTCGTTTTTGCACTCACACACACGCACACTCCCTGGATTCACTGAACATCATGCACTTGTTTGTTTTTCGCAAAAACGACCTTCGCCAAAACGTATCACTTGAATATTTTTCGCAAAAACGACTTTCGAAAATTTGTATCACTCCCAAAGGACACTACGGACTACGGCAACATAACTATATCAAGTGTAAGTAGGTAGTTACAGTACACGATAATACCCATAATCATTTATATCGGGTTCATTCCACAATTAAATCATTATCAGCAAGTTAACAAAGCGTTTATTATTAAAGCCCAATAAATCTTAACGCAGACAGACAGATATAGCGTGTATTTCACTGTGACAGACAGATAGATAGCGGATAATTATTAATTGAGGTTGTTATTAGATATATTCAATTTGTTGCTAACCTGAGACCGGTTATTGCTTTATTAGTGATAAGTGTTGAAGGACTTTTGATTGTACCTTATGACTATATACATGTAGGTGCAGGTACTCTTTAATATTCTGTCCTATAAAACTGAGTTAAAGAGGGCAATGTGTGGCTGAAGTGGCAATGGGCTGGTCACATTTGCCGCAGAACCGATGGGGTCTACCCCATCGGTTCTTGAACACGTCTACGTGTTCAAGAGTGTAGACAGCATCTCGGCAAACGTAGTGTAGGGCGAGACGGGGCGATGATATCCGGAAGGTCACTGGGAGTTGCTGGAAGAGAAAGACGGAGGACCGAGTTGAGTGGCGTGCCATGGGGGAGGCCTATGTCCAGCAATGGACGAACATAGGCGACGGTGCCACTTACCATCAGGTGGGCCGTCTGCTTGTTTGTCACCTATTACATAAAAAAAAAAAAAAAAACATAAGCTGATGTTGAAAGGAGGGCAATGTGTTTTTTAGCAAAGAAGTAAGAATACGAACAAGACGCTCACCTGATGTTAAGAGTTAAGAGATAACACTACCCATTATAATCATTACAGTGCCCTCAGTATTTCACACCACTGTGAAATTCTAGGTACAGTGCACCAACGCTTCTTACTCAAGAGTCATAAGATGTTAAGACTCTTAGCTCAATACCTAATTACACTAGCTATAACGGTGCCCTCCACCCGAAGCACAGTAATGTTTGCACATCACTGCTCAGGCGGTAGAATAACTGGCACTGTTGGGGTACCCACCAAGACGACCGCGGACCCCCTGTAAAGGAAGACTACCCCCGGTGTGTATTTTTATTAACATGAAGCCATGTGTATGACGATGTAGAAACCAAAAGGATTTTCTAAATTGGTTCAGTTTTTCTAGTTTCAGGACTGCGATTAATTGGTGAAAATACATAAATAAAATAGGAAGTTATAGGATTAAAGGACATTAAATAGGCCATTGTAGAATAAAAATACAGTGTCCCAATAAACAGGTTAATCATGTCCCAGACTCCAGACAAGGTCAGTAATATCGATTGTGTAATCGAATTAATATCGATTTATGATTGCATTGACGTGCAATCGTAAATCGATATTGCATTTTGAAGACAATACATAATATTATGTAGTTATCTACCGTTACAATACAATAGGTGTACAGTTATTGAAACAAAAAGTTTAAAACTACATTAAGGTGCAATGGGCGGCTTTCTATGGTATCTATAAGTATTCCTATTTGTCCTATTTATGTCCTATAGATTGCCCTCAGGCATGGGTGTAGCCACGTTGGGGCAGAGTGGGGCGCTTGTTTATATAATACTAGTGTGCCCAGCGGTTTAACCCGCTGTTCTATAGCCTATGTGTTATTACAGGGTCTAAGCTATCTATACCACCATTTCAGCTCAATCGGTCTACCCGTTTAGGCGTGAAAGTGTAACAAACATCCTGTCATCTATTCTTACAAACTTTCACGTTTATAATATTAGTAAGATTAGTAAGACGAAGAGGATTTTTTCATGGCGTTATAGTCTAATGGTCAAACCCCTTTAGCCCGAATACTGATGTATTCGGACGAAGTGCTAAATTCTTAAAACAAAATGTCAAAGACACTTTTTTACAAATCCAATTCAGTGTTTCCAGTTTGATATATTTAAAAATGATTTATGAAAGAAAAAAATTGTTCAAAAATTCTTTTCATGCCATTTTTAAATACATCAAACTGGAAACATTTTAAAATTGTGTGCAATAATATTATGGAGGGCTGTTCTTTAGGAATTTTCAATAAATTAATTCTATGAATTTATATTTTGAAATTTGTCAAATAGTGCGAGCGAGAGAACGTAACTCGATATACACGCTCTTAATAAAATTTTCCAACGAGTGACCGATGTAAATACATGCACTTACAATATTTATTTGGAGCAATCTCGCGAATATTCTAAAATAGTGTTTACTACCGTTTTACAGGTTTATTACCCTTTGGCGGTGAAATTGAAGCGCATCAAAAACGTAGTAAATGTCGTTCGAGTTATTTTCGAGCGGATTCACTGAATTTAGGAGGGGTACAAGTTATAAACCTAGAAGGAACCTACTCCATACATTCCTTGATAATAACTATACTTGTCAACAACGATTCGATAAAGCTGTGCCCAGGGATTTCACCTTCTGAAAAGTAGCCTTTGAGTTAATCTAGGGCCCCGACGCGGATGAGTGGTTCGGCGTACCTGTTGCCCCGGCATTATGGCGTCCCGCAGGATCACCCCCAGATTTTTAGTGGGTATCGCCGCCGCGCCCATCTTCGGCGGGGGAGTCCCACATACCGCCCCGGGTAAAAAAAAAAGGTCTCCCCTAGGTTTTTAGTGATAGTATACAAAAAAGCTCTAGGTATCCCCATCTTCGGCTGGGGAGTCTTACATACCGTCCTGCGCTCCCCGGCGGTGCAAGGTGACGATGTGTAACGCATTTTTCCTTTGTAAAAAAAATCTCATTCTTTCCGGCCATTTCTGTGTGAAAGAATAATAAACATACAACTTTCGTGTTTTATTATACTAATAGGAAATATTGAACTTCTTCCTGGCATACGCTACACATCCCGGCTAATAAATAGCCAGGGTCCGCTTTCCCAATTGAACTAAATTAAATTATTTATTATTAAACAAAAATTCCGCTTTACCTCATTCCTTGGACATAGTGGAAGCACAACATGAACAAAAGTGTTCGGCTGTAAAACCACGGTGATTCTGAGACAAAAGGAACTAAACAACTGCTCACTCGTAAATTTCATCATAAAAACGACGCGCGGTTCTGAAGAAAATGAAAGGAACACCTATGTTGGTCGTCCAGTCCTAAAGTGCACATCTCCACCATATAAGATTCCTGGAGTTTATTGGTAAGGCGATTGGATGGCACTGAGCGAATTCTTGTAGTATGTATATTTATTATCTTATAAGGACTTCGTTGCGTTTTACAGAAAATTTACAGTGTCATTCTACTATAATATGCGTATATTATACATATTTAAACCTTCCTCTTGAATCACTCTATCTATTAAAAGGATCAAAATCCGTTGCGTACTTTTAGAGATCTAAGTATAAATAGGGGTCTGTACCTACGCGGAAAGCGACTTTGTTTAATACTATAAATAAAAAAAATTAAAAAAAATATCATTTATTGTCCAGATTACATACATCAAATAAAAAAAGAGAGTAGAGTGTAATAAACAAAACAAGATACATGATAAGAAAAAAAAATTGGTACACAAAAACAATGAGAAAAATGGACAAAAGGGGGGCATTCTATGTAGTAATTATTTTATTTTGCGTTTTTACTTTAGGTACACATAACAATGCCTGAGGGGCTATTGGCTAATTCTCACCCACTACGATTTATGGCAACTTCAATGTACATTGCTGCTTTTGTTACTTTACTCATATTAAAAAAGGAGGTTTAAGCAAGTAATGTACGCAAAATTTTCTATAGATTCTTACATGTCGTTTCGCGATAGCCAATAGGCCCTCTGGTCCGAGCTACTGGCGACTGGCACGAAGACGTGGCAGAGGCTACCGGCTACCAATTCCTCCAGCCTTACCAGGAACACAATTCATCTGTGCATTTTGCTGTTGACATTGCCTTTCCCGTGGCTACCTTACAGACAGTCTCGCAAGTTCTGTTGTTGTGCAAAAGGCCGGTAATTAATAAAAAAAATAATGGGGTTTATACTCCAACAAAACAGGTTACACTGTCAGAGTCAAATCCCAATTTATAGGTTGTGTGGCGAACCTTTATGTTGCAGTTTCAGGTCGCCGAGATTATTACAGGGCAGGGGGATACTTACCTATGTTCTTAGTTACTTACTTGGTAGGTATGTGGATACTTCTTCTTAAATCGCTTCGTTCGAGGCAGAATGGTCGTGGTCGTCATGATGAGTCGTCTACGATATGGGCAGATGTTGCTTGCCTCACTTTGTTTCGCCATTTCTCTATTTGTTGTCCCTATATAAGTTCCTATTGGTTGTCAGTCTGAAGCACTCATGCAAGGGGCCACTCAGTGACCTTGGTCTTGTGCCCTCCACCTTTCCCTGCACCACTAGCCTTTCAATGGAATCTTTCTCTCGCAATGATAAGTGTCCAAAAAAATTCAATATTCGAGATTGTACGCAGTGGATACTTGATACTTACGAATAACCAAGCGCCAAGCCAAATATATGCCAAGCGAATGTCATTTACTTACCTACTAACAAACGTTTATACAGTAATTCTTCTGTTGTTCTAAGAGCACCAGTCCTTCCATAGTCATGAAAGTCCCTCCCTCAATTCCCCCACCAACCACTGGGAGCGATGATTTACGCAAAGTCAAGAAGAGAGATTTGGAAGGCACCGAGTCACTGAGTGACGTATCATAGCAGAGCCTGTGTTCTCCAGTGGCAGTAGCAGGACGTATGGGATCCCGACGAAACTTCAAAAGTAGAACTGTCATCCCATACATTGTACTATTGTGAATGTATGGGATGATAGTTGACTTGACTGCAAGACAAGTCTACGCAGCGTCAGTGCTTGAGGGGGTTAGGCTGACGTTGACAAAAGCACTTATCAAGGCCATATCAGCCGGTCGTCGAACTTGCAGTGCAAAAATCTGCATTGTATTCCATATTATAAGCACGTACAGTCTAGACAAACGTTCTTGTATGCAAATCAACTACATTGTCATTCGATTTTCGGCAGTGGTCGGTATGCATGTGTTAAGGGGAAGAGTTATGGAGACTACCCACATAGTATGTTACACGTATGTACTTAATTATTATAATTGATGAACTTACTAGGAACCTACTACTCCCTGAAAAGCAGCTCTTGATGTAATTGCACATACTTCGTAGTCAAGATTATATTTTTTTCTAGGCGCTCGTAGCAAGCTGTTCGTGCACATATTAGCATTCGTTTCGTTTGGAGCGGGCTACACGCACAATTGTCGTAGTAAGAATTATAATATTTTTTCCAATCTGCACCTTGCCCCCAAGAAAAAAAAACTGGATCCGGCGAAGCCCGTACCTCCCGAGGAAGAAGCACGGTAAGCGAAGATGTTGTTAAAGATGGTAACATGAAACCAACCTTAAGCCCCCCTGATGGTAACCTTGAAGGTGAAATAAATCCTGAGTTCACTGAATGGTCGGAACGCGGTTTCAATTTAATTTTTTTACAAAAAATTACGCTACTTTATACCATCCTACTTAAATTATAAACGCGGAAATATGTAAGAAAAAATATGTATGTGTGTGTGTAAGAATTTCTGGATGAATGTTTGTTACTCTTTCACGCCTAAACGGGTGGACTGATTGAGCTGAAATTTGGTAGTGAGATTAAGTAAGTATACTTATCATATATACTTAAAAATAAATAAAAAATATACTCACCTATCACATCGCCTTAACAAACACTAATCTAGACTTTCAAAAGAATGGGATGCCCAAAATAGACTCAGTCTAGGTCTCCTTTTTAAAAGTCTATCCTACGATCTAGCGATGGCACAGAATGATTTAACTATTCTATGCAATTATTAGCATACAATGTTAAAAAGTCTAGACTATTACGTCATAAAGATACCTAAATAATTATGGATGATAGAGTGGTAGGTAGGTACCTAGAATTTTACATAATTAATCTTTATAAATAAGTAATAAAAATGAATTAATAATTATAATAGAATAACTCTTAATTACATAATATACATATCAAGTTAAAAGAAACAATACAAACTTGAAACTAGAGGTAAGCCATTGGCGGTCTTATCGCATAAAGCAACCTCTTGCAACCTGAGGGCCTATTGGCTATCGGAAAACGACATGTAAAACACTAGAATCCATAGATAAAATTGCGTACATTACGTGCTTAAACTTCCTTATTAATATGAGTAAAGTAACAAAAGCAGCAATGTACATTGAAGTTGCCATTAATCGTAGTGGGTGAGAATTAGCCAATAGCCCCTCTGGTTGGAAGGAACAATTAGAAAATTGGTAATGTGCTTTTTTTGTTTACGCCGGGGAAAATGCATAAGGCATACCCTCCCATACGGGGGTATGGGAGGGTTATGTGGGACTCCCCGTGCAGAGCGACTGCACGGGTATACCCACTAAAACAACCCGGCGGCACTCCCGCATCGTCTTTGTGACGGAGGTCTGGGAATCGGCAGAGCCTTGCATCCAGCACCAATTGGCAATGTGCTCTGGTGCTGGATGCAAGGATAAAACAAAGTCGCCTTCCGTCTGTCTGTCCCTATGTATGTATCTTTAACACTACGTAACGGATTTTGATACAAGTTTTAGGCTTCCGTAGTGAACAAGGAAGACTTATATAGTTTCGCTTTGTCCGTCCGTCCGCAAAATGAGGGGCAGGTTGCTAAAAAACTTTTTTGATTTAGTGATCCATTTGAAAGATATTCAAGTTCAAAACTTTTTTTAATAAAAGGTGATTTGAAGCGGTGGTGGCCGAGGGATTATATGTGGTGGTGATGTGATTCTGAATCCACCATAAGACAAATCCATGTTGCCAGTCGATTAGACCGCGAGGACGTTCTCAATTTTTTTTATGAGTTTATACATAGAGGTATAATCTAGAAGTACATATAATAAAACAACTATTTTCTTAAATCAACTAAATTTATTCAACCATAACTACTATGAATTATGACTATCTTACTAGCAGTGCCCCTATATAAGCGTTAATTAATCTTATATTGGATAATAATTATGATAATTACAAGAAATTAGACCAATAAATAACGTTCAATATAAAGAAAGAGAAAGGGAAGAAGAAGCGAGAGAACCGATCTATGTATAGCGCTGTCTCCCTCCCGCATAAAACAATGTCAATTTGTGAGAAAGAGACAGATATATTTTATAATAATTACTACGGCACAGAAAATGTCATATTGTTGTTTAAACATAGGTAAATTTTATATAATAATTACAAGAAAGTAGACCAATAAACGACGTTCAATATAAAGAAAGAGAAAGGGAAGAAGAAGCGAGAGAACCGATCGATGTATAGCGCTGTCTCCCTCCCGCATAGAAAATGTCACATTGTGAGAAAAGGACAAATATATTTTATAATAATTACAAGAAAGTAGACCAATAAACGACGTTCAATATAAAGAAAGAGAAAGGGAAGAAGAAGCGAGAGAACCGATCGATGTATAGCGCTGTCTCCCTCCCGTTGCAGAAAGTATCGTATTGTGGGATAGAGGCAGAAGTACTCGCTCGCGGCTCCGTTGCAGTAGGGAATATGTGCTGAAAAAGAGAAACAGATATTAATTTCCGAACTCTTTCGCACAGTCCGATTCTGATCAGTCACTCCCGTACCCGTATGCTATAACGTGGGGTTGTTCAAATCAAGAGTAAATAGTAACAAGTGAAATTTAAAAAATACTTTTTAAAAACAAGCTTTAATTATTGTTTTCATCTTGCATCATAAAGTACTCGTCAAGACGAATCAAATGAGCCCAAACTCGATGGGGTTGCGTTGTTTTATGACAGAGTTCCTTTGGCCACCTTCCAGCTCCATCATCAGATCAGCTCGATGTCATAAAAATATTGCATTGTCATCCGATTTACAGACGCATGCAAATTTTCAGCTCAATTGGAAACCGGGAAGTGGGTCGAATTAAACTTGCAAGATTTGATTACAGACAGACAGACAGACAGACAACAGACAGGTGAAAGTAATATAAAGCTTGTAAAATAGGTTCCTGTTCCTACTGAATAAGCGTGCTACAACTTCGACTGCATCGTCACTTACCAACAGGTGAGATTGCGGTCAAACGCTTGTTTAGTCTGCTATAAAAAAAAGTTACTATTGTTATCCAGTCACCATTCCAGTTAAGAGCGTATATATCGAGTGACCCTCTCTCGCTCGCACAATTTGACGAATTTTGAAATATAAATTCGTGGAATTAATTTATTGAAAATTCCTCTGCAGCCCTCCGTAATATTATTGCACACATTTTAAAAGTGTTTTCAGTTAGATATGTTAAAAATGGCATAAACAGATTTTGAAAAATAAATGTTTGTTCAATATGCTCCCCATCCCATTTTTTATATTTCAAATTTCGTCAAATTGTGCGAGCGCGCTCTTAAATCCAATCCAGTCTAATCACCATTCTTGTCCAGTCATCATTGTAGTCCAACTGCCTGAGCAGTGATGTGCAAACATTACTGTGCTTCGGTAGGAGGGCACTGTAGCTAGTGAAATTACTGGGCTAAAGAGTCTTAACGTCTTATGACTCTTGAGTAATAAGCGTTGATGTAGTGCACCTAGAATTGCACATCATTGTGAAAATCTGGGTAGCACTGTACTGATTATGGGCAGCGTTATCTCTTAACATCAGGAGAGCGTCTTTCTCGTCTTCTTACTTCTCCACATAAAAAAAAAACATATCTGATCCAGTTAGTCTATTATCTATGTCCAGTCGAGTCACCATTCCAGTCCAATCATCATTCCTCTCCAGTCATCATTCCAGCCCAATCACCAGTTCAGTCAAGACCAATAAAATAAAGTTCATCCCTTGGGGTATGAATTTAGCAAAATGCCATTTATATTCGTATAGAACTTGACTTGCTTCTTAAAAGGACTCATAGACTACTAACGCTCTTAGTTTTGAAGTGATGAGTAAGTCAGAGAATCAGTAAGGTTAACACTTTTATAAACCTTTAATTATAGATAGGTTAAATTCTTCATCGTCATCATCAAACCACATTCGTCCACTGGATAGGCTTCCCCCATCGCACTCAACTCCGTCCTCCGTTTTATGACGAAAGGTTTAATCCTTACCTTAAAAGCGTCCAAATCCCTAGACAGGTCCTCATCAGAATACCCCTTCATAGCCTTAGTAGCGATCGGGCCCATATAATTGTTGACCACAGCAAACTCGAATAACGAAAGGAACACGAATACGGAGCAAGAAGACATCCAAACGTCTATTGCTTTCACGTACGAGACTGGGGGTAGACTCTGCTGCGATTGGGTGTTTTGGGTCGCTGAAACATAGATTATAATAGATAAAAGCTCCCGGGTCCTTGAGGTCCGGGAGCTCACCGCATTTTCCAAAAATTATCTGAGCGCTTGGTCGAGGCGACATGTGACCGAAATGCTGGAGTATATTTGGCCCAACGTATAAGTATTGCCATTCAACGTGGCAATGCTGCCAGCATTCTGGGCACTCTGCCATCTGACAGTTGTTTGGAGCACTTGGATTTTCTGTAGATCGGCTTGGGGCCGATCTGTGGTTAATAAAAGTCCTCTTTACTGCTGTAGTATTGTTAGTTTATTTGTCTCAATATAGATAAAAGTGTTTTCAATATCACACTACATATTACAAACGCGTAAGTTTTTCTTGGTTCGTTTTGAACCATTATTTGAGGTGAAGACTATTTATTACTAACCGGGGGTACACTTCCATTGCAGGAGATTGTCTAGGTGGGTACCCCAACAGTGCTAGTTATTCTCACTAAGCAGCTATGTGTAAACATTACTGTGCTTCGGTAGGAGAGCACTGCAGCTAGTGAAATTTCTGGGCTAAAGAGTCTTAACATCTTATGGCTCTCAAGTAAGAAGCATTGGCGCAAGGAAATTATGGGCAGCGTTATCTCTTACCATCAGGAGAGCGTCTTGCTCGTCTTCTTACTTTTTTGCATAAAAAATGTTACCTAAAGTGAGCAGCGAAGTGACCCCAAGTGTGACCCTGGCCGGTATGGCCTCAGGGGGCCTAGACAAGCACCAATCG
Organism: Hemithea aestivaria; assembly: GCA_947507615.1. NCBI lineage: Eukaryota > Metazoa > Arthropoda > Insecta > Lepidoptera > Geometridae > Hemithea > Hemithea aestivaria. Next base: position 4,672,145 of record OX382348.1, on the reverse strand, counting down.
TTTGTCGCTATCGCTAAAAAAATGTACTGAGATGACATTCGTTATCGAAAAACAAACGAAAACGACTGTCATCTCAGTACATTTTTTTATCGATAGCGACAAGCGATCGGCGCTTGTCTAGGGCCCCAGGTTTGATCCAGAACGATATCCAGGACATAACCACTATGAGCGCAGACGGTATGTATGTGTGGAAGAGGTGGTAGCCGAGACTACGGCGTGGCGTAGGTTGACTACGGCTAGGCAGGTGAAGTTCTTAACAACCAATCGAAACGATGGATCGCCAGTGTATAGCGAGATCGTCAACGATTTCGAAGGCTTGTTTGGTGCAATAGATCGTTGACGTTATCGCCTCGATCGATCGTACCGTATGTGACAGGCTTTAACGAGTACCTACTTTGGTGGTAAATGGTTACCAGGGTCTGATGATGGAGTTGGAAGATGGTCACAAGAACTCAGTAATTAAATGCTTATTTTAAAAAGCATTTTTTAACACTTGTTTTCACGGAAAGATTCAACACAAAATCTCGTGCTAGGGTGTCAAATTACGAAATTTTCTTTAAGTTTCTGACCTAAAGTAAGCAGAAATTTCCTCATACATACCTAATGTGAGCAGCGAAGTGACTCCAAGTGTGACCCTAGCCGGTATGGCCTCAGGTTTGATCCAGAACGATATCCAGGACATGACCACTATGAGCGCGGACGGTATGTATGTGTGGAAGAGATGGTAGCCGAGCCGACGGCGTAGGTTGAACACTACGGCTAGGCAGGTGAAGTTGCCTGGAAAAGATTAAGGGGTTAAAAAGGTAGTACTTAAGGAATATCACCAATCATTTACTGGTGCGGTCGTAGGCTTCGGTAGTGACTATAGTTACTACCCACTGGACAAAACCTTGTCGAAAAGCGGTTGTTATGACTGTTCCGACATGATGTCCAGTGCAGCCAGTGTTTTATGCTACCATCTACGGCCACATCGTCGCCTAACATCAGCAAAATAAAAACAGGGATCTTTAAGGTAGGCTGCGGATGAGTGCTTCGGCGTACCCGCTGCCCCGGCATTATTTCGTCCCGCAGGAATATCCCCAGTTTTTTAGTGGGTATCCCCGCCGCGCCCATCTTCAGCGGGGGAGTCCCCGACCCGCGTCCCCCGGCGTGGGGTGATGATGCGTAACGCATTTTTCCTGGGTCAAAAAAATTAAAAAAGGATCTTTAAGGTAGGTAAATTTTACGGGGAATGACTTTGCTAGACAAGAAATAGGTATTTTTATCTATGGCTTCTGCCCCGTACGGACGTACAAACAAATTTGTTAGGTTATCCAAGTTAACCAAGTTGTTACGAATCATGCAACAGAACAAATTTGTTCGTACGTGCGTACGCAGCTTAAGGTTTAAGATGCACACTTACCAGTAGAATATTCAATAGTACAATCGCTAGTATAGTTGTTGGATATATCCAGTTGGGGTAACTCTATGTCAGGGTTGACTACCAGCGGATCCGTCAGGTTCCAGATAAATACTAGATCGTGGACTGTGTGGGACACTGGAACCAGATATTAAAACTATAAGTAGGGTATTAATAACTAAGATGAAGATAGACTTAGCTATCAACTGCCATCTTTAAGACACGAGTGAATTGGTATTAGTACCTTTTTAAGCATCTCACGTAAGATGTGGTCAAACGTAGCCCTTTTTAATATAAAAGGACCTGAAACTGCAACTTGGGGGCCATACAGCGTTTATTTTTAATGTGACTGTGTAAATAGGTTAACAAAAAGAGGCCCTCTTGGTTACTTTGCACCAGTGCAATCTATCTATCTATCGCAAATAACATCTTAGAGATAAAACAAAAAAATCTTAGAGATAAGAGCGATTCCACTTTGTCGCATCAATCACTATAACACGTTAAACGACAAATTTGTCTAACCGTGATTTAAGTGGTGGAAACTACTTACAGCTTTCAATCATCATGGAACAGCTCTGAGTGTCATGAGGGTACGACTCGAACTTCATCGCGCAGGACAACACCAATGTCAATCTGCAAATAGCATTTCACAAACGTGTTGAATAAAAGCTTGATGATATAGGAAAAGTCACAGGTTTCATTTGGACCAGAGGGCCTATTAGCTAATTCACATCCACTATTGATGACAACTTCAATGTACACCTTTGCAGCAGGTCCACTAGGTGGGCACCCCAACAGTACCAGTTATTCTATCGCCTGAGCAGATGTTCAAACATGACTGTGCTTCGGTAGGAGGGCACTGTAGCTAGTGAAATTATTGGGCTTCAGCCCAATAATTCACATTCTTTTCTGCTCTTCAGAGCAGTGGCGTAAATATAGGGTGGCCCCCGACCCTAGGGGGCCCTTGACCATAAGGTTTTCTATATTTATCACGGCGTCTGGATCTCAAAATTTGCTTCTCGAGTAGACTTTTGTGATCTGAATTACGAGTATAAACAAAAACATAAACTCAACGTCTTTGATATCCCCCCCCCCCCCCTTCCCCCCAACAACTTTTAACGTTTACATTATAACGTCATAATTTTTACTGGGGGCCCCATCCAAAGAATTTGCCACGGGCCCCATATAGTGTAGTTACGCCACTGCTGAAGAGTTAACATCTTGTGACTCATGTCAAAGAAGAGTTGATACCGACATGGTCGAGTGGCATAACATAAAGGAGGCCTATGCCCAGCAGTGGGGCGTAGAAGACAGTGTCTCTTCAAAAGGCAAGTGAAAAGAGTCTTGAAAGGTAGGCAACGTACCAGCGGTACCCCCGGTATTGCAGGTATCCATAGGCGACGGTGCCACTTACCATCAGGTGGGCCGTCTGCTTGTTTGACACCTATTACCTACATAAAAAAAAAGTGTATAATGAACATTACTAAGATTTACTTACTTAGACATATAAAGCAGCGTCTTATCATGGTACAGCCAGAGATAATGGTTGGGTATGCTCATCTCATGGAAGGTGACCTTCTTGGCGTTCTTGAAGAAGCAGTCTGGTCTCCATATGTTGTTCAGCCAGTCTACGTCCAGGATGCGGTACTCTTCGTGCATATTCTCTGGCAGTCGCAGGCGAGGGTCGCGCCAGGATTGGGCGAGGAAGATGTCTGCTACATACGTCTAGAATGAAAAAGGAAATGTTAGCAAATCTAAAGAGACCTTTCTTAACAAAGATTCCAAAATAATAGAGACGTGAAGCGACGAGTGAACTGGAAAGGCATTTTAGACTACCATAGAACTTCGTCAAACTTTTTTTTCGCTTATTTTTTTTTTTACTTTGCTTGAGACACCTGTGCCTCTTATCGGTTTAGCACTTCTAGGCACTGGGTACGTCTGCGATTCTGATTCTGAGCCTTAGAATTGGTCCACAAGTCAAGCATTTCATTCATAGATTATGTAGTATGTATTTAGATTATGTAGGCAGTAATGATCATTTTAATTTGGCATAGTTTAGTCTAATGGATGATAACTGGTATGGCCAAGGGCCAAAGGGGCTAGACTAGAATAGCAACTTCTTCCTGTTCGGATCGATCAGGTTACCAAATCATTTTTCTTCATTCGTTCTTTTTTCATCACACACCACAATCACCACAAAATCGAAAAGCCACACGACCAAAGTCAACTGAAAGACATTAGACCTCAGTTAATATAGATACCTTTTTTTAACTGAGTATATTGTTGGCCACACAACCTATAATTGTGATTTGACTCTGACAGTGTAAATAGGGTATAGGTTGGCTACACAACTTATAATTGTGATTTGACTCTGAGAGTGCAAGTAGTACCTGTTCTGTTGGAGTATAAACCCTTATTATTGTTATTATTACTATTTTACTCAGCTTACCATGCTCTCCTCATTGATGGAATCAAGAGACAGCACGGTGACATGGAAGTAGACTATAGTGGGTTGACCCAGCAGCTTGGGCGCCCGATTCTTGTCGTAATACTTCGCCTTGACTGGGAGGATGTCGCGAAGGGATAGACTTGATTCGGACTTCAGCTCGATTTCGGAGTATGTTGCGTTGGTTCTGAAATTAGAATTTGTTCTTATCATCATAAGAATTAGCAATTTCGTCCAATACTGGGCAAAATTTTACTTTATTTTGTGGCTATTTTAATTGTCTTTTTGGAGTGTTTTTTTTTACTTTTCTTTTGAGTTCTGAGGTTTAGTCTTGCGATTCTATTCTGGATGGCTAAAAATGTATCGCACTTCATTAAAACGTACAACCATAGATCTAGCATATTACATAAATGAACTAAGATTACAGTAACGCGTTATTTTTGCGCGTTACTGTAATCTTACGTGCTTGTTGCTCTATGTACGGGACTCTATCCATACAACATAAATTTTGATTAAGATAGATGGCGCCACGCGTCATTATCATTAGTTTTGAATGAAGTACCCTCAAAAGTATTAAGATCCAAAAAACTGATTTTTATACTTACAGAAAGCTAACAGCGGCTTGAACTCTCCCACACTCAGCATTCTTCAATAAACTCATTAAAACTGAGATAATGAACACTTTGAACACCATTTTGTACGTTTCACTTCACTTTTTCAATGTTTTGACATTATTTATTTATATTTGTTGAAGCGTTCATAGTAGAAACATTTTATGGCAAGAAGTCTTACATGTTTACACACATAATCGCTTTACGATACACCCTATAACAAAGTATCTGCATAATATAAAGAGAAAAATGTAGTATATAATATACCTAGGTACCTATTACTCATATCTACAGAATGTGTGAAACTATATACTAATATTATAAATGTGAAAGTTTGTGTGTGACTGTGTATGTTTGTTACTTTCTTCACACTTCCTAAGCGGGTGGTCCGATTGAGCTACAATTTGGTATAAAGATAGCTTAGACCCTGGAATAACACATAGGCTACCGGCTACAGTATACAGCGGGCAAAACCACTGGGCGCAGCTAGTAATATACAGATACTAAAGGGTAAATCCTGAGATCGGGCGTATTTAAGTGATTCCCGTGGCAGATTTTAAATCTTAGTATTATTGAATTTTACATGTTAAACATCTAATATCACATAAATATAAGTACATCCATCAAATAGGCATCATTATAACTTGTTTTGTTCAGAAGATATTTCAATTTAAATTTTTGGTGCCATGGGAATCAATAAAGTGTGCCTTGGGAATCAAAATTTAAACAATTTTGTTTGAATTCTAAGTTATTATCTAAATATTTACCTCTACATACTAATCATATAAAATAGAAATGATTAAAAACGGTAATCCAAATGAATAAACACCAAACATAACGTATTAAAAAGCTATATATTGGCAGTCTATATAATAATCGTGTAAACTAAATAAAATCAACGTATTGCTGTCCTAAACAATGTAAAATTATTGAATAAATAGTCCTAGAATATGAGATTTTTTTTCTCAGTCACAATCACTGACAAGATTCCCTCCAGAAGCTCTCCGATTGTATATTTATCATTAGTGAGGTTAATCTGGACTGAAGTTTAGTTTCGTTTTATATTTGCAGCATACCTCATATCATCTTAGCCATAGGACGTCTACTGCTGAACATAGACCTCCCCTTTAGACCTCCATATATATCGGTTGGAAGCGACCTGCTTCCAGCGTCTTTCAGCGACCTTTATAAGGTCGTCTGCCACACTTGTGGGTGGACGTTCTACGCTGCATTTGCTTGTCCGTGGTATCCAGTCGAACACTTTTCGACTCCATCGGCCATCCGCGCTGCGTGCTATGTAGCCTGTCCATTACCACTTCAGCTTCTTAATCCGCTGGGATATGTCAGTGACTTTGGTTCGTCTTCAGATCTTTTAGCTAAATTCGGCGGTCGATCTCTTTCTCGAAGTTGGGTCCTACCGAATTGGACTACTTATTCTAGGTACCGGACCTCTAACAGATACTGGGGAAGGCACAACATTGGCATTTGACTTAAGTTTGATCTTGTCCATGTTCATTTTAAGCTCACCCGTTGTGAAACTTGTTCTTGGTCTTGTTCGAGCATCATGCTGAGTGCCTCTATCGACTTCGCCATGACTACGATGTCGAGAGTAAACCGAAGATGAGCAATGTGGTCGCCGTTGATATTGATGCCAAGTCCTTGCCATTCCAAGAGCTTGAACGCGTCTCCCATTACCGCAGTAAACAGTTTCGGAGATATAACATCTCTCTGTCTTAAATACTCCTCTTCTCAAAGGAATCAACTTCGTGCTCTGCTCCTGTACTCAGACCAACATAGTGGCGTTAAAAAACAAACACTTCAACACTTTAATGAACCGATAGTCAATATGGCATCGCTGAAATAACTCGCGCAAAGTCCGTGTTTTCACTGAATCAAAGCTTTCTCAAAGTCCAGAAACGCTAAGCTTAATGGCAAGTTATATATTCTCTTGACTAACTTGCCGCAGCGCATGAATGTGGTCTATTGTACTAAAGCCTTTTCGGAATCCGGCTTGTTCGGGGGGCTGAAAGTCATCAAGTCTGCCCTGTCCAGACGACTCGTGATAGCCCTTGAAAACAGCAGCATATGAACATGGTTCAAAAGCGTAATGGGTCTGTAGTTCTTCAATAGGAATACCTCATAGGTGAGCCTTCATCCCAGAAAATGTCATGGGATTGAATTTTAACATCAGTTTGGTTAATCTGGACCGAAGTTGTAGCCAGCCCATAGTTTCGTTTTTAATTAGAAAATTTATTTTCTGATGCGCCTTTACTCGGGAAAATTTCACAATCATTATGGTATATAATTAATATCAGTATGTTTAACCTGGACTGAAGTTCCAGCCAGCCTACAGTTTCGCTATGTCTATGCAACATACCTCACAGGTGAGCCTTTCTCTAGAAGAAGTCATTAGAATATATATTAATAATATAAGTTTGGTTATTCTGGACTGAGGTTCCCGCCATGCTTTTTTATGTTTTATAGAGCTCCTATTTGATCCCATAGATTAAGGCACATTATGATGACATATCTTATGTAGCTATTTTTAGCCCATCAAACAAAAGCTGCTAATTCAAAACGAATTTATGGGCTGGTTGGAACTTCAGTTTAGAATAACCAAACTGTTATGAATATACAATCTGATTATGATATCTTCCGGGGTAAAGGCGCATCAGATAAAAAATTTGCAAATTTAAAACGAAACTATGGGCTGGCTGCAACTTCAGTCCAGATTAACCAAACTGATGTTAAAATTCAATCACATGACAGTTTCTGGGATGAAGGCTCACCTATGAGGTATTCCTATTGAAGATCTTGACTACAGGCTGGCTAGAACTTCAGTTTAGAATAACCAAACTGATATGAATGTACCATCTGATTCGTATCAGTTTGGTTATTCAGTTCAGTTTGGTTTTTCTGATTATTTTTATGGTGGGTCGTAATGGTGCCGCATAAGCCAGAGCGGCAGTCTACTATAGTACAAATGAAATATACATATAAAGACTCAAAATCACTTTCTTGCCTGGCTTCGCTGTAGTCGAGTAAAAAGTATAAAAAGTGAAAGAATGCGCAAGAAAACTCAGGGGAAAATTGATTACCGTGGTAAAACGCCATGAGAATCAATACCATAGAAATCAAAATTGTATAGTTTTTGGTCAATATTTTTAAATACCATAATTATAGACCAATAATAATAAAATATATGATAAACAATACCCTTTTTCTAACTACACACCCTAGTCAAAAAACCGTAATGGATAAATAAATATTTTTAAACATGGAAATGGTAATCAATGACCTAGTGAACCAAAACCACGGTAATCAATTTCTCACCTTCGTAAATCCCGTTTATAACAACGAGAGGAGCAACCCCTCTTTACGATGTTTAGAGCGCAATTGAACTTAGCCAACAGAGGGCGTACAAGCTTCTAAGTCTTGTGGTTTGTGAAATGTGGGTAGTTATGTCGCGCGCCATGGGAATCACTTTTTGACCGGGGACAAACCTAAATTTGTTATTTTTTCTGAAACTTCGCTGAGTACAGCCTTCGCGTATTTTTTAAATCATATAACAGTTCACCCTTTACAGCTTAAATCACAGCAATTAATTAAATACCTATTATAAGTTAGTGTAAAAAATTTATTTTGTTCCAAAAATGTGTAAGGGACACCCCACGGTAATCAAATATTAGGGCTTTTACATTTTTTTTCAGGTACTTGCAGCTAAATTTAAGCTGATGTTTATCTTGCATTGAGTAGATTAAACCTTAAACAAACAGAAAAAAAATACTTTTGGGTAGAATTTTTATGTTACGGGTAGTTTATTCCCAAAGACACGTAAAATTTTGTCTCTCAGGATTCACCCTAAAGCTAGCTTACGGCTTACACTCGCATGGAGAAATTTCTTTTTAGCACACGTCTTTTTTTTTTTATACGAAATAGGCCTACGTTTGACCACATTCCACCTGATGGAAAGTGAAAATGCGGTCGACGATGGATCACGTATGACGCCTAGAAAGGTACCTATTCACTCGTGCCTTGAAGATACCCAAGTTGTAGCGCTCAGGAAACACGGACGGGTCACGGGTCTACGTCATAAAACCTGTCTGTGTTCTAAATTTTTTTAACTCAATCTGTTCAGCGGTTCAGTCACTGCTCTAGAAAATCAGTCACTCATTCCTTTTATGTACCTACCTATATTTTGAAGGTAGGTAACCAAAATTGGATTTTAAATACAATCCAAAAGCTCTATTATGTTGGATTAAGTAGTTGAACTGCCGCTGACGAGTTGGGTTAAAATATTATGTCGTCATAAAGACGCCTTATAAGTACGTACGATAAAACGTTTCCCTAACATTTAACATAATATCTAGTTCAGTAAGATTTTTTGTTATACAATAAAGTATTATTTTCTTCTACCTCTATATTTAGATGATAAACATCCTGTATGCCTACAAAAATAGGAATAATCCTAAGAGTAAGGCGGCTGCATAGGTGGATATACGTAGGGCTTCATTACTCAATAGACAATTCAATATGGTGGGAATGACGACCTATTATATATAGGGTAATAGATATGTCTGACCTAGCTGTGCGGGGTTTGCGGGGTGTAGATATTTTTTGATGGTAATCAAAATATGTAGGTATTTCTGGCCCAGACCAGAGGACTTTTTGGCTATCGCGCATTGACTATCACCATAGGCGTACCCAGCTTCTGGTCTAGGGGGGGGCAGGCATGGGCGGATTCAGATTTTTTTACTGAACTTGAACTTTGTGCCTGTGCTATGTGCCATAATATGTTCTAACGTTGAGCAGGTAGGACCTATTTAAAGGTACTCCATACTTTGATTTCGGCTCGCACATAGCGTAAGAAAATTGAAATATTCTTCCTTTTATTCATTGAAATATTCGCCCGAGAAAATTTTATATTTTTGGTAACGAAAATACTGCAGTTAATTTGCTGCGAGCAGTAGAAAAATAAAAATATACTTCCATTGAAAAGCGCGAGCAGCTTGCTGCGAGCGCCAAGAAATTTTTTTATTTTTGGCAAGGAAAAAAGTGCGGTTAACTTGCTCCGAGCGGTAGAAAAATTATAATATTCTTCCTTAAAATAGCGCGAGCAGCTTGCTGCGAGCCCCGAGAAAATTTTATATTTTTGGTAGCAAAAATACTGCAGTTAATTTGCTGCGAGAGGTAGAAAATTAACATAAACTTCCATTAAAAGCGCGAGCAGCTTGCTGCGAGCGCCAAGAAAATTTTATATTTTTGGCAAGGGAAAAAGTGCGGTTAACTTGCTCCGAGTGGTAGAAAAATTATAATATTTTTCCTTAAAATATCGCGAGCAGCTTGCTGCGAGCCCCGAGTAAATTTTATATTTTTGGTAGCGAAAATACTGCAGTTAATTTGCTGCGAGAGGTAGAAAATTAAAATATACTTCCATTAAAAAGCGCGAGCAGCTTGCTGCGAGCGCCAAGAAAGTTTTATATTTTTGGCAAGGGAAAAAGTGCGATTAACTTGCTCCGAGCGGTAGAAAAATTATAATATTCTTCCTTAAAATAGCGCGAGCAGCTTGCTGTGAGCGCCAAGAAAATTTTATTTCTTGTTCTACAGATATTACATAAGACATTCGATTTGCAGGGGGGGGCAGCTGCCCCCCCCCCCCTGCCCCCCCCTGGGTACGCCTATGACTATCACTATTAGGTACCTAACAGACCAATTTAAAATAGAAAATTGTAGAGTTATAGATCGGTAAAACTATAAGACCTTTCTAAAATTTGTCGTGTAACGTGTTAGCTTTAATGCCGGGGCAGCGGGTACGCCGAAGCACTCATCCGCGGCCTCGACGGCGTTCGGTCCTCACTGACAGGAGGACCCCTCCGCGGCGGGGTGACGAGGAGTTTCACCCCACCCTCTCAAGGGGCGCGTGGAAACACCGCGCGCGCCACCTCGTGGGTCTGTTCTTGCGGCGACGAGTACCCCCGTACTCGCCGCCTAGACCCTGGTTATGGGGCTGGAGAAGGGCGTGGAAGATACGCCTCCAACGCCTTCTCCGAGCACGCATCGGGAAGTCAGTGGTGACCTCCCGTTTGAGACATTTCCTGGCTTAAGTATAAATTTATTCGTAGAGTTCAATCACTATATTACAGGCTCAGTGGCGGATTTACAGTCTAGGCCGCCCTAGGCCCCAGTCCATGTAATACCTGCACCCTTCACCGGGGGTAGACTTCCTTTGCAGGAGGTCGTCTAGGTGGGTACCCCAACAGTGCCAGTTATTCTACCGCCTGAGCAGTAATGTGCAAACATTACTGTGCTTCGGTAGGAGGGCACTGTAGCTAGTGAAATTACTGGGCTAAAGAGTCTTAACATCTTAGGACTCTTGAGTAAGAAGCGTTGGTGCAGTGCACCTAGAATTGCACATCATTGTGAAATTCTGGGTAGCACTGTACTGATTATGGGCAGCGTTATCTCTTAACATCAGGAGAGCGTCTTGCTCGTCTTCTTACTTCTCCACATAAAAAAAAAAAACCTACGTCGTATATAACATGTCTACTCCTTAAACAGTGGCGGATCCAGATTTTTTTTTCTTGTGAACAAGGTAGGTTTGTACATTTCAACGTTTACCTACAATTTGAATCTCTAAAATAGGAAATGTTATATCTCTGACAAGAACGTGTGCGTTAAACTCGTTCCGAATAGAATAAAATTTTAAAAACCTTGTAATGCGCGAGCAGCTTGCTGCGAGCGCCGAGAAAATGTTACGTTTCAGACTACAAAAGATGTGCATGCAATGAGCTCGTTCTGAGTGGTGAGCAAAATACATAATATTCTATTTATAATTAATTGATTTCAGGCCGGGAAAATTTTATATTTCAGGCTACAAAAGACGTGTTCTGAGCGGTGAGAAAATAAATATTCTTATTATAGAGCAGAGCCGCCGAGAAAAGCCCATGGCCCCTTGAAGCCTTTAAAATATTTACGTAGGTACTTTTAGTTATTTCTTGTCATCAGTGATTTTTTTGTCACGATTGGCCGCCCCTAATATCTGGCCGCCCTAGGCCCGGGCCTACTGGGCCTTAGGGCAAATCCGCCACTGACAGGCTGTATCTATAAGCGTTAGGATTTTTATCGCTTATGAGTTATGAGTCATCCATTAACCACGTAAGACTCGAGAAAAGAGAGTACTTATACTGTAGCTACGCTATCAAAAAATCCTAATATCAGTCAGGTAAGTGCTTCGAAACAGAAAAACATTTTCCTTCTTCCTTTCATAATTAAAATACCTCAAAAACACCCTAACATTAAGAGCACAATCACCAACATTCTCGTATTAGAAAACTGTCAAAAACCAATTTGCAATCGATGAAAATCGATATAGTTTTTATCAAAATAGGACATTATTCCAAACGCCCGATGAAAGCCACTCGCGGGGTGAAACTGTAGTTTATGTAAACTGGAGATAGGGTTTGGCCAGTGTTACAGCGGGATGTGATAGCATAAGCGTTAGCGATGGCGTGACCATATCTCCCGATTCCCGATTAACGTAACCGTTATACTGGTTATATTGGTAGTAGGCTTCGGCTGTGGGCAATCAACCACCTAGAGGAAGAAGTCCTAAACGATGGTCAGACCAGGTCACGCAACAGATGGCAATATCCGTCAACGAAACACTCCACACGGCCGAAGATCGGGCCCAGTGACTTATTATTAATTCGTTGGGCCCAGTGGAAAAAAATAGTTTGGACGAAGCAGCATGAAGGGAGTCACGATCCTAAACATTGAGGGACCGACTGAAAAGAGAGAGAGAGAGATTTTCAAGACACCATTTTATTATAGTAAAAAAACGTACATTGTATTATCGTCATAACTCGGACCAAACCCTCATATCCGATAGAATAGACACCTCTAACAAGATTAGCGGCGCGTGCTAGCAAAGTCCTGCGAGGTCACCTATCGCAAAACAACCGATTTAATATACATATATAGCTGTTTAGGCCTTAGCTTATAGTTCAATTTTAGCCCCTCCTTGAGTCGTAATCCCCGTTACTGGGGGTCGTGACCCACATCTTTCAGGATGCGATCGTAAATGATGGAGCGCCATTTGGAACGGTTGGAAAGGATTCTTATAGCTTCGTGCACTGGAGTATCGAGAGTGGTGCGGATCAGAGGGGCTATTGGCTAATTCTCACCCACTACGATTTATGGCAACTTCAATGTACATTGATCCTTTTGTTACTTTACTCACATTAATAAGGAGTTTTAAGCACGTAATGTACGCAATTTTGTCTATGGATTCTAGTGTTTTACATGTCGCTTTGCGATAGCCAATAGGCTCTCTGGTCAGACCAACGCATCGGGCTGAATCGGGCTACGACCTCAAGGTCTCCTTCGTTCAATTTTGCTATAAACCATAAGCTTCAGCCTAAACAGGGCCTATACAAATATAATTATTCCAATATATTTAAGTAAATTAAGACTAAAAAAATATACGTAATATGACATTTAAAATTATTTATTTAAAAGAACTTTTTTAATCTATAATTATGCAAGTATAATTACTATATAATCTTCAAATAATATATGTAGTTCTTATATTGCTATCGCAGTACATACAGATGTATTACTCAAGCCCTATCGTTTGACCTGATTACAGAAGCCTTCACTACCTTCGTACATAATTTCATACTAATTGGTTCAGTACTTTGGGGCCATACAAGTACGTCATACCTACGTCCTCGCACATCTATCCGCATCGACCGCGCCGAAAGAATTTTTGTACAGGAAATCTTCCGATTCGGACGGTTCGACTCCGGCAAGTGTGCGAGGTTTCATTTCATTTCATATAAATAATTCAAAATTAGATTCCTTCGGCACGGTCCTTCGGAGTACCATAAGGGGGAGGGATCGAGGTGACAACGCGGGTGACGTCATTACCCTTTCCACCCTTAGTAACACTAACATTTCAAAAGCTATGTAAAAAACTTCTAAATGTAAGACAAATTTAACGAAAGGTATTATACAGAACTAGCTTAGGCTCGCGGCTTTGCCCGCGAGGCAAATTCCTTTCTTAGCGGAGGTCTACATTATAAAACCTATCTGTGTTCTATATTTCAACCCAATCTTTCCAGTGATTTGGGCTGTACGTTGATAGATCAGTCAGTCACTCTTTCCTTTTATATATTTAGATTAAAACTCTATTCGTAACTGGAGTTATTAAATTTTAAATTTGAATTTGCAAAATGTGACGGCACACTAGGGGGGGACCTAAGTGTGACGTACTTTATGGACCCTTTTGATGTCACAAAATATCCAAAAATTGCTTTTGTAACTATGCAGTAAGGATAATGATTATTAGGTACTACAAGATAAATATGTAGACAACGACGTACATTAAACATGATATTGCAGAATGATCATCTTGAAAATAAATAACATTTCCATATACACAAATAAGCTAAATTCTATTAATTGGCATCTAAAACAGGGCTAGCCCTTCTTCCCGTGCCATAAATTTTCTGACAAAGCTCGAAAAACCTCCATTCCCTCAATCCTACTGCATTTTCCTTTACCATGTCTCTATATAACGTACGAATTTCGGACATTTTTCTTGAACAAATTAAAGGACTTTTACTCAATATCGTGGACGCTTCCATCCATAAGTAACTCTTATTAAACTTTGGATTCTTGAATTTATCCAAGTTACTCAAATACCAGATCATTAACTGTTCAATTTCATCATCGGTCCAATTCGTTTCAGTGAATTCTGGAGTAGGATTCACATCTAAGACTATTCTAACTGCCACCTCTTTAGAAATTATCTCTTTTAACAATGCACTATATTCTGTTATCTGACCACCAATTTCTTCTGTCTCAATATTATAAGCTTGCTTCAAATAATTGATTTTATTGTAGATTTTTGTCACAGGTTCATTTATATGCTGAGCTAACTGATTCCAGAGATATTTTTTCTCAAACATAGGGTTGACAAATTCTTCTATATGCTCCAAATAGTAAGCTAAAGCTGAGTAAACCTTTGCAGAGTCCATTTCGACATCCTTGTACACTTTCTCTTGTTCTTTATTCTCCGATTTGGCAAACCTTGGCTTCAGTTTAATCACTTTTCTAAGTAAAGATGCTAATGGGTTGTTATTTTTAGCAGCGTCATCGGATTCTTTGAAATTATTCTTCATTTTGTGGAACATCCTTTGGCAATTCACCGGTTTTTTTGTGGGGAATTTCGTTGCAATTTCTTCCCACATATCTTTAGATTTGACTTCTTGTCCTCGATTTGATCTTACGAAGTTGATGTAGTTGATTAAAAGGCGTTTTTTAGCGCGTTTTGTCCATTTGGAAGTTTTTGGGAGGGTTGTAGGTAAGTTTTCGATGTTGGTCATGTTCAAGATGTCTTCAATGTTATCTCCAGCTTGTTGGACGATTATTTGAGCGTTGCTGAGGTCTGCGGGTAGCTCCTGACCTTCTTGGAGTACTATGATGCACTGGTAATCATCATCTGCAATGAGAAACCTACAATTATTTAAAGCATTGAGGGAAGCCCCTAAAAAAGAAAAAAAAAAGTCTTGAAAAGTCTGGTTAGACTTTTCAAGCCATCAAAATATGCCCCATTATTTATGAGATGAAAGAATGATTGAAATAAACAAAATTAACGAATCAAATTAACAAGTGAAATACAAAGATGAATGAAAGGATTGGATTAAATGAACAAAAAAAAAATGAGCGAAATGAATGAATGAAATAACTTACCGTAAACATTTTTTTTTATGAAATCAAAAATATTGACTTGAAATAAAATTATAAATGAAATGCAGTCTTACCCCCGCCTTGCTCCATTTCCTCAACCCCCTCGAGCAAATGCTCTTCATCCAAAGCTTCAATCTCCATGGTCTCCTCCTTCATAGTATAAATCCTATCAAACATATCAAAGTAACTCCAAGAAATCTTCACATCAGGGTTCCTAGACCTCATAGTCTTCAATTTCCTATAACATTTCCTCAACTCAACGAATTTCTCTTTACAATACGACTCTGATTTACCCAATTTACTAGCCAACGGACCCCACTTACTAACATCCTCAATATTATTCGAAATTTCGTTGAAATTCTTAGAGAAATACGATATTAAAA
Organism: Hemithea aestivaria; assembly: GCA_947507615.1. Lineage (NCBI taxonomy): Eukaryota > Metazoa > Arthropoda > Insecta > Lepidoptera > Geometridae > Hemithea > Hemithea aestivaria. The sequence continues at coordinate 4,656,554 of OX382348.1, read as the reverse complement.
GCTTTATCTCTCGTGCTAGCCAGTCATCATTGTCCGATTCCAGAATACCTTGTTTCAACTTGTTTTTGATTATCCGATAACCGAAGACTTTTTTACACAACGCATAATGCGGCCAATTTATTGGAGTTTTTGGTATGTCAATCTCTTTTTTAATGTAACTCATATAGGTTTGCTTAAGAAATTTGAATCTATGAGCGCATTGGGTGGTGGTGATACCAATTTTTCGGGATAAAGGGTCCCATAAGTTGAGTTTATTTCGTGCTGTTTGAAATTTGTCTTTGTTCTTGAGGTAGTGTTCCAGGATTTTGGTTGTGTGTGGGTCTGTTCTTGGTTCACGGTCTGGGTCATCTGCTGTATCATATTCTATTTCTTCCACTGGATTTTTTTCAAAGACCACTTTTTTGACTGTAAATTAAATTTGCTAAGTTAAATATATAAACCACTCAAAACATTCAAATTTAATATGGGACATTGAAATGACTATCTCTTAACCTATCAACATTTATAAAGGTTAAATGGACAGACTAGTACCTATTATATTAGGAAAGGTCAGGTCAAGAGTCAAGAGTATCAAAAACCGCAAGCGTTTATGAAAAATGTGATGAAAGTTGAGGAAGCGAAAGAGGTGTGTCAGGATCGCACCAAGTGGGGGGAAATAGTCTCTGCCTACCCCTACGGGAACCAGGCGTGATTATGTGTATGTATTATATAAATATTTATGTGGGGCAATTTGTTTATCTTACACTCAAAAAGCACCCATAAAGTTGAATTGTGTATATTCTTCTTATAGAAAGAGGGAGTTGGAAGATACAATTATTATAGACTATTTCTTTAAATAACAATAATTTTGGATAGGCCAAAGATTGAGATCAACTCATAAAATAGTTATTAAAGTTACTCACCACTAATCTTCCCTGAATCTGAATTCAGTGTCTGAAGACTTACAATACCTTTCAACAAAGTTGAATCCATACCGTAATCAAAAATCCTATCGAACAATTCAATATAACGCCAATCTATCTGCATATCCGAATTCTCTTTTTTCTCATCCAAAATTGACTTGTAAATTATCACTAATTCGTCCCACTGATTCTTGCAATCTATAATACCTCTTTTCAATTTCTGAGCTATTGCTGCCAAGCAGACGAAATGACAATCTTTATCTTTGAACAGCTCTATTTTATCATACACAAATTGTACCAATTCGTCAATTTCAGTCTGTTGCCAAGGTGCCATAGTGCCGCCTAAATCTGACTTACTCAGTTCTTTCTTAACATCTTTTACTATAATACTATCGAATATGATAGAGATAGGTATGCGTTGAGAGATGTTATAGCTTTCCGAGATGAAATTCTCTAAATGCTCTCTACGTAATAACTTGTATTTCATCTCACAGGTATCTGGATTCTTTTCTATCAATCGACCAACTTCCGACCAAAGGAATCTTCTTGGTATTGTAAGATCTGCAAATTCATCGTAACAATCATAGTAATACTTCGCTAGTACAATTCTCTGCACGTCATTCCATTCATGCTCTGGTACAACAAAGCTTTCTCCAGGGCTAATATCAACATTGAAATACTTTTTGTGAAAGATTACGTCGTCCGAATATATTTTATCAAACAACTCCATGTACGGCCATGTTATTTGAGTATTCATTTCATTTTTCCTTATCAACATGTTTATGTAATGTTGCTTGTAATTTAGGAACCTTTTTTGGAGGTATTCGCTATCTTCTTCACCCATCTCCTTACTGATCTTCTCCCAAAGGTCTCTTGTCCAATGTTCTTTTTGGAAGCTTTCTTTGTATTTCAAGTACAAATTCAACATTTTTTCTACATTTACGTCAGCTTTTCGGACGTTGACTTGTTTTATTGATAAAGTTCCATCATTTTCTGTGGTAACAGTCTCCTGTTTCAATACGGCAATTTTTTGTTTATTATCTACATTATCTTCATACTGATTCGTATCAGGTTTAGGTGTAACCGGCTTATCATTCAAAGCATCAATGACTATGGGATCATCGTGGAACGCTTGGTGGCACAAGTCAAAGAACGGCCACTTAACATAGACCCCTTTTCGTATGAAATCTCTAACTTCGCAGTACTTTTGTTTCAATTCATTGAGCTGAGTTTCACAGGACTTTTGATCTTTTCCGATGAGCATAGTTTTGCAAGCAACAGCCCAAAGATGTCTCTTTTGTGTGACTCCAGAGATAAAAGTGGTTTTATTGTCAGTGAAGAATAGAAGTAACCGTTTAGTGTCATCGTCTGACCAAGTGACGTCCAAGTTTGCCTCTTCAATGGGTTCATCTTCAACTAAATCCTCAAAATTGTCGAGGATGTATGAATTTTCTTGGATAGCTTCATCATTCTCCGCTTCTTCAATCGTGTTTAGTATTCCTTCTTGGGTCTCACCATTTTCTGGAATAAAGTTATATTACTGAATTAGATTTAAGGCGGGTATTAATATTGGCTGCGGCGCTTTATAGAACTATTCCAGGTGCTTGAAATTAATTTTGTATGAAAAAATCCTTTGACAAAACACGTTTGTGTTTTTCAGCACTCGCGTGTCGAACTCAAAAACACAGCTGTTGTGTTCAGCAGTCAATGTATTAAATTATTTATTATTTTGTAACCACAAAAATTTTGAATCTGTAGTTCTGTTTAGCTTTTTTTTAACTGAAGCGATTCATCACTCATATTGTCCCACTGCTGGGCAAAAAACACTTTGAGCCATGCGTAACAGACCTGAGCAGATTATATTATTATGCAGCCTGTGTACTGTATGATACAGGGTTTTTGGATCACTGCAATATTATACTAGCTGCCGTTATACCCGCTCTACTGTGGCTTATGTGTTATTCCAGGATCTAAGCTATCTCTATACGAAATTTCAGCTCAATCGGTCAACCCGTTTAGGCGTGAAAGAGTAACAAACATACATCCAGACACCCATACATTCTTACAAACTTTCACGTTTATAATATTAGTAGGATGAGACACACATGTACATCTTTTTTTTATATAAAAGCTTACTCAAAAGAGAGAAGACGCAAGACCCAATAATTGGCGGAATCAATAGAACATTAAAAAAATATGTTATAATAATAATATCCTTTACTCTCAAGCGGCTCGATTGGGCCGCAAACCACCCCATTCAAATTTAAGCCATAATAAAGGGGTGCTAAAAGCTAATTCAATCCACCATTATAATGTTATAAGTGTAGTAGATATAGCAAAGCTATTCACACTCAAAACTGAGAAAATTTTTATTGCAAATACGTAATTATGATTTAAAGAGAAAGGCTTAAAAATTAACCACTTGCTGGTGCCAACTGTTTTGAGAGGCGAATGTAGCCTGATAAACCAACAATACCCTATGTTTAATATAGCCCAGTATTTTCACTGTGTTGTATTATGTAATATTTATGGCAATAAAGAACTTTGAAAATCAAATCAATCCACCATAGCTTCAAAACAATTGAAGCACTGGCAGCTAAGGAGTTAAAATTACCATCAACATAGTAGAGTAGAATCCCTCCATTGCTCAGGACTTCAGTTTTCACTGTTTTCACAACTATCTCTTCCATCTTCAATATTCACTGTAATGAGTAAAAAACAAAACAATTAGGTATCTATGTAAGTATTATTTTGCATGCCTGGGTTGTTGAACCCAGGCGTGCAAAATTTCAGCTCAATCAGAAACCGGGAAATGGATCAAATTAAACTTGCAAGATTTGATCACAGACAGACAACAGACGTGAAAGTAAATAAAAGCTTGTAAAAAATAATTTAGTATGGCAGAATCAGTTTACAAAAAATGTGGGTCAGCACACATGTTTCATCCCAAAAAACACAGCAAACTGCTTCTGGAATAGGTTACTTTTCAGTGGACAAAACCACTGGACACAAAAAATCTTTTTTTTATTTGTGTTGATCTGTAAGGCACCAAATTAACAACCAGAAAACTGAATTACCCCTTTATCATCATGGGTCCTTTATCATGGGACTTATCGACTCTACAAATAAGAATAGTCATCTACTTTTCATTTTAAAAGGGTACCTCCACCGGGGTGGTGCTAGGTGTTGACATAAAAATTATGGACAAAATTATTATTATTCAATAATTATTATTTTAAATGAACTCAGCCCACCACTCTATAAATAAGTCCTCTATAATTTCTAAAACTATTGCAGTAAAATAATTATCGAATATAATAATTGGTGATAGTAAAAATTAATGCTTATTTATTATTATCAGGACTTAGGCCACGAAACAAATCACCAAGATAATGCATTTTCTTTAAAAAATTACCATTTTAATTTAAGTACTCACCTTACCTAATAGTTATTATTCAGCGTCTATAAGTAAATAAAACCACTTCGCAAAATTCAACATTGGCGGTCTCAAATAAACTGTTCGGAAATCGAAATGAAAGTTTTTATTATTTTCTGCTGAACAAAATTTTAAATCGACGCAATGAGAACGAATCAAGAAATCCGAATTCCGAACGCCATTTTCTGATTTTGAACAAGACTTAGATGTTGCCAGCGCAATTGGACAATTATAGCTAAAATTGTTTTTAAAATGCTACCATGACATTGATGTAGTTTTAAAATCCTTGGCAGATACGCTATTGGTTATTATATTTTAAAACTAGTAGTTCGCCTCGAACTGGGACCTCGCAGCCCAATTTCCGTGGTAAACCTTAGACTTTAGGCCTCGACAAAATATATCCTAATACAAGAACTTTAACATTAATATTAAAACTCAAAATACAAAAATTCAGAGAAATTAAAACTCAATAAACCTACGTACCGAGATTTTTGGAATATAATCCTTTTTAGAGTTTCGTTCCTCTGAAGGAAAAAACGAAACCCTAATAGGATCACTTGGTCATCCGTATGTCTGTCAAGACCCATTTATACTCTACATCCCGTAGAATTGTATATTTTTACCATACTACACAGGTCTATGGCCGCTTGGTACCCGTAAAATTAAACTTTTAAGTTAACGTAGAAAAAAATACACCCGTTTATCCTTCGAAAAACGTACCTACATTTTTTACCATATATTTATGAAATTTGGCAGACTATAAGTACATATATTTTAAATTCGGGAAAATTTCTGAAAGCTATACATTTGAATTAATTCATTTAAAAATGGCTCTATTTAAAGTACGTAAACATCGAAGTTAAGCAATATTATGTGCGTACGTATTTGGATGGGCGCGTACGTAGTGATCTCAACATTTTGCTGACTTTTTGGAGAGAGCCACCAGCGGCCCGTGATGCATTATGGTGTGCTCGTGCACCTTTATTGTTGAATGTGCCGGCACAAACAATTACTCTAAGTTTTAAAAAGTTATGCAGACAGACTACTCAAATAACCTTACTGCCAGCGAAAAAGCAGAGGCTCTCAACTCTATGAGTTCGCTTTGCTCGGTCGATGATATATGTATATATTCATATAAATTATGTATTTAAATTATATTTTATAACAAAACGATTCAGCGAGTTTTTTTTATTCTATCACCACTTCCACAGACATTGTTACCTGCTTATTATTGTTTATGGTCTCCACTTTCGTGTTTTGCCAGTGGCCGTAGCATGCCACACATAGGGTTGCCATACGTCCGGAATTTTCCGGACATGTCCGGTAATACAGGTCTTCGTCCGGAATGCGGGGGGAAAGTCTATACTGTCCGGAATTTCTACAATTAAAGTAAAGGGTAGTAAATAAAACACTTATTATCCTACTTTAAAGAAAAACGTGCCAATAATCAATTAAATCAAACAATGCAACGCACTAGCGCGCGCGGCATGCACTGACATGATATAGCGAGCGCGGGCGGATAGAGAGTAGAGGCGCTTCCCTCTCACCTCACCCCTTCCCCCCGGTCTCGTTCACAGTCTTAAAGTCCGCACGCGCGGGAAAAATTTAAAATTTGCTTCGTTTATTCATAAACACGATGTTTATCAACATTAATATTAAATTTATAAGAAAGTCAGGAAATCTCATCAAGTGTCGGGCATTTTCTCCGGAATTTAGATTTTTTGATCTGGGAACCCTAGCCACACAGAATCCCGACCAAACTTCAAGAGTAGAATTGTCATCCCATACATTCACAAAACTACAATGTATGACATGACAGTTCTACGCTTGACATTTCAGCGGGATCTCGTTTGGCATGCTGCGGCCACTGTAAAATATTATTTTACTTGACAGCGAGTTATAGTCCGGTACATTGTGTTCGGGATAATTTATACAAAATTTTAGGCAATGTGACGTAGTTATGTCGTCATAATAATATTATATTATAATTATGCCTATACTATTATCCAACTTTGGTTGCTTGCCATTAGCGATAGGTATAAAATAACGCTATTAATAAGGTTTTTATTTTAAATAACTATTTTACTTTATTTTTATTTTACTCAAATTAAATAACATTATATTTTATCGATCGAGCGAAATGAGGTTTATAAAAAGATTTAAAAAACAGCACAAAACGTGTACTTACCTACATGTATGTGACACCTAGCTCAATAGCAAACTTTAGGCGGCCGGACTATAATTGACGCAATTATAGGTATTACCACTGAGCATATAAAGAAGTGTCAACTCCGAAGAAAAAAAATGAAATCGCCTAATGTACTGAATTCATTGGAGTCACCTTACCAACCCAAAAGTAAAAAGTATATTTGATTTCTGATATTGCCTGCACTGCTGTATGACATTGCTTAGTGTTGGGTAGTGTCGATTGTTAGTGATGGCCAGGTCGATAAAAATATATCGATAGTCGGCGCGACCCGTTGGACGGGATAGTTGATGATTTTATTATATGTTTTATAAATAAAAAAAAGCCATGTTATTTCATAATATTTTAATTTAATTTATTAATGCTATTTTTACAATGAATGTGCTAATAAAAATATATACAAATATTGTGTACAATAAAATTAAAAACGTGTATTTTATATTACTGTACATCGCAAGCAGTTATAATATAGGAATCAGGAATAAATAATTATTTTTTCAAGAATTATCGAAGGTCTTATCGAATCTTATATCGTTAAAAAACTTAGCTAAACTTAATCCGACTAAGTTTTTCAATGGGCCGAAAAACAAGCTCAGGATCCTCTACAACTCTTAGCCACTGCACCTGTAAAACATACAAGGTTTTTTTTAAAACAACGTACTAAGAAGACCAGCAAGACGCTCTCCTGGTGGTAAGAAATAACGCTGCAAAATAATATAGTGCTACCCAGGATTTCACAAATGGGTTCACTGCGCCAACACTTCTCACTTGAGAGTCATAAGATGTTTAGACTCTTCAGCCCAGTAATTTCATTAGTTACAGTGCTCTCCTACCGAAGCACAGTAATGTTTGCATATCACTGCTCAGGCGGTAGAATAACTGGTGTTGGGGCACCTGCCTAGTCGACCAAGGTAGTCTGTTCCTCATAAATGTTGGTGGACAGTTTGTAGGAAAAAAATGCCTACTCCAAAGCAATTGGTGGCTGTTTGTGAGTATTAATTATATTTTGTTGCTTATAACTTACCTGTTTTCATCCAAAGGAAACGATGCGAAGAATACTGTAGCTGATTCCATACTATATAAGATTTACGGAGCGCGAGTTCCAACTCTTGATGAGCCGATAACTCTTCAGTCTCTTCGTGAAACAGGCACTAAGAATTACGAACTTTATCTGTACAATATCTTTATCTAACCAAAAACTATAACGAACTAAAATCTATAGAATATAAACTAAAAACACGACTGTCCAGCCCAGAAACTCGAATGTTTAAAGCAGAAAAAACAATCTCTTTTAAACTTTAACTCACGTTACAAAATATCAACAAATAACAACGTCAAACATTGAATTGTCAATTTTGATTTTGTTTTTTTTATTGTCAATGTTCAAAGGAGGTGTATAAGAAAAAATAAACTATTTTTTATGTTTTTATGTTGGTACTTGCTTCCTTGCGTTGGTAACGTGACTCCAAGGAATCTCATACATTTTTTCAATGTATGGAAGTTACGGGAGACTTACGAAATGTACTAAAAAATAATGTTATTGAAAATAAGATAAATTGCTTGAAATTCTCGAATTATTGGAATTTATCGCTATTAATTCTTTAGCTTGATCTACTTGCCTGCTCTTTCTTGCCTGTAGGGTCTTTCTTAAACTTAATGTACTTAACAAATTGTGCAAAACATTATAATGTAGTCATCTCTATAACTCTACAACCCTTGGATCGATTTGGCTCATTTTCGAACATGAGAATTCTTTTAGCTTATACTACCTGATCGCAAAGTTCCATTAAGATTGGAACTTTGGTAACGTTGTAATTAAGCATTTTCTATAACTCTAGAACCCTTCGACCGATTTGGCTGATGTTCGAACTTAAAAATTTTATTGACTTAAACTACGTATTTGCAAAATTTCATAAAAATTGGACCATCGGTTTTCAAGTTATCGCGTAACAAACATACATACAAACATACACTTTTGATAATATATTTATGTAGGTTATAAAAAATGTGTGTATATTAGAAAAAAAAATATCAGAGCACCAGTTTTGAAATTATCGTCAGACCTATCGTAAAGACTTTAAGTCACCTATATCTCTGCAACCCTAAGGTCTATTTCGCTATTTTTTTCACTAAAATTATTCTATTAACCTATCTAACTTGTGTGTAAAGTTTCATTTAATTTGGATTAACCGTTTTCGAGTAAATGTCGATCAAACTTAAGCGCCAGAGGTCAACCGCTAAACTGGTCGAAACGCAGGCTTTTCGCGGCTCTCGACTCTAAGACCTCGCTTCGCTCGGTCGATTATTATAATTTAAGAATTGAATAGAGTAGGAAACTCTTTATACATTGAACACTATACAAATCAACAGAAAACTTAAAACTAAAACACAAAATCTCTACAAAACAATTGGCGATCTTATCACTAAAAGCTTCTAATATTTAAGTGTTATGTAAGTATTTGTTTATATTTTTAAATTTTAAATAAATATTAGCAAGCATTTATTATCATATAAAATCTTTGGAACTTCTTCTTCCTGCCCTTATCCCACACTAGGTAGGGTCGGCACAACACGTTTTTCTCCTCCATTCTGATCTATCATCATATCTGCATCCACTCCCCTAGCACGCATATCCTCTTTCACACAGTTCATCCAAACCTTTTTCGGGCGCCCCTTCCCGGATTACCACCTATCACCATATTCATAGACTTTTTGGTAACATGATTTTCATCCCTCCGCATAATATATCCATACCAGGACAATCTTCCACTCATAAATTTCTCTGTCACTGGTGCAACTTTCAGGCTTCCCCTCACATACTCATTTCTGTTTTTTTTTTTTTTATACGAGATAGGCCTACGTTTGACCACATCCCACCTGATGGAAAGTAAAAATGCGGTCGACGATGGATCACGTAAGATGCCTAGAAAGGTACCTATTCACTCGTGCCTTGAAGATACCCAAGTTGTACCGCTCGGGAAACACGGATGACGGCAAAGTGTTCCAAACGCGACCAGTTCTCATAAGAACGACGAAGCAAAACGCTTGGTGCGGGCAGTAGGTAACGCCACTAAGTAAGGATGCCGCTTTGCCGTCTGCCGCGACGTCCGTCGGTAGAATGGGCTTGGAGGAATTAGTTCGTGTTGTAACTCATCAGACGTGTCCGCCTCGGACCAGTGGTGGTCTGTCAGCTTTCACGCCAGTAGTTAGGTGCCGGCCGACTCCTATTTAAAGGTTAGAGCATGAGAGGGTCGGGTTTCCGTGGGTTGAGTTACCGAGGCTTGGGGAGAGAAAGTGTCAAGAATTTATATAAATAAGGGCGCCAGACACTCGCTCCGCCAACAAAGGTGTTCCGTGAATTCAAACAAAAGTTTTTTAATAAAATGTATATTATCTGCCAAATATTAGCTTCTTAGTCCTTTTTTTTTTTTTTTTATATATGTTTTGCGGCTGTGATATCACTGCGGCCATGATTGGCCTATTGTGATCGCCGCTTATTATGGTGAGAAAAACCCATAGGCGCGGCGCTAGAGTTCACCACAGACCATAGCAGCTTCTAGAAACTGCAGGATTTTCCTAGGGGTTATCTCTCTTAGCTCATTCGGGCTGAGCAGGTGCTGTCCCAAAATAGAGCTACGTTTACGCATCAGTGCTCCACACTCCCCCAGCAGATGAAGAGACGATTCATCAGCCTCATTGCAGAATCTGCAGGTTTGGGTGTCGCATAGCCCTAGCTTGAACATGTGCTTGTTAAGGCGACAGTGTCCAGTCAGGGCTCTGGTTATGATGCGTATATTTCCCCTACTTAGCGCTATGATTTGGTTGCTGAACCTGGTATCATAGGCTTTTATAAGTAGTTTTGAGTGCCTCATGCCCTGAGAGTCCTTCCACAGTTCCATTGACTCCTCAAAGCATAGGTTTACTAAGGTTCTCTGAGCTAGGCTTTTAGGTATGCCACAAAAAGGCTCAGGGCCGAATTGCGTGCCTTCTGCCCCAGCGCGCGCGAGCTCATCAGCACGTTCATTGCCGTTGATACCCGCGTGCCCCGGGACCCATCTGAGGACAACATTGTTCCTTGAGCCTAAATTATTCAATTGCAGCATACAATCCTCGACTAGCCTGGACGTGAAAACTTGCGAATCCAACGCTAGGAGGGCAGCCTGGCTATCAGAGTTGATGTAAATGGTTTGGTTGCTGTAGTGATTTTGCAGGTTGATGTGCGCGCATTCAAGAATGGCGAAAATCTCTGCCTGGAAGATGGAGGCGAACCTTCCCAGATTTAAGCTTTTGCTAAGCCTGGGTCGCTCTCCATACACTCCACAGCCTACATTACCTCCCATTTTAGAACCATCCGTGAACCAGCTCAGGCTCCCGGTTTTGTAGAGGTTTCTTAGTCCTTTAGGTTATAATCTAAGTTCGATTATCTCTAGTGATTACTACAAGAGTTAAAGTTATTAAAATCTTGGGCGGCTAGCGGCCCTTACAAAAACTAAATATCAATAGAGTAGTTACAACGTTACATAAACATAGCCACAAAATAGACCAGAAACACTGGTCGTCACAATAGGTTATCTAAAAATAATAATATAACTGGCAGTTTACAAACACTGGTGACTTACAACACCGTGCATACATATGCGTCTCGATAAGTTCCGTAGTTAAGTTAAATAAGGGGGCCTATGGCACCGCCGATATAAAGGGCATCTAAAGCGCCATAGTTAAACACTGTAGTTGAACGCCGTTACTAAACCAGCGTAGGTAGACACTGTAGATAAACTGGTGGCAAAAAGCACCATCCATAAAACCGGGGCAAAAACACCGTCCCGAAGAACGCCGTAGTTAAACAGGTCCGTAACAAAAACCAGCGTAGTACAAACACCGTTCCGCGTAGAGCAAATAACCACGTTCACGCGTAGGGCAAGCAATGCTTCACACGTAGGGTAAAAAAACCACGTTTCCAGTGTAGGGTAAACAAATGTTCCAGCGTAGGGCAAACACTATTTCCAGCGTAGGGTAAACAAAAACCACTCTTCCAGCGTAGGGTAAACACTATTTCCAGCGTAGGGTAAACACCCTGGAACAATACAATTCCAGTGTTAAAATAACTATAACCACAAAAAGAAAAGAACGCGGCCCTAGGTACACTTACCACGTTTCCAGCGTGGGTGTTGTTTCCATAAATAGGAGGTGGAGCGACGCGACAAAGCTGCTGCTCGACTCCCAGGCCGATGAAATATTTCGGTATAAACTTGAAATAAGTCCAATACAAATGGAGGAGAGGCTCCCGGGCACGACTCTCTGCAAGTGTGGCGCGAGGGCAAAGCCCGAAGGCCCGCCCTCACGCCGCTATCACAATTTTTTTTCAAGCGACCTTCCAACAATCCTTCACAAAAAAGGAAAAACCAACAATGGCCGCGGTCAGTGTGACCAGCATTACCATCGAATAAAAATTCTACCAAAAGTATAAAAAACGAGATGTTAGAATTCACCAAATATGAGAAAAACTGAGTTTCCTAAAGCCAAATATTATTAAGTCCAACAATCAAAATACTCTGTATATCAAAACAGCAGAAACCCGAAGACACCCTGAGAGAAATTGACCTACAACGAATGACCACACCTTCGAAGAGCTGATACGAAGTCAACGTTTATTTTGGAGGACATTTCCCTCCGAATATCAACGTGAAATTGAATCTAATTAGGAAATATACCAAAACAGTAATTACTTCCATTTTCCTAATCATCTACTAAAATGTCATAAAGTTTATTACCTGGTCACACCAAATAGTTAACTTTTTAAATAAGTTCCATTACACACGAGCGAAGCCTCAAAAATGATAAAAAACCGATAAAACCAATTATTTCTTTATGGTTTTTTGGTGACACTTGACCCCATGTTTTGCATATGTCAACTTCAAATGGCAACCATCAATGAACGTCAATGTCATATGATAAAATGTTTTGAAATTAGGTGCTTACAAAATTACTACTTTTTTTATGAATTTACATAATATTATGTGAAAACCAATTAAATGGCAGATTATTATTATCTTCCATGGAAAGTACTAAGTGATATTATGATTCTGAATGAAAGGATTAAGTGCTAAAGGTAATTTTGTTACAGTGTAATTCCTGCGCACACTCTCCAAAATGAATCCTATAGAAGACCGATAACGAGGCGACCATTCTACGGTGTTCAAGGCTCTGCAGCCGAGATTCCGTGAGCTTTTGGTCATCTACGAGCTTTTTGGCACGTCTCTCAATCGACTCCAGTGTCTGAAGCTGGTATTTGGCAGTACCATTCCAAAGATGAGAACAGTACTCCATACACGACCGGACTTGTGCTTGGTACAGCGTTAGCAGCTGTCCCGGTGTGAAGTATTGCCTCACCTTTCCCAAAATACCCAGCTTCCTGGCAGCCAATTTTGTCCATTCTTGTCGCTCCACACATCCACCTCAACATTCTCATCTCCGCTGCATGCACTCTCCTTTCATCCGCAACTTTCGTAGCCCAGCACTCCGATCCATACAATACGACAGGTCTTATTACCGTCTTGTTTATTTTTCCTTTCAATCTAAGGGGCATTCGCGGGTCGCAAGTTGTTCCTGAGACCTGTCGCCACTTCATCCAGCCAGCATTTATTCGGCTCGCCATATCGCGGTCGATGTCGCCATCGTTTTGTAGGACAGAGCCGAGGTACTTTAAATCGGAGCAGACTGGCAGGGATACACCATCTAAGGCAATCGGGGTGAAACTGGAGAGATCGCCAAAATCGCAAAACATGTGTTCTGTTTTGGTCCGGCTGATCTTAAGCCCCACGTTCTCAAGTTTCTCCTGCCATTTTACCAGTCTCCTCTGTACGTCAGGCCCTTCCTCTCCAACAAGCACAATGTCGTCGGCGAACAGCATACACCAAGGTGCAAGGTGCATAAAAAATCTTTGGAACAATTTTTAATAATAATATATATTAAGCAGTTACAGTAACTATTTCGTAAACATCGAGTTAATCTCGTTAAACCGTATACTACACTCTTATAAATAATATTAAGTATTTTTTTTATCGTGGCAAATGCCTTTATTGAGAATAACAAACTAACAATACTACAGCGGTAAAGAACACTTTTATTAACCACAAATCGGCCACAAGTCAATCTACAGAAAATCCAAGTGCTAATAATAACGAAGTAATTAATAATAACGATGTGGCAGTTCTCAATAAATGTGTTTTTTAATAAACAAGCAAATAAATAAAAGAAGATAAATTTAGCTTCAAAATTATGAAATGGCAAGACTTTTTTCGTTAGTTTGACATTGACATATCCTGTAAACATGACAATTTTTTTTCTCGATTCTATTATTAAAACTTGGAGTCGCATATCGTAAGATTTATCATAATAAATAAAAAAATATGGTCAACAGTATATATAAAAAGTAAAAGTCTTAGTAAGTAATGTTCATAAAAAACATAACCTATGAATTACAAATAATTTATTTGTAGAATTGTTATTATTATATTCTATGTATTTTTGCTGTAAATCAATTTTGTACGTTTATTTGAAAAAGCGCCATCTATTGGTAGTCTTTCAAAGTTTTAAAGGAATCTTTCAAAGTGTAGACCTTTAAGTTACAGAAAACAAAAATGCTCCCAGATATCCGCTAGATGGCGTTACAGAGTTTTCACAACGTATTGCTAGATGGCGTTAGGCTAATTTAAAATCGTGCCGCTGCGCTGAGTTGTTTTAGTGGGTATGTTTCGAGTTTCGGCTAAAGTCAAAAGTCCGAAGTGCTAAGGGTGGGTAGTGGGTATATCGCGGATGAGTGCTTCGGCGTACCCGTTGCCCCAGCATTATGGCGTCCCGCAGGAACACCCCCAGGTTTTTAGTGGGTATCCCCGCCGCTCCCATCTTTGGCGGGGAAGTCCCACATACCGCCCCCCGGCGTGGGGTGATGATGCGTAACGCATTTTTCCTGGGATACAAAAAGGGTAGTGGGTATACCGTATACCGGTGCATTCGCCCTGCACGGGGAGTCCCACATAACCAAGGTTGGCAATGTTTTAAACAATTGATTAAAACACTAATACTGTTTAAAACACTGAAAGAAAAAAGAAAAAAAATGAATAAAACAAACGGAGTAAGCTAAATAAAACCGTTTAATAAATAGGTAAGCCCCTTAAACATGGTTTAAAACATTTTAAACACGTTTAAAATTTAAAACATGCATCAAAAACCTATAAGTACTTACTTGTACCACCTATTTATTTCATACAGTTTTTGTGTGTGAGTGAAATGAAGCATGTCGATTTTCCTATAAAAGTCAAAATTTTTACATATTAGGCTTACGTAGTCAACAAGGAAGCCTTAGAGTTTCGCTTTGTTTGTCCGTCCGTCCATCCGTCCGCGGCTTTACGGAGAAACTTGAAGATGAGGGTTATCTTACTAATATTATAAACATGAAAGTTTGTAAGAATGGATGTCTGGATGTGTGTTTGTTACTCTTTGACGCATAAACGGGTGGACCGATTGAGCTGAAATTTGGTATACAAATAGCTTAGATCCTAGAATAACACATAGGCTATAGAAAAGCGGGTAAAACCGCTGGGCACAGCCAGTATGTTATAATTAGGGCAAAAGAACGGGAGAAAAAATTATTCAAAATTAATTGATTTGGGGAACCGTACCTTCCATACACTTACGTGGGGGATGATTTTTTTGTGGGGTATCGTTGAATAGTACCTAGGTATTTTATAATAAGGGATGGCTAAGAAACTTTTTCTATTTAGAATCCCGATTGAGAGATATTCAAGTTTAAAACTTTTTTTGAGCTGGTGGCTGTACCGATTGAGATGAAATTTTGTATAGAGACAGCTTAGACATTGGAATAACACATAGGCTACAGTACAACGGACAAAACCGCCGGCTCAGCTACTTTATAACATTTGTAGGACAAGCTGCAAGTCTCATGCGATTTGGTACAGAATTCAAGGGCCTTATCGAATTAAGTAATCTGTGGCAATACCTATTCCACAGAATACTAAATAGTTCATGTGTTCATTCACGATTCACGCCAATTTGGTTCATTCACAAAATCACACGCGCCAAAACTATCGACAATCGCCGCGCCACGCCGCTCCATGGTGTTAAATTAATGAACTGAATCAAACTAAAGGTACCTACGTTATACCCAGTGGCGGATTTACAGTGTTGGCCGCCCTAGGCCCCAGTCAGTCCATACAATACCTGTACCTACGTCTATATAACGTGTCTACTCCTACTTACTCCCTATACAGGGGCGGATCCAGGATTTTTTCATGGGAACAAGGTAGGTTTGTCCATTTCAACGTTGAGGTTACCTACAATTTTGAATCTCTAAAAGAGGAAATGTTATGTCTCTGACAAGAACATGTGCGTTAAAACTCGTTCCGAGTAGTAAAAAATTTTGAAAATCTTGTAAAGCGCAAGCAGCTTGCTGCGAGCGCCGAGAAAATTTTATGTTTTAGACTTCAAAAGACGTGCAATTAGCTCGTTCTGAGTGGTAAGAAAATACATAATATTCTTTTTATTATAATTGCGCGAGTAGCTAGCTGCGAGAGCCGAGAAAATTATATATTAGACTACAAAAGTTGTGCGATTACCTCGTCTGAGTGGTGAAAAAATTACATAATATCCTATTTATAATTGCGCGAGCAGCTAGCTGTGAATGTCGTAAAAACTTTGTATATCAAACCAGGGATGTTGCGGATGCGTATTTTTTCACATCCGCGGATGCGGATTTTTGTAGGCTCACATCCGCGGATGCGGATGTTATGAAATCACTACTTAGTATATAAAACGAAGTCGCACCCTTCATCTGTTTCTTGTGCCTTTCGGGATTTTGATGTTGTTTTCTTAAATAGATAGAGCAATTCAAGCAGAAGGTTCAAATATGCATATAACATGCATATTATAATATAATTGGAACCAATGTTAATTTTAGAGGTTTCTAATGTGATATCGTTAATAAACTCATTGCGATATCATTGCAAACGCTGGTAATCCTACGAGATATAGATCAAAATATGTACTAGAGGAATTGTACACCTTAAAACGATATACAAAAAAGTCCGTGAGAGTAAAATATGTCTATCTGTTAGAATCCCTAACACTCCGTAACTCACAATAACCATCTTTTAATGCTTTACTTTCTACGAAAATAATTGAGAACGCTATTTATGAAGCAATTTTAAGAGCGTATACCTATATATCGGATGACGCTGTCTTGCTCGCATTATTTGACAAATTTTTAAATAATTTATTCATTGGATTTATTTATTGAAAATCAGCCCTGTATAAAATTACTGCACACATTTTAACGTGTTTTCAATTTGATATATTAAAAAATTACATAGGGAGCAATTAGCAATACATAATTATTTTTTTCAAAAATTTTCATCTTGCCATTTTTTAAATAAACGAAAGCTTAGTCAATTCGCACGTGCATAATGGCGCGCGCCGTTCACTGGTCACAATTTTTCTTTCTTGTCAAAACATGTGCCTCATCCGCATCCGCATTAAAATCCGCATCAAATTAATGCGGATACAGATGTCAAAATTAATGCCGATGTCCGCAGTTACGGATGCGAATATTCGCAACATCCCTGTATCAAACGACAAAAGGTGCGACTAGCTCGTGCTGAGCGGTGAGAAAATTAAATAATTTAGATACTTGTTATAACTGCGCGAGCAGCTTGCTGCGAGCACCGTGAAAATTTTGTATTTCAGGCTACAAAAGATGTGTTCTGAGCGGTGAGAAAATTAAATACTCTTATTATAGCAGAGCCGCCGAGGAAAAGCCATGCCCCTCTGAAGCCTTTAAAATATTTACCTACTTTTAGTTATTTCTTGTCATCAGTGATTTTTTTGTCACGATTGGCCGCCCCTAATATCTGGCCGCCCTAGGCCCGGGCCTACTGGGCCTTAGGGCAAATCCGCCACTGGTTATACCATTGTAAAGATGCAAGGTGCAGACGGGCAAAAATATTATAATGTTTAGTACGAAATGTGTGTGTTTAGCTCGCTCTGAATAGTTAGAAATTCTAATGCTCTTAATAATGAGTACCTACACGAGCAGCTTGCTGCGAGCGCCGAGAAAAAATTATATCTTGACCATGAAACATGTGCAAAATTCTTAACTCCACAATGCTCCTTGGGGGCTTGGCCCCCTGCTAAATCCGCCTATGGCTATGTAGTAGCACTTTTTAAAATAAGGATGCTGAAAAAAAATACACACACTTACATATAACTAACGAGCTGCGCCCAGCGGTTTTTCCCGCTGTATTATAGCCTATGTGTTACTTATTCCAGGGTCTAAGCCATCTCTATACCAAATTTCAGCTCAATCGGTCAACCCGTTTAGGCATGAAAGAGTAGCGAACATACATAACATCCAGACATACATACGAGTAAATCCCTACATTCTTACAAACTTTTACGTTTATAATATTAGTAAGAAGTAAGATATATTATAGCTGTAGTCGCTGTGTATAGATCGCCTTCAGTTTTGAATGCACACGGTTTTTTGGATAGCTTAAATTTGTTATTGACCTCTTTGAGTACTTTTCAAATAGTTGCTGTGATAGGCGACATAAACATAAATATTATGCCAACAAATTCTGATCAAAACTGTAATGATTACCTAAATATTACGGCGGCTCACGGCATGTTGCCGGCTCACCAATATCCGACTAGGAACACCAGCTGTTTAGATCACGTGATGCTACGCACTGCCACGACATCTACTACCGTTGTTTTGGAATGTGCTATAACAGATCATGCTCCTGTGCTCCTTTTTACTGAATTAAGAGGCACCATAAACAAACCTAAAACTAAATTATTGCGTATAAATTATCCCCAAGTGTCAGCAATGATTAAACATACAGACTACTCTCACATTTATCAATTAACAGATGCAAACAAGGCTATGGATTATCTAATCAAATCAATATCTTCCATAATTCTACATAATTCTTTAACGATTAAAATTCCAACAAGAAAAATCACCCTCAAACCCTGGATTACTCCAGGACTCTTGAAATGCATAAGGAACCGGGATAAATTACACTTTAAACACAAATCCCAACCAGATAATGCTATAGCCAAAGTTACTTACACACGGTACAGAAATTTCTGCAATAATTTATTAAAAAGACTAAAAAGAGAATTTGAAAAAGCAAAAGGTAACTCTAGAGAAACCTGGAAAATAGTCAAAAATATAGCTAATATCATCAAACACTGCCAAACGGGGGGCAATGGTGGCTGTAACACAGTTTGATTACTAGCACGGCCACCATCACTCCTAAACTATAATGTGTCACCAAATAAATTAAATAGTAGAATGTCCACAAAATTTTTCTATGCATGTTATGAAATAAGCCTCTAATAATTGTAAATGCATGATACTAAATAAGCCTTTTAAAAATTGTAAACTGTGCCATTTTTTCAGAGTCAATAAATTATTTCTAATTTCTAATGTTTTCTAATATAATATAAGGATGCTGAAAATAACATAATTTTAGGTAGGTAGTAGGTACATTTTGTGCTTCGTTAGGAGGGCACTGCTAGCTAGTGAAATTACTGGACTGAAGAGTCTTAACATCTTATGACTCTCAAGTAAGAAGCGTTGGCGCAGTGCACCAGTTGTACTAATTATGGGCAGCGTTGTCTCTTACCATCAGGAGAGCGTCTTGCTCGTCTTCTTACTTAGTGACTTAGTTGTATGAAAAAAAAGTTAGGTCTTTTAGGACTTTACCAGGTGTTCCTGGTACCCCCTGGAGTAGCTAGACTTCCTTTGCAGGAAGTCAACTAGGTGGGTAACCCTACAGTGTCAGTTATTCTACCATCTAGTCTGAGCAGTAGGTAAAGTGCAAACGTTACTAGTTACTGTGCTTCGGTAGGAGCACTGCCTAGTGCCTAGCTATTTCTTAAGCAAAAAGCGTTGCGTTGTTGCAGTGCACCTAGAAATTACACCGGTAAGGTAGGTAAGAAAAAGAGCAGCTTGCTGCGAGTGCAGCGCCGCTAAAATAATAATCTTACTAATATTATAAACGTGAAAGTTTGTAAGAATTGATGCCTGGATGGATGTTTGTTACTCTTTCACGCCTAAACGGGTGGACCGATTGAGCTGAAATTTGGTATAGATATAGCTTAGAGCCTGGAATAACACATAGGCTACATAAGTACTGCGGGTAAAACCGCTGGGCGCAGCTAGTAATAACATAATAATTCTCACTATGGATAAAAAATTCTCGGGGTAGGTAGGTACTAGGTACCTACCTAGTATCTATGTGCGACCGGCTTAAAGGCTTATTACACCTGCCTAAATTTAGAAGCCTAAATTCAGTCGCCACTGAATTTAGTCAAGTGAATTTAGCCACTGAATTTAGCATCCTAAATTTAGAAGAAAGTATCGTGCATCCTAATTTAGTCACTGAATTTAGTGACTAAATTCAGCGAAGTGTAATAACCACTTTATTTCGAGCGCCAAGAAAATTTGAAATTCTACAATACTGCTGAGGCCCGGGTCCGAGACCCCTGCGGGGGCAGGGGTGTGGGCCGGGGGCACCCTAGATCCGCCTCTATGCATTTCTGGCAGGTATTACTGTAGGTGGTACATACATAGGCGGATCCAGGATTTGGTTCTGGGGGGGGGCAAGGTGCAGAAAGGCAAGAATATTATCATTTTTACTAAGAAAAAAGTGTGTTTAGGTCGCTCTGAACAGTTAGAAAGTTCAAATATCCTTAATAATAAGTGTGCGAGCAGCTTGCTGCGAGCGCCGAGAAAAAAAAAATAGTCTTGACTATGAAATATGTGCAAAATTCGTAACTCTACAATGCTTCTGGGCCTTGGCCCCCTGCCCCCAAAATCCGCCTATGGGTACATAAGTACTTACATAGTTTTTAGTAAAGTTAGTAACGCCAGAAAACAATTTCCGAAGTTGTATTAGGTATATTATTTTGGTACCTAGGTAGGTATAATTATTCATACCTAACTGATATTCTGATATTATTATCGTATTTTTAAATAGAGTAGGTACCTATAACAATAATTATTAGGCATAGAACTGTCGTTGAACTAATTACATATTTATAAAATTCTAGACCTCTGGTAAATAAACAATACGCTAGACTGACTAGCCCATAAAACAAAAAAAGAACTGACACCCTAACTCATCTCCGGCCCGAGGTGTCGAAAAAATCCTTCCGCAAAGAATTTAGGAGTGTCCGACCGACACCGAAGACCAAATCGGACTTTACTTGTTATAAATTTCGTGTAAGATAACAATGCGTGCGTGTGTGTGATGTTGACGAGTGTAGTTACGGCACGCAATAACGCTAACAAGCGTGCGAGTGAGAGGTAAGTATGATTTGTAGAGCGGTGTCCCGCTCTCGCCGCCGGCATTATGGCGCGCTGACTCGGGCTTGCTCGGGCGCAGGCTCGAATCGTATCGCCTGCCCACTCAAGGTTCGCTGACTGCCCGTCTTTTGTTTTAAATGTTGCCAGCTTTGGATTTTACCCGGGTTCTTTGTAAATTTACGATATTATGGCGAAAATAAATGTTTATAATAGGTATATAAATAAAATTCGAGCGAAATAAAATGCGTTAATATTCAACTCATATTTTTTAAAGATTTTTTTAAAAATGTAGTATAAGCTAGGTACCAATTTATAAAACTGCTTATACCTACCTATTACCTATTTATTAGTACAATATATTATGCATTTGGTCATCATAAAATACGAAGATTTTATACCTACTTTCGTAAGTAAATAAACACAAAAATCAGCCCCAATTTACAATTCGCAGTTCGTCATAATCGTTTAGGTATTGAACATACCTACCTACTTTGATTAGATACGAAACGCCTAATCATTGTAATTATCAGGAGCATACCAAAACTGTTTTGTGTGTTTTACATAAATTGACCTACCTGAGCTACACCTACACTAGCTCCCAAAACGAGCATAAAAAACAAATCATTATAAAAATGAATGTGTGGAGAAGCGGGAACAATTCCGGGAACCCTGGTCTGCAGACGAAAACAGCGTCACCGTAGGACCTGCTCAAACCAAACGTCTGCATACCGATCGTTGGTTTTTTATAATCGGTGCACACTGATGTATGTGGGAGTGAGAGGGCGCGACAGTGTGCGTGCCGGCTCGTTCCCGCGCACGCCTCTCAGTAGTGACTCGAGAGCCGGTCGGACGCGGACCGATCGCCGCCTCCGCCGCTTACACCTTCAAACCGCCGATAAACAAAATAATGACCAGTGTACAATACCATAATACGTGCATCGCGAGTGCAACCGGCGACAGTGTGTGATAACGATAATGTAACGTGCGTGTGTGTCAAACGGTGTGTTCCCGACGTGTTTTGGAAGTTGGCGCGTGGATAACCATGCGAGTTATGTTTAGGTATGTGCCGACCGATTAATTATGGCCCATCAGTGTCGGAAGGGGTCGGTGGCCTGCATTTTCGCCACTGAGTTGTATTTTTGTTTGCGGTGACAAGACGGCCGCGCCGGTCGCTGTGTTTACCGTCGAGCGTCAGAATCATTTCGTATTTACATCCGTTAGTTGTAGTTGTTGTAGGCGCCGTCCGGTGTTATCGGTTGTCTGGAAGTGTGTCGTGTAATTTATGATGTAATTAATCCGTTATCGGAGGGAGCGTGAGGTGAACTCTGCACTGAGACTCGAGACCACGGCGAGTCGCCGACGCGCCGCGCCGCACCTTTGCATTGCCTACATAGGTATCTCAAGTTACATCTTTCATCTTAGATTTCGTAAAATACCTACAAAAAAATAGTCAATTTAATATCTATCTATTTGTCTTTATTCTACAAAGAATGTCGTATAAAATCTATTGGATTAAGTAGTTTCGTATTTTGAATAGTGTAGGGTAAGAGTACGCGTTATCGCACTATTTACAATTTCATTTCATCTACGTCATTAACACTCGACTCACCGCTTGTACTCTTTACTGTAAATAGATAATTTTATTTATGCAATAATTAACCACCCCACATTTAAGTATGCATAAAAAAGCTATTAGGTCCTAGGTATGGACTAAGGACCACCTATTTTTCCCAGGAATTGTAAACGATTAGGGCCGACGGCCATCATAATAAAATGGTATTATTTACTTAACAGTCATTTTAATGATGTAACTGGCTGCGTTACGCGGAATTATTGAAACGTTCATTACACTAATAAAATGACAACTGTATGGGACAAAGTTGTTAATTGTTATGCCATTTATTTTTTATTACGAACGGACCCCGATAAATAAATACTCCTCAAATGTGCATCAACGCACCTGCTTTTGAAAAACTTGGACATTGGTCCGTCATAAAAAGTATGATAGGCATGTAATAACTTACAATACACATCAGGGTTAGTCAATTTACGTTCATAATATTATACTATAATTAATATTATCAGACAATTAGGTACACCCGCTTACAACGCATAGTTACAAATTATCTACAAGTGTTTTTATATTATCTTTAAATAAAATCTACCTTTGGATATCCCAGCAAATAATAATTTTGTTGTTTAATATGACAGTTCAACAGAACCAGTCGGATAACATTATAGAAAATTACCTAGGTATAGCTAGTTTTATTGAAAACTTTATGGTTTAAAATTATTAAATAACGATAATTGTTAACCATAAAACTGACACGAACGATTATAAAAATTGTAAATTATGTATTTTATAAACGTGACTGAAAAGATAAGACAGGTGTTGCTAGAATCAGATTCTAAAATAATTAATCTCGATTTTGTAATCACCAAAATTCATTAATTTATTTCTGAACAGGTACAGTCGCTAAATATATAAAACTAAATATATCCGCTTTAAAGTACCTTTTTAAATATATTTCAAAAATTCTTTTTCCTTTTTTATGGCCAGCAGTAAAACGCGACAACTGGGGTCACGAGCGGCCAGAACAGCCTTTTGTCGAAACTTTTTGGAGATTTGCGTTAAAATACAAGACCTCGTTGGATTGGACAGGTCGAAAAAGAAGTAAAATAAATTGTGAGCTCTTTTCATTTAAAAAAAATGTTCAGAAGTTAAAAATCCCTCACCAACATTTCATTGCTTTAAATTTAGGGTAAAGACACTAGTTAGTGCCCACGGGCTACTGACTTTTAGCGATCTTCGGGAAAGCTTATGGTTGAGTTAATACTTAAATTATAACAACGGCCCTCTGTCATTAAAATCGACGAGGAGTACCTATATTTTTTTAGTGTTCCACTCAATTAAAGTACCTAATCATGTTAAAATCAATTTGCTATTTTCAAGGCACCTCAGTACCCTTGCTCTCGAAACTGCGCGAAAAGATATCTTGAGCCAGCATATTCTCAGAAACGAACAATCGTCTTATTTTGGTCGTTATCTCAAATGAATTATTCATATAATCGTATTTCCTACGCTCCTCGAGTGGGATGTAATTATTTTTATTTTATACGTCTTTAAAATGTTATAGCTATAATGATTTTTGCATGTTACTGTAAACTGTGTCGTGTTACAGCCGTATTTATTAATTTTAATGTCAGAACAATCTCACTTTTTACTTTGAATTAGTCGAAAAAAGACTTAGTACCATATAGTTTTGTGGTGTTTACTATTCCTTATTACTAGATTATTTATTGATAATAATGAATATACCTTCAATATTACTAAATACCAGTTACTAAGTAGGAAAGAAGGCATGTTAATAACTTTAGTTGTTTCATTAATCAAGTAGGTAACTGTTAAGTGATAAATTGCCTATTTAAATTTTTAATTGAAAGTTTTATATCTAAGTAAAATACCTTAATAAACCTTAATAGAAATCCATGGAATAAAGCTTAGTCTACACTTACACTGAGGCATTAAACACGTGCGGTTTGCTATGAGAACCAACCGAGAGTCGAGAATGTTAATGCGCTCGTGTTGCTCGTTGTGCACACGCAGAATACAGAATGCGTTTTCGAAGTGTTCTGTGCAACCATCGTTATCCTCCCAAGCATTTAAATGCAATAAAATCCTTTAAATTCGTGGCTAATATAAAATTTTATAGCCACATCCAATAATTATTGAAAAGGTGTAAAGAAAATGGCTGCCCATTTTCTCGCAAATCCTATTTTAGTTACTAGAAAGCTAACTCGAATGTAATTCGCTATAAAATAAAGCGCCCTTTACTGCTCGTAGTCAAACCACGTTTACGATGTGCTATAACCGTACCCTTATATATTACAAATCTCGAACTCATCGTTATTCCAGAGAATTGAAATTGAGTGTACGCATAGTTTGTCACGGAATTTAAATTGTCTTCGACTTGTCATCGTTTCGAGTTAACGTGGTAAGTGTTTAATCTCACTTTATGATTACCATACGGGCCACGTATTCAAATGTTCTTTGTTGGGCTCGATGCAGGTTATGTCACATAAAACTTGGGTGATACAATGTGGAATCCAGATTGCCCTTGATCATAAAACATTATCATAGTCGAATGAAATATGCAGCTGTACCTGTTCAAGATAAAAAATAATTGATTTAAAAGAAAGAAATTAAATAAAGGAATCCAAGTGTAACGTTATAAATTCTGTTCTTCAGACATTGTAATGAGCGATTCCTAGAAGACAGGGACGATGCTATGTTGCATCCAAAAACGCATAAAAACTGACAATATAAACATGACGCTGCTTAATTTATAATATAGCCTTAATGTGATAGATTTAAAGTCGAAAGTTACAGAAAGAATAGAAAAGAAGTTTGTGTAAATAAAAGTCCCGCGCCAACTTTTTTCGACACTTTTTCAACAAGGGCGTCAGCTAAACGTCCGAACTTTGGTCATAATGGTTGTTAATAACCGATGACAGTTTCAAAATATGTAATTACCTACTTGTATCTCATCGGAGAATGTCATTGTTTAATTAATGTTACGAACATCGAATTTGTTATTGTTAGTAGTTAATGAAGTAGGTAGGAAGCGGTTTTACCCCGCCTACTTGTTCTACAATACGTCGGCAATTACCGACACCATGTCAGTATCACCACTGGTGTTTTCGACGTGTAACGAAGCGACGGTTGACGGTAACCGCTTACCATCAGGTGGGAAATATGGCCTTTAATTATAATTGGAACGATAACCCTAATCTTTGTTAATCCAAAACTACAGCATTGCGTTAAACTTTTACTGCTAATTGAAAAACAAAAATAATAACATGTAGGTACCTAATTAATTATTTTAATACGCAAATTTACGCGAAGAAATGTGAGAGAGGACCTTTTAACCTCCTTTAAATTGGCATCCTTAAAAGTCGAGCTTCGTGACAAGAAAAGGAAAAAGTTTCCATAACCAATTACGTAGGTGCACTCAACCCACCGAATTCCGACGCATTATAAACTGGGATATGACTATAATAATAATAATCGTTACCACAACGAGCACGCATCTCCTTCCCAACCGGTTCCAGAGGTGGCAACCTGAGAAAAACCACATCGCAACCTGAATTAAACCTTAAACACACACACTAAGAACATAAATAATATTTAGATATTCAAAAATGTTATGACTGTGCATTCTGTCTTGTACTACGTGTTATCTTAAAGATTTTCTTATCAAATCAAAGTTGAGAAAAACCACCAAAATCTCTGTAGTTTATAATATGTTATATTTCATATCATAAGCGGATTAAATTAACTAGATTAATAAAACAAATAAAACCGAAACGCAAACGAGCAGTGCCCGAGGCGGTCGGTTTAGCAATTTTACAGCTGGCAATTTAAAAAGCCGCGTTCTTCACCACACGCGAGCGTTAATGAACGGAGTTTTGATTCAGTCGGGCTATCGTCTGGTCAGGGTTGTTAACTTGGGCTACGACCCTATTCCGTGAGTAGTAGAGGTCATTTTGAGTTATTTAAGTTCCAAAGCGTGGAGTAATTGCAGCTACTGGGTATAATAGGCCGGTAACAAATGTAGTGTGAATTGGTAGGAACCACCTACATCTGATTTTTAGGGTTCCGTAGTCAACCTTTATAGTTCCGCTTTTAAAAAATGATCTCGTATTTTTGTGAATGCAAATACGATCGGATTTTATATCGGAGGTTATTTTAAGTACATAAATTGTCCTTTTTGGATTTAAAATATTTTTATTCAATACCTTTATAATCCTATTTTATTATTGGAACGGGCTGTTGGAATTGATATTTTTGACCATTATACTACACAGGAGTTTGTTAGGATCCTTAATAGCAGAGGTAGGTTAAATAAATAAAACCTAAATAAATACATAGTTATTAATAAATAATTTATTCAATAAAAAACATCCTACTTATAGTTATTAATCACAATATTATACCTAAATGCGAAAGTTTGTGAGTGAGTGTGTTTGTTTGTTACTCTTTCACGCCTAAATGGGTGGACCGATTGAGCTGAAATTTGATACAGAAATAGCTTAGACCCTGGAATAACACATAGGCTACTGCAAAGCGGCTAAAACCGCTGGGCACAGTTAGTTATAAACGCGAAAATTTGCAAGAATAAATGTAATTATGTAGGTATGTTTGTTACTCTTTCGCGCCTAAACGGGTGGACCTATTGAGCTGAAATTTGGTATAGACATAGCTTAGACCTTGGAATAACACATGCAGCACAGCAGGTACGACCGCTGGGCGCAGCTAATAATATTATAGGTATCCTATATAGGTATATTAAGTTTTAAGAGTTAAATTGCTACAACTAAACTAGCCCATTCTACCGACGGACGTCGCGACAGACGGCAAAGCGGCATCCTTACTTAGTGGCGTTACCTACTGCCCGCACCAAGCGTTTTGCTTCTTCGTTCTTAATGAGAACTGGTCGCGTTTGGAACACTTTGCCGTCATCCGTGTTTCCCGAGCGGTACAACTTGGGTATCTTCAAGGCACGAGTGAATAGGTACCTTTCTAGGCATCTTACGTGATCCATCGTCGACCGCATTTTCACTTTCCATCAGGTGGGATGTGGTCAAACGTAGGCCTATCTCGTATAAAAAAAAACTAAACTAATTTAGTTACTGTACCTCAAACATTCCTAAAGTTAACAAGGACCCATTGAAGGCATACCTGGTCGAGAACTAACGGCCCTCAAGGACGGAGGGCAAAAAATATGTATAACGCACCCATTGTTTCATGGGCCACCTTTGTCATTATTTATTAGCGTCTTGGGAATAGTAACTCGTTTTAAACTTAATTATTGTTTTAAACTTGTATTTAGTCTGTATTATATTATACTAGCTGCGCCCAGCGGTTTTACCCGCGGTACGGTAGTAGCTATCCCTATACAAAATTTCAGCTCAATCGGTCCACCCTTTTAGGCGTGAAAGAGTAACAAACACACATCCAGACATCCATTCTTACAAACTTTCACGTTTATAATATTAGTAAGATAGTAAGATTATATTACCATGTTTAATGTTATAGAATAAATAGGTACAATTGATTAAGAAGCCAGTGAGGGATTTATCCCGCCTTCTAGGTTTAGTCAGCTATCTTCTACGGTCGCATCGTTTGAATAACTCCCTATTCCGAGGGACGCTTTCTCGCTTGCATAATTTGATACATTTTGAATTTTGAAATAAAAATTCATAAAATTAACTTTTTGAAAATTCCTCAAGTCAACACAATATTATTGCACACATTTTAAAAGTGTTTTCTAGGATCTATACTTAATTTTAGTAGGATATTTAAGTACGAATTTTATTTTCTAAGAAGATCCTTTAAAAAGGTAAATTTAATATTTGGGACTTGTCGCGTAATTTTAATTATGTTAGTTTTACAAAAACATTATTATGAAACCAAGCTCGACGTTTCGGATCTGTTGCAAGATCCGTGGTCACGAGAAAACAGAGTTTAATAAAATTAACATGAGTTCAGATCGCGGAAGTTTAAGGTGTTACCTATATCGTTTAAATATCCCATCTCTAAAAAAATAAATCTCACATTCATAATTCATCAATGTATGAAAATTAATGTGGCATGGCCGCGAGAATACCTCAAAATGTCCCACAGTATGGCGCGTACAGTCGCATGAAAAACCGTCTGACCAGGCAAGCGGAGCGCGACCACCAATGGTGCCCGGAATGGGCGTCTGCGGAACAGAAGTTTTTGCCTACTAGACATGTGCGCCGATTATAAAACGACCGGCGGCGGCGTCTGGTCGAAAAATGACCGGCGGCGGCGGCGTAATCGGCGTGAAATCGGCGTGGAGGTAAAATTCAACAAAAATCAAAATAAAGCGTGCTAAATCACGTTTCTTAAATATTATTTGTTATTTTTAATGAAATTAGGCGTTATTTTGCTCATCATTAATTATTAAATATCAATATGTTAATTCCGCTCCAATTTGACGCGAGGTAAGAGGTGGCGAGGAATTTAAACGATACAATATGTAATAGTGAGCATTAATTCTACCATCTAATGCACCACCCAACCTTTCGGATATGCCTATTTTTTTTTTCCGGATATGCCTGCATTAAGGGTTAATAATTAATAACTAATTGCTTGTTAGTTAAGTTATCATCTCAGCCATATGACATTCACTTGCTGAGCATAGGCCTCCCCTTTGGACTGCCATATATACTTTGGAAGTGACCTGCATCCAGTATCTTCTTCCGGCAACCTTTAGAAGGTCGTCTGTCCACTTTGGGGGTGGACGCCCTACGCTGCGTTTGCTAGTCCGTAGTCTCCACTCGAGCACTTTTAGACCCCATCGCCCATCCGCTCTACGTGCTATGTGGCTAGTCCATTGCCACTTCACTTTGCTTATCCGTTGGACTATGTTAGTGTCTTTAGTACATCTACGGATCTCCTCATTCCTGATTCGATCCAGTAGAGAAACCCCGAGTATAGCCCTCTCCATAGCTCACTGAGTGACTTTGAGCTTTAAGATGAGGCCAATAGTGAAGGATCACATTTCAGTGCCGTAAGTCATCATGGTAACACGATTAAAGACTTTCATCTTGAGGGTTTGTTGAAACTTAGATTAGACTCCTACAGGGACTTACAACGACGAAGATGATGAAAACTGCTGCAGGTATAGCTAAGATAAAAATAGCAGCATCGAGAGAGCTGACATGTTTTTCGCTTCTACACGAGGGATCCTCAGAGACTTGACTCACCGAACGGTCGTTGTAACATGGGGAGGGGAGATTTAATATAAAAACCGTGTTTGTGAAGGGTCATTCCGGACTGTTCAGTGGTTGGCGTTATGTTGGCCTTTTTTTTCTTGGGGTATGTGGGTCTCCCTCGTTAATGATGGGCACGGCGGGGATACCCACTAAAAAAGTGAGGGTGTTCTTGCCATAGTACCGGGGTAGTGGGAACGCCGAAGCCCTCATCCACGGCGCCGACGGCGTTTGGTCTCGGTACTTCCTGTCTTGAGCAAAGTCTTTGAAAAAATGATGCTGCACCAACTGCTGTCTCACTTCAATCAATACAAAATATTACATAAAAGTCAGTATGGTTTCACCAAGAGTAGATCTACGACAGATGCAGGTAGTCACCTTATGACTCTGATCCTTCAGGCTTGGGAGAGTTCACAGGATGCTATTGGCGTATTCTGTGACCTTTCCAAAGCTTTTGATTGTGTGGATCATAGCACACTGCTGAGGAAGTTGGAGGTATACGGAATTCAGGGAAATGCCTTGAACTTGGTGGAATCTTACTTGTCAGACAGACAGCAGAAAGTGGATATTGGCGGTGTCATTTCATCAAGCCATCCTGTTAGAATAGGAGTGCCACAGGGGTCAATCCTTGGTCCATTCTTGTTTCTGGCATATATAAATGATCTCCCTTACATGGTTAAAGACCTAGCAGACATCGTTTTATTTGCCGATGATACCTCGCTAATATTTAAAGTGGATAGGAAAGATAGTGAGCTTATACATGTAAATAACGCGTTAATAGTAATATCTAAATGGTTTGCAGCTAACAATCTGTTATTGAATGCGAAAAAGACTAAATGTCTGAAATTTTCATTACCTAACGTTAGGTACATAGAATCTAATATAGTTCTTGACGGTGAAATACTAAAGCTTGACAATGCAACTTTGTTCCTTGGCATGAATATAGATTCTAAGCTACAATGGGGTAATCATATTAATGTATTGTCAGGGAAATTGAGCTCTGCAGCATATGCGGTGTATAAAATCAGGCAACTATCAGATGTAGCTACAGCGAGATTAGTTTACTTTGCATATTTCCATAGTTTAATGTCATACGGTATTTTACTGTGGGGGTCAGCAGCAGATATTGAGACTATTTTCATACTGCAAAAGCGTGCAATTCGTGCCATCTATGAGATGCGCCCAAGAGACTCTTTAAAGGAGCTCTTTAAAGAGATAAATATACTGACCCTACCATCTTTGTACATTTACGAAAATATTATGTATGTCAGAAAAAATTTAGATAAATTCAAGTTAAATAGTGACACTCATAGCTTTAATACTAGAAATAAGAATAAGTTAGCTGTACCTCGATTCAGATTGTCCAAAACGAGCCATAAATCATTTTTAGGGAATTGTGTACGTTTTTATAATAAAATCCCTGATGAAATAACGGGGCTCACAGAAGGTAAATTCAAAAGCCGTGTTAAAGACATATTACAAAAGAAAGCCTATTATAAAATTAGCCAATACATAGAAGACAAAGATGCCTGGAAACCTCTGCAACCACCTGTAAATAAATTATGTAACCAAGATAATAATTGTAAACACATATTTAAAAAAAGCAATCCCTATGAGTTTCTTGCTCATTCTTCTCATAGAGGTGCCTTGCGAATGAGCGGTAGAATATTAAAATAAAATGTAAAGTTGACTTGCAAAAGTGCTCCATTGTAGCCTATTTGAATAAATGAATTTTGAGTTTGAGTTTGAGTTTGAGGTCCAAATTGACAGGAAACCAAGGCCTCAGTGGATAGGGAGGTCGGTGGTGAACTCCCGTTCGTGTTTCGCGATCCTCTTCTGCGATAGTGTCCTCTTGCAGAATGAGACCCCGGACTGCCACGATTCCTCGCTTGAAACCATGGCTCTTTCCATGGTTGATAGTGAGAGTTCCTCCCCCATAACTGCGATGAGGGTACGGTGCTCACTGACCCATGCTGGGCACTGGGCACGCGTATCCACTTCGCAACCACAGAGGTGGCAAACAGGGGTCGGTTCTCTGCCGGCTACGTGGTGCATGCAAGTACTTTCCGAAGCATCCGTACCCGGAAAACATCGAGACGAGCCGGAAGGTCAAGGACCCATGCTTTCTGTCCGCCCACCGCTGGAGTAGCGGATGAATCAGGCGGGGAGACAGCCGGGCAGCTTTGCCCGGGAGCACTTGCTTCCGGATATTCCACCGCGAGTCCAATATATTTTATCAAGGGCTCGACCGCGATGTTATGTGACCACGGCGTTATGTTGGCCTTTGCTGAGTCCACATAGCGCCAACGATTGCCAACTAACCCCATCGTTGCCATTCGCTTGTTTGGTGTGGAACAAAATGGTGGAAAGTGGTAATCATACCTCCGTACAAATATCAGGCTTTTAATTTCACAAAATTTTAGTAATTTACTACACGGGTAACAATATCAACAGATAGTGACAGTCACGTGTCGAGCCGCCGACTAGTATCATTTTTCTATACTTTTTACCTCTTTCAAGACATTTAAATTTATGTGAGACCTTTCTTGTGTTTTATTTGGTTAATAATGATGATTAAATATTATAATTACGTTAATAAAATAAAAAATAAATCACGCCGATTTCACGCCGATAAAATGATCGGCGGCGGCGGCGTGGCCAAAATGACCGGCGGCGGCGGCGCGGCGCACACGTCTATTGCCTACTTACTACTTATTATGGACTATAAATATATCCGTGTTTCCCGAGATACTAGGCAGGGATTTATCCCGCCTTCTAGGTTAAGCCTGCTGCCATCTACCGCATTGTCGCTTATAATTACGCGAGATCGTGGTGAATTAATTTATCCCACCTTCTAGGTTAAGCTACTATCTATGGCAGCGTCGTTGCGCGATATCACGCGAAATCGCGTCGTTGTAAAAAGTGGAATCTTCAGGTTAGTCATTAGTTTATTTTTGTAATACACGTTCGTATGAAATAAATGCATATAGGTTGGTATAATAGAATCATTAAAAACCAGGAACGAAACTTTGACTACTTAAGAAAATAACCTTTGTATTATTATACCTAATACCTACCTACAAGTTACCCAATTAAACTCCAATTCAACTTATGCATATTCTAGAAACACGGCTCAAACCGTTAATTCAGCACAATAAAATACAGAACCCTAATTCATATTAAACGAGTGCAGTTCATCATTTAAATAAAGTAATAAAGAACAAAAATTTAAATATAAAATACAATTTTATAATTAAAAGCACCGTTATGCGTCCGACTGTACACCGGCAGCGGTGCATCGTATCGTGACGCGAACTTGCACTAATTAAATCATCGCCACTGTAAATGTACACTTAGCTAAGTAAATAATGTCCGTTTTGCACATTAATTTTGTAGTTAGTAGTTTGTGTAGCTGAGTGTACATCTGTACCTACATATAGGAACTTTGAATTTCAATTCTATTATAAAAAAACGGGTACCTACCTATGTTTTTATTATTTGTGATTGAGCTATGGCACGGTAAAGAGATATACAGTAGTTTGACTCCATAGAAACGGGCGGAAAATGGAAGTGAATAGATGTCGGTAGATGTGGGTAGAAGTGGGTATATAATCCAGAAGCGGGTGCCACGCAGCGACGGGCGGACGTCGCGATAGTTTTTTGCAAGTATTTAGTGTTATTTACGTTATTTACTTTTGACGTATGTATACATAATATAATAAATTATATAAAATTATATAAAAATGGCAAAAAAATAGCATGCTGTTTTTGGTAGCTTGAACTTATCAGGAAATCCAGAAATAACATTATTAACCCCCTACGCAAAATCGACGGGGTGTTATAAGTTTGACGTGTCTGTCTGTCTGTCTCTCTGTGTGTGTGTGTGTCTGTCTGTAGCACCGTAGCTCCCGAACGGATGAACGGATTTTGATTTAGTTTTTTTTTGTTTGAAAGTAAGGTTAGTCGAGAGTGTTCTCAGACATGTTTGGTGGAAATCGGTCCAAGATGGCCGCCGCTACAAAATGGCGGATTACTTTTTTCTTCCGCGACTCCCTCAATATGGGTATCAAATGAAAGGACTTAACTAGTAGAATACAACCCATTATATAAAATTAAAAATCCAAGATGGCCGCCATCACAAAATGAAGAATTGCGTATTGCGTTGGGGGTTTTTTTTAATTTTTAATTTAATTCACTTGTTTATCAAGCAACATGGAAAGGTAATAAAATTAAAAAGGTCAGTTAGTTAAAAAGGGGAGGAGGGGGAAGGGGAGGACGGGAAGGGGGGAGGAGGGAAGGGGAGGATGGGGAAAAAGGGGAGGGGGAAGGGGAGGAGGGGAGAGGGGAGGGGGGAAGGAGGGGAGGGGAAGGGGAGGAGGGGAAGGGGGGAGGAGGGGAAGGGGAGGAGGTTGTCTTGTCTTGTCTCTTGTCTTGTCTCTTGTCTTATCTCTTGTCTTGTCTCTTGTCTTGTCTCTTTTTTTGTCTCTTGTCTTGTCTTTTGTCTTGTCTTGGGTTTTAATATACGCCGCCACGACATGATAGGTAAGTAGGTAGTAGGTAGGTAGCTCAAGTAAGTAGATGATATGAAACAGGTAGGTACCTAGTACCTACTGTATGCGGGCAGCGGCTGCCCGGCAGCCCTATGACTCGCGCATGTACCGCGCGACTGTAGGTATTTATGTTCAAAAATCACGCTCAGTCAAACTACTGTATATATCTTTACCGTGGCTATGGCAATATTTTTAAGAATAGAAATAAATTTATTGATGTTCACAAATCTACTGTCCAAATTTTTTTTTTTAAGACACGACATTATATTATTAATTATTATGTTCCTGTTTCAATGTATTTTAACAACCATACAGTTACTATCAACAACACACGGTCGGATGTGTAAAATTCCAATGTCGAGTTATAGATTCTATTCCTAATTTAAAAATTAACAGACCTCAATGCACTGGGCCTAAATTCTGCATGAAAAAGAGACGACGGCGTAGCAAAACGTAAGCAAATAAATAACCTATACAACACATTTCTATTTGGAAAAACGGCACCTTGATGCGACCAAAAGAAACTAAATTAAAGAAAATCGAAGTTGCATTTGATTATGTACTGGTATCGTAAGAATTTTCAAGATTTTTTTCAAAATTTTGTTAAAATTTGACAGTGGACGTTAGCAAAACGAGAAGCGATTTTGGTCCGGAATAACCCCGCTGATATCGAGAATTTACCGCCACTTTTCTAGCCAAACATAGACATCTTCAAAAAGTCTAAAAAAAAAAAATAGACATCTTTTTTTCTAGCTCGATACAGCCAACGTAGTATTTGCTGATAAATCATTTCTATATTTATAATATTATACCTACATACATAGGTATTTTATAGGTACGTTATAATCGGCTAGCGGTTATCAAACGTGACCCCCCGTAACTTGATACGGTTTTACGAATTTAATAACATTTTCATATTTATTTCTATAGAAATAGAGTTCACAATTAAAACGAACTTGAAGATAGATTGTGACGAATTCGTAATGCGAGAGCCGTCAAATGTTTATTTAAAAAATAACACGTGTTTTTCTGATACACTGTGGTCTGAGAATAGCTCCGGGCTATGGGGGGTTTCCTTGTGAGGAAGGATTTTTTTTTTGTGGGAATTTATTGTCGGTCTCGGGCATTATTCTTAACCAAAATCTCCTCTTTTTTTACAAGCTTTATATTACTTTCACCTGTCTGTTGTCTGTATGTCTGTCTGTCTGTAATCAAATCTTGCAAGTTTAATTTGACCCACTTCCCGGTTTCCAATTGAGCTGAAAATTTGCATGCGTGTGTAAATCGGATGACAATGCAATATTTTTATGACATCGAGCTGATCTGATGATGGAGCTGGAAGGTGGCCATAGGAACTCTGTCATAAAACAACGCAACCCCATCGAGTTTGGGCTCATTTGATTCGTCTTGACGAGTACTATATGATGCAAGATGATAACAATAATTAAAGCTTGTTTTTAAAAAGTATTTTTTAAATTTCACTTGTTTAATGTAAAATTTTACCAAAATTAAAAAAAAAAAACATTGAAAACCCGTACCATTTTATAAATTAAATTCCGGACCAAAATCGCTTCTTGTTTTGCTAACGTCCAGTGTCAAATTTTAACAAAATTTTGAAAAAGTCTTGAAAATTCTAACGAACCAGCACAAAATCAAATGCAACTTCAATTTTTTTTTTAATTTAGCATCTTTTTTCGCCTCAAAGTGGCGTTTTTGAAAATATAAAAAATGTGTTTATAGTTATTTTTTTGCTTACGTTTTGCTGCGCCGTCGTCTCTTTTTTAGGCAGAATTTAGGCTCTGTTCCTATTATAAAAAAATTAAATTATAATTTAAAGAAGGTTGACATACACACCTAATAAATATGTAGGCTATTTAAAAATCACGGCAACCCTAACAAAAGCTCTCAGCTAGAAAGGCCTGCAACTCAGCCACACCTAGCCTCGTAAAACTACCATAAAGTTACCAACACTAACCATTATGGCTCTCAAGATATCGGTCCGTTTTACACTCTAAACCTATGTTTAGTGCCCAAGTTATATCCTATTTACAGCTTTGGATGACATTCCGTTGTTCTTTAGTGCTTGTTCGTTAACTGCTAACGTGGATGGAAAACTGTCTAGATTTGGAATTTACTATAGAGATAACTAACTAGTGAAATTGGTTTGTTGCCCGTGGTCCAAAACATTGACATAGACTAGCAAAACTCTCGTCCCACTGTCAAGAGTAACTGACGTTTTTTTTTTTTTTTTAATATTATGGCAACAGTTGCATTTTGCCAGTGTCGAGTTAAAAAAAAAAATACAAGTCCTTCAGTCGAAAACTTTATTATAATTTTAAGTTCCTTGTTTATTGGAGGTGGAGGATATTCCCTCCAAAATTCGATAAAGAGTGGGCGTTTATCGAATAACATCGATTCATTTTGTGACGATTCCTGAAAATAGCAGACTGCTGAACTTTTTTCCATTCTTCGACAGTAAATCACATTCACAAACACTCACCCCACTATTAATACGCGTTTAGCACTTATTGCAAAATTATTATTCAAGAACACAAAAAATTTCATCCGCTTTCCAAAAGCGCGGCAAAATGGATCCTCTTTTGCCGATTTTTCGTAACTGACGTTTTTAAGAGCACAATGACATTGGGAATAGCTACAAATTGTATGCAATGACAGCCAGCGCGAGTAGCAAGAGTAGCGTCTTGATTATATTAATACTAGCTGCGCCCAGCGGTATTACCCGCTGTACTGTAGCCTATGTGTTATTCCAGGGTCTCTAAGCTATCTCTATACCAAATTTCAGCTAAATCGGTCCACCCGTTTAAGCGTGAAAGAGTAACAAACACACATCCAACTGACAACCAGACATCCATTCTTACAAACTTTCACGTTTATAATATTAGTAAGATGTCAGATTAGTCATGACTCTTGACAGTGGTTCAGGAGTTGCTAGTCTGATGTCAATGTCTTACTATGCTAAAGGGGCAGCTTGGTTCGTTAAAAGCAACGACATAGCCCAGCGGATAATCACGCTGAAGCGGCAATGGGCAGGCCACTAGGGCTTGCAGTATCGGTACCATTTCAAGAACCGGGAATTTTGAAACCGATACTCACACGGTACCGGGAAATTCCCGGGAATCGATACTTTTCGATACTTAATAAAAAAAATTGAAAATTTAATTAAAATGCCTTATTAACGCCTAGAAAGATTAAAAGGAGTTATATCACTAATTATTATTATAAATTTAAGTCAACTAAAGACCCAGTCCTAATACATAATTATATTATAGTAGATTTCGCAATAGAAGCCTATATAAAAGATGGGGTTACAGTAAATATCATAATTTCAATAGGTTTTTTTTTACAAAAAAGTGAGAAAACGAGCTAGAAGGTGATGGTAATTGATAACACTGGCCATAATCAGTATACAGTGCCCAGTGCTATCCAGGATTTTACAATTATGATAATTCTAAGTGAGATTGCGGTCAAACGTCTGCTATTATATGCTTGTTTAGTCTGCTATAAAAAAATAAAAAAAACGCTTCTTATTCGAGAGTCATATGATGTTCTTACTGACCCAGGAGGAAGCGAAAGAGAGATCAGGAGGAGGACACAGATGACTAAAGCAGCAATGACCAAGCTCACACGCATATGGCAAAATCGAAAGGTCTCCAACGTTACGAAAACGAGACAAGTGCGAAGTCTGGTTTTCTCAGTCTTTCTCTACGGGGCAGAGTCGTGGACAATTAGGGCATCAGAGCGTAAGAAAATCGATGCATTTGAAATGTGGTGTTGGAGACGAATGTTCCGCATACCATGATGGACGGCCAAAAGAACAAATAAATCAATTCTGGACCAGCTTCGCATACGAATCAGGCTTTCAACAATCTGTTACCAGAAGATCCTTAGTTACTTTGGTCACATTGTCCGCCGACAGCCGGATAACTTGGATAAGTTGATCGTGACGGGCAAGGTGGAAGGAAAGAGACCCCGCGGCCGATCACTTAGTCGCTGGTGTGATCAAGTGACCACTCTCATTGGCCTACCAGTTGTAGGCGCCATATGAGAAGCCGAGGACCGGACGAAGTTGGAACAGCTCATGCAGCGGGCTACGGTCGAATTTCAAGGACGCGACCTTCAGTAATGAAGAACACGACTAAGAAGAAGAAGAGAAGAGAGAAGATGTTCAGATTATTCAACCCAGTTATTTCACTAGCTATAGTGCACAGTGCCCTCCTATCTAAGCACAGTAATATTTTTAAATCTCTGCTCGGGCGATAGAATAACATGCACTGTTGACTGTTGGAGTGCCCACCTAGTCGACCTCTTGCAAAAGAAATATGCCCCCGGTTGGTGATAATAAAGTCAAGTAAAATAGAAAACCATCGACATTTCCATAACGTACTGGTTTAACACGGTTTGGCATTCTCACTCTTCGATTTGACAGGTTTGTTCTGTTCTTTGCCGATCTGATGGATTCAGCAACTGTAATGCCGGTAAGGATTTTTCATTAACTACAACTTTGAAGTAGTAAATCGTTTTGTTTATCGCGACGAGTGCGTTAATGTCACTGTCAGTATTTTGGTTTTGGTCTGGTTTATTATAATGAGACCAATCTTCTTCTTCACTCTAGAAAGCAGAGCACCGAGTTCTCCTTCAGACTTCGCAAGATACTGTAAATTGCAAGTGGTTGCTATCGAGATATTTTTTCCACTTCTCTAGAGCTCTCCTCATAAAATATTCCCCATATATTATTAATGCGGAAAACTAAATAATCACTTCTCTTGAGTATGTTTTTCGTTTTGTTCTCGGGTCTTTCCATCTTTTTCTTTTATTTCTTCGTTTTTTGACTTTTATGACTTCGTTCATATTATTATGGTCAGTAAAATCTAGTAGATTTTCGGATAAAAAGAGCTTAATCTCATGTTTCTAGTATTTAAAGTCATTTAATAGATTTCAATTTACAAAATTAAGCAGTATTTTATTTAAAAAATCGATAAAGTAATGAATTTATAACTAAAGCATCAAAAGTATCGAAAGTATCGATTCCCGGGAAATTTCAAAAAAGTATCGGTACCGAAATATCATAAAATTTTCGAGAATTCCCGGGATTTTCGATACCGGGATTTTCCGGGAGCATGCCCTACAGGCCACATAGCACGCAGAGCGGATGGCCGATGGGGTCGAAAAGTGCTCGAGTAGAACCCACGGACTTATAGTACAGCGGGTAAAATTAAAAATTAAAAAAACCCCCAACGCAATACGTAATTCACCATTTTGTGGTGGCGGCCATCTTGGATTTTTAATTTTATATAGTGGGCTGTATTTTACGTGTAAACCCTTTCATTTGATACCCAAAATTGAGGGGGTCGTGGAAGAAAAAAATAATCCGCCATTTTGTAGCGGCGGCCATCTTGGACCGATTTCCACCAACCATAGCTAAGAACACTCTCGACTAACTCTACTTACAAACAAAAAAAACTAAATGAAAAATCCGTTCATCCGTTCGCGAGCTACGATGCCACAGACACACACAGACAGACAGACAGGCACGTCAAACTTATAACACCCCGTCGTTTTTGCGTCGGGGGTTAAAACCGCTGGGCGCACCAGTTATAGGTAGCTTATAAAAATAAAAAACTGCATGCATTGCACCTACGTAGGTGTACATTATATTCTGGTGATAATTATCTAAGTGATTATTATCGAGTTAAGAATCGATTAGAATCGCCACAATTAAAAGAACTCTTCAAACCACGCCGGTAAACGGATTCCTTAGAATTTTAAGATTCAATGAGTTTCTGATTAGCAGCTAGATAGCCGATTGGAATTCTAAGAAACAGTCTATGTTTTTCTTAACTCTATTAAAGTTTCGTAATTAATGGTTTTATCTTACTAATATTATAAACGTGAAATTTTGTAAGAATGGATGTCTGGATGTCAAGATGTCTGGATGTTTGTTACTCTTTCACGCCTAAACGGGTGGACCGATTGAGCTGAAATTTTGGATAGACATAGCTTAGACTCTGGAATAACACAGGCTACATAAGTACTGCTGGTAAAACCGCTGGGCGCAGCTAGTAAAATATAAACGTGAAAGTTTGTAAGAATATATGGATGTCTGGATGTATGTTTGTTACTCTTTCAAACGTGGATCGATTGAGCTGAAATTTGGTATAGAGATAGCTTAGACCCTGGAATAACACATAGGCTACAGTAAAGCGGGTAAAACCGCTGGGCGCAGCTAGTATTTTATAAAATTATAATCTCGATTAATAAAGGGGTTCTCTGGTGCAACTAGGGCAGGTGGGATTTTTGTTATGCGAAGGGTTGCGGCTCGCTGTAGTTGGAGTCAGCCTTAAGACATTTCGTGTAGTTAGTGAAATTACTGGGTTGGAGAGTCTTATCATCTTATGACTCTTGTGAAAGAAGCGTTGGTTTGCACTGTGCACCTTAAATAAGACATTGTGATATCCTGGGTAGCACTGTACTGATTACGAACTGCGTTATCTCTTACCGACAGGAAAGAGTCTTGTGTCTTTTTATAAAAAAACTTCATCCCTTTGACCGTCTTACAAAATTGGACTTAGGTCTTCTTAATTAATCAGCCCGGTTTTACCTCATTCTCCAACCACTCCTAGGAACCCTCTTACGTAGAAAGCTGACGACAGAACGATGTGGGGACGCGTGGAAAAGCGGTCGCGATCTTCATTTTGTTCGCCCGCGTCCACTTTACCCCTATGTGACACGTACAAATTCGAACATTACAAAAATTCCGTCTCTCACTTTGACCGCTTTCCCGCGGCAGTGTGACTTCACCTTTAATAGTTTTTATTCTATGCCCTCCGTAGTCCGTACCTACGAGTATGTGGTCTCTGTCTCATTTAACAACAAATTCAATTTTGTCATTATTCTATTAATTAACTTTATTCAATTAAGCTAATCGTTTTTGATAAACGTTATCGTATCTAAAGGAAATAGTTTCCTGTCTTAACCTCTAAACTGCTTGATATAAACTGATACAAATCTGATAATGGGTAGAAACATTTTGATAAACAACTGGTTGAAATTACGCATTATTACAACATTATGACTCTTTGACTGAAATCACCGTGGGTACCCCAACAGTGCCAGTTATTCTACCGCTTAAGCAAACATTACTGAGCTTCGGTAGGAAGGCATTGTAGCTAGTGAAATGACTGGGCTGAAAAGTCTTAACATCTTATGACTCTTGAGTAGGAAGCGTTGGAGCAGAACAGAGTTATCTCTTACCATCAGTAGAGCGTCTTGCTCGTCTTCTTACATCTTTGCATTTAAAATATTTTGAAACTAGTTAAATAGGTATATTTTAATCATTTCATCGTCAACCTTGGAAGAAATTTGTCAGAATCAGCAATAAAATATGGCTCATTAAATTGACGGCGCCCAGTTGATTGCTCTTGGCACAT
The DNA here is from genome assembly GCA_947507615.1 of Hemithea aestivaria. Lineage (NCBI taxonomy): Eukaryota > Metazoa > Arthropoda > Insecta > Lepidoptera > Geometridae > Hemithea > Hemithea aestivaria. Next base: position 4,614,818 of record OX382348.1, on the reverse strand, counting down.
CTTCGAAAGTGTTCCAGGTTTATATTTAGATATTTTGTTTTTAACGTCTCTTTTATTGACCCTGGAGGTGTTCTGAAGATACAACGTCATTGAATTATCGTATTGAAGACTTGGATAACACTGTAGGTAAGAGATCGGTGTATGGCTTATCCACCCCACATTTTTTATAAATTAGGTATAGGTTAGCCTTTGGCCATGATCTCGGCTGATCTTAAACGAAAGATGGTTTTGAATTGTAGACTAAAACCTAGAAGTCGGGATAAACCCCTGGCTTCTCTGAACAACGTGCTGATCACAATTTGGCGAATGGGTGAAGTAAGACGTCGGAGAGTCGACGACAAATAAAAAAAAAGTCGAAGGCGATGTCACGGCGACACACGCCGATTCGATCAGGATCTGGCTTGTAACCGAAAGGTCCTGTGTTTAAATCTCAGTGTGTGGTCAATTTTTCGCCTACACGCTACCGTGTTTCACAAGGCACGTAATGGATACCGGCTGTTTCCTATAAGGCTTTCGTCATTATTACACAAAGTCACGGTAGAGAGGACGAAGCCGATGAAGCCTACCTCCAGGTCTTGCTCCTGCGACAATGAGTCAATGAGTCAATGAGGTCTAAGTACCTGTTCCCTACATATTTCCAATTACCAATCCTAATTATTTATAATGGAGTTTAACCATAAAATTTCTAAACTTTACTAGCAATCGAAACGTTTACGATGCTCCTAACATGGATGACCATTAAACCTATTATAAACTGATGGTGGATTAACAATTCATTAATATATTTAATGGGTTTTAATTAAGTATTATAGATATAAAACGCCAAGTTGATAACGGTCTTGCTATTCCAATTTTATAATTGCAAATTTGTTTGTTCTGTCTTCGCACTTTAACTCCATTTAAGAATCATCAGTTAAGCCACTTTTAAACTGCAGGACGTTCTAGAACATTTTGTAACATTTTGTTTAGTAGATAGGTGCAATTTAAAAGTGGCTGATTGCTAAACCCCTTTGTCAAGTTGTGCTGTTTGATAGGCCTCTATGGCAGAAATCGCCTGGCGAAGTACCAAATCTTTGCCAGTTACTCATCTGCTAAACAGTGCCGGCATTATTTTGTTCTGGTTCAAAGGACAATGTAGGTAACCAGCGAAATTACTGGGCATGACGAGATTCTATAACTTAGATCCCAAGGGGACAGAGGTAGTCCAGTCCCTGGCATAATTTTGAATTCGTCTCTCTTTCTTTCTAACGGGGAAAGCATGGTGTGCGAAAGTATGGTGTGCGGGCTTCTATGTCATGATCATCATCAGCCCACGTTTCTCCACTGCTGGAAACTGTCGTCGCATAGGTACAACCTTAAAAGTAGAACGTTCTAATCTTGATACTCGTATTACGGGGTCCCGCTTATTCCCGCACGGCGTGCAAGTGACGATTTCTGAATATAAAGTGGTGTCAATTTTTTAAAAGTAACTCGATTTGCAGTTGTTAAAATGACAAGTTCCGCCCATATCTCACTTCTCTTCCTATCCTGTCACAACAATCAATTCGATCTAACTATTATAATTTGATCCAAACCCTCTGTTTTTTGCTCGTGTTATCGCGATACAATGAATATCATCAGGTTCTGATTTTTACCTTACCATACACTATTAAATATGGACGAATAGTGTGTATTGTTTGCCCAAAAAGGTAGAGAGTAAAAAAGGTAAAGAAATAATTCAATAGTAGAGAGAGAGTCTGGGGGCTTAAAGATTTTGGAATAAAATCCAATAATGAATAACGTGGCTACAGAAGGTACCTAAATTTAAAAGCCATGTTAAAGCTATGTTATTATACCTATGTATTTCTTTTTGTGTGGTGTACAATAAAGCATTATCTATCTATCTATCTAAATAAATAAATATTTCAGGACATTTCACACAGTGCCACATAACCCCAAGCTAAGCAACTTAATGCTTGTGTTATGGTGGTTAGATAACGTATTAATATTATACACCTTACTTTATACCTAAAGAACTTTTTTGTGAAAGACTTGCAAACCTGCTCTAATGTTCCCTATTTAAATAAAACCTTTAAGATTTTCAGTCTAGTGACTGATATTATGACATTGTATAAGTTGGTGACAACACCCAAGTCAATCGTTGTAAAGCATGCCGTTGTATTATGCATGCATCACACCTTCGACGTGCCTATGATCGCGTTCCTCGCCACAATTATCCACATCCTGGATCATAGGTGACTTTCTTACTACATACAATATGGTACCTATAGGAATAAAATAATTGCTTTCTCTTAGTCTAAGTCAGAGTTCCCGAGACGCTGGAGACCGTGACAAGTGGGGGCGCGTCGCGAGGGCTGTTTTAGCCAATAATGAAAATGCAGCATTATCAACCACGACCACTCTGTCAAGAGTGAAGGACTAAGGAGTCTAAGATCTAATAAAAACGACCTTCACGATTCTCCTTACCCAATAGTTGAAAACTATTTTTGGGACTAGCTGCGCTCAGCGGTTTTACCCGCTGTACTGTAGCCTATGTGTAATTCCAGGGTCTAACCAATCTGTGTACCTACTCTGTACAAAATTTTAGCTCAATCAGTCCACCCGTTAAGGCGAGAAGTAACAAACATAAACATTCACAAACTTTCGCATTTATAAAATTAGTGTAATTGAAAGGGATTTATCATTTTATCCCACCTTCTACATTTATTTCTGCTACCATCTGGACCGATGTATCCGATGATCCTACGTCTAAAAACATTTAATAAATATTTCACATTTACAAACTGTCAATAGGTCAGTCTAGCCGGCTCGCCTTTCTTTATTAAAATTGGACCTTTGTTGTCCATTGTCCATTAAAAGCGAACTTACTTGTGACAAGCAAATCCAGTGCATTGTCACCTGTAATTTTGCCTAAATATATCAGCTTACATTAGGTAAATTTGTACTTCTCGTTTCCACTACCATAAAAAGCTCCAACTTTTGCAAATTCGAGGAATTCATTCTAACAATCCAGCTCTTATAACCATAAGTGTAAGGTCTAAAATAAGATACTCCAAAGACAATCGTGTCTCGGTATTGCCTGACATATTTTGGGTCAAGCTCCTCGTCAAGTGCACGTCAACAGCCACTCTTGGATCGGAGCCAAGAGTCTAAGAAAACTCGCTGGCCATTGAGTAAGGCGCTCACGAAAATACATCAAGACCTTTTTGATTGTTTTTGAATGAATGACAGCATAAAAATGTGTAATGACCCTGCGGGTTTATTCCGGACCAAAATCGCTTCTCGTTTTGCAAACGTCTACTGTAAAATTATAACAAAATTGAATTTTTATCTTTTTTTTTTTAATTAGCTTCTTTTGGTCGCCTCAAAGTGGCATTTTTGAAAATAAAAATTTGTTTTTATAGGTTATTTTTTTGCTTTCGTTTTGCTGCGTAATCGTCTCTTTTTTGTGCAGAATTTAGTGTGCATCTGCACTGAGTGTCTTTTTTTTGAAGTATCAGTAAAAAATCTGAAATTTACAGGGGAGTTAGTAAAAATATAGTAAAAAATAATGCACAGGGTCTCGAATTTCTAAAACTTGAATTGAACGAGATATGACCAAAAGATTAGGACACTCAATCCTGATGCGCCGCTAAATACGAATATTTTCAAAAGTATTGACCCTAGGATTATAATTTTTAGTTCTGGAGTTAGTAAAAAATTTCTAAAAACTTTTGGGAAATTTTCAAATCAATAGAATGTACCGTTACAGATTTATAACGGTTTAACTAGGACACTCAGTTCTTACGCCGTAAGGATTGAGTGTCCTGCTAAATATGGGTTTATTGGAATAAATACATAAAAATAACATTACCATCTTGTAGTCTGACCCTCAAAACAATTTCTAAAAGAGAAACTATGTCGAAAAAGCTTACCCTTTTAAAATAAATGAAAGATTTCATTTTTACGAAACGTCTGTACTGAGTGTCTTTTATTTTTGAAAAAAAAGGGTCAAATAGTAGTTTTAGAAATTTGGCACTTGGTGCAAAAGTTTTTACTAATTGAATACTAAAACATGATATATAATTTGTTTTTCTAAATTGTATATTTTTAGAGTAAATCCACTTTTTGCGGTTTTCTGTGAGTGTCTTTTTTTTTTCGAGGTTGAGCAAAATTAATGAAATTAACAGGGGAGTTAGTAAAAAATTAGTAAAAACTTTTGTAGTAAGTGGCGAATTTCTAAAACTTAAATTGAATTTTTTATGAGCAAAATACTAGGACACTCAATCCTTACGTTTTAAAAAAGTGAAAAACCTCGATATCTCGGTAAGTATTAACTTTTTTTTCAGAATTTTTTTTCTAGAGTTAGTAAAGAATTTCTAAAAACTTTGTAAAAAAAAATATACAGGCTAACACGTGGTGTTACTGAGTTATAGCGGTTTAATTAGTTTTACTGAGCGTAAGAACTGAGTGTCCTAGTTAAACGGCTCTACAGATAAAACTAAACCTCGTAGATAACAACAACTTATATCCACGAGTTTTACTAATTTTTTACTAACTCTGGATATAAAATTCATTTTTGTAAGTTTTATATTTTTTGAGAAAAAACACATTTTCATGTTTTTCACTGAGTGTCCCATTTTTTTCAAAATATCAAAATGATTTTTTCAGGAGAGTTAGTAAAACATAAGTTACATCGTTTGCACTGTCGAATTTCTAAAACTAAAATTATTCTTTTTATGATCAAATAACTACAGTCCAGACGCCCGAAAAACATGAAAAACCTCGATATCTCGATAAATATTAACTTTTTTCCTAGGATTTTTTTTTTCAGTAGTTAGTAAAAAATTAGTAAAATCTTTTGCACTAGGTGCCGAATTTCTAAAACTGAAATCAAATTTTTTATAATCAAAAAACTAGGACACTCAATCCTTACTCCTTACGTTTTAAAAAAGTGAAAAACCTCGATATCTCGGTAAGTATTAACTTTTTTTTCAGGATTTTTTTTCCAGTAGTTAGTAATGAATTTCTAAAAACTTTTACAAAAAAAACCAACTGGCTAACATGTGTTGTTACTGATTTATAGCGAATAATTAGTTTCACTGAGCGTAAGAACTGAGTGTCCTAGTTAAACGGCTCTACAGACAAAATTAAACCTCGTAGATAAAAACAACTTAGATCCACGAGTTTTACTAATTTTTTACTAACTCTGGATATAAAATTCATTTTTGTAAGTTTTATATTTTTTGAGAAAAAACACATTTTCATGTTTTTCACTGAGTGTCCCATTTTTTTCAAAATTTCAAAATGATTTTTTCAGGAGAGTTAGTAAAACATTAGTTACAACGTTTGCACTAGGTGTCGAATTTCTAAAACTAAAATTATTCTTTTTATGATCAAATAACTACAGTCCAGACGCTCGAAAAACATGAAAAACCTCGATATCTCGATAAATATCAACTTTTTTCTTAGGATTTTTTTTTCAGTAGTTAGTAACGAATTTCTAAAAACTTTTACAAAAAAAAACCAACAGGCTAACATGTGTTGTTACTGATTTATAGCGGTTAATTAATTCTGTTTTACGGAGCGAGCTAAATGAATAAAGCCGTGAGTTGTTCTCACCATGAATAATTCTTATACCTAGGCACTATTATTCAACTGACCACTATTTAATTTGTTGGCAATACTTTCTCTCTTATAACATACACGTTCAAACACTTGGCTGCCTCCCGACTCCCGGTGCCCAACTTTTACGAGGCTGCTGACTTTGGGAAGATCAACTTTTGCACACAGAATTAACACACTCTCACACACGCACATACACACACACACATACACACACACACACACTAACACACATAATACACCTAGGGACCTGTTTAATTGAATAAGAAGGAGGGCGCCGGCAACTGCAACATAGTTTTATAAACTATCGCAATTTCCAACGTTCATGGCGTTTAAGATTAACGTGTATTTTAAGCGCAAATAAAGATTTATTATTTATATTAAGGGGTACGATTTTGCAAATTTACGCTAGGGCGTATTACAAGACGGATGTCGCAAAATTTAACAAAATTTATAAGAAACCAGTTGTTTAAGGATTTGAAATTTTAAAATTGGCGCCAAATGTATTTTTATTTATGTTATTGGCAAATGCTTCAGATGTACAGAAAGCAAATTAGAAAAAATTGATGTCAAATATTAACCTGTCAAAATTTTCAATTATATCTGTGCATTTTTGTCATTCAATCTTCTCTCAATGGCGCTTCACGGTTCTGCTCGTAATTTTGTATCAATTAATTTTTAAGGAAATAAAAGCCTTCCAAGTTATTTTTTGTTGTATAACTGTACACTGTACACCCCGTACACCAGTTAAAGCAATTTCAACCATAATCATAGCCAAAACAAGTTCTCAAATAAATAGTAGTGATTACGACTTTACTAATTAAGCAAAGGAGCGATGCAAGTCCATTAGTTATTTTAAATAGGGATTTTAGGCCATTCGATTGTAGTTCACATGACCGTAGGTATACGTAACCTACAAGACGGACGTTGCAAAATTTTACCTTTAACCAATAGTAAGTGGCACGTTCTTATTAATAATGAGTATTTCTACTCTAAGAGTAGAAATACTCTTTATTGTGTCCAATGTAACAAAAGGTACTTAAATTACTATGACAATATTATAACACATTGGCTCACAATGGGCGGCCTTATCGCTTAAAGCGACCTCTTCCAGGCAACCAACTTTTGGATGAATACATTATCTAATGAAGAGTAGGGTTTATGTGGAAAATGTTAGGTATTTTAAAAACTTGTAATAATAGGTATAATATAATATGTTCTACCATACCATACGTATAGGGGCTAGGGGTGTGCATGATAAATCTGCATTAACCTATAATTAAATAAATAAATAAATATTTCAGGACATTTCACACAGCGCCACCTAACCCCAAACTAAGCAACTTAATGCTTGTGTTATGGTGGTTAGGATAACGGATATAATACTTATATGCTTTTCGTTTTTAAATACATACTTATAATAGATATTGAAAACCACCCAGACCAGAAACAAATACCTGTGGATCACACAAACATTTGTCCCATGCGGGAATCGAACCCGCAACCTTTTGCGTTGCAGGCGGGTATAAGCCCACCGCGCCACAGAGGTTGTTAAATCTCAACCTGAGCCTATGCTCAGGCAGTATAATGATTTACTTACCGTTGTGCAGGTTTGCAACCAAGCTTGCCTTGAGATCGCTATTAGCGATAAGACCGCCAATTATAACACTTCTTTCTGTGTAATCTTAGTTCTAAGTTTATATTTTTGTATTTGTGTGAACAATAAAGAGTTTTCTATTCTATTCTTGCCTGACACGTGTTACTGTAAGTATATGCGAGCCCGTCTTACTTACGCGGGAATGAGGTACTGCAGCGCTAATATACACCACTCGTGCGTATTTGTATGAGTGACCTATTCACTATGAGCTCCTTTTGCTAGCTGCGAATGGATTAGCACTACGCCCGTACGTAAACTTGCAAAATCATAACAATATAAATAAAAGCCAATAACATAAATAAAAATACATTTGGCGCCAATTTTAAAATTTCAAATCCTTAAACAACTGGTTTCTTATAAATTTTGTTAAATTTTGCGACATCCGTCTTGTAATACGCCCTAGCGTAAATTTGCAAAATCGTACCCCTTAATATAAATAATAAATCTTTATTTGCGCTTAAAATACACGTTAATCTTAAACGCCATGAACGTTGGAAATTGCGATAGTTTATAAAACTATGTTGCAGTTGCCGGCGCCCTCCTTCTTATTCAATTAAACAGGTCCCTAGGTGTATTATGTGTGTTAGTGTGTGTGTGTGTATGTGCGTGTGTGTGTTAATTCTGTGTGCAAAAGTTGATCTTCCCAAAGTCAGCAGCCTCGTAAAAGTTGGGCACCGGGAGTCGGGAGGCAGCCAAGTGTTTGAACGTGTATGTTATCAGAGAGAAAGTATTGCCAACAAATTAAATAGTGGTCAGTTGAATAATAGTGCCTAGGTATAAGAATTATTCATGGTGAGAACAACTCACGGCTTTATTCATTTAGCTCGCTCCGTAAAACAGAATTAATTAACCGCTATAAATCAGTAACAACACATGTTAGCCTGTTGGTTTTTTTTGTAAAAGTTTTTAGAAATTCATTACTAACTACTGGAAAAAAAATTCTGAAAAAAAAGTTAATACTTACCGAGATATCGAGGTTTTTCACTTTTTTAAAACGTAAGGATTGAGTGTCCTAGTTTTTTGATTATAAAAAATTTGATTTCAGTTTTAGAAATTTGGCACCTAGTGCAAAAGATTTTACTAATTTTTTACTAACTACTGAAAAAAAAAAATCCTAGGAAAAAAGTTAATATTTATCGAGATATCGAGGTTTTTCATGTTTTTCGGGCGTCTGGACTGTAGTTATTTGATCATAAAAAGAATAATTTTAGTTTTAGAAATTCGACACCTAGTGCAAACGATGTAACTAATATTTTACTAACTCTCCTGAAAAAATCATTTTGATATTTTGAAAAAAATGGGACACTCAGTGAAAAACATGAAAATGTGGATTTTCTCAAAAAATATAAAACTTACAAAAATGAATTTTATATCCAGAGTTAGTAAAAAATTAGTAAAACTCGTGGATATAAGTTGTTTTTATCTACGAGGTTTAGTTTTATCTGTAGAGCCGTTTAACTAGGACACTCAGTTCTTACGCTCAGTGAAACTAATTAAACCGCTATAACTCAGTAACACCACGTGTTAGCCTGTATATTTTTTTTTACAAAGTTTTAAATTCTTTACCAACTCTAGAAAAAAAAATCCTGAAAAAAAAGTTAATACTTACCGAGATATCGAGGTTTTTCACTTTTTTAAAACGTAAGGATTGAGTGTCCTAGTATTTTGCTCATAAAAAATTCAATTTAAGTTTTAGAAATTCGCCACTTACTACAAAAGTTTTTACTAATTTTTTACTAACTCCCCTGTTAATTTCATTAATTTTGCTCAACCTCGAAAAAAAAAGACACTCACAGAAAATCGCAAAAAGTGGATTTACTCTAAAAATATACAATTTAGAAAAACAAATTATATATCATGTTTTAGTATTCAATTAGTAAAAACTTTTGCACCAAGTGCCAAATTTCTAAAACTACTATTTGACCCTTTTTTTTCAAAAATAAAAGACACTCAGTACAGACGTTTCGTAAAAATGAAATCTTTCATTTATTTTAAAAGGGTAAGCTTTTTCGACATAGTTTCTCTTTTAGAAATTGTTTTGAGGGTCAGATTACAAGATGGTAATGTTATTTTTATGTATTTATTCCAATAAACCCATATTTAGCAGGACACTCAATCCTTACGGCGTAAGAACTGAGTGTCCTAGTTAAACCGTTATAAATCTGTAACGGTACATTCTATTGATTTGAAAATTTCCCAAAAGTTTTTAGAAATTTTTTACTAACTCCAGAACTAAAAATTATAATCCTAGGGTCAATACTTTTGAAAATATTCGTATTTAGCGGCGCATCAGGATTGAGTGTCCTAATCTTTTGGTCATATCTCGTTCAATTCAAGTTTTAGAAATTCGAGACCCTGTGCATTATTTTTTACTATATTTTTACTAACTCCCCTGTAAATTTCAGATTTTTTACTGATACTTCAAAAAAAAGACACTCAGTGCAGATGCACACCAGAATTTAGGCCGTGCTGAGGATTGTTGTCCCTTTAGCATAGAAAGACATTGACATAAGACTAGCAACTCCCGTCCCACTGTCAAGACTAAACTGACATAATATATCAAGACGCTACTCTTGCTACTCGCACTGTCATTGCATACAATTTGTAGCTACTAGCTACTCCCAATGTCATTGTCCTCTTACAAACGTCAATTACTCTTGACCGTGGGACGAGTCTTATGTCAATGTATTTCTATGCTAAAGGGGCTGGTGGATTTTTCGAGATCTCCAAATGCATTATACCTATATATTATCATGGACATAGAAATATTTCGAAATATCATGAAAAACAATAAGAAGTACCAGCCGTGGCTTGTTACCACCCACTGGACAAAACCGTGTCGCCCAGCGGTCATTATGACTGTTCCAGCATGATGTTCAGTGAAGCCAGGGAGGGATGCATTCTATATTCCTTCTAGGTTTAGTCTGCTAGCATCTACAGCCGCATCATCGCTTAACATCACGCGAGATCGTGGTCAAAGGTTAACCTAGTATAATAATGAATAAAACAAAAAAAGACGTGTGGCACTCGGAGACTGCCGAGGTAAAGCTATTGCATAGCATTTTTTATCAACTTATGTGTGCCGGTCGGAGTGGGGGGTGTTAGGTTTTTTCGTTACGGAATTTCTGGATTCGGTCCCCACGCTCAAGGCCCGCGATAGAACCTATGCAATAGCTTAATAAAAAGTATCCAATTTACGATGTACAAAAATGTATACGATGTATAAAGGGTGACGATCCGTAACGCATTCATGACTCTAAAACAATGGTGCAGCAAACTGAGATCTCGTCATCCCAAAGAAGACCGTGAAACGCAGCCCGTCTTATATCTGTATTCTTCATATAAAACACACATTTTTTTACATCTATTTTCATACAGGACCATAGACCAGCCCAGTAGTTAATCCATAAAGAGAATGGTCGATGGCCCGACGCTACCGGTTGGTTTCGCACATGATAAAATGTGACAACAGAATGCTTGTTTTATTCGTGTCATCGATTTAGACTTGCTTTGCGATTTTGAACTTTATTGTTTTACTATGAAAAAATCTTCTTTCTGATGATTGACATTACCGTCCTTCCAGTGTCGTAAAAATCCTCTCCCGGCACGGTTGTCTGGAAGAGATCGCTCTGAGCGATAAGACCGCCGATTGGTACTATTACTGTTAGCTGTAAGTTTTGTGTTTGATGTATCAATAATGAGTTATTTTATCTTATTAACTTTGAGAATAGGTATAAATTTTAAGATGCGGTTCATGCGTCTCGCGAATGGGCCGCTCCAATTAGGTTCATGCACACAACATTTTACTTCGGCGCGGCAATATTGCTCCTATATATATTAATTACCTAATTCAGTTTAAGTTAAATTATGGATCTATTTTTAAAATACGTTTTCTCTCTTTCCAGATGCGGACACAGTGCATTAGTAATAAGTTAGTGACAGTTCAGACAATACAAAATGGCGGCGTGACATGTCATGGATGACAGATAGTGTTTACAATTTTTAGTTAGAGATGGGTTAATGGGTGTTTTGGACTGAAGATGCCGCATGCCCACTCGAGCTCCGCTGCGAGTTCCGGAGGTGACGACCTCGGCTCGACGGACGAGGTTAAAATCTTCAAGGACGAGGGCGACGGGGAAGACGAGAAACGAAGCTCCGAGAACCTTCTAGAAGAGAAGTCCAGTCTTATCGATTGGACTGAGAGTGAGGTGAGTTTGCTTTTTTGGTTACAAGATTTTTGTATTTTGCCAGTGCTTTTATAGACTAGATGTATTTTTTTTAAACTGCTTCTATTTTGCCAGTGTTTTTTCACTTTTTTTTGCAACATTGGCCCACAAGGCCAGGCTTTTGCCAGTGAGTTTTCTTAGAAGTGTTTTAGCAACACTCAGCTTGAATTTGGTTAGTGAGTTTCCAGTTTCCACTACTAGACTGACTGTTAGACTGGTTTGTTTTTTTTTAAATATTTTTATGGCAACATACGATTTTTGTTTTGCCATTTTTATAGACTAGATATTTCTGTTTTGTTTTGTTTTTCAGCATGCTGTAATTTTGTAAATTATATTAGGTAGTAAGATTTCTTCTGAACTACCCCTGTGGTCATCTAACCACATGGAGAAATTGAATAAACCTTCTATCTATAGCATTCAAAATTTAAAAATAGAATTGGTGTCCATAATATAAAATAAATATTTATAAGGCATTTAATTTATTTGCCTTCAGTAACTGAGTCTCTATTCTTTATCATTTATTTAGCAGCCTTTTTTAATATTGACCATTGATCTATATTAAACCTGGAATCCTAGAGTATGTAGTTTATTTTAAGAATAGTGAACTTATGCCATATCCTGTAAGGGGCTAGCCAGTAGATTCATTGTAGAGTCTGATTTAAATTGACAGAGCGTTGTGCCTGCGCATCGGATATCCCACTTCCTTAATCGTTTGTACTGTGTCCGGAGACTTTGGGCGTTTAAAATAATTAGTATATTTATTAAAGAATCGATTAGAGAAATTTTATTATTATGTTATACGTACCTACTTAGCCTGGATTGTCGTCTTCTGGGAAAAAGCGAAAAACTTAAACTAATCGATTTTTGAGTCTTGTTTTTGAGCTTTTTGACTCCCTTTCTATCTAGATTTGCGATATCTTGATTAAGCGCATCTGCCAGATTCTGAAAGGGGAGAAATTTATCTTAATGGTAACGCCCCGCTGTAAATAAAATATCTGGTGGGATAAAAAGTATCCTATACCTTTTTCCACGTACCTCGTAGATTTTCTTCTGTACCAATTTCATTTAAATCTGTTCAGCGGTTTGTGTGTTGAATTCAATAATACCATAGATAATAATTAATTATTATTGATTTTGTATACCTACTCACTCTGTAGTTTTTTAGTAAGTAAAATGTAAAAAAACAGGGATTTCATATTGTGGGTCAAAGACCTCAAGTTGCATCTATTAAATTTATAAAGACCTACTTATTCAAAATTTTCACGCGAATATACCGTTCCCACATTGGTTCCCATAGAAATTGATTAATTTGTTTGCATGTTCCGCCTTCACCGTTTAAATATTTAGTTAATTTTGCACGGCAATCTTTTACACGATTTTTTAACAACGGCTAAAAGTGGAACTAATTTATTGCCTAACTAAGCGGTTAGACAACACCCTTGTAAGAAGACACTGGCGCCATCATTGTTATTTCAATATATTGTTGTCGAATTGTAAAAACAGTAATTTTACACTTGAATTATGTATTCTATTTAACAATTAAATTTCTTCAATGAGTGTAACCTGTTTGGCTAGGTTCGTCCAAATTCAAAATGCACGTCATTTGACGATGTTTACTTAGAATTTACATCAAGTGTACGAGTTACTCGTCACATTCATATAATATAAAACCCTTCCAAGTATCTCTTTCTAGAATCAAGTGACATTAAAAAGAACTGTGGCCACAAGACTTGCTCCATTTCTTCCAAAAATTAACTCTAACAAATTATTTCACGCGGTGCGACGTCCTACCATAAATTAAAAAAAGAAACCATAGAGTAACCAGCAGGTGCCGACTCAGGTATGTAGGTCTCTATTCTTCCATTCTTCGTATTTACATCACAATTTTCTATAGAATCAGACACCGAATTGGCAATGCATTCTCTATGACTACACTACACTACTATTCAAAAAGGTGTATCCTATTATTTGGACAATATAGCTCAAAACAACTTTTACAAACTACTTTTTGCTGTAGGAATTTGAACCTTATTTTACGAATTTTAAGTGCAATAAGTATGCAATTTGTAATGCAAGTTGAATAGAATTGAAGTATATGTGTATTTTATTGGATTTCACACTTCTAATCCGGGGCGTATAAAGGTAAAGCCGCACTACTGTCTGTGGAGGTGTGCTTCTAGATTTATATCGTCGGATATCGGTGGTGGCGCCATAACTTTTTGTGATAATGTTTTCTGAAATAGATTAAGCCTTCTACATAGTTATAGTAAAATTATGAAAGTATTTATTAGATACATACCTACTTTGTGTAAACACACTTATATTGGCGAAAGTTTGTGAGTGTGTATGTTTGTTACTTCTTCCCGCCTAAACGGGTAGACCGATTAAGCTGAAATTTGGTAGGTATATAGAGTATAGAGATAGCTTAAGTTCCCCTGGAACAACTGTACATGTACAGTGGGTAAAAACCGTTGGGCGCAGCTAGTATTTGATTTTAAACATAGGTTTTTATATGTTATGTTTATTTAAAAAAAAACAGTCGTTTTAAGCACCACAAAAAGCACGCTAGTTAGATAAATGCATGCTTATTTTATGCTAAAAATCACTGCTTTCAATACCTAAATGTTGTCTTTTTCCACACGTTTTAAATAGCTCGATAAAATAAAAATAACCTAATAAAATTTTAAAATCTTTTTAATTTTCAAACGAGCGCACGTTTAAATAATACAATTAAAATTTAAAATGTTTTTAATTTTTATAAGCCACGATTATTTCATAACGAAACTGATAAGGCTCACGGTTATAAAAACACCATAAACTGTGCATCGGACAATGATATTGTATCACTGGACTTTGAGATTACACATTTCAAGGTGAAAGTGTCCTAGGTCGACATTCTTCTTATGGTCCTATATCCCCTAGCTGGGGTAGAGGGCGTCCATAGTGCATCTCCATCCCGTTGTCTTGCTTCTCGTTTTATTTCGCGTACGTTACGTAGAAACTAAAAATTACACTATTGGTTAATTCGCAGATTACATAGCAGGCTTATTAATAGATAGCATAGATTTATATAAAAATAGGTGAATAAAGTAATATCTTTTTTATTAGGTATTAGAAACTTTTTAGATCCTTATAAATCAGAGGATAGGTTATTCTGCAGTGCAGTTTGACTGCTACAACACGCCGTCATCTCTATGAACAGCATAAGCTAAATAGCAACAAATATGGGGTAAAGCTTAGCAGGATATCGTATAATCATATTACTATATAATATTATAGCTGCTTCCACAAGCTATAATTGTGATTTAGCTGTGGGTCATCTGTTCTGTTAAAGTATAAACTCAAATTACTTGTTGTGAATGCTTACTTATGCATTTAATTCATTTAAGTCAGTCACCATAATAACAAACACAATTAACACTTGCACAATTCTTTTTAATCTTTATAATAAAAAAAACCATTTTACTCCTCTTTGAAATCGATTCGTTTGTACACATTCCGGTTTATTTTCACCAATGGCATCAGATAATATTTTCGTAACAGCCGTTGAATGTGTGAATTGTGAATATTCATTAGTCGGTAAATGAACTTGTTATGTGATCAGTGGTTTGGTTTGAGGTCTGGTGGCCAGGATAAATAACGTTAGTGTTAGTGATTCATTCATCCTACTGCTATTATAAATGGCTGGGCGTAGTGCAGCTAGTTAAAATTAAACAAATTATAAAACAACAACAAAAACAAATAACAAACAATTAATACAACTTTACAAACAAACAAATAATTAAAATACAAATTACTAAATAAAATTTTACTCCTCTTTTTCTTATCATCTTTCCAATTAGTTTTTAGACATCCTATAAATCTAATAAATATTCTAATTAATAAAAACTTTTCCCCCGTGTCTAAAGCGGTTATAAATATTTACAAAAGGATACATTTAAAATAAAAATTGTATAGTATTTTAAAGATACACATACATAAATAATATCGTACGCGTTTTTAAAATTACTAGTAGCAGACGCATTGTCAACTACGTGCCTTATACCTGAGCAATTATTTAAAATTACATATTTTTCTCGTACACTTGGCAACTAGAACCTAAGATCCTTATCATAATGAGAGAAAGATACTAATTATTATAATTAGCCACAAATAACCCTCAGATCTTTATCAGAAAACACAACTCAAAATCAAATAGAGACGACAAATATGTTTTTTCTGTGTATTTTTTTATAAAAAAACGTGTGAGATTGAAATTTGTTTGGTTGGAAGAAATGACGTCACTGGTACAAATCCCCATCCAAAAATTTGTTACTTAATTCACAAAGTATTTATCTACCTAATATTTTTTGTGATTGCACCTAATTACAGACTTTTTTTAATTTATCAGCATTCCATTAGCCACAAAGCCACAGAACCCAATCTTTATCAAGAAACACGAGCAAATCAAATTGACCGTTAAACAAACAGAATAACATACCACGAGCACCGAGACCACGGTAAAGAGATATACAGTAGTTTGACTCCATAGAAACGGGCGGAAAATGGAAGTGAATAGATGTCGGTAGATGTGGGTAGAAGTGGGTATATAATCCAGAAGCGGGTGCCACGCAGCGACGGGCGGACGTCGCGGTAGTTTTTTGCAAGTATTTAGTGTTATTTACGTTATTTACTTTTGACGTATGTATACATAATATAATAAATTATATAAAATTATATAAAAATGGCAAAAAAATAGCATACTATATTATGCTGTTTTTGGTAGCTTGAACTTATCATTGAACTTATCAGGAAATCCAGAAATAACATTATTAACCCCCGACGCAAAATCGACGGGGGGTTATAAGTTTGACGTGTCTGTCTGTCTGTCTGTCTGTCTCTGTGTGTGTGTGTGTCTGTCTGTGGCAACGTAGCTCCCGAACGGATGAACGGATTTTGATTTAGTTTTTTTTGTTTGAAAGTAAGGTTAGTCGAGAGTGTTCTCAGACATGTTTGGTGGAAATCGGTCCAAGATGGCCGCCGCTACAAAATGGCGGATTACTTTTTTCTTCCGCGACCCCCTCAATATGGGTATCAAATGAAAGGGCTTAACTAGTAGAATACAACCCATTATATAAAATTAAAAATCCAAGATGGCCGCCACCACAAAATGAAGAATTGCGTATTGCGTTGGGGGTTTTTTAAATTTTTAATTTAATTCACTTGTTTATCAAGCAACATGGAAAGGTAATAAAATTAAAAAGGTCAGTTAGTTAAAAAGGGGAGGAGGAGGGGGAAGGGGAGGAGGGGAAGGGGGGGAGGGGAAGGGGGGAGGAGGGGAGGGGAATGGGAGGAGGGGGGAAGGAGGGGAGGGGAAGGGGAGGATGGGGAAGGAGGGGAGGGGGAAGGGGAGGATGGGGAAGGAGGGAAGGGTAGGGGGGAAGGGGAGGAGGGGGAAGGAGGGGAGGGGGAAGGAGGGGAGGGGGAAGGAGGGGAGGGGGAAGGAGGGGAGGGGAAGGGGAGGGGGGAGGGAGGAGGGGAAGGGTATGAGGGGAAGGGGAGGGGGAAGGGAGGAGGGGAAGGGGGAAGGGGAAGGGGTGGAGGTTGTCTTGTCTCTTGTCTTATCTCTTGTCTTGTCTCTTTTCTTGCCTCTTGTCTTGTCTCTTGTCTTGTCTCTTGTCTTGTCTTTTGTCTTGTCTTGGGTTTTAATATACGCCGCCACGACATGATAGGTAAGTAGGTAGTAGGTAGGTAGCTCAAGTAAGTAGATGATATGAAACAGGTAGGTATGTACCTAGTACCTACTGTATGCGGGCAGCGGCTGCCCGGCAGCCCTATGACTTGCGCATGTACCGCGCGACTGTAGGTATTTATGTTCAAAAATCACGCTCAGTCAAACTACTGTATATTATCTCTTTACCGTGCCGAGACTAACCACCCAAAACAAAAAAAAACAACAAAAAAAAACAGGTACCTTTCCGAAAATGGTAAAATATCTCCGGCATAAATTATTTTATTCATTGTGATTCCGAAAACTCTATTATTCGATAGTGATGGGAACACAATGAAGGACTACCTGCGCGAGGTATTTCTCATAAACATGGACTCCCACTGTCATTGTGAGGTACCTACCTGTAGGGTGTGCAAACATTTGTCGAAAGAACAGTCCCTTTCGTGGACAAATGAGGCGTGAAGCGTAGTGATGGGCTGTGACTAAAAGGTCAGTCTTGGTCTTGAACTTTGTTATAAAGTTTATTAAGGAATATTGTACACAGGTATTGTTTTAATATGATAGTAGACATTGATTTTGGATTCGTTCAGTTTTTAGTAAATTTAATGCAATTTAGAGTACATTTAGGGATGAAAGAAACTTAAAATGCCCTCTTGTTCAACTTCAGCCAACTTTATATTTTTCAAAAGAATTTTTCGCAACAATAATATTCTATTCTAGTAACTAACCTAAAACCTATTGAACTCACTGACATTTCCTTTAGTCCAACATAAACCTTATTCTATGACAAATAATGTGCTCTTTAATAAGAATGCAACATTTTATAAATAATCTTATAACCGATGCACGTCTTGCACGAATTGATTGTACTTATTACAAAAACATGCCCCTGGTATCTAAAGTTTAATTATGTTAATGTATTTCAAAATGCGTACTCACATGTTCTGACATTTGTATTGTGCATGCATATTTAGTGCGCTTCCATTAATTAAGTTTAATTACCTCCTTATGATATAACATCTTTAATTAAAAGACTATAATTAGGTATTTTAACGTCCCTTTTAATTATACGTATTATGAAAGAAGTTGATACATCTTTTTGTGTGCGTTTAGCATGGCACGAGAATATATTTTTCCCGTTTTTTTCGCATTATTACGTATTTCTTTATGTGAAACGCATCCACGCTGCCGGTGGTGTGAGTCCATAATTATGTACAGTGAACAAGATTGTTAATAATGTGAAAACGCTACCTTATCTCAAAGGGACATTTAACTGTGTTCCGAGGTTCACTTCTGAATAGTTTTTTGGAAGAGATAAATCTTTAGAAACTTAGGAAAAAATAGCATTAACCTATGTAGGCGTGATTATTAGTGTTAATGGGCAGGGAAGTGCTATTTGGAGTTTTGACTTATTTACGAAAAAATTCTAGTTATTATGTCTTAGGTATACTACATATATAGTTAGCCACTTTTCAAACATTATTTAAATCTAAAAGACTATCAACCAAACTCAACTAACAAGACTATTTCTATAACTAAATATTTTCCCCATCCCTAATCCTCACAAAAACATTTAGGTAGAATCAAAGTCACGGATGATATAAATATTGGATTATACTAAGGTGCAATTCTGTGCACGTCATAATAGCAACGATTATCCTACGTGATGTTATTACAATTTTTTTTACAAACACAATACGTTCCATATTTAAAATAAAATAAAGATACGGTACGCGCTATCGTTGCTACAGCCAAAATTGGGGCTCGGGTCGGAAAGTATCAATTGCCGACTCGCGCCGAAGTAAACTTGTGTGCATGAACGTAATTGGTGAGGTCCAATTCGAGACGATTGTACCGTATCTTCCCTCTTTATTTTAACCTAAGGTTCCATAGCATTTCGTTACTTATATCAATTCTTTTTTTTTAAAGATCATGTTCACGAGAATTCGTTCGAATATTTACGCCTGCTCGGTTTTTGTATTGGTTTCCTTTTTGCTCTAATTATTTGATTCATTTTGAATTATTTCGACCCACTTTTCGAATTCTTTGTTGTTTGTTATACTTTTTCACTTTGTGTTTAACAATTGCACTTTTATTTGGAATACGTGTGTTTGATTGTATGTATTTAGAGTTTTCACAAGCCATTCAAGTTTTTTTTATGACAATGAGACTAGATGAACAAATTAGGTGCCCGACGGTAAGCATCTTGATTTTCCATATTCAGACACAGAGTAGGAACCCCTGTGTTTTCAATGGCAACATTGCCTCTCAGTCCTGAGGGCCTATAGGCTATCGCTAAATGATATTATGTAAAACACTAGAATTCATAGACAAAATTGCATACATTACTTGCTTGAACCTCCTCATTAATAAGAGTAAAATAACAAATGCAGCAATGTACATTAAGCTTGTCATCAATCGTAGTGGGTGAGAATTAGCCAATAGTCCCTCTGAAAACAGGATATTACTGGAAGTTGATCTCGGGACAAATAATTTAATTTTAAATGCATCCAAACCTCTAACTCTATCTCTATCTCTAACTCTATCTCTCATCAATTATCTTCTTCCTACCACCTTTATGCTGACGACCTTCAAATTTACACACAAGCGCCAATCAATGAAATCGAAACTGCCATAAGGACTACCAATAATGATCTGCAGCATATTCTGGAATGGAGTAAGTCTTACGGGCTCTGTGTAAACCCTCTTAAATCCCAGACGATTATTATTGGTAGCTCTAGGATGATTTCGAAGCTTGATTGGTTCCGCTTGCCTCAAGTTATTTTCGATGGTACAATCATTCCGATCAGTAAAACGGTGAAAAATCTGGGAATTCATCTTGACACTCATCTGTCGTGGGACATGCAAATTACTGAAGTAAGTCGAAAGATTTATGCTTCAGCGGGATCTCTGCGGCGACTTAGAAACTTCTTGCCGATTACCACTAAAACTGCTCTTGCACATTCTCTTCTTTTACCCATACTTGATTATGCAGACGCTAGCTATCTGGACTTAACCCAAGAACAGCTTAACAAACTTGAAAGACTGCAAAATTTCTGTATTAGGTTCATATTTGGGTTACGTAAATATGATCACATTTCCGAGTACCGCAGTAAGCTGAAATGGTTACCCATCAGACTTCGCCGGAATACCCACATTCTTTCTCTTCTATACAATATTCTATTTAGTCCCTTTGCTCCTCCTTATCTAAAGGAACGCTTTAAATTTTTCTCTGACAGTCATTCGCTAAATCTTCGTTCCACAAATAATTATCTTCTTATGTCAACGACCCCTACCATCTCTTCTAAATTCACTGACAAATCATTCACTGACTATGCCGTCCATCTGTGGAATGCTCTCCCCGTCCCCATAAGATGTGCAAAAACACATGAAAGTTTTAAAAGTCAGCTAAAAATTATTATCTGTCACAAAGTTAGTTATTTCCTTGTTTCTAGTATAAAACTATGTATTTATATGTATGTAGTATATTTTAGTGTATGTATTACATAGTATATAATATATGTATGTATATATTGCTTATGTATGTATATTTTATTTATTGTTTGTAAGATAATATATGTATTGAAAATTGTATCTCCTGTACCATATCCCACCCCACTCTTTATATCAGCCTCTCCATTCAAAGCCGGTTGCCTGGAAGAGATCGCTTTAAGCGATAAGGCCGCCCATTGTAGACCAAATTGTTTTATATTTATATAGTTTCTGTGCAGTTGTTATCTTAGTTTTATTTAATATTAAGTCATTTATTGTAAATTTCTTTTTTTCTTGGTCACAATAAAGAGTTTTTGTATTGTATTGTAAACAGGTATAAATGAAGTGTTAAAGTCAAACTACTCTTAAGAGTACAGACAATGCAGTGGTCAAAAAGAACAAAGTACCAATTCACCCAGTAACAGTACTTGGTACTCGGTATCGCAGTCTTGCAGTTCTATATTTAGCGTACAACGCGTTCTTGTGTCAGCTTCCGGCCCCGATCCTTGCTCCGGACTCCGGCATGTCGCTA
This sequence comes from Hemithea aestivaria, assembly GCA_947507615.1. Taxonomy (NCBI): domain Eukaryota; kingdom Metazoa; phylum Arthropoda; class Insecta; order Lepidoptera; family Geometridae; genus Hemithea; species Hemithea aestivaria. The sequence goes on along the minus strand of OX382348.1, from coordinate 4,593,597 downwards.
TGTTAGCCCGAATACATGGAATCGCTGGACGGTTGACGCTGTCTTGCGTTTCTGGGCGCCTGGTACCTCCTTTCTTAAATGCATTACTGTTGAGGGATTCGTGATTCGGCCTCGGATGAATTAGCCAAACTGGATGAGCAACCACTAGGCGACCCCCGCTGCCAACACACACATACAAAGCACTCATTCCCAATCCGGCTTGTTTATTAAAACTAGTTGTGACACTAACGCGTCATTCAGCAAACGACCGCAACAGGGAAAGTCGTGAGCAGAAATTGGCCAATTGTAGCGTTTTATGGTGCAAAACGCGATGAGAAAACATTTAATTTACAAGAGGATCATGTTACTTTCCATATTTAACCATAATTTTGTCGAAATATCAACTAAAAATACAAAAAATAAGCAAAATACTAAAAATTACTATGTGTTGCCACTAAATCATGCAAGACCTAACTTGGGGTAAATTTTACGTATGATTAGTTATATAATATTATCAACGTCTATTTTACGTCCGTTATTGTAATACTAAAAACCAGTAGGTATTCATATTATTATACACATTTAAACAAAAACACTCATATTCCTAATTATTAACATGTATAAATAACCAGCCTGGATATCTCAAAATCTATATAAATATATCTGAGAGTAGGTACTAGGTTATAATAACAAATCAAAACATAAAGTGAAACCGCGGGTCGGCCAGTCCCAAACACTATCCACCCTATGTTCAAAAAGGAAAAGAGACAACCAATCTAGCGATTTTCACATAAATGATTTCAAAACAATCGTAGCGTAGGTCCCTGATGCTTGATACTAAAAAACGTTCAATAATATATTTTTCTCAAAAACTGCCTTTGCAAAATTCTTCAATTTAGTATTAAAAATTAAATACATTACATTTTTCTTACACCTTTTTCTTTTAGGTACATACCTACTTGAAATTTTTTTCTAATTTTCTTTAGACTTTTTTTTTAATTGAATATTTTATTATAAATTAATATTTATTACGCTCAAAAAAAGGTAATTTAAAGAAAGTTATACAATGGCCACACTGGAACAAAAACCAAGTTGGGACATGTCGAGACAAAAAGAATATCGATATCGACTTTTTAGTAGAAATCTTATCAAAATCTAAAACTTAAAGTTAATAGTGTAGGGACATTGTATGGTATGAAAGGCTCAAAAATGCTTGCACTTTTTTAGGGTTCCGTACCTCAAAAGGAAAAAACGGAACCCTTATAGGATCACTTTGTTGTCCGTCCGTCCGTCTGTCTGTCAAGACCCTTTTTCTCAGGAACGCGTGGAGGTAACAAGCTGAAATTTATAGGAAATACTAAGGTCCATTGCCTCTTAGAGCTGTGAAAAATTCAAACTTCTAGGCCAACGCAATCAAAAGATATAGTCGAATATGTCGCAAATTTCAACAAATTTTCGACATTACCAAATAAATCAAAACCTACGGGGCACTTTCCGTGAACTCAGAATCTTGAAATTTGACACGAAGCATCTCCTTAGAGTACAGATAAAGGAAAAATTGCGAAAATCATACATTTTTATTTTCATCATATGAAAAAAATATTTTGAATAATTTTATACCTACTACCCCTGTTTTCATGAACACGTAAACGTATTAAATTGAAATTCATATCAAATACTAAAATACTAAGGTCTATAATACCTTTAAACTGTAATAAAATCAAACCTCTATGTTAACGCATTCAAAAGAAACAGCAATTTTAGCCGAAATTTTAAACACGCAACTACTCTCAAAAAACCAAAACCTACAGGGTACTTGCCGTGAACGTAGAATCTTGAAATTTGGTAAAAAGCAATTTCTTAGAGCACAAATAAAGGAAAAATTGCGAAAATTGTACATTTTTAGTTACATCATATAAAAAAATATTTTTAATAATTTCATACTTACTACCTTATTTCTCATGAACGCGTGCAGGTATTAAACTGAAATTGATATCAAATACTAAGGTCTATAATACCTTTAAACTGTAATAAAATCAAACCTCTATCTCAACGCATTCAAAAAAAAACAGCAATTTTAGCCGTATTTTTTAACTCGCGACTACTCTCAAGGGAATCAAAACCTACAGGGTACTTGCCGTTAACTCAGAATCTTGAAATTTGGTTTGCAGCAACGTCTTAAATCACAGGCACAGGAAAAATTGCGAAAACTGTAAATTTTTAGTTACATCATATAAAAAATATTTTTAATAATTTTGTATTTACTATCCCTTTCCTCAAGAACGCGTACAGGTATTAAATTGAAATTCATACCAAATATTCAGCTTTATAATAACATTTAAGCTGTAAAAAAATCAAACATTTTTGTCAACGCAATCAAAAGAAACAGCAATTTTAGCCGCATATTTTCAAACTCGCAAGTACTCGCAAGGGAATCAAAACCTACAGTATATAATATTATACCCACTTTTCCTTAGGGTTCCGTAGAAAGCCGTAGGTTTATACGGAACCCTCGGTGCTCGAGTCCTACTCGTACTTGACCGGTTTTTTGTTAAAACGTTACTTTTTGTACTTGATAAGGTCACTTGTACTCGTTGTTTTAATAATTATTATTATAATCCCAAGCTTTACCAATGCCCATAAACTCAATTTCCTATGAAGAGAATGAATTTATCTATAAAAATATCGGATGGTTAACACATGAACAAGTGGTAACTGCGAACTATCAATATGATATAAAATATTAGGTAGGTTCGAAACAGGAATTTCATGTAAGTACCTACCTACCTACAGCACTGTAAAATAATACAAGTGAATTAAATAAAAAAATTAAAAAACCCCCGCCCCAAACGTAATACACAATTCACCATTTTTAATGGCGGCCATCTTGGATTTTAAATTTTATATAGTAGGCTGTATTTTACTTATTAAGCCCTTTCATTTAGTATCCATATTGAGGGAGTTGTGAAAGAAAAAAGTAATCCGCCATTTTGTAGCGGCGGCCATCTTGGACCGATTTCCACCAAACACACACACACACAGACAGACAGACACGTCAAACTTATAACACCTCGTCGTTTTTGCGTTGGGGGTTAAAATGGGGAAGTCAATACTAACGTGACATGGCAACATAATTTTCAGGCTAGCCAACGTAAAGGCTAGAGGTAAAATAACTGTGAATGATCTTTAGTGCACATGCAGGCTGTTTCTGTGTGTGTATTATATTCGTGTGCGTGTATTTATGGTAATGTTGGATAATTTTGACGTAAGCGTTCGTAGCGACATTATTGAAAATTCATTAGTGTGGAAACGTTATATTAGTTAGTTGCCTCTCCCCCCGCCAGGGATGCCAGCATTTTTCACATAGAAATTAGTCCGCGTATCTTCTCCCTAGGCTAAGAACTCGTTGCGTTTTTTGAGATTTTTTTTCTTTCGAAATTGATTCTCTTGCTGTTTTTCAATATATACCTAACACTGATAACACTTTTATGTGTAAAAAGCAGCTGAAATTTTGTATTGAGATAGCTTAGACCCTGGAATAACATATAGGCTACATAAGTACTGCGGGTAAAACCGCTGGGCGCAGGTAGTACAACATAAATTTTAATAACAAGATACGCGTTTATTTGGTTCACTAGTTCAGCCAAATATTTTTTTAACTGATTTAACCTAATATAAGATTACGAAAAATACCTAATTATACCTACCTCTTATAACCTTCCGTCATAATATGCAATAATATTTTGACCAAAGTATCGATAGTGAGTATCGATAATTTCAAGCACTACCGTTGTTAACGTAAAATGTGCGTCATCTAGTGCACATGCAAGCGGTTTCTGTGTGTGTATTATGTTCGTGTGCGTGTATTTATGGTAGTGTTGGATAATTTTGACGTAAGCGTTCGTAGCGACATGACTGAAAATTCATTAGTGTGGAATCGTTGTATTAGTGTGCGTTGCCTCTCCCCCCGCCAGAATGCCAGCATTATTCACATAGAAATAAGTCCGCGTATCTTCTCCCTAGGCTAAGAACTCGTTGGATTCGGCTGACTGCTGATATGACATTGTATTGGTTTTCTGGGCGCCTAGTAGCTCAGGACATGACAACTCATGTTAAAAATACATTATTTTACTGTTGAGGGTATCCGCTGACTGCTGATATGAAGCTTTCCATGTTTCTGAGCGCCTAGTAGCTTATTACCTCATACAATGTGATTTTTTACAGCTTCTGCTGAGACTTCCTTGCATTTATCGCCTAGAAAACATCTTGTCTTACATACATTGTATCTTTTTGAGAGTACCTAACTGATGAGACTTTATCACGTTTCTGTGCACCTAGTACCTTAATGCTATTTTTATTTGTATCCATTAATTACTGCTTCTGTTGACATTATTGTATTGAGAAATTAAGAATAGATTGCTCAGCTAACAAATATTTCATCATCATCATCCACAACCTCATGTTTTCAGTCCTGGATATGCCTCCTTCATGCTATGCCACTCGATCTTGTCCTGTGCCAATTTCCTATTCATCAACACTAGCCATAAGAAATCAAATTACCAAATTGACCCTCTGCACTCAATCTATTTTAAAGAGGAAAAGTTTAAAGAAATCCAGCATTAGTTCTAGTTTTTCAAATGCAAAACAACTTGCTAGTTTTTACAAACTATTTTTAGCTGGTGACGAGGCTATGATTGATTAATCGTAGCGCTATTGAGATCAATGTCCTATATTATTTACTGCTGTGTATTGATTGGATGGCTCAAATTATCTTGAGTTGGAAATATGCATGTTTGGCTGAATCCTGGCTATTTTATATTAGATAATTTGGAGAAGTTATGACATTTTGAAGGACTCTTAGAGATTGAAAATTGTGTAGGTAAATAAGTAATTTAATCAACATAGTGAACTAAACTGAACTTCTAACATATTTATCTACAATGTTTGAGTTACTCAAATCTACTCTTCTCATTAATTAATTATGAGCTCGTCTTTGAAACATTATATACTCTGAAATTACCTCATTTCATTTTTTCCTTTCGAAAAATAAAACAAAGAATCTAGACATAATGTCTATAATTACTACTTGGTAGGTACGTTCCTACATATTTTATGTGTATCAAGTGTGGTAAAACATTTCAGCAAACCTTTAGTCCAAAACGCCTTTCAGAAAAATCAGCAACAACAGACTTTCACATACGTCAAAAATACCATTCCAAATGCTAACCGTAAAAAAACAATTAGCCAGAATCACCATGTTAAAGCGCGTCGACAATCAATTTCACAGCTGAATATGGTAAAATCAAGTTAGGAGGAAGTTGCGACGGCCGGCGATATGGTCGGAATGAACGACTGTTTGTGCAGTAAGGATTATGCACTCACGCATAAAAATAAGAAAAGTTCTAAGGGAAAAGTTATCGAAATTTGTAAGATTTGTGATTTATTTTGAGTTTCGTTTTGTTACTTAATTTGGTTTAAATAGCAAAAATATATTGGAATGGATTGAGAGATAAAGGTAAATCAAAAGGTAATTAATTTGACGATTCCTAGTTTAGATATTTCTAAGAGTGACTGAAGCTCAAAAAAGAAAGGAATGCGCTGGTATTTTGTGTGAGGTAATACACGACGATTTTGGAAAAGTAACATATCACCATCTCATTATTAACGTGAAGTGAAAGTTAGTACTCGTCTATTTCAAAGGCCTAAAAAAGTCAATATACAAAAAAATCACGTTCTAACGAGAGCAGCATGATAAGAATCTAATTTCGCAGTAGGTCACCCTACTGTTTTTACAAACAACTTCGCCATTTGATACGCAGACCGCAGCGGAAATCGCTGACCATTACTTTTTCTGCATCCCATTGGAAAGCATCTCGACATGCCCAGAACAAGTGTAAAAAGAACTCAGGGATCGATTACTTCAATGGCCAATTTGAAATTAACTAGTGCTCGCAACTAAATCGTTACACGCCTGCAAGCTACTGGTTTTTAAGCTTTTGTGGTATGCGAGGTTCGAGATTTTGATGACATTGTCTGGGACTTAATGGAGGCTGAATCGGCTATAACCATTTTTTTCGATACAATTTCGAAGTGATTAGTACGTAATGTCGCTCTACAGCCTTTATTTACCTTCACTGGTGAACGGAAAACAATTCGAGTCCTTGACTTGACCATAACTTTGAAATTTACGACTTAAATTCGTGTCATAATTTACAGGAAGCTCTAATTAAAGGCACACTGTTGCTTGTTACGACTGCTGCCAGATAGACTCAAGTCTAATTGAGTAATTAAAGTATTAATAGTGCGAGTATCTCATGAGAACTCAGGTTAAGATCTTTTATTTGTGATCTTCAATGTTGCATGTCCTCGTCGCGTGATCTCCTTATAAATTACCATATGCCAATCCTAAAAGGACCGGATTAACAAGGAGTTGACAGATCGGCTATATCTAACTCTGAACCATAGGTGTGACTGGAACAGGCTTCCGTTAATGATCGTGATCTTGAAGGGTCCCTTAGTATGAATCACGCAATGCTAAACTGGATTAAGGCCATGCATTTGATATGGTTAATCCTTATTTATTAATATGATATCTTAGATTCTGGTAGGTAGATATGTATATCGCATCATTTTGTTGTTAAGTACCAAAAAAAAATTACATATTGTTTGTATGTTGTATAGTTATGCTAATTCATAAATAAAAAAAAAGTTACTCTTCTAAAAAATAAAGATAGGACCAACACAAGGCAGTATTTTACGACTCACATTTTACATAATATATGCATAAGCAATAAGCTAATTCTTAATAAGTTTTCCGAAGCTTAGACAAATTAATGTGACATTTCGTACAAACTTGTCTAGATTACCAACAGACATTGTAGTCGCATAGCTGTCGACCATTAGTAATTAAGTCAACGGCACACACATAAAGAACAAACACCACATGCGATGGTGAATTAAAATTTATATCTCAATAAACCACGCGGGTTTTAATGGCTCCTTGTGACAAATCCTGGTATTAATACGACCTTGGTGGTATATTTAGATGATTAGTTTTATTAAATACGGTTTATGCATAGCATCGGCCGGACCGCCTTTATGAGCTGTTTAGGAGTCATGTAGCGTACCATTTATGGTTCATTTGAAATGTATAAAAAGTAAAGAAGCTCATTTATATTTTATCGAAACTCATACCGTTCGGGTGTCGGAATTATTCTGGGAATGGCGATATGGTAATTGGTACCGATAAAGTTGAACATTCAAATCTTTAGAATGTTGTACCATTCACTAAATGTCCATAGTCGTCACAGGGACTTACACGAAATATTGAGACTATTTACATCTACTAATAAGAAGCTATTGTATCGCCTGTAAAAAATGTAAGATAGGTATGTCAAGCAATGCTCATATTTGCTTGAATTTTACTTGTTTGGACTGTTACATAATATGTTTTTAGGTTATCATGCAGAACTTTCCAGGCGTAAGTGTCTTTTATGAATTGGTTAACTTTACAATAGGCTTTCTTTATTTATGCAAAAACCTTGATTTGAAACCTTACCGATCAAGAGCGTTACGAATAAATCGAGTCGCGATCACAATTATACTGCCATGTAACCGATCATTCCACCAGATAAGCGTGTCAAATAAAGCATTTATGATGGAAACCTTTAGAGGCGGTATGCATTGGACGCTTTCAAACGCGCGGTTTGCTAACGTGTGGCTTGAGAACCAAGAGTTCCATTGAAGGTTACACTCGCTTTCAAAATATTGTAGAAATTGATGGCATGCGTTGGCAGAAAGAGAGGCAATTTTGATTGTGAATTACGCTCCTGACGTAAATCCAAAACTAATTTTTATAAAACTCCAGGGCCATAATTAACAACCAAAATCGCCTCTCATTTCGCCGTCCCTTACTGTCGAATTAAAAAAAAAACCTTGTAAATAGAAAACCCTACTGTTCCAGTACAAAATCAAATGCATCTTTTTTTTAGACTTGCTGCTTCTGACGCACGTAAGCAATCTACATGCTGGTTCTCAAGAAGATCGTTAGCAAAGCGCGCGTTTAAAAGCGCCCCATGTGTATCCGCTCTTATAAAGTTACAATGTCTTGTGTAAACAGTAGCTCAGACCACGCATTTTCCGAAGGCCGTACGATGATTGGTCTAAAGTTAAAGAACTAAAATGGAAAGTGTCAAAACAAGAGCAACCAATAAGTGGGCAGTTATCATTTCCTTTAAAGTTTTGATTGCTAAATTTGAATTTAAATTGATATGATTTGAATCTATTAGTTATGTATTATAGGTTGATTTCTAGTGATGGCCAATAATAGCCTCTATCTAGAGGTACCTATATTAAGCTACGCAACATTTATTTTGTCGATAAATTTAATGGTCTCAGAATTCGGAAAGGAAATCCTCCGGTCTTGCTGCAAAAATTGTGGTTACAAACTCATTTTGTAATATTATTGTAACATTAACATTTTTAACATAATACATACTTCAAGTCTTCGAAACAATATTTCAGAAATTTGTTCTCGAATTCCTTAATAATATATTGGTCGCATTTTCACTAATCTTTTATATTGTCCAATTTATAGCAAAATGCATAATCTTATCAAAATTAATTAGTTCAGTATGTTTAAGATATGTAGAATGTAGAAATATGAGTTAAAATCGTGCAATTCGCCCCAACACATAAAAGGCAGAAGCTTAAAGTAGACCCCACATATTTTAAATTTCACCTGTTATCAAATCGCAGAAACCGCCATACTGATTCAATATTCAATTGCATCTAATATTGCAGATTTTACAATGCAAATCAGCTTTTGCAGCTGTTTGGTTATTAATTTCTCGAACCATGTAGGGCTCGTGTGGGCGCTATGTGTACTTCCTAATTACGATCTACTGAGGCTTGGGACGTGGGCAGTTGCATTGGCCTGCATTGTTGAAGTTCCTGATGAGGTTTTGAAGGCTTTCTAAGTTATATCGACTTGGTGTTAACAGGAAAATTGTAAACCTATTCTACGAAGCGGTCGCGGTGCGGGAAGGAATTTTTGTAATGTTCGAATTTGCGAATTTGTACGTAACCTATTTATGCGGAGATTTGTACGTAACATATTATGCGGAGGGATGAAAATCATGTGACCAAAAAGTCCATGAATATTGTAGTAAGTGGTAATCCGGGAAGGGGACGCCCGAAAAAGGTTTGGATGAACTGTGTGAAAGAGGATATGCGTGCTAGGGGAGTGGATGAAGATATGACGGATGATAGAGGAGAATGGAGGAGAAAAACGTGTTGTGCCGACCCTACCTAGTGTGGGATAAGGGCAGGAAGAAGAAGAAGTACGTAACCTATTTCGCCGCGCCGTCTCGCGTCTGTCTGTCGTCAGCTTAAATCGATTTTCAGATGGGATAAATAGTTTTATCTGTATCTCTTACCGTTAAGGGGACAGATGAAACTTTTTTGTGTGGACAGTCAGGAATATTCCGATTATAATCATTATAATATTTTCTCTTTCGTGTAAAATTTTATTTCGTACTCCAGGGTCTACGCTATCTCTATATATCTACCAAATTTCAGATCAATCGGTCCACCCGTTTAGGCGTGTAGAACAAAAATACACACAAACTTTCACATTTATAATTTTAGTGTGATTAGTAGGATTTTGATTGTTTTTCTTTTGTTTTATTTCATATTCAACCTGAAACATTTCTCCGTCTAGTATTGCATCATCTGCACACATTACCTCCTCGAATGCATTAGTTACACGGGTTTAGCGTACTGCTTTGTTCGTTATGTGTTTGTTACCAGGGTTGCCAGTACTATTATTATCGTACACTAGTAGACTCGCACGCACTTCGTCGCTTTTAGGAAATTATCAGGGTTTCTCTTCTACATTATGCATGTATTATACATGTAAACCTTTCTCTTGAAGTACTCTATCTATTAATGAAAACCGCGTTAAAATCCATTGCGTAGTTTTGAAGATATAATCATAGATAGGGACAGACAGACGATTGAAGAAACTTTATTTTATACTATGTAGTGATAGTGATGTACGATAATTTCGTCGATACGATTAAAATGTATTTTGTACGATAATTTCCTGAAGATCGTTGGGTCACGAATTAGGTGGGCGAAATAAGAACAACATTAAAAAAATACGTGCTCGATGGTATTTTTCTTAAATCATCGTTGGACAACATAACTACATGGAAAGCTTGAAGAGCTTTCAGTTTGTTCCGACAATTTTTCATCTTGTACGATAATTTTCTCTCACTCATCTGGCAACCCTGGTTTGTTACTATTTCCGTTACTTTACTTGCATTATTACTTAGTATTGGTCAGACTATGGGCCTTTGGTTAAACAATACTTTAACTTAGAACCTAGTAATTTATAACTTGTTCATAACATGTGCCAAACGGTTTTACCTGTTAAAATATATCCTATTTGTTATTCGAATGTTTAAAACTACTTTTATACTAAACTAGCTGCGCCCAGCGGTTTTACCCGCTTTACTATTATTATAGCCTATGTGTTATTCTAGGGTCTAAGCTATCTCTATACAAAATTTTAGCTCAATCGGTCCACCCGTTTAGGCGTTAGAGTAACAAACATACATCCATAATGACGACCTCTGTGGCGCAGTGGGCTTATACCCGCCTGCAACGCAGAAGGTTGCGGGTTCGATTCCCGCATGGGACAAATGTTTGTGTGATTGACAGATATTTGTTTCTGGTCTGGGTGGCTTTCTGTATCTATTATAAGTATGTATTTACAAAAAAAGTATATATATAATTATTATATCCGTTATCCTAACCACCATAACACAAGCATTAAGTTGCTTAGCTTGGGGTTAGGTGGCGCTGTGTGTAGTGTCCTGAAATATTTATTTATTTATTATAATGGATGTCTCTATACACACATTCTTACAAACTTTCACGTTTATAATATTTGTAAGATATGCCTACGTTTGACGACTTCATATAAAGCGCTTTCAAATCCAATTCCATCTAAAATGTAGGTAAAATAAATGGACTAATAAACATTAGTAAAGAATTTTTAAAAAAATATTAAGTATTTAGATATCAAGTTATAAAAAAATATAAGTAAAGAATTTATATTTCCCAGTAAACAAATCTAAGTTCAAACTAAAACCCAATAAATAACTTCCAGCGAAACACAATCTGCCCTGTTATCAACAAATCAATAATATGCCGTCACTGCCCAATCCCTGATAACAGATAGCGTATCAGCTGTCCAGTGTAGGACAAAGCACAGAAGTTAAACTAACTACATACTGTTTGCAGTTGACCTACTGTTCGTTATCTACTGGAACTATAAATGTAGAAGGTGCAGAAGGTTGGTTGAATATTATGTAAGACTTGTAGACATTTACTCATCTTAGAACAAAATATTTACGTAATGTGAAGCTTGACAGCGCTGTGTGTAAACCTGGACTTGTAGCATGCCACACGGAATCCCGAAAAAACTTCAAGAGTAGAACTGTCATCTCATACATTCACAAAAGTACAATGTATGGGGTGACAGTTCTACTCTTGACATTTCAGCGGGATCCCTCATGGCATGCTACGGGCCCTGAAAAATATGTGTACCTACTGTCTGTGCCGTCAAAAAAGGTCAGTTTTTAAATTTGTGTCATAATTATTACATTAATATAAATTCGTTTTAAGTTGTGTTTATATAAATTATATATCTTTGTAAGTTTTAGCTTCTAACACGTTTTGGAAATATTCTGTAAGTGTTGTAAGTGATTAAATTGAAATAAATAAATAAGTTGCCGCAGCGAATTGAGCCACGACTTTTTTTGTGCTGTCATCACCGGTTGCAAAGATCAGAAAAGATCTTGGTCAAGCGGTAATTTATAAAAATACAGATAATAAATTTAAAATATTAAGATATATAGGTACCGGATCTACCTATCTATACCTAAAACATACGCACCTATACATACCTATACATAAACTACAAGTTGATTGAACAACTTGTACGTGCGTAGTCTCACATCTAACATCGAGTTTCAGCGAGACTCGCTGTAAAGTCGCGCTTTAGCTTGCGAACGTGCTTTAGCTTGAAACACAGGTGTGGGGTTCTGTAGTTACATGTGAAGTACGGAAGGGTTATTTGATATTATGTAATACATTTTGTTGGTTTATAACGGAGGCGCCTTGCGGTTGGTTGACCCATGGTTCTGAGTTCTGAGTTTTTTTCATGGTTCTGAGTTTTTTTTTTGTAAAATAATGCCAAGTTACATTAAACTCTTACTAGACGTTACTAGACCGGCTAAAGAAAAAATATATAAATGCGAAAGTATGAACGTGTGTCTGAGTGTGCGTATTGTGTATATACATATGTATGTGTACTATTCACGCCTAAAATCGAACCGATTAAGCGCAATTTTGTTGTTTGTAGTGTATGTAGCTTATCCCTTAATAACACACAGGATACGTTTCGACGGGCTAGACCTAAATACTAGTACACAATACCTAGGTACCTATTAATGTAAAGGTGACTATTAGGCTGGCCCCACATTGCAACTCGCGATCGTAAGTTGCAATGATCACTCAATGCCACAATGAACCGTTATCACCAACCTTCAGTATTACAAGGGATATCGGCCTCGATGTTTATAACATATCGTGATAATAATTTTAATTATAGACTGATAAAACTGCAATACCTAACTGTATCAGTGATCTCAGGGTGACGAGTGAAGTGTTGTGTAAGACTTCGCACCTATGTCCTAAGTAAAAAATAACTTTATAGGTACCGCATGAATCACCTGCATTTGATCAACTGAAGACCCACGTGGTTTTATACGGCATAAAACATAATTAAAACGAGTATGTACCTACATTTATTTCCTACTTTGTGTAAAATTAAGCTAAATGATGATAAGTGAAAGTAAGATGAGATAAGTGTGGTCCCTATTGTAAATATAAGTATTCATGGATTAATCCCCAGATTAAAACGAAAAAAAATTGTAACATGGTGTATATTTTTATGTTTAAGCTTAAAGATTTTTAATGGTATTTTCAAGTTGGCATGGCATCCATTTCCACAAACAAAAGTAAACCCCAACGTAATCCTAACGGTCACTTTGATCCCTAATAATAATCGCAGCAACAACCATTGTTCCAAAAAATAACACAGTAAAAACTTTTACTTATCTAATTAACCGTATTCACTATTTACTGAACCATTATTTAGTTATTTTTAACAATTTTCTTTGTTCGACCAGTCGTAAAGTTCGGTACATTGTCTTAGAAGAACGTAAAACTGTTTTATTGTACTCTAAAATAAGTTTATTTTGTGTAATGGGGCGTATGGCGCCGACAAATCGACTCAGAAATAGGTATCATTAACTAATTTACTGCTGGGTACTGAAAAAGTGATGTTTTTGTACGTAAACCTTGAAATTAATCCGATTTCCGGATTATTACCTACTGTATCCTGATCTGTCAAGAGAAACTAATGGGATAAATAGTTTTGTTTGTCTCCTTCATCATCTCAGCCATAGGACGTTGACTGCCAAACATATGCCTCTCCTTTGGACTTCATATATACCGATTGGAAGCGACCAGCATCCAGCGTCTTTCGGCGACCTTTATAATGTCATAAATACGACACGGCTGTACTCACGTTGACTATTTGTTGAGATACGTCTCAACCACGGTTTCGGACAAGTACGATGTCCCTCATCAGGAGTTCACGCCTGCAGTAACCGACGCTGACTTTATAATGTCGTTTGTCAACCTTGTGGATGGACATTCTACATTGGGTTTGCTAGTCCGTGGACTCCATTTAAGCACTTATCGACCCCATTGGCCATCCGCTCTGCGTGCTATGTGGCCTGCCCATTGCCATTTCCCCCATTTTCTCTCCTTACTAATGCTGTTAATTAATCCCTTCTGATGGTGCCTAGTTTAATCTATCCCTTCATTGACAATAAGGAGACAAATAAAACTCTTTTCTCCCATTTAGTCCTCCTAAGAAAAACGCAGAAGTACTGACGGGGAAAAATAGTTCTTTCTGCCCCCCCGAACTGACTTTGGAAAATTCTTGTTTGAAAGGGCACACTTTCCAGGTCTATTATAACTTGATCGAAATCGGCCGTGTGGTTATCAAGGTAAGCAAAAGCCTTTTCAAAGGTGCCTTTTTTGGATAGTCGAGTAAATTTTTAAAGCTTTTTTTTAAGTCGATTAATAGGAGTTCTACCTGGCATCTACCTAGTTAATACCTAGCAAATACATAGTTAAACATCATAATTTGACAAGTAACAATAAAAGTTACATCCACAAGGACTAGAAACAAGAGAAAATCGCTGCAACTGAGGCGAGACGTTATAACATGGGTACGAAGGACCAGTCAACGATGACCTGTGGAAGGGTGAATAGATTCGGTTGTTCTACCAAACTAATGTTGAACAAAGGAGGGGTGGGAGGTCTTGGTAGCTGGTCAGATGATTCGAGAAACAAACAAAAGAAGACAGATAACATTTGTTCGTGAACATGAGTCAACGGGACGACGAAATGATGTATTCATAGTTCGAAATTCCAATTTTAAATTGTGAATGACGTTGCAAGAAGGAAATTATGATTGTTCTATGATTAGATTAGATCAGAAATGTAGGATAGATATAACGGTCCGTGTATTAAAGTTATATTATTGGAATTACAAGAATAAGATAACCAATAACTACTGCTACTTCATGTAGCTTAATGGCTTAGTAAAATAAATGCAAATTTTGGGATTTATATTTATGTCTTACTAGCTGTGCCCAGCGGTTTTACTCGCTGTTATATAGCCTATGTGTTATTCCAGGGTCTAAGCTATCTATTTACCAAATTTCAGATTAATCGGTCCACCCGTTTAGGCGTGAAAGAGTAACAAACACACATCCAGACATCCATTCTTACAAACTTTCACGTTTAAAATGAAAAAAAGTAAAATGTAAAATTTCATCAAAATCGGTTCAGAAGTTGATGAAATACTATGACATCCATTTTGCTGTATCAGTGGTTTAGAAAATACACGGATGTTAAGATTAAACATCGTTTATAAGTAAACAAATTTGACATTTGACTTATAAACTATCATCTATTTTATAAACTTTGAAATTGGCGTGATAATGAAACTATACTGCTAATTAGAATATTATTAATTATGACTTGTATAGCCCAATAACTATTTAAAACAATTTGTTAATAATTAGCAGATATTTCATTAACTCAATCGTAATTTGTTTTTTTTTTAAGCCAATGACCACAATCTCGCGTGATGTAAAGCGACGATGCGGCCGTAGATGGCAGCAGACTATACCTAGAAGGCGGGATAAATCCCTCCCTGGCTTCACTGAACATCATGCCGGAACACGATCACATTGACCGCTTGTTGATCGACTGTTTGTTGTTTTTTATTTTCGCTGAGAAAAAACGCGTTATTAGGGCTTGTTCACGTGAACGCGCTGCGCGGGCGCGAGCGCGGGCACGGGCGCGGACGCGAAATATCAAACACATGACGTGCTATGAAGGTGTTCACGTACAACGCACGTGCGGTGTGAGCAAAGTCTGTCGCGCCCGCGCCCGCGCGTTATAGCGTGAACAAGCACTTATTACACATATCACGGTAAAGATAGTATACCTAATACAGTAATTTGACTCCATAGAAGCGGTTGAACTCAAGGTCGCGCGAGTTTGCAACCAAGAGGGTAGGGTTCGGTAGGCAGCTAGGTGCCGAATAGGCGTTATTATTGTGAATTACTCAAAATATCTAAAAGAATTAAATATTTTATGATATTTTTACTAATTCACAACCATTATTCGGAAGCTTACTGCATAAACGCGTCTATTCGGCACCTCGCTTCTTGCCGATCCCTGTCGACCGCGTTGCAAACTCGCGCGACCTTAAGTTCAACCGCTTCTAGGGAGTCAAATTACTGTATATTCTCTTTCCCGTGCACATACCTTCTAGTCGGGGGTATGGGAGGGTTATGTGGGACTCCCCATGCAGGACGACTGCACGGGATACCCACTAAAACAACTCGGCGGCACTCCCGCATCGTCTTTGTGATGGAAGACTAGGAATCGGCAATTTATCTTACTTCTTACTAATAAACGTGAAAGTTTGTGAGAATGTATGGATATCTGGATGTATGTTTGTTACTCTTTCACGCCTAAACGGGTGAACTGATTGAGCTGAAATTTGGCATAGAGATAGCTTCGACCCTTTTTATTTGACCCAGGAAAAATGCGTTAAGCTTATCACCCCTCGCCGGGGGGTGCGGGGCGGTATGTGGGACTCCCCCGATGAGAGATGGGCGCGGCGGGGATACCCACTAAAAATCTGGGGGTGTTCCTGCGGGACGCCATAATGCCGGGGCAGCGGGTACGCCGTAGCACTCATCAGTGACAAATAGCTTAGACCCTGGTATAACACATAGGCAGTACAGCGGGTAAAACCGCTGGGCGCAGCTAGTCATCCATAAATCCCCAAAATGTGCACAACACTTCGCATCCTATAAAGAAATTATTTAATCACAATTACAACATAAAGTAGCGTAAATCTCAAGCGATAACAATTTCATAAGAATTTTAGGAATCGCTTTTGTCGGCCATTTTAGGCGCCGTCAAAAACATCTTTAGTCCTTATTCCCTTGAAATAAGGTTGAAAATTAGTGAAGAGTCATAAAAATGCCACCACTGACTCTGTCACCCAAAAGTGTTGGATTACTCATGGAAGCTAATATTTAAAGAATTTAACTTAACTTTAGTAAGAGATAAGTATGAGGAGTATTTAGATAAGTGGCCCGTTGATTAGGCCCGTCCATTTTTAAATTGCACCTCTCTGTCTTATAAAATGTTCTTGATATTTAGTGACACAGCATGCTTTTAAACTGGACTGTTTCTACATGTTTTAGATTAGTAAGTTGTACTTTTACAATGGTTTTTGAAATGCGGGTATATTGTTGAAGAATGCTTTCTTTTGACCGAGAAACCAAGAATAGCTAGTTGCTACGCGTTTTGTTTATTTTTCTATTTAAAAATAATACCTTACCAAAAGTAAAAGATATCTTTGCAGAAAAGTATAACTTTTTAAACCAGTTAAAAAAATCTATATAATAGTTAACATTAGAAAGAAGATAATATTAAAATAAGTCCAACCAATTAACAAGAATTAAGCTGTACGTGAATATCAAGACTCAATAAATCAGAAAATCAAAAGATGTTCGGCTTGATTCTTTAAAGAACAGTATTTCTTAGTTTCCTCAAAACCACAAGTGAATCCAAACGCAAAACTCTAACTACCCCCCATAAAACCCGATTTAAACTCAGAAAGAATAATGATAGCGGTTAAACGACTAATCGATGTTTGAAAAAGGAATCCCTAAAGAAACGACGTCGGTCTGCGTACGCGCAGCAATTAAAAAGCCAGAAATAACTATAGTACGCATAATTGACGAGCTCGCCGGATTTATAGTGGCGTAAAACCATGGAAGGGGGTCTCATGGTGAAATTAAAATTTGGGAGCCAATAAAGGACATGTTTGTCTCTTAAGCCTTTGCAAGTGGCAAATGCATGAGTGAGAGACCTCAAAAAAAATTGAGACGCTTCAATACTTCAAATTGAGTCTTCCAGAAGTTTGTTCAAGACTTGGTTTGGGTTAGAAATTAGGTCGTAGAGTCCTTTTCACGAAAGAGGTCCCGCGGAATTTTGCGGAACTAAATTTATTTTTTTCGATAATTACTGGACTTCATATCCTAAATAATTTTTATTTGTTAGATAAAAATAAATACATATTTAATTAAGAAATTAAATATGAGAAATTATGAGGCGTTAAAAAGTTATAAATATCCAAACTTTTAAAATTTGCGATAGTGGCGCCCCGCAAAAAGGACTCCTTTCGTGAAAAGCACTCTACAGTAGGTTACTTAGGTAAATTTCTAGGAATTGAAAACTAAAATATTCTCCTACTAAATATTTAAACGTGAAAAGTTGTAAGAACGTATGGATGTCGGGATGTATGTTTAATACGTTTTCAAGCCTAAACGAGTGGGCAGATTACGCTGATATTCGGTACAGAGAGAGCTTTGACCCGGGAATATGACATAGGCTACAGTACAGCGGTTAAAAGCTAGTACACAAAAAAGTAAAAAAATATTATATGTTTAGGAAAAAACAGCTTTATCAAAAGTTCTGAAAAACCCATGAAAAAGCTAGAGAACAAATAAAAAATAAAAACTATTTCTATCCAGGCAGTTAATTTAGTTTATTTTCAAGACAGAATCGAATCGCGTCTCGATTAGCTGTAACTCTGTAATCGATAGATTTTATGTCTTAATCGATACCGTTTGTTGTAGGTTTATGTACGGAATAATCAACATGTTTAATTATACTAATAAATGATTTAACTGCATTAAGTTTACATTTTATGCTTTTTGTGACTTTGTACTAATCTTAAAAGATGCACATTTCTGCTTAGAAACATAATTATTCTGTTGCCAAAATAAATGACTAAAGAAAGTTCAAGTCAGACAAACGTATATATCCTAGGTAAGTAATGAATTTTGTTTTAATGTCTGCAACATTGACTGAATTACTAAAAAAAACATCTTCACGTAACAGTATATTTTGTTCAATAAAACGAAAAGTCCTAGGTTTTCTTAATCACCTCTTTCAGCAGCAGAATGTTTCTACGAAAAATTGAGCTCTAGAAGTTTGTGTCAAATAAAATAATAAAATCAAGTAAGAAAGTACCGGGGGAAGACTTCCTTTGCAGGAGGTCGACTAGGTGGGCACCCTAACAGTGCCAGTGATTCTACCGCCTGAGCAGTAATGTGCAAACATTGCTGTGCTTTGGTAGGGGTACAACCGCACTGTAGCTAGTGAAATTACTGGGCTGAAGAGTCTTAACATCTTATGACTCTCAAGTAAGAAGCGTTGGCGCAGTGCACTGGGTAGCACTGTACTAATTATGGGCAACGTTATCTTCTACCATCAGGAGAGCGTCTACCTCGTCATCTTACTTCGTTGATGATAAAAAAAAGTCACATTTAGGTCACAGTAAGTCAAGTCATGCTTCTAGAAAAGTGATGGAACCTTCTAAAAGCTTGGTTGACTTGAATGATATTGGCGGGAAAACCGAAGATCGCAACTTCATAACACCCCACCGGACCTAATCTGAGATTATAATTTTCAATCTTAACCTTCAAAGCAACACATATCCTTAATTGAAATAATTCTTGAGGCGCTTAACCCTACACCACTTACGCTGGCATAAGTGATATGATTTGAATAATACAAATTGCGACCATCGCATTAACATGAAATGTCCATCGATGCAAGTTTACTTCGTGCGTTTTGCGGTAAATTAGGATTAAACGTGATTATTATGCTAAGTTTAGTGAGTTAACATCGAAAATCGAAACTGTTCTTTGGGATATCGAAAATCGAAACTCGGAGAATACTTTTTACTTACTTAAAGATAAAATGTTTTTTTTAAATAACTAAACTGCTTTGACGATTGAGTGGACAGAACTAAACTTTTTCTATCGTAACAAACACACAGATAAATCCAATTTTTTATTTTCAAATATTTTAAATATTACCTAATTAAACACACACACACACACACACACACACACACACACACACACACACACAAATTAATGTATAGAACACATACATATTAATTTATATAGAAGGTATTTACAGAAAGAGATATCTGGATTATAACGGCTTGGCTTGGGCGGCACGGCTTTTCCATACACTACAGGTGTTAAGTCTAAATTTAAAATTCCATATATTCAAATACCGAACTACCAAACCATTTTGACATTAGCACCGTTCCAATAAATTAAATAACAACTGACAATAAACCATTCCGATTTACGAGCGCACACTCAAATACGTTCCATAGATAAGGAAATTGTTGAGGCTATAAAATTTTTGATTTATCGTCCAATTTTTCGGACACAAGTTCTTTGTTTCGCTGTTATCAACGCAGGGTTAAGTCATGTTCTATTTTTAAACATTTTTGAACTAGACTGTTGGACGATGATTTCTTTTTAAGCTGTTGTATATTTAGTAAAGAGATTTTGTATGTGTGATTTATTATTACTATAAACTTTATCGTAAATGACGATTATTCGATAATATTATATGCGTTATATTATAACTAGCTATATTCTTTGGTTTACATACTCTAAGCTATAGTTTACACCAAAATAAATTTGAATTTATTAATTAAAAAAACTTTTCTTTTGCTGTTAATGTGTTGTAATTTAAGAAAATATATCTATAATGTACCATAATAACAAATGGTTTTTAGCGTCCATTGAAAGGTTAAAGTACAGTCTGTGAACACTTAACACTGAGTTGTATCAACGAAGATGGATTGAAGCTATTTATCTACGTCCGATACCTTATAGTGCATGATTCACTTGATGATGTGTCTGGCGTCAATATATCGATGTTTTTTTTTTAGTTTAAAAAACTATAATGAAGAACATAAAGTATATTTATATACCTATAGGACCTATACATACTTAGTATAGTACTAAGTACTCGCGGTAAAACCAGTTTTATTGAGTGGGTTAAAAAAATGCTTTCCCTATCCCGAACTATCTCAATACCAAATTTCGTCGAAATCGGCGGGGACAGTGGTTTAAGTCTGGTCTATTGGTAACAAACACACAAACGCATTCATAATAAGTATTAAATGACATAAAGAACTTTTACAACGTAAGAGTACACTGGGCAAAATTGGAATCTATGAAAATGATATTGAAGAATAAGGAATAAATTCTTGTAAAAGTGGTTTGTAGACAAACAACTGTTGTATTATTTAAATTCTCGCAGTCAAATAAGAAATAGTATACAATAAATTACCGATGTTAAAACCTTGTAATTATAAGTGATATCTATTAGCAGTTCAATAAAAAAGCAAATTAACAACCGATAGGACCCAGTGTAGGCAGTTAAACTGAGAATTCTGTATTAATTAAACCAAGTTTATTCCGAGACGTAAGGGAATCCCATAAACATACTACATGCGATTGGTTTTTGTAACACAAACGAGATTTTATTATAAAAACTGAGAATCAACCGATACACAACACCTGCTCCATCAAACGCGAATGATCATTATGTTAATACTCCTAAAATTCAAATCCTAACGTCCCATATGAAAGAAAACTTTAACCCTCATGAAATGTGAGCCAATTTCGATTACACCTCACGGAATAAAGCCTCACAAAAAAGCTGACCCGTGTCGAAACGAACGAGGTATCCAACGGGCGCCAATTAAGCCAAATGAACGCTTATTCCGTGCACCATAAATCGATATCACGGTTTCCGTTGACTAACAGATACGCCCTTAAAGGATTCGTCTCGACGAGCGGCACACCGAATCGTATTTACACGATAAACAGCCTTGTTATGAAAGCTGAAAGTGTCAGAATTACGTAACGGTGGAAGCGTCTGTTACGCCCTGTCGGAACACCCTGAGTGCTAACTAGATAGAGGGAAATGAATCGATGCGCCTCGCGCGGGAGCAAGCGGGTTCGAAGATAAACAGTACTCTTGAAAAACACTTGTGAGATAACAAAGGCTGGCTTCCACGAAGACGTCCAATAATTTGTCTTTTTAATTTTACGGCGGACTGGCATAGCTTTTAAAATATACTATTTTTTTATTTGTCGACCTCGGTTCCATTAGAGTCGAAAGGTGGTATTGGGGACTCATTACGATCGCTTTGCTGTGAAAATCTTTATGACTCATTGTTCCTCATGCTCTCGGCTCACGAACGAGCTGCATACGAGGGCATTTTTAAAAGTTTCTTAACGATCTTCATCTCCATAACACTAAGCAGTTGGTGTGTACGGCAAACACTAAAAAAGTAAAGTAAACTGAAACGTGTTGTAATATAATAAGTAATATGAAATAAAACAACTAAACATAATAAAAATGGTACGGATGTAAAAAGGAATCGAAACCTGTTCTGAGTTCTGAGGTACCACTCACCACAGCAATCGGCTTAGTTGTAAAAAGCTCGTTCCTTATAATATTACCCATTACAACCCCGAGAATCACGGTTCGGCCAATCGTCGCGAGGAATTCGAAAATGGATCGCGAATTCGATTTTTAATTGTTTCGAGCTCGGATGAAAAAGCCAAAGGATCAGCAACCACTAGGCGACCCCCGCTGCCAACACACACATATAAAGCACTCATTCCCAATCCGGCTTGTTTATTAAAACTAGCTGTGACACTTACGCGTCATTCATCAAACGACCGCAACCGAGAAAGTCGTGAGCAGAAATTGGCCAATTGTAGCATTTTATGGTGCAAAACGCGATGAGAAAACATTTAGTTTACAAGAGGATCATGTTACTTTCCATATTTAACCATAATTTTGTCGAAATATCAACTAAGAATAAAAAAATAAGCAAAATACTAAAAATTACTATGTGTTGCCACTAAATCATGCAAGACCTAACTTGGGGTAAATTTTACGTATGAGTAGTTATATAATATTATAAACGTCTATTTTACGTCCGTTATTGTAATACTAAAAACCAGTATTCATATTATTATACACATTTAAACAAAAACACTCACATTCCTAATTATTAACATGTATAAATGACCAGCCTGGATATCTCAAAATCTATATAAATATATCTGATACTATATAAATATATCTGAGAGTAGGTACTAGGTTATTATAACAAATCAAAACATAAAGTGAAACCGCGGGTCGGCCAGTCCCAAACACTATCCACCCAATGTTCAAAAGGAAAACGAGAAAACCAATCTAGCGATTTTCACATAAATGATTTCAAAACAATCGTAGCGTAGGTCCCTGATACTAAAAAACGTTCAATAATATATTTTTCCCAAAAACTGCCTTTGCAAAATTCTTCAATTTAGTATTAAAAATTAAATACATTAAATTTTTCTTACAAGTTTTTCTATTAGGTACATACCTACTTGAATTTTTTTCTAATTTTCTTTAGACTTTTTTTAATTGAATATTTTATTATAAATTAATATTTATTACGCTCAAAAAAAGGTAATTTAAAGAAAGTTATACAATGGCCACACTGGAACAAAAACCAAGTTGGGACATGTCGAGACAAAAAAATATCGATATCGACTTTTTAGTAGAAATCTTATCAAAATCTAAAAATTAAAGTTAATAGTGTAGGGACATTGTATGGTATGAAAGGTGAGCATCAGCAGTTAGAATGATAGGGCACGAGAAGTATGATAGGGATCACGCCAGTTACTGCGCACTGCGCACTGGCCGACGTGAAAGGACGTCATCAGTAAAGGGAAAATAAAAATCGGACATTCATTTTTGGCTTTTATTCCACAAAGGTCAGTGCCGGTAAGTCTCGGTGCCCCACTCCCTGGATCCAAAGTGAGATCACAATAATGATGATAATATAATATTTTCATGGGTATTTTGTAATTTTCGTTTAAATTACTGCTGATGCTTCAATGTGAAGAGAGACAGAGAGATTGAGATTTATATCGATTGACTGTTTGATTTAGGTTAAAACTAAGTAATTGATGTTTAATCTGATTTTTTTCATATTTCTCACTGTAAATAAATATCCACCCACAGCTGGGTATAGGCCTCCTGATGTTCACGTCACACCTTCCGATCCTGTGCGAGACTGTAAATCGGTAAAATACTGATTCGGAGGCATTAAAACGTGTGATTTGCCTCGGGTTCCGAGTTTCAACTAGTTTTAAATAAAAATTAATCTGTATCATAGATGTTAATAACTAGATAATTATGTATTATGGTTATTGGTTTTAACTTTTAGTGGGTCAGCCAAATATTCACTGATTTATCCTATTAAATCTTATTTTATTAGCTAACCTATGATTGCCTGCGGCGGGACAGCCTCCGGCAGCAAAACTAAATTTCATAGATATACTATGCAGTTTTGAACAGGCCTATAATTATCCAAATGTAAAAATTAATTAAATTCAAAAGTTTTACAAATAAAATTTACCTATCGTCATAATTGTTATATTTTATGCAATCATATTGTATCCGAAGTATCGATAGTGCTTATCGATAGTTTCAAGCACTATCGTCGTTTACGTAAAATGTGCGTCATCTAGTGCACATGCAGGCTGTTTCTGTGTGTGTATTATATTCGTGTGCGTGTATGTATGGTAGTGTTGGATAATTTTGACGTAAGCGTTCGTAACGACATGATTGAAAATTCATTAGTGTGGAATCGTTATATTAGTGTGAGTTGCCTCTCCCCCCGCCAAGATGCCAGCATTTTTCACATAGAAATTATTCCGCGTATCTTCTCCCTAGGCTAAGAACTCGTTGGTTTCGAGCGATTTTAACGTCCAGTGTTTTGTTGCGTATTAAAATGGGTTTTATCGGTGGAATTTGAATAAAGAATACACATGTTATTTTTTAACCGCCACATTTATACCTGCCAGTATTGAATTTCAATTTGTTCTGCATACAAATGCCTCGATATCAACGGTAAACACGCAAGATGCATTTATTCGCGTGTCATTATTGATCCGGCATGGCAATTTTTGCAGTTAATAAAATCATTATGATCACGTCTTTGATGGACAAATGACAGAGTTAATTTTTTAAATTGTATATGAACACGCATCGGCAGTTATTGCCCATTTCTTGGCGAAATAGGATAGAACATTGCCATTCTCATGCACGTACAGGATTTAATTTACTAGACAGGCGAGGCACTAAGCAATAATCTTAAACATTAACCATTTTACGGTTTGATATAACAGTATTCTACGAAATCACGTATATATATTCAAAATTTAGTGTTTTCCCGTTAACAGGATAGTCATTTTCTAAGGAATGATAGAAACTTTACAGAGCATAGGAATGAATGTATTATAAGATGTAAAACACATTTTTGTCAGAATGACGAACGCAGGGCAGTTTTGCTTAGGACTCTGCAGTTTATAAATATCTAGAATCTAGGTAGCACAAGAACTATGGGTCATCTTAATCGCATCAAATTAGCATCGAACTCGCACAAAAAACAATCTTACGAACTAGTGAATACCTCATTAACGCAATTTTTAAACGAACCGCTAACCGTCACGTTTTTAAATGCCCGAGGGTTAAATAAGTGGTCCATTTTACCCGAATGTCCCCTACGGTGCGTGTCCGGACGTAACGAGCGATCAGTGTAACCAATTGTACATAATACCTCGCTAATAGTTGGGGTGTAGTGGTTATGTTATGATGGGCATTGTCGCGTGCCCGTGATATGATTTTAATTAGGTGGGAAACTGGTTCATTTGTTTGGGTTTATACGGACAAAAAATGTACCAGCAAAGGGTTAAGTACCAGCGAAATTACTGGACGAGATTGCATGACGAGGTAATTTTTTTAGGTTTTTGGGATAGGACGAAAAATGTACCAGCAAAGGGTTAAAAGTACCAGCGAAATTACTGTACATGACGAGATTTACAACAACCGTCTTCAATGCGGCCTAGAATAAGGACTCTCTCCAAATTATGCTTAGGAGATCGCGTAATATGCCCGAACAAGCTCAGAACCCGTTCTTGGCAGATAGCAGAGAGCTTTTCATTGATATTAAACTCAGCTCTTCCAAAATCAATTCATTGGTCCACAAGTTCACAAGGCAGTCCACCGTAGGAACAAGGAACAGTGGCTGTCTTCTATTACCTTAGGAACTTGCACGGTGTATCCGCACCTTTACTGGTTTCGCTTCTCTAATTATAGCAATTTGTAGTTTGACTGTAAATCTGTTATTATACTTATTTGTATAAATCAAAGCTTATGAGAGGTTGTAATTGAATTTGTAACGAGCAGGCTTAGCCATTACCTTTTACCTAAGACTTAACTTAATTATTACAGACAATTATTACTTGTCACCTGATTTGAAGGCAGTAAGTAGGTAAATAATATGTTCATATATTAATTTAAATAACCATTGTATAATAATACAGTTTTAGTCTTAGTGCCACATCGATCTAAGGGCGCAGCGCTAGCCTTGCAGGTTAAGTAACTTTTGCACCATCTAGAACTGGCAACTTCTTAGCAACTTGTCTAATGTATCATCATAAATCTATGACCGCTGCCATTGGTCTAGTTTTACAATTTGAGACCTGCTGATGTAGCAATTGCATTAAGATATAAGTAAGATGACATGAAACATCTATTTGCAAGAAAGCTGCCAGTGCTAGTTGCTGCAATAGCTACTCTGTCTGCGAAGCTCTTATTCAAGCCTAGCAGATAAAAAAAAAAATATTGACACTTTTTTTCTTATATAAATCAATCTCAAAACCTCACCTCACTGATATAATCTTATAAATCTATACACATTCCGTTTAACCCTCATTTGCCATAAAACCCAATAACCAACACCTCGCATTGTCACTTTCGACCACCCACATTGTCAACTACCACATATTCTGTGTCCGTTACCTCGGTCAATATAATGTAGATGGATTGAAATGGATGCAGCCGGTTCACGACTTGAATGACGAAGCAGTGGGAATGGTCTAATGTGACGACTTTTTGGCAAGCTCTTGTCATATTAAAGTTGTTTTAAGAATACTGTACTTGCATTTTATGTTGTGTCAATGAACGCGTTTGTACACTTGAATAATATAGTGCACAAAACATGTACAAAGATACATAAATTTTTGAAAGTGCATAATATTATATTTTTTGTCTGCTATGGCTATGTCCACCACAACCTACATACACATACATACATACATATCTACTATTACAATGTTCTACTTCATTTTTTTGCTTTTTTATGAATAAAAGTTTTTTACATATGTATACATCAGGCCACAAATACCCATCGTTAGAGATTTTATATATAATGACCTAGTTTTCTATGATAAAGTTAGAGGTACGTAACTTTTTAAGAGGAAACGTCAAAAGGTTTTTAAATTGTATTTTTTTGTAATAAAATGGAACATTTTTAAACAATTCAGGAAAACCGAGAAAAGTAGGACATTCAATTTCGAAAACTTAAATGCACAGAAAATTATGAAATTGGCACTTGGCACCATGTTATCACCTATCTAGTTGTGAGGGGTTAAAAGTTAAAATACAGTGTTCTTGGTTTAAATTAATATTCGGGTGGTACCAACTAGTTATTTGGTATATTTAAATGGTGGGCCATTCTCAGGTAGTCCTGCGCCGGTTAAACACGGGCATTCTTCCGTGGTGTACAGTCAACATATATGTTTGCCCACGCTACTGGTGTTGCCCACACGCGTTCACTGCGTGAGCAAATAGCTTTTCTGTACATTTTTGGGGTACGGTCGGGAGATCAAGTTGGATGAAAAACAATTTTTATTGAAAATACATAGGTACTATGAAAGGTGAGTAGAAGAAAGAAAGACAGAGAGAGAACGGAGTAGGTACGGAATACGGAATCATTGATTCACCAATAAATTAATATTGAGTTAATTGAGTTTTAAAGGCGAGTAACTCAAGACAAAAATGTTACCTATCTAGGCCTAGATAAGATTTTTGATCATTATCTCAAAATATTAAAATTATTATTGCTATCTTACATAAGTTGACAATTAAATTAAGCGTGTTATTAAATAAACGCATTTTATTATCTGGCCCCTAAAATTAAATCAAACTCATATAATAACACTTTACGATTCAATGAGTGCCTAATTTCCGTAACCGTTTAGTTGCTAACGCTACATGCGCCTGCGCATCCCCGCAGGCGTTGTGTGCTCGGATAGCTTTTATTTTCCATGTTAGTGGACTTGTTAGCTTGTCCGTATTCTTGTTATTAGTTATTGGACCTCCGCGTCAGTGACTTAGTTTTGGGTATGACATACTTGGTATTTAGATATAACAATCAGATGTTATAACATTAAAGAATATCTAGACTTAATTACAATCAGACATTTACACCAGATACTTAGTGTCTATACCTACCTACAAGAAGCTAATATGTACTATATACTAGCCCCTTTACAGCAATAAGTATGATTAATATTATTATAATTCTTAATGTATGTTTTATTTTTCTCAGAAAAAATATTGACGAAAATTTTGTGCAGCGCATGACTTTATGTATTTTTTTATGTTAAGACTGTAAACGCACTTTATTTAATAAATGGTTATCTTATCTTATTTTATATTAAGAGCTTATTCCGCTGGACGCTCTCTCGCTTGCACTGTTTGATACGTTTTTAAATATAAATTCATACAACTAGTTAAACATAATTATGTGTATCTAGTTCTCTACAGACCCTTACTAGGCAACCTAATTAGGTTCTAGTCATTTTCGTAACATTCTTAGTATTTTTTTGTCCGCTCCATAATTTCCAATAACGGTTATTACCGTTTATGTAACTAAATCAAAATTTCCACTTACCTAATATTATAAGCGAAATTTTATAAGTAA
This sequence comes from Hemithea aestivaria, assembly GCA_947507615.1. Lineage (NCBI taxonomy): Eukaryota > Metazoa > Arthropoda > Insecta > Lepidoptera > Geometridae > Hemithea > Hemithea aestivaria. The sequence goes on along the minus strand of OX382348.1, from coordinate 4,565,156 downwards.
AAGCAATATCAAAAGGAACACCCACAGAAATGTCATTCAAACTTCAGAAGAAATTAAAATAATGGGAAGCCGTTCACAATTCTCGCCCCAAAATAAAATAATAATTACAATGAACTCGTTTTCCTTGTAGAAAACTTATATAAAAGGAAGCCTGGAGCAGGTAGTACAAACAAACACAAATTATATTATATTAGTGAAAAAAGCGGGTTCGTTAGGGTGCATGACTCGCAATCGGATAAGAGCGCGGATGTGTGATGTGGAATTGTGGAATGTTGGGAGATGCTTGGATGTGGTATTTTTGATGTCATTTTTGTAAGGCCTTTTTAAAGGACGTGTTAATTTTATTGTTTTCATGTACCATGTTAAAGATAGATGTAAATTGTTTTATTTTGTGCATAATAGAGAATAGCTAGATATCTGGCTGGTTGAATAGATAGATGAAGATATCTAGCTCATTAAGCTTCTTTGTAATTGTTTGTTTTGCAATAAACTATTATTCTATTCTATTCCATTAAAAGACGGTGTTAAACGAATGGGTTTTATCAAAATTCCGCCTTTAAGTTGCAAGAAGGCATGAACTAAGCTCGAAAGTGCTTAGTACCTGCAACATAGTGTGACGACTTTTTCTGTTAATACAACTTATTCAACTATCTATGACTATAAATAAGACATTTTAAATAACTTGTACACATAACAAAATTCTCGAACTTTATGCAATAGAAGTGTATTAAAAACTATATTAATTAAAATTAAATTTTTATGCTTCATGAAAATATCTAATAGAATAAAAATACGGAAGGTTCTAGACCAGCTAATTATTTAAATATTTTTAAATCCCATTTTTTTTCGCACGGTTTGATAATTATAATTATTTTCTTAGACATGGTCTGCTAGATCCATTGTAATTAAATTGTGCAGACGAATTTGCATATTATAATTAACATAGATAATTTTTTTGTAATCATGGAAAACAAAATGAATGTCATATTATATTATGAAGGAATTTTATATACAATTTATAGCCTTGAATTAATTAAGCTCTAATGTAATTATTTTAAATAAATGTAGGTAATTCTAGATAACTTAGTTGTAAGAAGTCAAATTATATTTATAATTCGAAAGAATTGTTGCGCCGACATGATTCTAGTGCGTCACAACCACGTAAAAAAAAAACAAATAAAATCTTTATTAATCACCAGTTACCAGTGGTGCACACCAATTTTGGTTCTGCTGCTTAAGTCCTGATAATATTAATGTATGTAATGTAATAAGTAATGCCATATCATTTTTTCTTAAATCTTTGTATTATCCCTACTCCATAACTCTCTTCAATCTTTTTGGAACACTGTACCTACAAAAAAATTAAATTATTTTGTTTCACTTTAACGTCTGGGCATACTATGAATGCCACATTTCTTTACGGCAGACTCAGTTCAGAAGCTTCTATTATAATCAATTACATATTATAACAATAGGAACAAGCTGCTTGATTTCAACTAAATCGGTTCACCCGTCTATGAAATATTAACATTCATACAAACGTTCGGATACATAATACCTATTAGAAGGATTGTCATTTTTGCTTATAACATACATAGCCACCCAACTCCCTACTCATTCATCATTTGATTATGACGATTCATCATCAGCATATAATTGCCCACTGCTGGGCATTGGGCATAGGTATGCCACCCTTTGATTTTGTACCTTAGAAAGGTCTGTCCCTGTCCCAGCTCTGCCGCTCTCAACCATCCACTTTCTGTCTCCTGTCCATCTAGTTATCAGTCGACAGACCACTCAAGTAGAAACTACATAACTCTAAATACCCATGTTATGTAACGCCAGAGGGGTCAAAAAGGCAATAAAAGCGAGCGTAACAAGACCCCACCTCTTATCGAATTACAACCAAACTATGGGCCACAAAAAACTGGTCAATATTTTTTCTAGCGGCTATGCAAAAAATGTCCACGGACAGGAAACCCGACCGATTTGCTGTGATTTATTGACGCCTTCAGCTCATTCTTTGTTTCTTGGTAATTTATAATGAACTGTTAAAAACCTATTGAAGTATTGAGTTGTAAAAAATAGACTACCTATGTTTTAATTCTACAATATTTTATTATATTAATTATTTATGTGAGTGCGTTGTAAACAATTTTGATACTTTGGAAATACTTCAGAACGTAGTTCTTGTATATCTGCTAGTTGCAATAAAATTTTCTACTTCATACTGATATAATATCTCTAAATTTCTGGACCAAAGCTGAAATTAGTTATATTATCTAGGTAGATTTAGACTGCATTATAGCTTACCTGTAAGCTACATTTCAGCTGATAATGGCTATTAGTACGCATAGATATACTACATATCTATGTATGATTAGTACGTAATTAATCCTTATCATAAAAAAGTCATCAATCAATATAAGAGATTTAATAATATAATAATTCATTCGTTGATTTGATCCTATACCTAAATATTGTTTTCTTCTTAACTAACCAAAATTTAATGATGGCTTGAGAAGTTCTTTTATTAATCGTTTAAAAATTCATAAAAAAATAAATAGTAAACTCATCTAAGTTAATTAGTTTTGTTAGCCTCATCTATAACACTGCTTTATTGCATTTTATATTGATTGCAAATGTAAATTTCGCTCCGCGTTAACTAACTCATTTATTCATAATACGTACACATCAAAAAGTCATTATTAAGGCCTTAAACTGCTCAATAAAACAAGCTAGCTTTAAATTCAATGCGCAATCTCCAAGACTTGATTTACTCAATACTATTACTCGATGACTCACTTGAAACGAACAATACTCTATTATATTCAAAATAAAACGCCTATGTCCTTTATGAAGGTATGATTTCACCAAAAATTGCCACAAACAAAAAAATGTTTGTCAAAAAAGGCAATTGTCAAATTTCACCACAAAGACAACCGGATGCGTTGTGTTTACCTTTATTTGCTCGAAAATAATTCACAAAAAAATGCGCCTTGACGTAAGAAGATTGAGAGATAAGGTGCTTAAAATATAAGGATCACGTCTGGAGCGGCTTTAGAATGTGGCAGACATGGCAACGAGAAACATACGAAAATATTTACGCCGTCAAATTGCGATTGGTAATTTTCCTCAAAGCTACTATATATATTTTTTTTTTATGTGGAGAAGCAAGAAGACGATCAAGACGCTCTCCTGATGTTAAGAGATAACGCTGTCCATAATCAGTGCAATGCTACCCAGAATTTCACAATTATGTGCAATTCTAGGTGCACTGCACCAACGCTTCTTACTCAAGAGTTATAAGATGTTAAGACTCTTTAGCCCAGTAATTTCACTAGCTACAGTGCCCTCCTACCGAAGCACAGTAATGTTTGCACATTACTGCTCCTCAAAGTTATTATAAGATAATCAAATTATTTTTTCTCTTTGAATGGTTTATCTCGGTTTGAATAAGACTTAAGGTTTATAACGGTAGTAGGGTTTTTGTTAATGAGATCCTGTCTGGGTTGGTTACCACGACCTTTCTCAATGTTGCAGCAATTTTTGCAACAATTTAGAAGAGTAAGGTTACGAGGGATTTTTTGGGCTGGGGTTACTGTACATTACATCTTGAGTGACGAGCGAGCATAAAATAGTAATAGAAATCCAGGAATCGAGATAATGGTATGGTTAATAATTATATTAGGTGTACATCATATTTTATTATTTACTACTTATACTTATGTACTTAATCGTATACGCTGCTTATACTTTGTTATTATTTTATAATGATGCGCCTATAAAAGCCTACAGAATTATTATACACATTTATCCAATACACTATATTTTATTGACAAAGTGTCATTTCTAAACATTCTGTCTCAATCCTAAGTGTCCAAACATTCTTCAAGACAACTCCTGGGACATGCGCCTGCGCTGATAACAGATAGCGCCCAGATTTGTTGAGAAAAAACTCCCTATCTTAATCCTCGAGTTGCTCAAGGATCGTGAGTAAATACTTGAGACTGGAGATTATACAAATACAGATTAGGGTAGGCTTTAGCTAATATGTTGGGCGCTGTATTACACTATTGTATGACACGTTATTTTTGAAAAAGTTAACTATAATATATATTTTTTTTTCATATGTTAAATGAATGTCTTTGACCACGATCTCACGTGATCTTAAGCGACGACGCGGTCGTAGATTGAAGCAGGCTAAACCTAGAAGGCGGGAAAAAAATTAAGTTGATTTTTGTATTCATATTCTTAAGTTTATTTTTGTATATTTTTCTGTGTTTAAATAAAGTGTTATATCTATCTTGATTATATTATTATTATTTAGCCTAACGTTAAGACCTAGTACTTATACGTTAATTTATTGGATAAGATTCGATCAGAAATGGAGTGCGATTCGATGTTGTAAGGCATATAATATGTTATATATAGCTGTAGGTACTTAATATAACTCTTTATATATGAGTACAAATTTACAGTCAACTGCCAACTGCCAATATCTGTCAATGTCCAAAAGGCGCCAACTTACAGTATGGAGTACTGTAATACATTCTCAGCTCACGTGTTCCAAGGTACCAGGTTTGAGTCTCGTCGAGTGCACGAGGCGCCATAAATACAGGCCTCATCTGCGCCAGCGCACAGGTACGCCTGCCAAACGAGATTGGTCCTTTTTTGAAAAAAATACATTCCACCAATCCAATTTCAACTTTAACGCAGTGAAAATAAAGTCTAATTTTAAAACAGCGTCGCCCAAAAGTCATTTCCATAATTCACTTTGGGCTTTCTCACTTCTGAAATAAAGCTTCTTTTTCGTAACGATCACGTTCCATCTTCGTTGCAAATGGCGTTGCATTATCGCCTTTAAAGTGTTATTGGTAAGGTTATTTATCGCTTAAGTGTTGGGGAGGATTTTTTCTGGTCATACAAGATTTCGGTCGTGGTTTTAGGTCCTTTTTTGTGACAGGCGAGGATCGGGCGAACGGTGGGTGTTTTGCGGGGTCACCGAGGATAATAACTGTAAATTATCGTTGTTTCGGTATATTGAAATCCGTGGACCAGTTTTAATGGACATTTTTATTGCTTGGGGTCGAGGAATCGTTACGGCTGAGGATAAGAAAGACCTATCATAAATGGTTGTACATACTTGAATAGGCAGTTAGATATGCCGAATATAGTATTCGCGCCTTCAAGAAGTACTAAGTACTAACACATGCCGTAGTGGCCATGTCCTTTGTAAAGGACGTAATTGTTAACGGATCAAGATTGGTACATCTACATTAAATTTGGAGGTATCTTTTACGTGTATGTTGGTACCTATTGTATGTCGTATGTATGTAGTAATATAGCAGATAATCTCCTAAACTACTAAAATAACGTTTTTGAGACCGGATAGGTATCTCAAAAATTCATTCACCAATATGATAGATTGCTACATTATCACAGATTGCCACAGGTTCTTGAGCGGATTTTAAACAAATAGAAACAACGCAATTACTAGTTTTTTAGTACCTATACGTATAGCTAATACTTATAGCTAGTTTTGTCTAGAAAAAGAAGCAGTAAGACTTTAGCACTAAATATAGCTAGGTAGTTTAGTCTAGAAAATGAAGCAGTGATACCTAAAGGTATGCACCAAAAGCCCCACTGGATAAACAGACAAAGCAAACTCGACGCCAATCGTTTGACAGAAATCCGGAATCAGACAACAATCGTGATCCTCAATCAACTGGACAGAGATAGCTACATTAATGCCATAGGTATAAAAGAGACGGCTATAGTTCTCAGGGTTCAGATTATGTGCTAATGAGACGGGTGGGGTTCTAATTGCGTGCGAACAAACAATGATTATACCTACTTATTGCCTTTTGGATTCTAAATTCGAACAAATTGGTAACTTTCAGGTTCAAATTAAAAATTGTATGTTGAACGGTTAAAACTAAATATTTAAAAAGTAGATACATTAAATACCAGTTGTAATTAATTGGAATGAAGTATTTATAGTAAGCCCCAGCACCAGTTGACATAATAATAATATAGGATTTAGGATAGACTTTTCCGGCTTTATCCGGCATGTGGGCGGTTTAATGGTATAATACCTCATCTCTTCTTTTTGCAAACTAAATCCAGTAATTTATGGTTTTAGCCTTTAGCCAATTCTATTAAATTATGTAATTCGAATTTAAAAAATTTGAATTCCTAAATACTAGAGATGCACAACTAGGCAAAATATATTTTCCCGACATTTCCCGAAATTGATATCGCGAGTAGGGATGAAAATGTCCGAATGTTTCCGAAACTTTCCAGGAATACTTCCAATGTTTCCGGAAATATAGGGAAACATTGCAGGAAACTTTCCAAAATTTCCAGATTAACACTGAATTTTTAAATGCATTTTTTTACTACTGCGGCCTTCTGGGTTTATTTTTGTTTTTTTATTATACTTATCTATCTCAAAACTATAATAAATGATGGTAATTGCCATGAATATAATTTAATTGACGATGGAAATATACAAAGAAAAAGTGAAAACTATGATATTGGTAACTTATGATAGCTGAACCCATCATTTTTTGACTTACAATTATAAAGATTATAAATAACCAAAGAGGGCATTGATACCGACTGATATAAACATAATTCATATAATTCTGTTTTAACATTAGCTCACCAAGCAGCCAGGTTATTACTTGTGAATCAGTTATTGCACTGTTTCACCCTTTACATACAGACACGTGTATATACTTTCATATGCTCAAGAATAAGTCTATTTAACAAAGTAAAACAAAAATACAATGTTTTTTTGGTAATTGATATGATTTTTCCATCAATGAACAGCGTATTTCTTTTCCTTAGTATATCAGTTAGAAATTTAATCTTATAGTCAAAATTCTTGATTGAGTAGGTATTGTAGACAGGCACTAACCCTACAATCCTATCAGCAGTAATTTTACTTTACTTAGCATTTTTATTTAAAAAATCAGATTTCTGATTTGGGGTTTATTCCCCATTGTTTCTGTCAAATTTGGAAAGTTTCATGGAAGTAATGGAAACTTTCGGAATATTTCCGGAAATTTTCATCCCTAATCGCGAGTATAAATTTTACCGCTAAAATTCTAGTCCTAGAAGGTACCTACCTAGTCAGGTCATAAATTCTGTCACATGTTTAGTATAAAATTATTGGAACAAGTTTATTTATTATTTAACCATTTATATACCAAAATGAACTTAACAAAACATAGATTCTTATGACAATAAAGTTTATTCAAAATGACCTCCGTGATTTTGAATACAGGCCTTCAATCTGCGCGGCCAATCGTCTATCGCAGCACGAACGAGGTCCATGTCAATATCGGCTGCTGCCTTAATCAAGGATGTCTTAAGTGACTCCAAATTGGGATGAGGCTTTGAGCACGCCTTTTCCTCCAAGTGTTGCCATATCTTGTAATCTAACGGACTCAAATCTGGACTGGAGGAGGGCCAGTCTTCGTGCCGGATGAAGTCGATTTCACGCGCCGCCAGCCAGTCTTGTGTGCTCTTCGCTCTATGAGCTGGCGCCGAATCTTGTTGGAATACCCAGTGCCTGTTATTGAACATGGTATGAGAAACAGGTTCCACAAGGTTCGTCAGGACTGTATTTTGATACACAACTGCATTCGTTTTTACACCTTTCTCACAAAAATGTACCTCTGTTAAGCCCCAATAAGAAACTCCCAACCATACCATGAGCGAGGATGGAAAATGACCTCGTTGGACACGCGGAATACGGTTGCTCGCTTCTTCACTACTGTGTGCGTACACCTTATCATTTTGTTTGTTGTAGCTCTCTTCTACGGTAAAAATTTTTTCATCCGAAAAAAGAATTTCTCGATATTTTTTTCTCGCGTACCGCTTCAACAAAGCGCGGCATCTCTTCAGTCTCAGGTCCATTAGACGAGCATTTAAACGATGTCCTGTTTTTCTTCGATATGCCCGAAGCCCTAAGTCTTCATTTAACACCCTTTTCACCGTGGTTCTGCTTAACCCCATCTGAAGGGCCAACAGTTTCTGCTTACGTTTGGGATTTCTTTGAATTTGCGCCTTCACAGCTTTTATCACTGCTGGAGTCCTAACAGACCGAGGGCGACCACTTCTTGACCTGTCATCTACACTAGAGTCTTCATTGTATCGTTTGATGGTACGATAAACGAATCTTTTGGTTATATTCAAATTTTTCAGTATGTCAAAAATTTGAATTTGCGCGTAACCGCAACGATGCAACGCAATAACTGCAACACGGTCTTCTTTAAGCGTCCACTCCATATTTAATAAAACGGTCAAGTACGAGTAGGACTCGAGCACCGAGGGTTCCGTATAAACCTACGGCTTTCTACGGAACCCTAAGGAAAAGTGGGTATAATATTATATACTGTAGGTTTTGATTCCCTTTTGTTTTGAAAATATGCGGCTAAAATTGCTGTTTCTTTTGATTGCGTTACATAGATGTTTGATTTTTTTACAGCTTAAAGTTATTATAAAGCTGAGTATTTGGTATGAATTTCAATTTAATACCTGTACGCGTTCTTGAGGAAAGGGATAGTAAATACAAAATTATTAAAAATATTTTTTATATGATGTAACTAAAAATTTACAGTTTTCGCAATTTTTCCTGTGCCTGTGATTTAAGACGTTGCTGCGAACCAAATTTTAAGATTCTGAGTTAACGGCAAGTACCCTGTAGGTTTTGATTCCCTTGAGAGTAGTCGCGAGTTAAAAAATACGGCTAAAATTGCTGTTTCTTTTGAATGCGTTGAGATAGAGGTTTGATTTTATTACAGTTTAAAGGTATTATAAACCTTAGTATTTGATATGAATTTCAGTTTAATACCTGCACGCGTTCATGAGAAATAAGGTAGTAAGTATGAAATTATTAAAAATATTTTTTTTATATGATGTAACTAAAAATGTACAATTTTCGCAATTTTTCCTTTATCTGTGCTCTAAGGAATTGCTTTTTACCAAATTTCAAAATTCTACGTTCACGGCAAGTACCCTGTAGGTTTTGGTTTTTTGAGAGTAGTTGCGTGTTTAAAATTTCGGCTAAAATTGCTGTTTCTTTTGAATGCGTTAACATGGAGGTTTGATTTTATTACAGTTTAAAGGTATTATAGACTTGAGTATTTGATATGAATTTCAATTTAATACGTTTACGCGTTCATGAGAAAAGGGGTAGTAGGTATAAAATTATTCAAAATATTTTTTTCATATGATGATATTAAAAATTTATGGTTTTCGCAATTATTCCTTTATCTGTGCTTTAAGGAGTTGCTTCGTGCCAAATTTCAAGATTCTGAGTTAACGGAAAGTGCCCCGTAGGTTTTGATTTATTTGGTAATGTCGAAAATTTGCTGAAATTTGCGACATATTCGACTATATCTTTTGATTGCGTTGGCCTAGAAGTTTGAATTTTTCACAGCTCTAAGAAGCAATGGACCTTAGTATTTCCTATAAATTTCAGCTTGTTACCTCCACGCGTTCCTGAGAAAAAGGGTCTTGACAGACAGACGGACGGACGGACGGACGGACGGACGGACGGACAACAAAGTGATCCTATAAGGGTTCCGTTTTTTCCTTTTGAGGTACGGAACCCTAAAAATGAGTAAAATTCTAAAAAGTATACATTTTTATTTTCATGAACAATTCGAAATTCGAATTCAATAAACTTTTTTGTGGCCAGCATTCTAAAAGAAAAGTTTTTACTGTGTGACAATACTTATGACCTGACTAGGTATATTTTAATCATCTTTTAATGCTATTGATGATGACGTCATCACAAATTCATCTCCATCTATTTATCTTTCGAATCGTGACCGAGGAGATAAAAAGGCGAAGATAAAAAAAGAATCGAAAGCCTGTCCGTTCTGGGAATCGAACCTGTTAGTATCACCATTTATTACGCCGTGGGTTCCCGATGAATCAATATCGGTGAATTTAATCGATTATATTACGAGGGAACTGTGATTTCACTTGCTAAAGGATTATAGAAATATCGATCATAATAAATAGGGCATAGTCAACAAAACACATAAGTCACCAAAAAGCAAAACATACAGAAATCATAATATTTTGTAATAATATGTACCTATTATTAGTTGCGCACAGCGCTTTTACTCGCAGTAAAACCGCTAGCCTAGTGTAGCCTTTGCGTTATTTCAGGATCTAAGCTTTCTCTATACCAAATTTCAGCTCAATCGGTCCACACGTTTAGGCGTGAAGAAGTAACAAACATACACACTCACAAACTTTCGCATTTTTAATATTAGTGTGATTTGTAAAGATAGCATCCATTCTACCAAACTTTGACTTTTATTAATGTAGAATTTAGGCATAGTAAATAATATTTCCTGAAGAAAAATTAAAATATTTTTATGTTAATGAAAAAAAACTTAGTAATTGTGTTATAATTTTCGACAATTATTTTAATTGCTAAAAGATCGCAATCTTCTTGTAAACACGTTTACAACTACGTAAAATTACATTTGAGTAAAAAAGTAGCATAATATCGCGACGAAAAAATTGTAATCATATTAAATATTAAAGCAGCATGTTTTTAAAAAGTTGACAGGTGTTGTCAAGACTTATTTAATTACATTGCTCATAAATTTAAAAAGATTACCACTGTAATAACATTTTCGCGAGTTTTGCTGAATTCGGTAATTGTTACCGATAATTCGATCGTTCCAATTACGATTTCGGGATCGGGATCTCGAAATGAGGTACATAATCCTCGATATTAAATTACAGTGTATTTTAACTATGTGTTTCCTGTGGTTTTACCCGCCAAGTACCAGCTTACAATGTTGCTTATTACAATGTCGTCGTATCCCAAATTGAGTTATGGCTTTAAAACAAGATGCCGCCCTTTAAGCTAGCTAAGTCCTGAAATTTTGCAGTTAAATCAGTCAACTTGCCTTGATCTGATACTTGCCTGAAATCAGTCAAGTTAGGATAGTAGTCAGTCAAGTCAAGATAAGGTCGGGAATATCGGGTTTTAACTTACGCGGACTTGGAGTCCGCGATTAGAAAAGCTACCATAAATGAATAAATGTATCATTGTAGTTCGGGTCATGACAATATGTAATAACAAAAACTTTATAATAATTGAAACAGTATTATCTACAGTTCTACAGCAAACGGTTTTTTGTACAAAATGGTATTACCTACATCATAGATTTTTATAGTCTACTAGCTTACCCGGCAAACGTTGTTTTGCCATATAAATAATTTCCTAGTAATTTCTAGTGTAGCAAAAAAATAGCTTACTTATTGGAAGTATGTATGTATTTTAGAATGTGTATATTGTCTGTATGTAAGAATGTGGTATATGCGTGAATTAAGCATTATTTTATGGATTTTTTTTTCAAACAAAAGTAAAAAATTAAATTTTATGAAAACATTGTCTCTTATAATTTTTTCATACGACCAATATTTCCATTGACATTTCAAAATAAAGATTCATAATGATTGATTTTTTGGAAACTATGAAAATCTTAATTGTTCAATTACATTTTTTAAATAAAATTAAATTAAAATTACATTTTTATAAGATCAACAACATTTTCGATATATAAATAAAAAAAAGTATACTAACAACACAAAATCCGTTGTTATTGAAAGCTCGTGTCACGTGTTGAGTACTTTTGAGGTTATAAAATCACTTGATTAACTAATCGTGCAAAATACAAAATATAAACTGTGTAGGGAGTGAGAAAGAAAGGAGACCGGCTTCGTTCTCATCCCTACTCCGTGCTGTTTACTGGGTCAGAAGTGACACCTGTAGACATCTGGCGGGGATAACTAATTAAATGACGATTGATCAGTTTTCGACCGGAGAGGAAAAATGATTAAATTACTAAAATGGCTATTAAAAAATAAGGGTTGATCGTAGAAGGGTGAAAATTGAGGATTGTATGTATTTTTGTATGTTGTATCATACAAAAATAGAAATTAAAAATTTTGTCTAAAAAATAATAAAAATAAATTTAGGGGTGGACTACCCCTAACATTTAGGGGGATGAAAAATAGATGTTGGTCGATTCTCATAGATACCGGATAAGCACAAAAAATTTCATCAAAATCGGTCAAGCCGTTTCGGAGGAGTATGGCAACGAAAACTGTGACACGAGAATTTTATATATTAGAAGATACTGTCCCACTGTTAGGCAAAGAACCCCCTCAAATCCCTACATGCATCTCTATCCTTTTTTTTATCACAGGAAAAATGCGTTACGCATCATCAAAAATTGAATATTGTTTTTTTTTTTTTTAATATTAAATAGGACTGCGTTTGACCACAGTCTCACCTGTTGGTAAGTGAAGACGTGGTCGAAGCTGTTACACACAGGCCTAGCAAATACCTATTAACCCTCGACTTGAAGACACCCAAGTTGTAATTTTCGGGAAACACTGAAGCGGGTAAGGAGTTCCAAATCTTCGCCGTCCGGATTTTGGCTCTACTTTTGTTTACAGCGAGCGGTATCTGCCATTATTACTGTTTGTCGTATCAAAGCATTAATTTCATAACGAGGAAGTGGTGTCCGATATATTTTTATCGATATTATTTTAGGACTCGCTTTAAAGAAATCGATATCGTAAACACGAATATTGGAGTGATCGTTAAATATTCTATAAATAACTATAAACTAAATCTTAACTAATCTTGTGAAATGAGAGTTTGGTTTTGAAATAAGTTGAAAAAGGAGAATATTCTCAAGCCAAATTAAGTTTGTTTTTTATATTGTTTTATTAATCAGTTGTTTATTATAGGTATATTATTAAAAAATAATGGCTATAAATAGGTAAATTAACTAACAAAAAAAAAGCGCGATAAAAAAATCAAATTTGTTCTCGCGTTTATATTAATTAAGTATTACGTTATCTAGAAAATATTGGACTCGTGATAAAAAAATAGATAACACTTTATTGAAACAAAAAATATATATTATTATACAACAAAAAACTTCAGAATCATAAGTGAATATTTTTATCCACACAAACCCGGAATATACCTACCTACCTACCTATTCCTAGTTCAAAATGATCCTCATAGTTTTCAGTAAGCTTACTTTTCTATGCAACATAAAAATATAACATGTTGCTTTCAAGTATATATAATTACTTATCGCGAGGTCAATGACCTATGACTGCGTGCCATTTCGACTAGATAATTTTTACGACTTTCCTGACTTTATGACTTATGACTAATGTTGCTAAGTGTGGCTAGGGCATGATTTTACGGCTGTGATCTTGTGGTTGTCCAGCTTCAGTTTTGGATCGCTGCCGGGTTACCATAATAATTTAGAAGTGCCAGGTTGCCATAATAATTAAGAAAATTATGGCTAAACTGACTCAGCTGAAATTTGAGTAATTTTTTTTTATGTCATAAAGTGGAAGATGAGCAAGACGCTCTCCTGATGTTAAGAGATAACGCTACCCATAATCAGTACGGTGCTACTTAGGATTTCACAATGATGTGAAATTCTAGGAGCACTGCACCAACGCAACGCTTCTTGGCATAAAGTACTTTTCTGCAGGTAAAACCGCTATGTAGTACCGCTGTATGTACCGTGTGTGTCGTTAAGGATTACTTAAAGCCAAATTTTATGAAGATCACCATACAACAATTAACCCACTTGTTACTGAATAGACTTTTTCTGTCTGATTGCAATGAAATTTGGATATGTGCGTATATAGGTGCTCTAATATCTAGGAAAAATCAAATAAAAATTCTGAAGTTTTTGGAAATCCGGGAAAATGGTGTTCTTTATAAAGGCCAGTAGTAAAATCCACTGCTATGAAAAGTGAACTTCAGTTCGAATTATAAAACGAACGAAAGGCTTGTTTTGTTATGTATTTTATACTTTGGTGCATTCAAAATATTTGCATAAATTAATTTTTTTAAATATTGCATTTTGCACTAAATGTGACGTCACAAAAATTGCATAATGATATTTTTTTTGGGATAAACAATACATTGGTTTCTTTTCTTGGTATTTTATAAAAGTTTTGGTTGTCTTCAAACTAGAAAAGTTGCTAAAAATACTTTTATTGTTGTCAAGTGCATTGGTAAATTTCAAAATAAAACTAGAATTAGGGTTTTTTGCTTATACTTATGAGTTTTTTATCTCTTTTCTCACATATTGAAGGTGTCGTTATTATAGTCTCGTAGCTGTAGAGAAAATGTTTTATAATAGAACCTTCGTTCATCAATCTCATTTTTGCACACTGAACTTGTAATATTTATTTGATGGTGATACACTGTGATAACAATAAAATTGTTAACATACGAGTGTGCATATATATGAAATATCAAACTATCATACGGTGCTATCTTTTCTATTCTATGCCTCAAAGTAATATTCTAGTCTAATCACGAAACACAAACTCATCACGAAGCTCAAAGTCGCTCAGCGTGCTATGGAAAGGGCTATGCTCGGGGTTTCTCTACGATTGGATCAGAAATGACGAGATCCGTAGGCGAACTAAAGTGACTGATGTAGCCCAGCGGATTAGCAAGCTGATGTGGCAATGGGCAGGCCACATAGCGCGCAAAATGGATGGCCGATGGGGTCGCAGCGTAGGACATCCACCCACAAGGTGGACAGATGACCTTATAAGGGTCTCCGGAAGACGCTGAAGGCAGGTCGTATTCAACCTACAACCAATATGGAAGTCCAAAGAGGAGGCCTATGTTCAGCAGTGGACGTCCTACGGCTGAGGTGATAATTATATTTGATAATATATAACTGCTAGGTATAGTAATATATGTATATAAGTCTTCAATTTTGCCATGCCTTTGAATGATGCTGCCATGAAGATTCATGCATAAATTAAAAATTTGGACTTAATTTTTTTACTGCTGAATTCTCATCAGAAACGTCGTTCTTATAATTTTCAGGAGGAAAGTAACTGAAAAAAATATGTGTCTTCATATATTTTTGTTTTCTTTAATATTTGAAGCAAATGAGGCTCTTTTGTAGTTTTAAAACGTATCCTACAATATTTGAAATTATCGTATGTGATAGCAGTGGATTTTACTACTGGGCTTTATAACGAACACCATAAAAAATCGTTCATAAACTTCAGAAATGCATCACATTTCAGTTAAATATTAGTTATGATGAATAAAGGAAAGTCAAAATTTATATTATTTTTCATAAAAAATGTTAAGGTAATAATAATAATGAAATAACTGACATCAAAACATTCATGATAAAATATCCTCAAAAGTAATGGTCTTAAAATAAACAATAATATGTGACTAGTGCATTCACAATGCCTCTGTTGTATAGCTTCATGATCCTACTTTAAGATGCCATCAACAAAATTTGTTTACATTACCCACTTCAATCACAGGATTTTTGTTTAGATGCGGGCCTTTATAAAGGACAGTAGTAACAAGTGGGTTAAACATGTCGATAACAACTTGTCGCACGTTTTAAACGGGTGAGGCCGAAAATAAATCATCTTACATAACTTTAACTGATTGGGGTTGGCTACACCTAGATTTAACCGGCTAAACCTAGGTGTAGTCTCACTTGCCGCGGATGAGTGCTTCGGCGTACCCGTTGCCCCGGCATTATGGCGTCCCGCAGGAACACCCCCAGGTTTTTTAGTGGGTATCCCCGCCGCTCCCATCTCTGGCGGGGGAGTCCCACATACCGCCCCGCGCACCCCGGCGCGGGGTGATGATGCGTAACGCATTTATCCTGGGTCAATAAAAAAAATGTGTAGCCTCACTTCGGACTTTACCCGTGACATATATAAAAATACTTACCTATAAAACTACGTGAGCACATACTATGTTGAACGCGTGCTAAAGAATTCTCTATATACTCGTATACCTTAAAATATCGTTACATTGTCACGGCACTGATAACGCTTATCACTATGAAATGGATTTACAGTTTAGGTATTGCGCGATAAGGGAGCTATTTGTTATGGCATCGATCACTGCTGTCCGGGATTAAGATATCGAGATTTACTTACGATTATGCTTGTAACTTGTAATGTAATAGGTATTTTTAACCTACGAGTATGTCACAAAATACTGCCCGCACCAAGCGTTTTGCTTCGTCGTTCTTAATGAGAACTGGTCGCGTTTGGAACACTTTGCCGTCATCTGTGTTTCCCGAGCGGTACAACTTGGGTATCTTCAAGGCACGAGTGAATAGGTACCTTTCTAGGCATCTTACGTGATCCATCGTCGACCGCATTTTCACTTTCCATCAGGTGGGATGTGGTCAAACGTAGGCCTATCTCGTATAAAAAATAAAAAAAATAATAAGAAAAAGCATTATTAGGGTCTTTTTAACACACCACACATTTTTAATCGGTTCAGGTTTCTTTCAGTAATATCTGAAATAAAAAAATAGGGTAAATAAAGGTAGGTTAATTCAAATAAAGGTAGGGTAATTGAATTCTGTTTTTTTTAATTTTAAAATTGTACATTTCACATTGTGTGCTCACAAAAAAAGGCTTACCATAATAACAACATTTAAAAAAAAAATTGTAGGTAGGTATATTCCTAGTAAAAATATTACATACTACATAATTGCTAATTGCTTATTATAAAATTCTACATAAGGTTTGAGTGTATTTTTTAATAAAATATCCTGATGAGACCAGAAATTAATTTATACTCCTAGAATTATTTTTAAAATGTATAACAGCAAGCATGGTGACATTTTATTTTCCACTGTAATGTCATTCCTGTATAATTAATATCTCATTTAGCTATTAATTAGACCACCCATGTCATAACTTTAACCCTAAAAAATGTAAAGTATGAAAATAGTCCGACTAATAAGTTTGATCCTTAACTCGACACATTTAGAATCAATATGGTGGGCATAATAAAAAAATTACGAGATGTCATCGTCGTAATTAAAAGAGGCTAAATGCATTTAACTGCTTACTATATTTGCACGAGAAATATCGCAAAAAGTACAAAAAAATTCAACACGGTCCCTTGTAAAGCATTTGAAATAATGTTTTAAGTTAAATATTATTGGAATTTTATTATTTAACCTTTGAGAGAAAGCTGCTTGTTTATAGACACAATAATTTTAACTGCTCAGTAATGTCACAGCAATTGCATAGATGTTTATTTTCGAGTGACCGCAGAGTCTTTGCATTGCTACCTGACACCTGAATAAGACTTTCAATCTCTTTAAGTGACCTTAACCATTTTTTATTTGCCTTTCCAATTGGAAATATTAGTCTCAATTTCAATATCAGTAAATAAGTTGACTGTCTTTCGATCTATAAATTTTAGTTATTGAGTGATTAAATTGTTGCGGTTTAACACTGTGTTGGAAACTGTCTTCTTAATATTCAGACTTTGTTATTCTTTGTCACATTTCATATCAACTGATATTAATAGTCTCCAAATGTCCAGTATAAATAACTTAATTTATGTTTCATACCTACTAATTCTGGTAGATTGATGCTCTTTTTAGTTCCCGTCTAACAGTACTTACAATTCGGGTTATTATACTAATGCGAAAGTATGGATTGTCTGAACGTCGAATGAACCTATAAAGATTAGATACTTAATTAGGTACCAAGGTATAGCTTATACCCAGGAAAAAACCGTTGGACGTAATAAATAAAAATATATTCATTACAGTATCTACTTAATTATATTATGTCATTATTAAAAGTAATTATGCCATTATTAACAATTACGAGCATTTACCTTTGCATGTATGTACACACTAATTTGACAGAAACGCATTTATAGATCGGTGATAACTATTTAGATTGGTGATAACCCTAGCCAAAGTATCAAGACTTATTAGTCGACGTACCTGTCAAATGTAATTATAAAATAGTTTTTTTACAGTCATCGAACCTGCTACACCCGATGTCATCAATTAAAGGACCTTTAAGGTCTTTAATTGCCCTTATCTTGGCATCTAGGACTTGAAGACGAATGTCAAACAGGACTGGTCGAGTTTTTAGCGATTGTAAAATAGAGTAAATTTTTTCAAATGTCTAATATACAGGGTTATTTTTTAATTGTCACATTTATTTGTAAGGAGCTAAGACATACTTAACGAATTTCTTGATTTACGAAAAATACATTGGATTTTTTGTTAGTAGTCCAGTCAATGAGTGCTCAAATGGACTATATTCATGCGTGAATAAATGAAATATCCCCAATTTTAGACAAAGTTTGAACAAAAATATAATGATGTTACATGCCCCACGGTTTTTTACCTCCACAAAATGCTTAAAATCCTTGCAACGGTTTGGGCGTAAAAAGGTAATAAACAAACACATGTATTCCTTATTTAACCAAGCTTTAATTAAAAAAAAATTTTCTTTTTTCTTTAGCAGAAAACATACTTTAAAAATTACAATAACTGTTTCATAAAAGAATTCCAAAAATCCGCAGGGTTGTCACTTACGAGTTGTTGAAAACAATGCAGTAATTGATATAAAAGTACGTTTCTTCGAAGGGTCAGCCTGTAATTGGTGGCCGCGGGCGAGACCTGTCCGTTCGGCCCATTGACCGGTTAAAGTGGTTGACGTAGCGATAATGTAGGGTTGGCAACTCACCTTTATTGAGCGAGTTTAGACAAATAATAAACCGATTTCGCTTGCAGTCGGGTCAATATTCGTCGATTTTGATATGCTAGAGAGGCGCACATTTTAATTTATAACCACTGACCGATTTTAATAAAATTTAAATGACCACCTTTAAATGAGCCAAAAAAAAAGTACTCAGTGACACATAAATACCTATAGGTAGTCGAAAAGAAAACCATGATAAGTTGATTTTGTACCAACACAACTTGATAGCGACGTGATAAATTTAAATTACCACTTTTTGGTACAGTAATAAAACATTTTCCCTACCTATTGTATAAAACAAGATCTTATGCATGTAGAGCTTGTTCTTAAATTTTACTTATTTTCTTTTGAGTTTTTCTACGTAGTTTTGAAGATACATACATATACCTGTTGTATCGATTTTGCTAGTAGATCTTGTATATAAAAAAAAAACTTAATATTTTTAATTTTTATATCTGTTCAAGTTGGAATTATTAAAATTAATTTCCTAAAACGCAGTTTATGTATGTGTATTAATTATTAGAACCTAGTAAATAATTTGATTTTAAGGAATGTGCATGTTGTTATGTGTAATAAATTTATGCCAAATGTGTGATCTCATAGTAAAAATGTCATGTATAAATAAGATTTTTTCATAGTCGTAAATTAAAAATATAATGACTTTAACATTTTATAACTTTTTGGACAATAAAACGTCGAGTCCATTCTATAACATAGTAAGCGAATGACATAAAATAAAAAATAAATCAATGAAATTATTTCGTGGAATTTAATGTGACTGATTTTACTGCTTTTGTACAATATATTTTATGTTTTAAATTGTTATATACATATATTCAAAGGAATTCCGTTAAAAAAAAACTAATATTTTTATATTAATCTGACAATAAATAATTATTTGAATGTTTTAAACTGACTTAAAAAAGTAGGTTTTCAATTCGATTTGTATAATAACATTGGAATTACGAGATATTTACATAAGACAAAACTTTAAAGTTTTCAAAAATATACGCAATTTCAAAAAAATGTGTACCTATTTCCAATTTGCATGTTATTATGTCCTTGATTTTCTCTGAAACTTTGATTTTGACCATTCTCTTATAATTAAATCAATTCTTTTTGAGCTTGCAGTCGGTTCATTTTTTTTTAATTAAGTGGATATCTTTTTCTTTATTAACTATTTAATGGATGTATTGTAGTAAACTGAAATTTAACACATAACCTGAGCTCTTATTTCTTTCAAACAGGTATCCTCTAGTCAAGCGTGCTTCGACCGCCTCATCGCTTTTCATCAGGTGAGATTGCGGTCTGAATGGAGTCTATTCTGATGACAATGAAAATATGTCTGCAGAATAGCAATTTTCTAGCGTTTTTGTAGAATTTTTAGTTGTTTTTCGTTTTGTAGATTTTGAGTGCGATTCGTTTCTTTTAAAATAGATATAGTAATACATAAATATTTATTCCATTATTCATATAAAAAAATGTAAATAAAATAGTTCCCAAATTTCTGATATGTATTTGCAACCTTTTCATTTCTTTAATTTAGGTGTGATTTTAAATAGATTTTATAATTTTGTTTGCCAACCCTGCACGGTTCGGTTATGATTTTTTTAGAAAATACTGTTTCTAAGAGATTATTCTGATTTAATTTTTATCATTTTTTTTATAACTAACATTTAGTATAGTCTAGTCTACTTTAAACGTTTTAGAACAACAGTCCAGTAATTTTAAAAATTGAGATTGCTCTATATGGTAGAAATAAGTTGAGCCAATCATATTACAGTGAACATTTTAAATTCTAATAGCTTTTTGCCGTGAACATGTAATGCCGTCATTATGTACATATACACATATTTCTTGCAATAAATAAATGAATAGAATTGAGTTAAAATGTGCTTCCCAATCTCCTTTATCGATAAGGCGCTAATTTTAAGCTGAGTTGAGTTTTTTAAATATTTTTCGTAGTTGTATTATTTTCTGTAGTGTAGCAACCCTTAGTGATACCCGTTATCAGGCTGTCAGCCACCACTATTACTTAAGACACATCTTGTTGGTCACACTTTACATGTTCTATTGATAACGAGTGTTTTGAATTGATGTTAGTAGGTATTAAACCTACAAAAAGTAACATTTATTTCCATTAATTTTATTTCACTTGTTATAATAATCTCACACTTTCGTGTCAACAAGTCATACTATTATAAGTGAAATTTTAAAAAACTTTTTAAAAGCAAGCTTTTATTATTATTACTATCTAGCACCATAAAGTATTCATCAAGACGAATCAAATGAGCCCAAACTTGATGGGGTTGCGTCGTTTAATTACAGAGTTCCTTTAGCCACCTTCCCGCTCCATCATCAGATCAGCTCGATGTCATAAAAATATTGCATTGTCATCCGATTTATACAGGCATGCAAAATTACAGCCTAATCGGACACCGGGAAGTGGGTCAAATTAAACTTGCAAGATTTGATTACAGACAGACAGACAACAGACAAGTGAAAGTAAATAAAAGCTTGTAATAATTGTAAAGTATAAGGTCATTTTTACTAAAAGTGTATCTATACGGTGTTATTTCAATGTCTAGGCTAAAAAATAAAAAACCTCAAAGCACTAGCCAAAAGTAATATTTTTCAAAGCAAATTATGTTAAAAACTTATTTTGGATCTAAACAGTAAGTTATTCTATTAATTAATTTATTCGTAGTTAAATATTCTTTTCTATAAAAAATCCGCCTGGACGCTACCGTGTTTCAGAAGGCACGTAAACTGTGGGTCCCGGTTTTTGTGATGAAGTAGAAGACGAGCAAGACGCTCTCCTGATGTTAAGATATAACGCTGCCCATAATCAGTACAGTGTTACCAAGGATTTCACAATTATGTGAAATTCAGTATTAATGCATGGTTAATTATGATTAGTTATTTGTTTCTATGAAAATAAGTCGTTATAAGATTATGGAATTACATAATTAGATTCCTACTTTTTTACCAATACTACTAATATATTATATGTATTATAAGTATATGTATTCAGCGGGGCAATGCCGCCAGCATTCTGGCTACCTATCCCTCCACCATAGGTTTATTAGATTTAAATTTAGATTAAGTATTTATAAGTTTTAGATTATAGGTTTAGTTTGTAATGTTTTTTTTATTCATTGTTAATTTTAATAATTGAAAATTAATTAAATTTAATAATGTTTGAAGAAAAATATATTATTATTAATGCTATGGATGTATGTGTGTATATGAGTTTATAACCCCTTCACGCCTAAACCGATTGAGCTGAAATTTGAAATGTAGATACCAAGTATTATAAAAGACAAAGATATAGAAGAAAGTTGCCTATTTGTTTTTCCAGAGTGTAATGTTGGAGTAATAAGTTTCCTAGATACCAAATTTCAACTCAATCGGTTCAGGCGTGGTTGTGGCAACAAATGCATATCCACACTCAAACACACACCACCCGCAAATACACATCCATACTTTCGCAATTATAATATGAGTAGTTATAATAAAGGATTTAGTTAAAGGTTTTCTTTTTATTGTGTTCAATATATAAAGTATCAAAATTTATATAGTTTGACAGTATTATTACAATTTCAATTAAAAAGTGAAGCGATATAATACAATTGCGTTAATGTTTGTGGATCAATTTACTAAGTTATTTCATATTGTCGTTCCTAGCAATGCCCCGACCATAGAGCTTTTGATGGAGAGATGCCACACGCAAACAGCCCGTGCTTGCAACTTGTAACCAAGCGCCAATCGCGTATGCCCAACGTAACGCGAAAAGTACTCGGATGAAGTGTAATTGTGACAAAACAAAGCGATCGGCACTTGGCCACTTCCACAGCCTAACGTCTATTCATGCGCCAAACGCTAAAAGCTAACGCTAAAATTGTATTGAGATGCAAGTCATTGCGTAAAACAAGTGAAATTTTAAAAATACTTTTAAAAAACAAGCTTTAATTATTATTATCATATTGCATCATAAAGTACTCGTCAAGACGAATCAAATGAGCCCAAACTCGATGGGGTTGCGTTGTTTTATGACGGAGTTCCTATGGCCACCTTCCAGCTCCATCATCAGATCAGCTCGATGTCATAAAAATATTGCATTGTCATCCGATTTACACACGCATGCAAATTTTCAGCTCAATTGGAAACCGGGAAGTGGGTCAAATTAAACTTGCAAGATTTGATTACAGACAGACAGACAGACATCAGACAGGTGAAAGTATTATAAAGCTTGTAAAAACAAACGACAACAGCAGGTTCCCAGAACAGTTTTTTAGCTTTATCCACAAGCGTATGGCTCGCCTGGAGTTTGCTCTTTAGCAAAATTAGTGAACAATCCGTTCATATTTATCACGTGCTTTTGCTTTTATTTGTGATTTTATCGATTATTTACTTTTTTGCGAGAGACTTGAAAATTATGTACCATTCTTCAAATGAATCCAGTTTTAATATTGATCAATTATTATAAAAAAATACACGTAATAATACTATCTGTATCAAAAATATAATAACAATCAATTAAAATTGAAGGAACATTCCAATAAATCATTATTAAAACATAATTTTATACATTTTAATATTGCAAACAGGCAATAGTTCTACAAGTAGCGTTTGTCAACTCGCTATTTAATTGCTCTATGGACGCACCGCTTAACAGAAATTCCACAAATACCCGCGTTTCCGCTTTATTGGACCAAATGATTTAACATTTTTTTGGGGCTGATTGGGGAAATCAGTTACCCTTGATTTGGGGTAAGCACGTCCGAGTGGGGTAAACTGATTCGGAATCATCCAATTATGACCCCTGGACAAGACTTTAGGTGCGTATTCTCGAACGATCGATGTAATATTATTATTTACCGGGGGTAGACATCCTTTGCAGGAGGTAGTCTAGGTGGGTACCCCGACAGTGCCAGTTATCCTACCGTTTGAGCAGTAATGTGCAAACATTACTGTGCTTCGGTAGGAGGGCACTGTAGCTAGTGAATTTTCACTATATGTATTAAATTCCTATCCAATTCAGCATACATCATTTACTGAGCATCGTACCGGATCACGGCAGTAATTTCGACTTGGGTACACGGTTTTGTTCAATATAGTAACCAAATAACCACAATTGGAATTATTACGTGATAGGTGTCGCTACAGCGAGTTGAAACTGAATCCTACCACCAATAAAGCGAGTGGGAAAAACCCTTTTTTATCATTTTAAACTTTTCCCGTAGTCATGTTTTAATTTCTATACCCACCAGCTACGTTATTAGAATAATGTTATTATCTCCAAGATTATCGATCATAAATCTTCCGATTGAACTGAAATTAGCTATTTCCTCAAGATATGCCCGTAGCCTTTTGGTAACGTAATTGGGTGACGATTGAAGACCGTGATGATGAGATTCTTTTTTAATTTTGTTACTTGCCTTTCTATCCTTCCAATTTTTACCTATATTATATTGGTACATCTGTAATCTGTATAAGGGATTGATGAATATAAGGAAATATCAAATCAAATAATTTATTTGCGTATAAGGGTACAATATGGTTGGTAATATAAATAACATTATGATCGCCTTATTCTGCCTTTCGGCGTGCAACATTCCACTTAAAATTATTAAAGGTATATCTAAAAAACCATTGACATTATAATATATCATTACATCATCTTCCTGCCCTTATCCCACACTAGGTAGGGTCGGCACAACACGTTTTTCTCCTCCATTCTGATCTATCATCCGTCATATCTGCATCCACTCCCCTAGCACGCATATCCTCTTTCACACAGTTCATCCAAACCTTTCCCTATACATATGATGAATATAGGGATATATGAATCGGATATTACTTTGGAACTGTAGAGTAAGTAGGTGTTGTTTTCTGAACTGTGTGTGTTTTCGAACTGTATTTGTCGTGTAAATTATGAAAGGCTTTTTGTACCGATTTCTAAACTGGTTATGATTCCCGCAATCTATTTTTTATGTTCTCCGATTATAATTATTCGAAGACTACCTCGAAGAAGAACAACTGAACTGAATTTGATTTTTTTTATGTTATCTAAATCATTAGTCAGTCGCTTTATTGAAAGTGGAAATCAAACTTGAAAGTTAAAAAAAGAATTGTGTTTTAAAATTTCTGCTATGCAGCTATTTTAAAATTTTGCACATTCTAGTCCTAGCTAGTATAGTTACTGCAATAGTCGCGCTCTCTCTGCTACGCTTCCCAATATATCGACTACTTCATTCGATAATTTTCGAACGATCCCTTTTCAATAGCTTCCAGAATACGCCCCCGATGTTTACTAGGTGTCGAAGCACAAACATGCCGGTAACTGGGTAATAGATAAAGGATATTATGACATTTGTACTAATCAAAGCGGAAACCGATACAGTGGGGTCCCGGGTAGTTGAGTATCGTTTGATTTGAGACAAATTAATAAGTGTTATGATGAAAGAAGCAAACTTATATTATGTTATTTATTACCAGTGGACCCGCGCGCACTTCGTTGCGTCTTACATAAAATTATCATTGTTCCTCTACTATATTATACCTACATGATAAAAACCTTCCTCTTGAATCACTCTTTCATTGAAATAATTTAACATACATATTATGGACAGACACACGCGGGATGCGACTTTGTTTTATACTATTACATAGTCAAGTCAATCACAGGAAAAAAAAAACAAAATATTGTTTTAAGTATAATAAAATTAAAAGAAAAGGAAGATATAGAATGGATGTTTATTGCATAGGGTTTTCTAAGCTTTGGCGTACCTATTTACCTATTAATAATAATTTAATTATTATTGCATGATTTATTTTAGCGGCATACATTTTATTTGGTAGTTTTATTCCTGCTTGTTCCAATATTGTTTTATTTGTGTTTTTTTACTGTTGAGTGTCTAATTATGCTTGGAAAATTGCATTATTAATAGTTTTTGCTTGTTGTTACAGGAAAAGTCAGGCGAACCTTACTCCGGTAAACTATCGGTCAAGTCGGATCTCAGTCCAGTTTTTGGTAAGTTTGTTTTTAATTTAACTAATTATTTATCAATCTGTCGCATGCCAGAAAAACGTTGGGCCCAAATTACATCTGAGTGGGCTCCTAGTATCAAACGGCCACGCGGCAGGCCAAGGAAGAGATGGCGGGATGACCTTGACTCACATGCGGAAGGATGGAAATCCATAGCCCTAGATTGTGACAGATGGAGAGAGGGTGGGAGGCCTTTGCCCTGCAGTGGGATCCAACAGGTTAATAATATAAATAATAATATTTATCAACACGTGTAGATTTTGCTTACTCAATGTGGAGAGTAGAGGTATGAACAAGAGACAGGCAGGGACTGTTGACTGGCTACTGACTCTATGATCCAGAATCTCATCTGCACCTAAGACCAATACTCATAAGAATACGCGAGATCCTGGTCAAAGGGTAACCTAAGTTTTTTTTAATGTAATAGGTGACAAACAAGCAGACGGCCCACCTGATGGTGAGTGGCTACCATCGCCTATGGATACCTGCAATACCGGGGGTACCGCTGGTACGTTGCCTACCTTTCAAAACTCTATTCACTTGCCTTTTGAAGATTCCCATGATAAAGCTCATCGGAAATACTGCGGGCGGAAGCTCATTCCACATTTACCTATATTGACACCACCATTCACCTAAGTTACCTATATTGAATAAAAAATGTTAACCTTTTGGCCTCCACAGCATAAAAAGATTCATTTTCATCCTTCATTTTTTTTTTATTTGGTACGGCTATAATATCATATGCTTGGCTTATTGTGATCGCATCCTCCAACATATAGAAAATACTTCTTGCTACATGACGAGTGAAAGAAATCCAGTTGAAATAATGTAACGTGTGGTTTAAACCGTCCATTGACACAGATGCTGGCCCACGTTTGCATGAAACATCCAAAACAGGATCCTTACATTCAAGCAAAATTTTCGGACTATAGTAATAAAAGTAGATACCAGCTCTTAAAGATACAAGTGACGCCTCACAGTTAATACTACTAGTCACTTATATAGACTACTTAGTATTTATCTATAGAATCTCCTACAGAATTTGTTTGCTATGTGGCGCTTCTTGTATCGGAAGCCATTTAGTTTTGGTCACTGCCACTACGCTATATAAATTCGTTATCAAATAATTTCTATAAAAAAATTATTCGTCAAGTTATCAACAGATTTTTGAGAATTCATTTTCTGTTGTCATAGTCTTTATTTTTCTAATTTAGTGGTTCAAACTTTGGTGTAATTTTCTTGAATTTGCTATTACATAATATGCACCAACTTACTGCATTTATTCTTACTGCACTTCGCGGCAGCATTGAGACTCACAGTAATTTGCGACATACCTTTTTGTACCTTTGTACTTTGTATCTGCATAAATTACAATGATGTGTGCCAAAACCACGTAAAGACCTCAACAAAGCACCGAGCGGGTCAGCGATAAACATCCCACATTCTGCCATTGCCACTTTTACCATAATCGTTCTCAAAAATCTCAGGGCGATCGATTTATCGAACTCCGAACGCTAGTGATGGGAAATTGATTTCTGAAAATTATCGGGACGCGGGACTTTGGACTTATCTGTGCATCTATACAAAAACACCTAGGATAGGGTGACTGTCTGATCTACATAATATATTATGTCTAATTAAATACTCATCATGTGTATGTAAAAGAAGATTTATTCTTGGCCGGAGATACGAGTAAGTTGCGATCATCATCTTGTTCAGATTAAAAATATAAAAATGGAAAAGGGGCTGACTGATCTAACAACGCATAGCTCATACAGCTAAACTCAGTTGAAATTTGGTATAAAGATATTGTAACTTATACATCAGTAAAATTAAAGGATATCACAGGAGCAAAGCCGCATGTATAAGTTAGTATAATTCTCATATAATGCCAGGTCGGCCCTCACCCATTAGCCGAGAATTATGTATGTTTTATCGCTAGCTTATAATCATCTGTCACTATCGTTACGATATTTCGTATAAGTAATTTCATCTCAACTAGTGACGTACCATTTATCGATCACGGACTCTCAGAGTCGATAAACATGATGTGTTGTCGAATAAATTTTAATTTATCGCGTTTTTATCGCTAATTTTCATATGACAGTGGTTCGGTACGCTTGTAAAAGTCTTGTCGGATCAATATTTATTTTATCGTTTTTTTATCATTAACTGTCAAATGACTCCACCTCGCGTATGTAATATGCATATTATTAAAATATTATGACTAGTAATCTATTCATTACATTATGAAATTTAACGCTCTATAATTCATTCAATACCTATTGAATAATGACGTGAATGCATAATGGATTGGGTTTGCTTAATTAATATGATGAATTTTGTTAAAACTGTGAATTAAATCTATAATAAAGGATTTATTGAAACTTGGGAGTAGATGAGACAAAAATAGCTTGTTTATTACCTATTTATAATTAAACGGATGTACTGATTTTCGAAATTTGGTATATTCAATAGATTGCAAATATCAAGAAACATGCTCTCATAGAATATTATTATACTTTTACTTACTACTACGTAATATTATGGGTGTGTTTGCCTCTTACGTCTTTAGGACATAAAATACTGAACAGATCGAGCTGAAATTTGTTGTTGTTGTTTGTAGGTCCTAGACTATCACATAAGGCAATTTGTAGCTGGGTGCTAGTATTATAATACTAAAAATATGATATAATAATAAAAACAATCAATTCATAGATGACTTGTTGTACTAGGCGACTAGAATTCGCAAGAGATATTTTTTACACTTCAAATAGAACTTACAAAAACTGGTTCATAATATATAATAATACATGCAATACAGGTTCTATATCAAGAATCTCTGTCAGAAGCCTAGTTATCCGCTGCTGTTGTCAGTTAATAAGACCATCAATCATGCAGGTTCGATCCGGTTCCATCTTGACACATATCGTTGTTTCTCACAAGTCAAGTGTATGAGAAAATCACTGTCTTTATAGCTTATTTATATTAGTTGTGGGTCTATATTTTGTCCGTTGAAAGTACCATGGGTACTAAAATTCTTTAAATAATATATTAATGTATTTTCTAAATTAAAAAAAAAACAGTAATCAGAAATTTATACCAATACATACATATAAACATACTACCAAATTATGATTCAGTACTATTTTAAGTAATAAAGGTTGATTTGTGGATTAGCCACATAGTTCCTCTTCGGGATTTGCATAATTTTTTTTACTTTCGTTATTTGAGTCCTTTGTTACAATCTGTGATCCTATTCCATCTCTACCCCTATTCCCTATATTATGTTCCATGTTTAAATAACAGACGTTGTTACATTTTTACATTTATGTTTTTATCGATTCATTTTTACCAATCGATATCCAAGTCCCTATCGATAGTCCTTTCGATCGGACGACCCATCCCTACTCCCTCGGGTCGAAGCCTCGTTATTTGTTGTTATTAGTGTTTCTTTTTGTTATTTTTACCTCGGGATGTTTTCGTAGAACCGGTTGCCGGTCCTAATCTGATCGACTCGCCACGACCGCTTCGAGAATAATGCTATGTGTGAACAAACTTGGAAGCTTAGCGGGGCTAGGCATTTAGGATTTTGTGGGTGTGTCGTAGACCGTGGATACTTCTAGAAATATTGTACAAATATTATAAACTAGCGCCCAGCGGTTTTACCTGCTGTACTGTAGCCTATGTGTTATGCCAGGGTCAAAGCTATCTGCTGCGGATGAGTGCTTCGGCGTACCCACTGCACCAGCATTATAATAATAATAATCTACCATCCGTCATATCGTCATCCACTCCCCTAGCACACATATCCAGCTACAGCGGTTTACCCTTTCAAAGTAGCTTGTAGATTGTTCCTAATTCCCTACCAAACCTAAGTGCAAATTGAGTTGAATTACTGGAATGATTTCCAAGCTGCAGTTTTCTAATATAAATGGTCTATTCGGGCTACGCGCAATATAGGCTTCCGTAGTACTGGCATTAACTGCCCTAACTTATATCAACGATATATTTTAAACCAATAAAGCTATCTTAACCGTTATAGTTTTTCTGGAAAGTCCATAGATGAAATTACATTTTTGATTTTTTTCAGAGTTTTAAAGTCAGTAGTTTAGAATTTAAAGAGGGGGACGCTAAAAATTAGTTTAAAACTTGAATATCTTTGAATATTCTTGAAAGTCGCGGACAGACGGACAGATGGACAAACTGAAACTATGTTCACTACGGAAGCCTAAAAAAAGGAATCTATATACATATAACCTAACGTAAAATCTTAAACGGGTGAAGCCAGGCGCTTGTTTTACGAAATTTTAGAAACAAAATATGTAGTATACCCAACCATATTTTTTCCAAATCTTAATGGCACCGGAAATTATATTTTTATGGTCTCGTCAAACCTGAGTGTAAACCTTTAATTACAGTCTTATGCTAATTTATAATGGATCACCGAATTAAAAGTGTGATAAGAACATCTGGTGATAACAGTGATTTATCTTGGAGATAGTGGTTCGTACTAGTTCACTATTTGTCATGTTTTAGAGAAATTTATGGAGTTTCTTAAGAATATAATGTACCTACTGTTTTAGGAGATTTATTATTGTCCTTTTATCTTGACAACAACATAAACGTTAGCCACACAACCTATGAATTGTGATTTGACTCTGACAGTGTAAGTGACCTGTTGGAGTATAAACCCCAATTATTATTATTTTTTATTATTATCATTGTTTCAAAATGGTCAACATTTACAAAGCGTAATCTTAACAAGTATTAGGTTTTGTATTTATTATGTGCATCGTATATACTCAAGCTAAAAACATTAAACAAAAATCTCGGCAACAATGAAACATTTTATAAATGAAGGCATTTACCCTAATTAATTAATGTTATCCGTTTAAAATCAATTTAATTGAGCGTGACATTTTGCGTATTGTGGGTATTCATAATGAGACTTTTATCTTTTGGATTTTATTTGTGTATGTTTTGGACCTTTTTTGATGACCCTTAATGCATATATTAATATTACAAACTGAGGCTAGCAGTTACCGAACTGAAAATTCTATGTTACCCTATTCTGTATTAAAAATCATCCTTTTTGAGAAATCTCTATATAATACCAACAAGTAGAAAAAAATCATGAACAGAAAAAGAACATTTAGACAACAAAAAACTAAGTTTGTGGTGTACCAATTGGCGTTCTTACCGCTCAGAGCGATCGATGTCTTCCAGACAACCATGCAGAGAGAGGAAATCTACTCATTATTTGTAGTATGAAATCAATTCTTTATTTTCTGCACAACGCATTCCTAGTCAAGCCAAGGCAGGCAAGGCAAGCCCTACTCATTTGACATAAATTATGCGTATATAATACCTCTGTATATGTACAAGTACATAGTTTATGGCAAATACCAACGTATTTACACCTTACATACTGGCCATCATAACAAACATTTCATCCCTTTCTTTCTCTACAAATCTGCTATAACTCTGTCTCATGTAATAATTTGCGATCTCTGCCTGTAATAAAGTAGATATAAGTGTTCCTGCTTTTGCCGGATTTATGTGTCGGATACAATACGATATTTGGCAACTTTTTTGTGGCATTTCAGTACTTTTCCTTGGTTAAGTGAACAACACAAGTTATTTGCATTAAAAGTCTAGAGACCTCTGCCTATTTTTAATGACTGAGTACGCCATGTAGTTTTCACGTCAGCACCTTGTTCATGTAAGGAATGAAAGTCTGTGATCCTCAAAATGTATAACGTCGATAATTTAAACCAGAGGCTTAACTCTCTTTACCTTATATCCCTTTTTTATTTATTTTCTCTACGTTTCTTCTTCCCGACT
Source organism: Hemithea aestivaria (assembly GCA_947507615.1). Taxonomy (NCBI): domain Eukaryota; kingdom Metazoa; phylum Arthropoda; class Insecta; order Lepidoptera; family Geometridae; genus Hemithea; species Hemithea aestivaria. The sequence goes on along the minus strand of OX382348.1, from coordinate 4,533,640 downwards.
CCTTATACGACTAAAAAAACCCCAGTAGGTAATTAGATAGTTTTTTTGGCCACCATTTTATATTTATTTATTTATTTACCATGTCCTGGTCTGCATTACAGTTTTACCCAATTCGCAGACCCAGGACCAAAACTATAACTAAAGATTTTATATAAAGGCAATACTTAATATTAACTTCAATAAAATATATTATGATAGGCAATTAATAACGTTATACATTTCGCTAAATGATGTTCGTATTATTTTCGGCAAACCTCATTGCCATTATGTGAAGCTCATTCAAGGTACAAGTAAATAAACTAAGCCTGGATTTTGTGCCAGCACCGCGTTAAGCAGTCGCATCGCCTGCGGCACAGAAGCTTGCCTCGCCAGCTCTGTCCTGTTCCCAACCAGGGATATATTACATATGTATCTTTTTCATTTTCATTTACAGTAACATTCAAATTTCAGAACACCGAAAAAATCGAAAAAAAAAATCGGAGAAATCCCGGGCAAATAGTATTCCAGAATTTTACATTACTTTTTATTGCTCATAAATCGTGTCTCTTCACTTTCATTTCCCATAACATTCAAAATATCGGAAAAAATCCGAAAAATCGCGGACTTAGTTTGGCGGATACTACCCCATCCCTAGCAGTAATGTTAAGGCCCTGTGTCATTATATCGCAGGGTCTAATTGGAACTTGATATGCGTACACAATTAGAGTCCCGTAGTTAGATTAACGAGCTTTTTACACTTGCTACGATGCGGTACAAGTTTAAAGAGATGGCGATATGATAATAGACCCGGCGGTAGACTTCCTTTGCAGGAGGTCGTCTAGGTGGGTACCCCAACAGAGCCAGTTATTCTACCCCCTGAGCAGTGATGTGCAAACATTACTGTGCTTCGGTAGGTGAGCACAGTAGCTAGAGAAATTACTGGGCTAAAGAGTCTTTACATCTTATGACTCTTGAGTAAGAAGCGTTGGTGCAGTGCTCCTAGAATTTCACATTATTGGGAAATCCTAAGTAGCACTGTACTGATTATAATGGGCAGCGTTATCTCTTAACATCAGGAGAGCGTCTTGCTCGCCTTCTACTTCATCACATAAAAAAAATCTTTATTGATACCATGTAGAAAAGTGAATTATATTATTAAATATTATACAAAAATTAAAGCAAATGGTATACCAATTGGCGGTATTAGCCAATTGGAGGTATATTAGCTACGATGCTGCGGACACACTTTAAAGAATGTCCGCTGATTCTTTTTTGAACTTAAGGATGCTGGCAAGCGAAACAAACAGGCCAGTTCTTCTGATAGGTATTACTATATTATTACAATGTAAAAAAAATAATATAGAAAGACGCAACATCTTCAAATAGGTATAAAAATACACACTAAAGATATGGAAAAAAAAACTATATTGGATAGTTTTTTTTACTATGCAAACTCAGCTCTAGAATTAATCGTCATTTTCTCTATAAAATCGCTACCGCTCATGACTCGTACTGTCCTTTTATTTAGGGTCCAGTATATTGTGACGCTAACGTGTTGCTAACGCGTTACCATTAATTTTTTAGCACATTATATACTGCTTTTAAATATTGGATTACTAAAGGTTATTGTTTTCTTCTGTTTAGTTCGTTTTATAGTAAGACAAAAACAAATTTTAGTTTTTTGCTCGTAATTTTAATTTAACTTAGTTTGAAATTCTCGTGTTTTTAGGGAAATGCCTTTATTGAGAAAGATAGGGACGGTGTGTGAAAATTGCAAATCAATATTCTCTTCCTGTACGGTTGTCTGGAGGAAGTAGGAAGTGGAGGTCAGTTATACCTATCGCTATACGTGATTTATAATTTTCGTCAAAGCGGGACTTGTCTCGTTTCAAGTAAGAATACAATTTGCTTCCCTAGACACTGAAAAAAAAATCCGCTCTACCGATGATCATGTGCGAATCCAATGTTTTTTTGAGGGACAAAAAAGAGGGACCCCTTATTTTTTACTATTTTGTTTGATGACCATGAAAAGTCTTAGATATTTTTTCTTTTATATTTGCATTGTACGAAATTATGTAGAAACACTTTATATTGTACTCGTATATGATCCTTGCATAAAAATAAAAACTTTATTGTAACTTAAATACTTATTGGTTTATTAAGAAATTACCATAAGAGCATGCGGTGTCCGCCATATAGTTTTGTATTTAGCACTTAGTTATAATCATTACATACATTTATTAGATAAGTTTGATGTAAAAATTGTGTGTGAACCATATATAAATAAATAAACGAGTAGAAGCTAAAGCGGGACATTTTTGCTCTTCCTGGGGACAGCGGAACAGATAGTGTAAAAGCGGGACTGTCCCGCCCAAAGCGGGACGTATAGTCACATTAGTTATACCGCCAATTATTACACCGTTTTTCTGTATATTTGTGGATTTTTTATAGAAAAATAAAAAGTCATATCAATCAATCAATGCTTATATACTTACAACAGCTGCGAAAAAACACTGTTCAAACCAAAATTAGGCGTCTAGATTCTCAGGTGACCTATTCCTAGACATAAGCTGGTAGATCATCCAGTTTTAAATTCACCTTGACGCAATTAACATCAGATCATTTTTTACTCCGGCCAGGTGCAAATTAAAACTGGAGCAGCTTCTCTTAAGTGTCACGCCAGCTACAATTCTCAGAAGAGATATGATTATATAAGCATGATATTGTATTACAACTGCCCGCACATGTGTATCGGTGTCGAATTACAGCTTTAAACTACATACTTGCTGACTTCGAATGTTTTATTTTTGGCTTAGCAATCAACATTGATCATTACACCAAGACTTGTCATCGTGTTGTACCTATATTCTTTGAGTTGTTTTTCTTTAGACGTCGTCCCTAGTCCCTATTAATGAAGGTCTTGACCCATTTCTTGTAGGATGCGATCCCTTTATTAATAAAATAATAAATATTTCAGGACATTTCACACAGCGCCACCTAACCCCATGCTAAGCAACTGATGATTTATAATAGATATTGAAAACCACCCAGACCAGAAACAAGTAGGTACCTGTGCATCACACAAACATTTGTCTCATACGGGAATCGAACCCGCAACCTTCTGCGTTGCAAGCGGGTGTTATCCCACCGCGCCACAGAGGTTGTCAAGACCTTTTGATTGAGGTTGCGATTGTCAGGGCCCCATGCACAGAGGATCCGACAATCGTGCGGCTCTGATCCTTAGATTGAAAAAAAAAAATGAAAAATGAAAAAATGTTTATTTAGCTAAAGAACATGCAATACAGAAACGTTAGCACTATGTATTTTATATCTAGAGTTATATGTGTAAGAATCTGTGACTCCCTCACTAGGCTGGGCCTGTGCCGAGGGAGCCAACAATTTAACAGGATTTACAAAACAATACTAGGTATGTTCAACGAGTTTACCTATTGATAGATAGAGTATACATATTATAGTGGTATTATCTGTACCAGGTCTATTCGCTATTTGACTAAAATACAAGTGAAAAACTTAGAGAAATAACAACAAAACTGTTTGTTTACTTATATAACTAATTTTACATTTATGTTGTTCAGATTAAGTTGTCGTTTATTATAATATTCCAATTTAAGATAAGTCTAAAAGTTCTTTAACAAAAAAGGCAATATAAATAAATATAATAAATGGGACAATTGTGTGCTGTTTAATACATTATTCTTAAGAGATCCTCAGTTTCATTATAGGATAGAGATGACAGCCAATTATATACGGTTTTCTTTACTTCAGGTATACTTTTATCCTTTAATTTACAAAATTTAAGCACTTTATTGTAAACAGTATGTCTCACTGAGTCCCCAAATCTTTGGGCAAATTTAGAGTTTACATGTGGTAAGGGAACCTTAAATACTCTACGTTTGGCCAATTGGTTGTAATTTTCAGAGTTAATGATTGATCTGTGCACCGACAGTGTTGTTTTAAGGACAAAAAGTTGGCGAATGTTTAGTACCTCTGCCTCTCTATATACATTGATGGTAGGATACCTGAATGGCTTACGGAGTATAACTTTTAGAACTGAGCGTTGCGCTCTTTCAGCCTGTATCATCACCGTTTTTGCCGCACTACCCCAGCATAGTATACAATACACAATTATGGATTGGCACAATGCATAGTACACTATTTTAAGTGTATCCAGGCTTGCGGCATCCCGTAAGTTTCGCATTATACCTGTGACTTTACGAATTCGTGCTGATAGTATTCTTATATGATTTTTGAAATTAAGATTTTCATCAATGTGAACTCCAAGGTATTTAATAGTATTCGTACGAGCAAGGGACTCACATGTGCAAGATTTTACCTGTTCTTGGATTTATTTACTCTATAGCACTCCGCGTCAGCAATATCTCTAGTATTTTGATGTCTATGGGCGACAGTCAATGCTCAAGATAGTCGTCTGTCCGCTTTGTCACTAGAGCCTTAAATTAAAATCAAATCTTTTCATATATTTTGTTTGAAGGTCCGCTTTGTCACTAGAGCCTTAAATTAAAATCAAATCTTTTCATATATTTTGTTTGAAGCGTTGACGCAGTGCATCCAGAATTTTACCTTTATAAAGTACTGGGTAGCACTGTACTAATTATAGGCAGCGCTATCTCTTACCATCAGGAGACCGTCTTGCTCGTCTTCTTACTTCGTTGTATAAAAAAAAATATATCTAGAGCGTAGGAGACAGGAAGGTTGACTAGTTTATAAGGAATATAGCTTTTGATGCATATTACGAATACGATACAAAATTAATAGGCTCTACTCTTACATTGAAACCACAGTGTAATTTGTCCCGACCGCAACTTTCCGTGGGCCGCACAGGTAGCGTTGTCGAATCTGGTCTGACTCACTTGCACTACTTGACGGGCCTGTTTCACCAACGCAACAGTTGGTTATTTATATTTATTATAGGTAAAGCCTTTTACGCGTGATGTTTTAAGCGATTAGGCGGCCGTAGATGGTAGTAGACTAAACCTAGACGGCGGGATAAATCCCTCTCTGGGATAACACTACTCTTACATATGTATAAACCACAGTGTAATTTGTCGCGACCGCAACTGTCCGTGGGCCGCACAGGTAGCGTTGTCGAATCTGATCTGACTCACTTGCACTACTTGACGGGCCTGTTTCACCAACGCAACAGTTGATTATTAAATACATTATAGGTTAGCGTTTGACCAGGAGCATGTATGATGCTGAGCGGTGAGGCAGCCGTGGATGGTAGTAGACTAAACCTAGAAGGCGGGATAAATCCCTCTCTGGGATAACACTACTCTTACATATGTATAAACCACAGTGTAATTTGTCGTGACCGCAACTTTCCGTGGGCCGCACAGGTAGCGCTGTCGAATCTAGTCTGACTCACTTGCACTACTTGATGGGCCTGTTTCACCAACGCAACAGTTGGTTATTTATGTTTATTATAGGTTAGCCTTTGACCACGAGCACGTATGATGCTGAGCGGTGAGGAATCCGTAGATGGTAGAATAGAATAGAAAACACTTTATTCACGGCAAAATACATACTTAAAAAATAATACAAATAAGGAAACAGTTTTTGACTAAAACTATGAAACTATAAATATAAATAAACTTAATTACATTCTAAACCTAGAAGGTGGGATAAATACATATCTGGGATAACACTACTCTTACATATAAATCAAAGTGTGGTTTGTCACGACCGCAATTGCCCGTGGGCCGCACAGGTAGCGTTGCCGAATCTTTTCTGACTCACTTGCACCACTTGATGGCCCTGTTTCACCAACGCAACAGTTGGTTATTTTTTTATCAATAGATTGTTTTTTTTTATTTAGTTTCCATAATAGTCTGTACATCTGTCGAATTAAAATAAAGGTACCATTTTAGTAATCAAAGGATCAATGAAATGGTATAACCGGCCGCAGAAATCACAGTTTTATTATCCGATATCATATTTCATGCGATTATTGGTCCGAGTTCCAGCAACACGTTTTATAACGACACTTATTTTGGCGCGAAGGTCTGATACGGACCTGATCAATTATTTTTTGGAAAATAAAACCTCTTTTTTGTGTTCGAAACACAGTAATCATGGCAGATACCGCGAATCAAAATGAAAGTGAAGCCGTAAATTTGAATCAATTTTGTTGTGAGGCAGGGCCAGAAAAGCTGGACGACCTCTACTCAATGAATACATTGGTATTCTTCTAGTTCCGGCTAAATTAACCAAGTTTCATCGCAATCGTTACAATAGTTTTTGCGTCATTGAATAACAAACATATGCCTACACATCATGAGGTTCTTATTTGACATAATATTATGAATTGTATTTCGAGTTTTACAAAGTATCGTACAAAGTACAAAAAATGTCATTCACCCAATTAGGTTCGCGCTGATTCTGAAAACGTATTTTAGTTAACTTCACTTATACCTCATAATAAGGCGCGGTATCTACCTTTATTCAATAGTTTGTCTTATTAAGTTGAAAAAGTATCGGTCAGTTGTGATGAATGAATTGGGATTGGTTTATGAATGTGTTATTTTGGTTTGACATAAAAAATAACCTTAAATTTATTGCGTCCTAATATGATATCATGCTCCATGATCCTTAATCTACATCCTTTGGTCGAATACACGTTGAAGACAAAAAACATTAAGAGAATTTGATGTGAGTTTCTTGCCTGCTCTTCCTATAGTGGTACTTTCCGAATGGTTAAGTCTTAAAACAGCTATTTGGTTCCCATCTTATTTTATTTATTTATTTTATCATTAAGCACAACGCTGGGACTAACTTAATGCTAGCATTTTCTACCAGTTGTCCTGGAACTGGAGAAAATGTACTGGACAACGGGAGGAGTGCAGACAATGCTAGGGAGATAAAGCGATCTTAAGACTAACAAACGAAAACAAATAAAGCAGTACAATGCTACTACAATGCAAGCTATACCTACTAAATACAAATTACAAAGGATTTAATTTAATACACCTTAATACAAGCAATAATATAATAACATATGTTAATATTTGCAAACATACATCTTCTTTTTGTCGTGTCGATTCTTGATGTAATTATGATATTTATTGAAACAGCTAAATGATTAAAATTAACAGACAAAGAATAAAAAACATTACAAACTAAACCTGTACTAAAACCTATAAAACTTATATAAACCTATGGTGGAGGGCGGAGGGATAGGTAGCTAGAATGCTAGAATGCTATGTCGATTTGGTTTCGTGATTGTCTGAATTTCAAAAAACATATTTGTAGTTGTTGAAATTACAATATGGGGTTGTTCAAATTAAGAGTTAGATAGACCATATAGTCTCTTACTAGCAAGTGAAATTGCAGTAAAACACCTGTTTTGTCTGGTCTAATAAAAAGTTTATATTTACTACTCAACTAAGTAATAGTACCTTTCCAATCTTAAGATTGTAAGTAATGATATAAGTTTTTTCTTCATAAATTATGGTCATGCATCAAAATTGCGCCAATAAACCCTAATTAATCCCAATTTATGCCCAAAAAAGGACATAGAAGTATTGCCGGAATTAATAAAAAACATACATCTGCTTGCTGTTATTTATAAGTACCTAATAATTTATTATGTTAGATGCACCTTTTTAACGGAATTATCTTAAATTCCTTATACGAGTAATTAGCAATAACTAACTATAATAGTTACCATTTCCACAGATTACTTGTGTGATAAGATTGGCCGCCCCAAGATTTTTTACAAGCTTTTATTTACTTTCACTTGTCCGTTGTCTGTCTGTGTCATGTTTACCGGGGGTAGACTTCTTTTGCAGGAGGTCGTCTAGGTGGGTACCCCAACAGTGCCAGTTATTCTATCGCCTGAGCAGTGATGTGCAAACATTACTGTGCTCCGGTAGGAGGGCACTGTAGCTAGTGAAATTACTGGGCTAAAGAGTCTTAACATCTCAGGACTCTTGAGTAAGAAGCGTTGGTGCAGTGCTCCCAGAATTTCACATAATTGTGAAATCCTAGGTAACACTCTACTGATTATGGGCAGCCGTTATCTCTTAACATCAGGAGAGCGTCTTGCTCGTCTTCTACTTCATCACATTAAAAAAAAAAAAAAAAAAAAAAAAAAAAATGTATAAATCAGATGACAATGCAATATTGTTATGTCATTGAGCTGATTCGATGATGGAGCTGGAAGGTGGCCATAGGAACTCCGTAATTAAACGACGCAACCCTATCGAATTTGATTCGTTTTAACGAGTACTTTGGTATTAGGTGGTCTACTTTCTTATTCAAATTTCATTAAAATAATATAAATGTCGCTTAAGATTATTGATTGTGGACAAAGACTATCCAAAGCGAATAATATCTAACTTGTTGCAATTAGAAGCTGATTCGTGAATCCTATAACAGCCGTTCCTTCTCGCTATTTTTTCAGCGATTTTTTTCAATAGTCCAGGAGCCCACCTAAACGTTTGGACACGAATAAAAGAATAATGTTAGCTGTATCAGTTACCACGGCGGGGTTGAGCTTATGTTAATATTTGTATAGGGTCTATGGCCTACCGCGGATAGATGGTGATTCTGAGAAAAATGATCATTGTTAAAAATTGGGGTTCATATGCTAAAATAAAATGGGTTTCCCCGTTGAATAATTATGCGAGAATTTAGATTTTTTTGTTGGATGAAAGCGGCAGAGAAGATTACCCAACTGTGGGCAAATGAAGGCCTTCAAAATAGTCATAACCTAACCTATTGCTGAGCAAAAGTTTTCTGGGGCTACAAGAAGCCTGTGTTATTTTAGGGTCTATGCTACATCCAAATTTCAGCCTAATTGGTCCACCCGTTTGGGCTTGAAGGAATGACAAACATTCACACATTCATTCTTATACTTATTCATGCAAACTGTCGCTTTTATAACAACAAAAAAATCATTAATATAATTATTTATATTATTTATAGCCAAGGCATCTAGATACGGGATTTGACGATTATTTGTTTACGATGTCTATCTCAATCTTAGATTTTATATCAAAGATCAATATCATTTCGCATAATTTGACAGTTGCATAATATCTGATTCGTATAACAAGCATACCGACTATCATGACGACTTTTTATAAGAAAAGTACGATAGCGCCAAGGTCGTGACCAAAACACTGCATTTTCCCAGAATAAATTTAATTATCATATCGAATTTCATTATCTAGCAGATAATTATAATAATACCATAGATGTGTAAAATGCAGACACCACGCTCCAAAACCAAAACTGACGCAGTGCAATTCAACATTGTCATCAAGAGTCTCTGTATCGTCCTGCTGTTGTGCATAGGCCTTTTTATAAGGATGTGCGGGCGTATAACGATTAAATCACTGGATTATAGGATTCAAAGCAAACTTCACATTGAATATTTTATGAATTCTTTGTTAAATACGAAGGTATACGTCTGCTATGAGAGTCGAGAGAGGAGTAAAGATGCTCAGTACTAATCTTTTGTATGGAAGTTTCATACCGAAGAGTTATTTGAAGAGCAATTTTTTTTCAGTAGATGAATGTCACGTGTTCGTCTTTAACCAGAGCCTATTGTCCAATCTCACCCACTACGATTGTTGACAACTTCAACGTACATTGCTGTTATATGTTACTTTAATCATATTAATTAGGAGGTTTTAGCAAGTAGGTAATGTACGCAATTTTGTCTATGGATTCTAGTGTTTTACAAGTATTTTGGCGATAGCCAATAGGTCCTCTGGTGTTAAACGATAACGTCACCCATTACAGTATTGGTGGTTATAGTTATTTGTGGCGCGGTGTCTGGCTGTATTACAACAATCTTGAGTAAAATACCTATATTTTGTGCCTGCGAAAAAGTCTAAAATGATTGACAAGCGTAAATTAACTCGGTTTTTGCAAAAACTTGACGCCATCATTAATTTAAGGTTTCCTAGAATTATTAATTGTTGACTTGACAGGATACCTATTTATTTGTATTATTTAAATTATTATATTCTTTTCCTTATTTATGACTTAAGAATGTTAGAATTCATCTATTTTATGAGAGACTAATTTATGCTTGTGGCTTCGCTCACGTCAACTAAACATTCCATGGAATAAAAAAAGGGTTTATACTCCAACAGAACAAGTTAATATCACAATTATAGGTTGTGTGGTCAACCGATATGTTGAAGTTTCAGGTCGCCGAGATTACTACAGGGCCTGCAACATGACCTAACGACTGCCTCCTATATATCCTATAGGAAACAGCCAGGCCCACAGTATTTATTACGTGTCTCTCGAAACACGGATAAAAGACTTAATCCCGATTGGAAGATTAAAATATTTTATAGCATTTCTTTCTCTTACTTGATATTGAAGGACCTTAGTTTATTTGCCAGTGTCAAGTTATAGGAATATCAAGTATCGTAAACTATCTCATCTCGTAAACTAATAAATTCAAGTACCCTAGGTTAAAGCTAAAGCAAACTTTGCACTCACTATAAAAAAACTTTTTATTTGTATCAATGATTATTATTAAAATAGATTTTATCGAAAACATAATACGAGTAATTGCACAATATTCTAGATTAACTTTTTTTCTTGAGAAAAATGTAAATGATTTGCGTAAATGATAAGTAATGATGGATTATTTTGATGTATCTATTGATTTTATCAAATTTTTATTATTTAATAGTTTTTTTATTACTAAAGTTCGGTGGACTGGACCGAAATATAAAGTAGTAATCTCTTACAGATGCTAAGTACAGTCGAGAAGAAAACATTTTTATGTTAAAAAAAAATCGCAATTGTTTGTTATGGAACAAAATGTGCGTTTTGCCTGCATTTATTGACAGCGGTTTTTAATTTACTTTTTTCTCTATAATGTCTATGTCCCTCCCATTCAGTTCTAAGTCCTGAATTATATAATTTCAGTCCAGTCTTTTCAGATGCCATCTGACATGGAATTTATCATCGCCTTATTATACTTTTGTCATTAAGTCCTTAAAAACATTATTAAAAAATCTAAGTTGAATCATAAATAAAGTCTTTAAATATGTACCTTATTTAAATATACAATAAAAGAGTGACTGATTTATCTGAAATTTGGAACAGTTTTATGACGTTGACATCCGTTGAGAGAGAATTTTGTCACGCGGATGAAGCGGATGACATAAGCTCGTAATTTTATTAGTAAGTTTTAATACCAAAGTCTAGTCTAGATATACATAAATAACATTACCATTTCTATCACTTTACCACTCGACAGTACAAGTGTACTTACAAGTGGAAACGCAATTACTCGTCTAAATTACTTTTCGTCGCCGTATAATTTTCTCGTCGACTGTACTTCTGGCGGGCGGGCGTTTATTTCTACAGTCTGTCTGTCTGTTAGTAATATTATTAGTTTCCGTTGTTTAAAATTGACATTTTGTCTGTATTGAACATTTTAAACTTTTGGATAATTTGAAAGAAAGAAAGTAAATGAATTTATTTGCACACATGCTAATAACCTAATTACAAAACGAATAGTAACAACAATACTCGCAACAACAATAAAAATAACAACAACAACAATATGTCTATAAAAATAGAATCATGCTCAGAAAGGTACCAGCTCAGCATGATGTAGATCTGCAGGTGGTTTTGCTAAATTGACTTTTAGGTTTTTCGATAGATTCGTTTGTAAAATTCATTATAGGTTAGCCTTTAACCACGGTCTCGCGGGTTAAGCGACGGTGCGGCCGTAGATGCTAGCAGACTAAACCTAGAAGGCGGGATAAATCCTTCCTTCACTGAACATCATGCCGTAACACGGTCGCAATGACCGCTTGGCGACACGGTTTTGTTGAGGGTGGTAATTGGTAACTAGCCACGGTCGAAGCCAACAGTAAGGACAGACGAAAAGAGGAGGAAAGGACAGAGGTCCCTATGCCCTTATACTTAGAAAAATGAATTATTCTTTGAAAAATGTTTTTATTTTATTCTATTTGTTTGCAGGTAAATTCGAGCCTCATCCAGCAGCAGGTTTCAACATGGGGTACTTAATGGCACCCTACCCCTACCCCAATGGTGGAGCCCATCCCCTACCCGTTTCTATGGTAAGTCTATTTTGATAATGTAGAAGATTACAGATACACTAGGCTCTAAAGTTTATATGTATTTGGACCTTGGTTTGTATACGGACCATTCTATAAAAACAAGTGTAAAAACTAAAAAGAGATGTATTTCTTTAACACATTGGCTGCGGCGGCGTTTTATAGAACTATCCCAGGTGCCTGAAATTAATTTTGAATGGAAAATCTTTTGACGAAACACAACATTTGTGTTTTTCAGCACTCTCGATCCGACCTCGAAATCACAGCTGTTGTGTTTTTTCCGCAGTCAACATTTGCAACTTGGGTGTCTTCAAGTCGAGGGTTAATAGGTATTTGCTAGGCCTGTGTGTAACAGCTTCGACCACATCTTCACTTACCAACAGGTGACTATGGTCAAACGCAGTCCTATTCTATGTAAAAATATAAATAAAAAAAATCTGTGTGGCACCCATATTACGTTCTACTTATATTATTTACCCTGTCGTACCACATTTTTATCTTTATATCTGGTTACTTACCTATATTCTACTTATACATGTTAGTATAAGATATTATGTTACGTGCGCTTGCACATTGCACACACAACATTATCAGAAAACCTAGAAAATTTCTACGAACAAAACTCCCAAGGCTAACCTCGCGGATTTCCTAAAATCCATTCCATCTCTTCTCTTATCAGTGTACGTCAGTTTTATCAAGATATGTGCGAAAACGTTACACACTGTATCAATATATCTATCTATACCTATTTATCTATATCTATATATCTGAGTGTTATCGACACCATTATCTTGTGATCGCCATGTAAACCATGTTGTGCTGCTGTTTTGGAAATATCTAGAGTACTTATGATTTGACCCATTTGGATTTCTACTAATCCATTAATAAAGCGAAAATATAACTAGTTGTTTGTATAGTTAGACGCAATTTTTCTATTTCGATATTTTTTTCTTCAAGATTTTTAAAATAATTTTTCGATTATTTTCCTCTTTAGTATATTAAGTAAAGTTTTAAGGTGAGTTTGAAGTAAGTTGAGAGAGACCGGCCTAGGGAACGATGACGAGACGATTTAGACGCACACCAGAGGGCCTATTAGCTAATTCACACCCACTACGATTGATCACAACTTCAATGTACATTGCTGCATTTGTTAATTTACTCATATCAATGAGGAGGTTTAAGCAAGTAATGTACGCAAATTTGTCTATGGATTCTAGTGACATGTCGTTGCGCGATATGGTGGGGCGAGATGGCGCATTAAAAGGGATAAGTGGAAGAATGTGGGGGAGGTCTTTGCCCAGCAGTGGGACAGCATATACTAGAAAAGAAAAACACACAGCTATCACATAAAAATCATAACACTCACAAAGGTTCATAAAAAACAATTAATTTAATGAATTTCACCAGATTTCGTAGACAAAAAGACGCCGCGATGTAGTCATGTTATCTACTGCAATATTTCAGGTTATCAGATAACTGTGTGTAAGTTTGTATGAAATTTGAGATTACGTGGTGTTGGACACGTAGTTAGTGCCTAAATTAATACCTAGAGATAGACTTTGGACGGTAATAGGACCCATTTTAATCGACTTAAAAAATTGAGATTGTCAATTCGAGTAGTATGAGGAATGTCGGTTAATTTAATTCGGATGAAAATCACTGAATGAAAGTTTAAGGGCATATTTTTTTTCTAAGATAACTAACATTACAGTGTGCTACCAAAAACTGTTATTCCTAGCACCTTTTGTCTTCAAAATTTTATAGAATACGCAAAAATCAAGCAAAATTAAACTAGGTAGGTACTTTTTCAGAGTATTTACATTAGACCGAACTAAATCTACTGTCGTACCGTATAGTTTTTATAAATTTAAGCACACCTTTTGCTCAAAATGCTCATTACAATATGTTTTTACAATACAATATATAAATACAATACAATAATAAACACGCCAAGCACCAGAATGGCTAGCCACATCGTAATTTAATCCAAGATACTATTTTTATTAGTTTAATTCTTGTAATAACCGAAGTAATAGGGTTGCCATGATTAAGTTATTACTAGGATTTTCCGCGTTTATTTATTTATCGAATTAATTCTAAGTTAACAATATAGGTTAACTAGCTTATATTGCTTTTTTTTTATGTGATGAAGTAGAAGACGAGCAAGACGCTCTCCTTGGCGAAATCCTTTCTTAGCGGATATCTACATCATAACTGCTATCTGTGTTACAAATTTCAACCCTATCCGTTTAGCGGTTTAAGCTGTACGTTAATAGATAGATCAGTCAGTTACTTCTGACTGATCACTTTTCTGAATGGTTGTGGTTGTATCCATACATCTTGTATGGACGTTTGTTACTCTTTTTCGACTCTACCGTACTGATTATATGGGCAGCGTTATCTCTTATCATTGGAAGAGCGACTTACTTTTTTGCATAAAAACAATCTGTCCATCCGTTTATGCGTGAAAGAGTAACAAACATTCATCCATACATCCAAAAGACATCTATACATTCGTTTATAATATTCATTGTTCGTTAACGATATCGCTTCCTGTTTCTTAAATTCCAAAATAATCCTTTACGCTGATGACATGAAAATTCTGAGGAAAGTCAATGATGTCACTGACGCTCATTGTTTACAAGACGATCTTATAAGATTTCAAGAATACTGTACGCTTAATAAACTAGACCTAAACGTTTCCAAATGTTATGTGTGTAGCTTTACTAGAAAACCACAGCAATTAATTTATAATTACACATTTTATAACTCTGTCTTAACTAGAGTTGATTCTATCAGAGACTTGGGTGTTATTTTTGATAATAAATTACTATTTGATAAACATATTGACACCATAGTTAAAAAGACATCCCGTTCGCTTGGTTTTGTTTTAAGAATGTCGTCAGAGTTCAAAAATATCAAAACATTTAAAATTCTATTTTTTGCGTACGTACGGAGCCACCTCGAGTACGCGTCCCAGGTGTGGAACCCCCGCTATGATGTGTACTCTACGCGAATCGAAAACGTACAGAAGAAATTCTTACGCTATTTACAATATCGAGCTCATATATTTTTACCTGATTACGAAACTAGATGTCGTAAATTTCACTTCCTCCCCTTGTTTAAACGTAGAGAAATGGCTGACCTGACTTACCTTTTTAACATAGTTAATAGCACAGTAGATTGCCCTGAACTTCTCGAGCAAATTGGACTGCGCACGAACAGGGTTGTAGTGAGGAATCCTACCACTCTTGCTGTACCTTTCGTTAGGATAAATTACAGGCAGAATGCTTTTTTAATTAGAGCAGCGCGCTGTTTTAATTCTTTAGTTAAAACTAATTCTGAGGTTGACTTATTCTACACAAGTACGAGTATGCTTAAACGCATACTCAATAATACTTATTTTGAAATGGCAGATTAAGCAATGAAAACCAATATTCAAAATGTTTTACGTTTTTTTTAGACCATTATGGGAATGCTTTTCTATTTCTTTAAAATTTTTGTGCTTACTTTTGCAAAATATTTTTCTTTATTTTTGGTTTATGGGAACTCCCTTCACATTCAAAATCGTATGCATTTTATTATTTAAGTACTACTTTGTCGTTTACTGCACTGTATATCTATACTTATTTAACTTATGTATCTGCGGAAGCTAGTAATTGGCCTTCATTGTCTTATATAGCTTTCTATTATGTTACCTAGCTGTTAGCTTTCTTAAAATAAATAAAAATAAAAAATATTAGTAAGATTAGTGGTTTGCAATAAAGTATGATTCTATATTTAAATTTAACAGCTATGTTTTATTATCCACTGTGAGGATGGTGAATGGTAACCCTACCGCCACGTGTTGTGCACGGGACGCCACCGGAAACTGTAACACAAACAGTTTTTATTTCTGTCTTCATCCGTTTACTGCACTGTCCGGTGAAACACTGAGTGTGTAGCCAACCTACAAGTTTACAGATTTTTGTGGGAAAAAAAGGAATCGAGACTAATATTAGTAATCGAAAGTTTGTGGGTGTGTATGTTTGTTATTTCTTCACGACTGAATGGATTGAGCTGAAATTTGGTATAGAGATAGCTTAGACCAGGGATGCACAGACTTATTAAGACTAGGGGCCACTCGGGCAAATCATAAACTAATGGCGGGCCGCCAGAAGTATAGGTAATTAAAGACAATAAAGAATTGATAATAATGTATTAAAATTGAAACAGAATTTATTAATTTGAAGCGTGGCACTGCATAGTGCTTACAATCTTTTTCATATTTGGCTCAAATTTACTTGTAGCAACACGTAAAACTGCTTCCAAACTTTCATTTGCAAGGCGGTATCGATTTTTTGTTTTATTATTATTTAGTATTGATAAAAGTTTGTTCACATATATAGGTATAACCAAATAAGCTGGCACATTTCAGAGCGTTTATGCGCAACTCTTTGTAAATATTTTTATCAATGCAGTGGTAAAAATTCAGCAAATTTTCTTCGTTGAATTTTTTGCGTAAATCTTGGTCGTTTTGAATGTCGATAATTTCTAACTGCATTGACTCTGGCGCATTTTCAACTGAAATCGTCGAAAGGATCCAACAGAAGTTTTTTTGAAGTGAAAACTTCTTTAGCGGCGCTGAGCACTTTTTTTTGTATGGGTAAAAACTTTAAAACTCGCGTCAGGGTCACGTGATGCTGATCGAAAAAGCGTAAGATCGAAGGGAAGGGAGAGGAACTAGTATCTCCCACTCTTTCTACCGTGCCTGAGTGTGCTGCTCTGTTGATGGTGTAAAAGTCGTCGAAATTATGGATGGAAGTTGATTTTTCTGAGAGATAAAATTTAATGTAATATATAAATAACGATATAATATTATAAATAACAACATATAAATTGTCATATTTGTGTACGATAGCGCAATAAATAAACATTGTATTCTACCTCATAAATGATAGTACTTTTATACTTATAATTAAACACAACGTTAATATTGAAGTTTTCACTTCTGCCGGCACTCCCGGAGTGCTACCTTTTTTTTTTTTTTAATTCACTTTTTTAAAGTCCGAAAATCTGTCTTGAAAAGATTGAATCAAAATATCTAGCTTTTCTACAATTCAATTTTTTTCCAATGTACGAGAGCACTGGCGGATCCAGGATTTGGTCCTGGAGGGGGCAGGGGGGGGCAAGATGCAGACGGGCAAAAATATTATATTTTTTACTACGAAAAGTGTGTGTTTAGCTCGCTCTGAACAGTTAGAAAGTTTAAATATCCTTAATAATAAGTGTGCGAGAAGCTTGCTGCGAGCGCGAGCGCCGAGAAAAAAATTATAATCTTGACCATGAAATATGTTCAAAATTCGTAACTCCACAATGCTTCTTGGGCTTGGCCCCCTGGCCCTCCCCCTAAATCCGCCTATGTACGAGAGTATTATTTTTGCTGTCGGCGGGCCACCAGTATTCCACCGGCGGGCCGCACGCGGCCCGCGGGCCGTGTTCTGTGCATCCCTGGCTTAGACCCTGGAATAACACATAGGCTACAGTACAGCGGGTGTTAGCTACTACGCCCACGTGATAAATTATTGCTTTTTGGAGTTTTACATTGTATGATGCAAAATAAAACTAAAAAAAATAGAATTTAGGAAATTAGACTAAGCCATTAGATTACCATTTTGCAAACATTGGCATGTATAGGTACCTTAACAGCCCAAATGACGTTACAGAGTGCAATATTTCATAGCAAATTGTGACGTAACCCGTCCGTACACAAAAACGTATTATAGGAATGTCCTATACTTGCGCAAAATACTAAAATGCAAAATTCTAAATACAAAATTTGCGGGTGTCCTTAAAACTTTAAATTTGAAATGACGTCCGGTTTAAACATAGAACGTCGCCGTCAATACCGTTCGATACCTACCCTCACTACGCATGCACGTCGCCATTCAAATCCTAAGAAAGGAAAAAAGAATTCGCCACGAAAATATGAAGTGAAGCGCAACAGGTGGACATACCACCGTCTCATTCTTTTCTATGAGGTTTTAAGTTTCGTCTCTTTTGTGCGGAAGCCGCCCCTATAACGCCCCCGCTTGGGCGGGAAATTTAAATAAAGGAGGGGATGAAAACGCTTTTCTTTTTGCTCGCGGGGTGTATTTTAGGGCTTTTGTCTGGGTGAATGCGGCCGCCAATTTCGGGGTCGCTTGCGCTCGCTTCGCTTCGTCTCGGGATTTGAAAATCGAATGTTTTGTTTTAAATGTTCAATTACGAACAAATGAAAAATCGAACGTAAAACTATATTTGCCAGTATTTTCCGTTAAATATTTTTTAAATTCGTATGTTGGAAAAATCAACTTTCTTAGGAGTTACTAATAGCGTAAGTCCAAATTTTTTCATGAAGTTTTAACAATTTTTCATAAGGAAGGGACGACCTTCAGTTTGATGGACACTTAACTAGTTAACGCTTCCGGGTTCACTTTTATCACAATCACAAAAGATATCTGTTTCCATCCCTCAACTCAGCCATTTAATATTTTTATTGCATGGACAATGTAGGGGTTGGTCTCCGAACCTCGGGGAATACGGCGCACGAAGACCAACGGTGTTTAAAATGATGGATTCTGGATCTTCAATTAAACTTCCCTTTTCCTGATGTATATGTATATTTCTTCACAACAACAATAGCTTCTTATCTTCTAAGTCTTCTTAAATAATTATCTTCATATGACAATTCTTCAACGATATATAATAATATCGCCAACAAAGCAGAGGTGCCTTGTACCGGGGAAATGCCACCTTAGGCACTCCCTACCCTTACCGGATAGAGAGCACCTACTTTTTACGCGAAATCACCGCGTCATTTTCACTATGACGCGGTGACATTTCCCGGCACTCCTCACGACCTCTACCCTGCCGCGCTTTACAAATTATGCTATGAGGTAGCCTACTACCTCCTCTTTCAAATGACATAACATACAATAATATCGGATGAACAGCTTTCGAGATATTACAGTTTTACATGGTTTTTTACAGCAAAAAACAGGGGCGCGAGAGCGCGCACTATTGCCCTCTCTTTCTGGCATTATTGCTATCCCTTACTAACTTTAAAATCTATTGCTGTCTCGGGTAACATATTACTTTCTCTTTCCTTTAGGTTCCCTCAAGCTAATAGAACTAAGTACGAAAAATGACACATTTAATATAACACAAACAAGGTAAAATAAGCTGATATAACAAACAATAATTTACACATTAAAATACACACATCTATAAATACATTATATAGAACCACCACACCCCGGCTCATCTATCCGCTACAACTCTCCCCCCGGCGCAGAATCTCGCAGCCCAACTACGTCCGGGAGGATAATGAGCCGCTCGACAGGCCGTCGGAAGACCCCTCCCCGCGTGTTCACGTCTGCACTTCGTATAAAGCCGTCGGGTCCGGTAAACGTTCGGACTATACGGCCCCGGGGCCAAACGTTGCGGGGTAATAAACCGTCTGCGTTTATTACACGGTCATTGACCTTTAAGAGGGTGTGAATTTACAATATGCTCTATTTCGGTTAACAATGTATTTAAGATTTCTTCTCGCGACGCACGTGATTCTAAACGTTACGGCGAGGCTTTATGTGCCACTGATGCCGCGCGTGTACGGCCGCGCAAGAGTAATACTCCGCCATCGTCCAGACCGGGATCGAGACGATTTAATCGGCTATCGCGTGCTATGACTTCACCCTTAACAAGCCGGACGATTTCGTCCGGGAAGCTCTCGCGCTGCGATAGTCGAACGAGCTCGACCTCGGCCCTTCTAATATGACCGAAAGTAGTACCTTGCGCGCGACCTCGGCATTTGTCGGCAAATGCGTACACACAGGCTAATGTCGCACAAGTCGCTTGTATGACGAATACCTCCTAAATTCGATTACAGGCGGCTCCTGTACTGTGTGCATTACAATAACCTTTTCGTCTGGCGGCTTGGCGTCTGGCTCTACGGGCCAGTCTATGTGCGGGGACTCTAATAACTCGGGGTCGATAAACCGAGGGTAATTACTACTCAAGCCTGTATTACCCGTCCTAGTAGCTATGTCTGCTTGGTTCGAGGGTGCAGGTGCCCACCTACACTGTTCGGCCCGAGTTGAGTCGCCGGTTTCGATGAGTTGACGAGCATTATGTGTTATGTCGCGTTCCGGCTCGTAACTCTCAGGTATGTTCTCATCTGTTTGGCAAGCTCGAGCTTCACTTGTCGGCCGTCTATGCTCCGATATATTATTCAACGCGTCGATATCGGAGTGCGCCTTCTTTGTCTCGTGTAGCTCGCTGTCTCTTTCACTCATTACAACGTGAAGTACATCTTCTGTGGTTAATGTACTCTTAGGAGTGACACCGTGTAAAACCCACCCTAATTTGGTGAGTGACGCAGCCGGCTGATCGCGCTTCCCGGTTAATAGTCGTCGCGTGACTATTAAGTGGCAGTTATCAGAGCCTATTAATAAGCGCGGTCGAGCGTCGTCGTAGCACACTTCTTCCAATGGCACGTCTTTTAAGTGTGCGTAGCGGAGTGACTCCGCCTTAATCGATTGACCCCCCAGTCTAAGGTCTTTCATTGTACGAGCCCTTATAGACTCGTATTCCTGCTGTTTACGCCCTTTTATCTTGAATTCGACGACCATGCTCGAAACTTCTTTGGCGGCGGTAATTCCATTAATTTGTAACGGTTGCGTTTGTCCGGCGAGGCCTATCTCGTTCGCTAACTCTTCGTTCATGAGTGTGACTGTCGAACCCTCGTCGAACAGCGCGTAGGTATGTACCTTGGCACCGTGGCTGCCTTCTATAGTCACGGGGCACACTTTCAATAATACTTTGTTTGTTCTCAAAGTACTGGCGGTGTGGACGTGTTCGTCGTCCTTCTTTTCAGCATGCAGTAAAGGGTGATGCGTTCGATCACACTTGTT
Organism: Hemithea aestivaria; assembly: GCA_947507615.1. Lineage (NCBI taxonomy): Eukaryota > Metazoa > Arthropoda > Insecta > Lepidoptera > Geometridae > Hemithea > Hemithea aestivaria. The sequence continues at coordinate 4,512,627 of OX382348.1, read as the reverse complement.
TATTCCACATTCTTTGTTTCTTGATGAGCACTTAAAACGCCTATGTTTGCTCTCTAAACACGAAAAACATAAACCAGCCTCTCTAGCCCATGTCCATCTCAGGTCCGAGCTCATCTCTAAGAGCCTCGGACACTTGGGTGTCGAGTGGTCCGCTCCGCAACAGAAGCACCCAGAAGTACGCTTATCAGTGTCTTCGCCGGCCGTCACATATACCTTGGCCCTTGAAGACTGTACAGCTTCCTTGCGCGGTCTGATCTCTGTATTCGCGGCGTTCCTCGTTACCGACGGTGTCGCACTGGCCCTGGAGTACGCGTACTTCATGGCCCCGTCGGCCTCCTCCATCAAGAAGCGGGATAATAGTTGGACAATAGGTTCATCAAATCTCCTATTCCTACTCGCATAATCGCACCAACGCGATTTAATATGCGGCGCCAATTTGTCCACTATTGTTCGGCTAAGTAGTGAGTTGTGTAAATGGCCCTTATCGTCTAAACTGGCCACAACTGTCACTATGTTTTGCACCTTCACTGCAAATTGGTTCAATTCGACCGCGGCTCCCCCCAGTCGCGGCAGTCGATTGATGTCGTCGAGCGCTTGATCTACTATGGCCTCCGGTCGGCCGTAACATTGTTCAAGCGTGTCCATAATTCGATCAATGTCGGTGGCGGATCCTAATAGGGCTATGACTGTCTGTTTGGCTTCTCCTTTTAGGCAGTTTCGTAGGCGGATGATATTTTCCCACGCAGAGATCTTGTACAGAGCGGTTGATTCACGTACGGCCGCTTTGAAGGGTAACCACTCGCCGAAAGCTCCACTAAATGTTGGAAGTTCCAACGACTGACGCGACGGAGCTCTATTGCGCGCTAGTCCTTCTAGTGCTTCAGCTAGGCGATCTATACCGCGATCTCTTGACCTATGTGGCGTGGGCGTTCTTCCTCTCACTGGTGATGACCTCCTCTCTTCAAATAACACGCGTGTAGGTACTCGCTCTGTCTCTGTCTGACATCGGGCAGGCGAGTATCGTTCCCTCTCTTTCTCGCGCCTAGATGGTTCTATCTCTTTCGCACTCGTAACTCGTTCGTGAGTACGCGGATGGTGCCGAACGGTAGCAGGAGTTTCTAAATCCGTGTCACGAAACTCCCCCCGTAATGTGCTGTCTTGTAACCAATTCTTGACGCGAGTGTTCGATTCGATCGGGTCCTCTCCGCACTCGCTTGCTTCTTCTTGAATCGCTGCCACGTCTGCCGCCAACCTCTTCTTGATAAGTCGCGCTTGAAGCTGGAGCTCTTCCCTACGTATGCTCGCTAATTGTTCTTCAGCTTCGAGCTCGGCGTTCCGTATGCGAGCCGCGGTGCTCGCAGTCGACCTATTCGAACGTACAGACGGTGCGCGGGGGACGTGACGCGATGTCTCAACCTGCGGTGTTGAGACGGGCGGTAAACGCGCGGGTAGCGGATCGGTGTGCGCGGAAGGTGACGCGGGATAATCTTCGTAAACCCGCAGGGGTCGGTCTTCCGCGGTAGTCAATGCGTCCGGCGCGGTCGCGGCGGCGGCCGCGGCGGCAGCTTGACTGCGTGTGGTGGTCATCCTAAACTAAATTACAAACTTAAAAAACTATGCCCTAAACTTACCTACAAGCCCTAAACTTAACCTAAGTCCTATACCTAAATGCCCTAATCCTACCTACCTATTCCTACCTCCCTATCCGTCCCTATCAGACCGAGCGGAGGGACCGGGGTTAGCCGGGATACGCTCCGAACTCGGGATGGAATGTGAGGAAGGGTGAGGGGGGACCTGCCCAGTAGAGGGGAGTATACAGAAACGAGGTGCTCGGCAAGAGGGGGGAACGCCCTCCCGCGTCAGCAGTGCCTACAGTCCGGCCCTCGCTCCGTACGAACACCCTTGCTGGCGCAGTAACACTATTCGGTGTCTTCGTTCCACCGGTGGCGCCGTGTCAAAGCAACCACACCACTCCTTAGAGCGTTAACCCGCCTCCTTCGCCGTTTAACACCGCTAGGTGGCTAGGGAGCGCGGGCCGCGAAAGATTCGCGTAGATTCTTCCTCAGAAGACAAGACGACGCGGCGCACCTCTCAGCGACGCGACGTCACGGCGCGACGCACCTCTCGGCGACGCGATGTTGCGACGTGACGCACCTCCCGGCGACACGACGTTACGACGTGACGCACCTCTCGGCGACACGACGTTGTGCTTCGGGTTGTCCACAGCTATCCCGGCGCACCGTTGGGTGATCTTGCTGTGCCTCTTGTGGCCTCTTCACCCTTAGGCGCCGGTCGACGTCCCGAAGCGCAGCGAATGAGCCGTAACACAACGTACGGCTCCCCGATGACTTGAATTGTTGGCGATGAAGGCGCGCTATCGCCCAGTTGACAGCGCGCAGGTGTAGGGGGGGGGGCTGTCGCCTCGTTGACAGCGCCCCTGAATGTTAAGAAAGTCTTGAGAAAGACTATTGTTGTTGTTGTTGTTGTTGGAGAGCGCTGTCGCCTCGTTGACAGCGCTTCACGATGTCCAGAAATCCGGCGAACGAAGGACCAAACTGTAGGGGTTGGTCTCCGAACCTCGGGGAATACGGCGCACGAAGACCAACGGTGTTTAAAATGATGGATTCTGGATCTTCAATTAAACTTCCCTTTTCCTGATGTATATGTATATTTCTTCACAACAACAATAGCTTCTTATCTTCTAAGTCTTCTTAAATAATTATCTTCATATGACAATTCTTCAACGATATATAATAATATCGCCAACAAAGCAGAGGTGCCTTGTACCGGGGAAATGCCACCTTAGGCACTCCCTACCCTTACCGGATAGAGAGCACCTACTTTTTACGCGAAATCACCGCGTCATTTTCACTATGACGCGGTGACATTTCCCGGCACTCCTCACGACCTCTACCCTGCCGCGCTTTACAAATTATGCTATGAGGTAGCCTACTACCTCCTCTTTCAAATGACATAACATACAATAATATCGGATGAACAGCTTTCGAGATATTACAGTTTTACATGGTTTTTTACAGCAAAAAACAGGGGCGCGAGAGCGCGCACTATTGCCCTCTCTTTCTGGCATTATTGCTATCCCTTACTAACTTTAAAATCTATTGCTGTCTCGGGTAACATATTACTTTCTCTTTCCTTTAGGTTCCCTCAAGCTAATAGAACTAAGTACGAAAAATGACACATTTAATATAACACAAACAAGGTAAAATAAGCTGATATAACAAACAATAATTTACACATTAAAATACACACATCTATAAATACATTATATAGAACCACCACACCCCGGCTCATCTATCCGCTACAGACAATATATTAGGTAGGTAACTTTGTGTAGGTACAAGCTCTACATTATGCAATCCAATTTATTTTAAAAAATAAGTACAATTTAAGATACATATATAAAAATTCTAATTTCATTATTACCTCATGTACCTATAGTAGTAGGTATAATTTATAATTATTGCGAAACATACCTACTTCTAGCTGTTACTTCAGAAAGACATTTTGCTCGACGTCGCGTCGGTGGTCATCCCGAACAGCATCAATTTTAAGTTATTGCAATAACTAATTGATACATGCAGAGTTAAAATACGATAAGTGTTATGCGACACTGCTCCAATCAAATTATAATTAATACTAATTAATTAACCTTATCGGTCGGGCCGCAATCGCAGCGGAAAATAACTCCGTTTATTTGTTGCGTTTGTACCTATTGATGTGATTTTTCATCAAGTGTTAAAAGACAGTCGATTAATAAAAAAAATTTATATGTACCAATATAAAAAAATATCCGGAATCCACAGTTTTACGTAGCTTCTGGCACAGTAAACGAAAATTTTGCCACACACACTAAGATTTTGAATAGATAGATAGATAGATAGATAAATCTTTATTGCAACAAAGAAAACAATTAACACTAAATAAGTACATTTCAGTTAAGCAATGTTACAATTGGCGGTCTTATCGCTAATAGCGATCTCTTCCAGACAACCAAGCAGGAAAGGAAAAATACAAGTTTTTTAGAATAGGCATAGCTAACACATCCAAAAAAAAACTGAAACACCAAATAGCCACGTGAAGTATAATCTACTAGTTTAAAATAAGATCTATTATTATATTATACTGAAATCTATTAATAAACAAGTTCTTATTCTTTTATTCATAAGTATATTAGACTAGCTTGTGTTCGCGTCTTTGCCCGCGTGGTAAATTCCTTTCTTAGTGTAGGTCTAGATCATAAAACCTATCTACATTTCAAATTCCAAGCGACTCAGCTGTTTGTGCTGTGCGTTGATAGATCAGTCAGTCAGGCACTCTTTCCTTTTATATATTTAGAAGAAAAATCTAGAACCGACAGTTTGCGTGATCCAAAACATTTTGATACACTAAAAGCAACGGTAAAGTGGTCTCCCAATCTTGATACTTGCGCAAATTATCAGGGTGACTGTCTGGTCACGTATTTACGTGACGGAGATACGTCGTGACGATACCGTAGACTTATTATTTTGAATTTTGGGAGATAAGTTTTTCTGTGCTTTTGGTGGAAAGTTAGATTGTGTAATGTATGAATATTCTTCTCCTTTATAGACAAGCCCGATTTGTTCTAATGTTCGCAAAGTGAAAAAGTCACCAAATATCAGAAGCACTTGCGAAAGTTTGTTATGTTGTTTCCTCTTTCACATTTAAACTGGTTTGTGTAATTACTGGGCTAAAGAGTCTTAACATCGTATGATTCTTGAGTAAGAAGCGTTGGTGCAGTGCACCTAGAATTGCACATCATTGTGAAATTATGGGAAGCACTGTACTTATTATGGGCAGCGTTATCTCTTAACATCAGGAGAGCGTCTTGCTCGTCTTCTTACTTTTCCACATAAAATTTAAACTGGTAGACCGATTGAGCTAAAATTTGGTACATAGGTAGCTAAACAGCTCGTTTGTGTTAATCCACAATCTTCAGATTTTTTTCTAATACTAACCTATGAATTTAATATTGTATTGCAAAAACCTTTATAAACATGGCTGACATAACTCGGCAAAGTATCTTATTCGACGTAACCCATAATAATCAGCTTTTCAACCCTATCTAAAGAAAATATGTCTAAAGAAATGTCAATATTTTTATATTTTGATGATCGTTTTATAGACTTTTAAACATTAACATTTACTTAGCAGTCATCGTTATCCCAAAAGACTTGAATTCTATATCGAAATATCGCCTTGTTAAGTTTCCGCCAGATCAGCGATATCCAACAAAAAGCCACCCGGATTTACCTAGTTAGAGTTCTAATCACTATAATGGCATTAAAAAGAACACCCGACCGAATATCCCGATTCGTCCCCGATACCGTACATAATTCCGTCCGGGAAAATCATTACATACGCCCCGGTAATTCGGGTTTCGAGAGCTCTACCCCCTTGCACCCGGCTCACCCTTCCCTTCCTACAACCACCTACACCCTTGCCTCCTCGCTGCATCTCATTTTCAAATACTATACTAACTAAGGCACAATTTCTATACCTCGAGAACACTGCAGCATCCAATTCTCAACTCTATATTCCACCAGCAACGCTCACTTTCAATCTAGCACGAACTCCAGTGGCCATGCCAATAGTAACTTTGTCCCCTAGACGCTAAAGTTAGAATTTCTTTGGCCTTTCTTCCAACTTCCTGCCCGATGGGGTGGCGGGACCGTTTTCCACTGAATAATAGAGGGGAGAATTTTCTCTTATTTTTTCGTGAATTTTTTATTTAAGAAAGGGATAAGATTTTAATGTTGGCGTTCCGTGCTTTTATTACTAGCGATTGTGAGATATATCCCCATTGTTGGGTCTTGATGCGTATGAGATTTCCGCTTAAAGTGTTTTGTATGGCCGATGTTTTCTGGGGACAGTGGATGTGCCTTTAATGACGTTTTTGGGACCTCTTGGTGCTTACGTTGCTGTTTCTGCTACTTTTGTTGTCTGAAGGAGGGATGAAAGGATTTTCCTTTTAATCCTCGTATGTTCAGTACGAAAAACACACATAATATGATTCATATTTTGAATGTGTCAGTGTATGTAGCAATTCGCTTTGCGTCTGTCACACATGTCTCGTCACAGCCACCGTGTGTGCTTACCGATATAGCTACTTAGTTTAGGAATAGCTTTTAGGATTCGATACGGGTCGATGGTTGCAAGCGACAACTCGATTTTAGCTTCGTCTTACTATTATAAACGTGATAGTTCGTAAGAATGTATCGATGTAATTAAGCGTTATTTTGATATTCTCTCACCACCTCGGACCACCTAAGACCACCTATAACCAAAACTAAACCACCAATTACCTCTTCCCGGAAAGGCCCACTGATCTAGCCTATCATAATCTAGTTATCAGACCGGTCTAATAAGTATTCTTACAGAGGTTGGTGCCGGAAGCTAGGCCACATTCTCGCCCTTGAACTCGCTTGACTTTGATGATGGTGGGACAAGGTGGAGGAATGAGCGGGAATGACGATGATTTGGACACTGGTCAAGGCATAAGTAAAGAGCTTGACACCTACCAAAACGAATGTAAAGGGAAAGTGATTTATTGACTGACTGATCTATCCGACTGGTCTGTGGTGAGTTTGGGTCTGTGCTGAACTGATTCAGTTTAAATTTGGAACACAGATAGGTTTTGTAACGTAAAATCTTGTGAGGAAAAATTTGTCTCGCTACATCATGTCACACAGAACGAAATGTTTAGGGCAAGTTCTTAAAAATTACGTTATGTGACTATACCCAGGAACAAAGCTTTATATCAATCGTTTTTTTTAAATTCACTGTACAAAGTAAAAAAATGTCTTTCTGCTCAAATCACTTATCTATTAATGATACATTAACATTATATAGGTAATAATGTAAACCGTTCCTATTATTTATTTGGCTCTCATTTGTACAACAAAGTATTGTGTAATTTAAAATAACACCCCGTCGTTTTTGCATCGGGAGTTAATAAACTTTAATCAAAGTAATATTTAATTAGTTTTTCTCTCAGATTTTCTTTTTTTTCCTAAAGTTAAGTCCACAATCCGCTTTCGCCTCGTAACTTAAAACTTCACCAAATCGGAAGTACGAATTAAATCGTCACTCTTTTGTCGGCTCGTTTTGGATTCACAAACGCTCGCTTTGACGACGCCGCATTCGATGCTTATCACCTCATTGTTTATTGTTTTATAATATTTTGATGGGTTAAGTATCGAATCAACGTGCGCTAATGGGAAGATATTGGTTCTTAGTAGAATAATAAAATGTTACGTGACAAGTAAACTTGACCACTATTTAATTACATATCGTGCTGATGTCTTCACAAACATTTTGTTTGAGTCATCAGTGCAATTTAAAAATGGCTGAATTTATATTTTGTTTTGATTAGATTATAGGACTTTCCCTAAGTCTTTTAATTTAGTTTAAGATATTTTTAAAGTTTATTGCAATGATTTTTATAACGTTTTAAATGTAATTTTCTTGTCGCTAGTAAATTTTATTGGTCAATAAAATTATATTAAAAGGCTCATTGTGCATAAGTGGTGATAATTGATAACATTAGTCCGTTACAGTTTTAGGTACATAATGATAATGCAATAGAAAGCAATAAGTGTATTAAAAAATCGCCTTCAAACTCTTTTAAAAGGCAAAAAAGACGTTTTAATTCGTAGCTTTAAAATGTTTAATTAAACCGATTTAATTAAAAAAAAATAATGTACCATTTGAAACGAAAATAGTTTTCTTGTCGCTTAGAGCGATCTTTTCCAGGTCCAGTTTTGCATGCGACCGTAGATGGTGACAGACTTAACCTAAAAGGCGGGATAAATCTCCCATACATCTCTCGTTTGATTCACTGAACATCTGAGTTTGAGTCATAAAGACCGCTTGGCGACATTGCTTTGTCAAGTTTAACCTTATCCGCCAAATTCATAGCTTCACAGCTCAATCAAGGGAACACACTAATTACTCCCAACTCACAACCCTTACAATATGACCCACTTCATTCTTCACAAAACCGCGCAGTCCCACCGGATCGTCAATATTCAACTACCCGCTTTAAAATAATCAAACACAGGGGAGACGCGGGAAAATGGGGAGACGGAGTAATACTTTTAAAAGCATCATCCCGTCGGCACCCTTCATAGCTTTGTACGATGTCTCATTGTGCGTACACTGCGATAGAAAAGTCGTTAGTTGATGTCCTTTTTATAACCGAAAATGTCTTTTGGAGTTGTGTGTACTTGCTTCAAAGGATTGTAGTTTTTCGTTATGTTTTTTGTATTCGCGTGTTTGATATTATTAAAGTTCTGGCTTTGATTCTTAAACTTTTGGCAAATCAGATCAGATTTATTATTAAATCTGATTTGATTTGCGGAATCGGATCTTTATCAATTTTTGAATTTTCATGATGATTAGTGAAGCCACATTGCCACATACAGGAAGTAAAATAAAATTGATTTTATAATGTGAAGAATAGCCTACATAATATTAGAGGTATATTTGCACAACTAATTGGATCGTCCACAACTACAATGAATGAGTAGGTACATAATATTATATTTAGTTTACTTAACAGTGTGCCATCTAGAAAGACACAAAACATGTTGTATTCTGTAAACTACTATTGATTTACGGACGTTTTCTATAAAATTACGCTTTTTGTAATGACACTGGCATAGCAAGTGGACGTAGTGGCATAGTAAGGTATCTTCTATCAGGAAACTTGCATAATACAATATTAAATCCATGCTCTACACAAATCAGCAGACTCGCAAACACACACAAGCGCGTTTTCAATAAGATTGTAGATCCGTCCCACCGGATGGTAATTGCCTAGAAAGTCCCGGTGCACCCCTCGCCCACCTGCCCCAGTTCGCCCCCACCTCCCCTGAGTCTAGTCTAGATTTTAGATTCCAGACCTAATCTCGTTTCGAATGGCATTGTCGGCTACGTGCGCTGCTTTCATTGCATTTCGGAATTTTGCATCGGCTTTTAAGTTTTATGAAAGAAATTCTGATGACGGATATTGTTTAGATTAAAGGTTGGAATTTTATTCTTCCTGTGGTTATTTTAAAGTGTCCTCGACACAAAAATTAAATTTTCAAGTTCATGTTTTTTGGAAATTTGGTGAAATAACAAAAAAATGTTATCGACCCAAGGGGCCTATGGGTCAAAGGAAAGACCTGGATGCTATCTGATTAGGGGTTAAGACAAGCGATGGTTCGAAGTTTACGCTGAAAAAAAAATGTACAGTGCGTTTTTTTAAACCAGTCATTATCATTCGTTATCCCACTACACACACTAATTACATTTTTAGCGATATTTTACCATCAGGGGGGGTCTTGCTCGTCTACTTGTCTGCTTTAAAAACTGGACTATAAATTATTTCTCAGCTCTATTTGATGACTTTTCTTCTAGACAAAAGTCTTGTTCAAACCCATTAATCATTCCATTTAGAGTTAAATGAATCATGTCTTACATTTCTCGAAAGGTTTTGTTTAATTGATAAATGCAGGAATATCGTTTTATACCCGTTAATTATGTCTCGGCTGACTTGAAGAACACGACTGAAGGCTTAAAAGCTCCTCGTAAAAAACTAAGATGTATTAAAACGGGTAGTCGTAAAGGCTTTGGAATAATTTACAAACTTATTTATTACTATACTTCGTTTCAAAAACAAAGATAATTTTTGCAGGGTTCGAAGGTTATTATACATATATCAATGAAAATATAATTGATATATTTACAAAAACTGTAATATCCACTATGTCTTATGATATATATCTGATATATTATGATAATTATCCGAGATATATCCAATTTATTAAAAAATTGATCCTTTGAACCCAGCAAAAAATATCTTTGTTTTTGAAACGAAGTATAGCTGTGCCTAGCAGTTTTACCCGCTGTAGCCTACATACATATGTCTCATTCCAGAGTCTAAGATATCTATATACCAAATTTCAGCTCAATCGTTCCACCCGTTCAGGCGTGAAAGAGTAACATTCATACATTCTTGCAAAATTTCACGTTTATAATATTAGTAAGATTATGAGGTATATTAGCTCATTCTCACGGCTTTCCCCGCATGGCAAAATCTTTAGTAGAATAGACCTCTGCACAGAAAACTTATCTATATTCCAAATTTAACCCAATTCATGCAACGATTGGAGCTGTGCTTAAATATAATAGAAGAACTTTACCGGGGGTAGACTTCCTTTGCAGAAGGTCGACTAGGTGACCCCAACAGTGCCAGTTATTCTACCGCCTGAGCAGTGATGTGCTAACATTACTGTGCTTCAGTAGGAGGGTACTGTAGCTAGCGAAATGACTGGGCTGAAGAGACTTGACATCTTTTGAGTCTTGAGTAAGAAGTGCACCTATTTTACATCATTGTGAAATCATGGGCACTATACTGATTATAGGCAGCGTTATCTCTTACCATCAGGAGATCGTCTTGCTCGTCTACTTACTTCTTTACATAAAAAAACATACCTTGCTTACTTTTTTAAGCTATTTTCCCCGATTAACAAACAATAAAATATTCCTGTTACAATAGTTTCTATAAACACCCCCTGGAATAAACGTAATATCCCTTTATTGAAACCACTTAAGGATTAACCCTATCCAACCGAAATAGCCCTTGAGCGAGCATTCAATTTCACACCAAGTGTTGCTAAAAACGAAAATATTAAATCCAATAACATACCCGAACCCCTCGATTATCCCCGAACAAAAAAAACATGAATTATGATTATTATAACATAAGTACTTACACTCCAATGAAAACAAAATGAGGGCGCCACTATCTACATACTAAAACATTTTTAATGTGAAAATGCTTTAGTTCCATTTTTTGACCACCTGCCAACAAAATAATAGTTTTCGATGCAGTACGCGCCCCTATTTGCCAACAAAAAATATGAATATGATTTCATGGCAGGTTAAATCTATTATAAGACCTATTTATAAGGGATTAAGTTATGAGTAATATTTCTATTTGAGGGGCGTTTAACGAGCTATTTGACGCCTTTTAGAATCGCGTGCGGTTGTGGATAACCGGTGATTATGATCAATCTGGAAATAATAGCTTTTATACGAGTAAATGTTTGTTTTTGGTTGATTAAACGGTTGGTTGATGATTTTGGTTATATTGTGTTTTTTTAATAACTGTGGTTACTCGATGATTTATGTTATAAAAGACATTGTGATAAACTATAGAAACTACCTAAGTTCTAGGAAATTGCGACCCTTGCTATCGGTGTTGCTGAAATTTTCAGTGTTAACCCATTAAAAAATGTTGCACACTATTTTGACGCTACATAGAACATGTGTGGTACAAGGCCAATGATGCGGTGTAGATAACAGTTTTCATTTTAAAGTAGAGTAAGTTACAATTTGTCGGTATTTAAATTTTGAAAAAAAAATTTTGAACTCGAAGATTCCTATCTACCTCGAAATCTTTGTCTTTGACTACACCTTTTGTTTACTTGTTTTCATCCCGTCTTGCCAATGTCTATTAATATGGCTATTCATGTTTTTTTAGGGTTCCGTACCTTAAAAGGAAAAAACGGAACCCTTATAGGATCACTTTGTTGTCCGTCCGTCTGTCTGTCTGTCTGTCAAGACCCTTTTTCTCAGGAACGCGTGGAGGTAACAAGCTGAAATTTATAGGAAATACTAAGGTCCATTGCCTCTTAGAGCTGTAAAAATTTCAAACTTCTAGGCCAACGCAATCAAAAGATATAGTCGAATATGTCGCAAATTTCATCAAATTTTCGACATTACCAAATAAATCAAAACCTACGGGGCACTTCCCGTGAACTCAGAATCATGAAATTTGGCACAAAGTAACACCTTAGAGCACAAATAAAGAAAAAATTGCGAAAACCATAAATTTTTATTTGCATCAAATGAAAAAAATATTTTGAATAATTTTATACCTACTACCCCTTTTCTCATGAACGCGTAATCGTATTAAATTGAAATTCATATCAAATACTCAAGTCTATAATACCTTTAAACTGTAATAAAATCAAACCTCTATGTCAACACATTCAAAAGAAACAGCAATTTTAGTCGCAATTTTAAACTCGCAACTACTCTCAAAAAATCAAAACCTACAGGGTACTTCCCGTGAACTTAGAATCTTGAAAATTGGCACGAAGCAACTCCTTAGAGCACAGATAAAGGAAAAATTACGAAAACTGTACATTTTTAGTTACATCATATAAAAAAATATTTTTAATAATTTCATACTTACTACCTTATTTCTCATGAACGCGTACAGGTATTTAATTGAAATTCATACCAAATACTCAGCTTTATAATAACTTTAAGCTGTAAAAAAATCAACCATTTATGTCAACGCAATCAAAAGAAACAGCAATTTTAGCCGCATATTTTCAAACTCGCAAGTACTCGCAAGGGAATCAAAACCTACAGTATATAATATTATACCCACTTTTCCTTAGGGTTCCGTAGAAACCCGTAGGTTTGTACGGAACCCTCGGTGCTCGAGTCCTACTCGTACTTGACCGGTTTTTTTTTAAGTTTACATGACACCATATTTACTTTAGCGTCATATTTTGTCCTGACATTCATTTTTTCCTCATAAATATGTATGTGGTCCTCAAAAGCCGTCGCTATGTACGTAATATAATATGTCCCCTGATCGCAGGTCATGTATTGGGTGAGATACCGCGAGAATTTTCTTCACTAAGCGAGGATTTTTGTACGTAGGTTTCGGATTTATGGCTCAAACTCAACTTCGTTTTCATCGCTAAGAGAGGATTTTTGTACGTAGGTTTCGGATTTATCAAACTCAAACTTTATTTAAATACGCTATAGCTGCATATAGGCTTCATATAGGCTGGCGCTTATGCCAGTCTGTACATTTTTTAAAGTTTTATTTTAAACTCTACCGCTTATTCGCAAAGCACATCTATGAGAAGAACGAGCCAGCTACTTATATTATAAATGCAAAACAATGGATGTCAGTATGCGTAGATATGAGTTTTTTACTTCTGCACTATAAAACGGCAGTACACATTGAGTTAATTTTTTTATCTACAATCTACGTGCTACGAAGCTTAGACCTTTCAATAATACATAAGCTACTACTCAGCGGGTAAAACCGCTAAACACAGCTAGTTGCTTATAATTTTAACCTTTTTCTAATATGTTATATATTTAACGTGTCACACATTACAAACGGCGAATTGCCAGTGTATTTTCTTTTAACTTGGTTGTAGACGATGCCGAGTGTATAGATGCTAAGTAGTTTACTTCAGCCACGCAAACTTACGGCGTCCATTCAATTATATGACCTCTGTCATCAAATATGTACCCCGATGGTATATTAATTTCCATCGAAGCCAAAATCAAAGGAGCTCCCATAGGACCTCTAGCGTCCACCAAAGAGGATTATGCCTGTCACATCAACCTTTTAACATAATGTGTTGTGATTACCTTTTTTGTCCGATAGTTTTTCACGCCCATCGCCTCTCGTGTGGTCTGACGTTAACGAGGTACAAAATACTAGTTTTAGTGTAACATCCCAGATGCGGCGGGCGTTGTTTGTTTTCTGATGGATTTTTTAGATTAGAATTAGAATAGAAAACACTTTCACGGGAAAAAAATATACATGATAACAATTAATACACTTACAGAATATCTAACTATGGAACCATGTAAACATAAATAAACTTATACGATTTTTTAAATTATCGCGAGTGTTCTCCATAGCGAAACCGTGGTCGAGATATTCTCGACAATATTAGACGTGAGTTGTGCCATTTTTGTTGTTTTAGTTACAAATAAACTAATTTCTAAATTTCATTGCCGCGAAATGGTGCCAGCTCAGCATATATAGGTCGACTAGGACCTACGCTGATCTGCCGCTTTTATTACATTTCATGTGACATTGGATAGCATTAATTGTTGTAGTAACTTGGGTTTGTTAAGATGAATAGAGTCAACATTACAATTGAATACGAATAATTTAAACAAAACTTTTATCCAATATCCTAAAATATTTATTGGAAAATTTTATAATTTTTTTTTTCTAAATACAAATTATGTAAAATTATATTTTCGCAATGAAATCATTGCTTTCATTTGATCCAACGATCATAAATCATAATATTAAAAACGTCAAAATTACAAAACGTACATATAAAATAAGCAATTTAACGAATTTTGTTTCATTTATAATTAAAAAGACTAAAATTAACTATTAACCATCGCTTACTATTACCGATTATATTTTAACAAACACTAGGTACCTACTAGAACATGAGTGAAGTAGGACGACTTTGGGATCTTAACCTTTTTATAATTTTTAAACCTTTTGTCGCTATGTACGTAATATAATATGAAACTATGACTCGTGGTCCTTCCAAGAAACTATGACTCGTGGTCATAGGTTTATGTCAAAACATGAACTCACAATCGTGTGATACCTATTAGCCAACGGCTTGACCATTTTTTATAATTTTTTAAGAGTTATCCAAAATAAAAATGAGTTCTGAAGTTCTGAGGAATGGTAGTAAAATATTTTTCAACAACAGCAGAGACACATTTGATTTTTGCTAAAATAAAGACAACGAGCTTCAAGCACGAAATTATATAAACTTCTAAGAAAGCTTCGGTCTCATATTAGCTCTAAATTACTTGTAAACTTCAAGTAAAGTATGCACCCCTGGTACAATTACGTAAACAAGGAAAACAAGCAAAAATACGACGAGTCAATATTATTGTAAAGGAAAGAAAACACGATTACCGACAGTTGGTAAACGAGCCTACTTTTCCCACAAAACCTTTTACTTTAATATTTTAGGTTCTAGTAATTGCGCGCATAACCTAATGGGCGTTCATTGATTTAGAAAAAGTGGATGTCTTGATTGTGTTTAAACAAAATGTCCGAAAAAAAAAGAGTATAAAGCGGACTTTCAGTTTTAACCTTCAAAAAATCAAAACCGTATGATTTAGTACCTTAATAATATTGAACAAAAAGACCACTTCAGAATTTAAATCTTAACTAGATACATAAAGAAAAAATATGTTTGTCAATTTAGCATAATCATAAATATTTTAAACATGTCGTATCGGCAAAGACGCTAACGAATATATAAATCCAAAGCTAACTCATTATAATCTACTTGCTTCTAGTCGATCAAATATATAGAGATAGGACACATAATAACATAATAAGTAAGAAATAACATAATAATTTAATCATACCGATTTCACATTTGTACTAACTCAAAACTTTACAAGTAGTTTCTTTTTTAACTTGTTTTTTTTACGAATATATTTCTAAACTCTAAGTCCACTCACCGATGCGACGTTTTAAAAAAATCGATTTACCCATATTTGTTAATTATAGTCGGTTGAACCGGCTTTCCGCTCGCGCTGGTTCGAATGCGATTTGAGGCCCTCCCGGTCCAATTACAGAGTTCTCGAAACCCCCCTTATCCTCCCTCATTTTTAGATCGAGCCTCTTTTTAATGACCTCTTCAGTTGGCGATGTTCATTTGTCGCGGAGTTTCTGCGTATTTTTACTTTTTTTGTCCCGGCAATGGTAGCTGGAACGCACTTGAGCTTAGAAAATGATTCGTAATGATTGTGACTGAAAGGATGGACTAGGTTTTATATTTATCTAAGTGGAATACGGATATCCAAAAAAAAATATTAATCATCCAATTACTGGTTTACTTATTTATACGGTTGGTATTAAATTATGATTACATTCTCCATAAAGATCTCTACATCCAGCTTTCCTGTCTAAGTTATCAACACATAGTGACTTGTCAAATTTTTTCAAGTTTAGTAAATTATTTTAAGCAACTTAAAAAGAAAGATCCTCAAGATTTGGAAAATGTTTTTTGTTTCTAAAAGCATACCTTCCTGGAGGTCCCAAAATAATTAAATGTTGTCGACATCGGTCAACATCGGTGAAAATAAGTTATAAATCAAAATGTGCATCTCGTACTCGCGTATTGAAATCGGGCATGAAGTTGTTTTAAATATTTTTTTATTAAACATAATGTAATATGTATAACCTAAAATTTAAATAAACACTAACATTATATCAGTTTAGAAAAAAAAGATTTCATGTTTATATCGTAACTAAAAATATTTTTATATCATCGTACTTTCACTCAGTGAAGTCTCTATTCTCACCCTATATTAAAATGTCCCCATTATGGAATATTTTGCTCGCTAGGGGCCTTTTGTGTAGCTTGTTTAGAATCCTGTAATTTCCTATGATTCTGCAGTTTGCTGTAATTGTAGTGGCCGATATTAATTCACTATTCCTCCCTTTGGCAGCCCTTTGTAGAATTTTTAATCTGGAGTAATACGGTAGTAGGTGATTGCTCGATATCAAGGGATCAGCGGTATTGACTTTACGAATTATTTTTCTATTTTTGTCGGGTGGAATGCTGACGCGAATTTTAGATTTTTGCTTTTTGTTTTAGTATTGTTGCGAGTATTTTACTTGTTTAAAATTGATTGATGTTTTTAAATGTATACTGAGAGTTTTTTTATTTTGTTATTTTATATCTTTCTATATTTTTATTGTTTGTGATTGTAACTGTAAAAGGAAATTAGGGATTTTTTTCGAGATTTTAATTAATTTTTTGGTAGCGTTTTGCTATTTGTTATGTTTAGCTTTTGAGTAACATTAAACTGAAATATTATAAAATAAAAAAGAAGTACCCCTTATAAAAATCGCTCTTGAAGCTGTCCAAACAGTAGTCTAAGCAAATATCCACTACAAAGAACACAAAATAAAATAATTAAAATACTATTCCATTTCCCATATTTGATGTCCTCTAAGGAAATCTACAAAAAAACTAAACTTTATAACTTAACACAACTATACACATATAATACATGCTTACTAATAAAAAACATAATAACTAAATCCATTCATTCAAATGTCACATTCACAGAACTCACACTTACCCCCGGTTTACGTAACAAAAATAAAAATAAACAGTTAGCTAAAATACAGACGCGGACAAACTATGGTAAAAAGTCGATATTATTTGAAGGTGTACAGTTGTATAACTCTTTAACCAGTGATATTCGAGAATGTGAAAGCCTTAGTTTATTTAGGAGTAAATTAAAGAAATATGTTGAAAATCAACTGTAATAGTAATAAGAGTGCGTGCCGTGCCAGAAAACTAATTTTAACTATAGATTATATTTGTAAATCTCATTGTAAATGAACAAAAGTTTGTATGAGAAATAAAGTTCTTTAAACCTATATCAAAAAGCACAAAATAAATCTTCATCAGAACAAAATCCACATTGTCAACTGTCTATACAAAGTCCCAACAAAAAACTTGATTACCGTAGGGTGAATGCACCAGTTCACAGCCGCTCACGATTTTAGAGCGACATTTTAGAACACGACTACACGACATGTGTCATCACATCATGTCAATGCAGGGATTATGATAACCATCGCACGGATGCCATCTAGCATGGGGAATCACCCTTTGCGATCTCCACTTTCCACTGACCTAACTCTCAAATAAAACACAAAGAAAAATCAACCTTAAGTTGAAGGTGATAGCGTTGATTTTAAATAGTTTTTGTTTTCTAAAAAGTTGTTGAGAAAAGACAATTTAACCCTAAAAAATGCGTGGACATTAATCCTCATGTAATATCGTGAATTTGTCATCGGTCCGGCGAATTTGCCCTGCGTTCGGTCCCATCTGTCGGGTACGAGATTCGATTTGCCGCTATTAGCGATGGTAGAATGGCACTGAATGATGCATCATTGGATGAATAGAAACAACAGCCGAGGCTATTGATTTTTTTTTAATTTGGAGGACTTTGCAGGGGCTGCCTTGCGAGTCTTTTGTTTGACGTACTTCTAAATTATTGTGTACCGGTTTTTAGTTTCTGATTGTCATTTTATGATCCCTTCTGTGCACTTGATCTGGTTTCTGGAAATTGTGGACTTATATGAGAGTTCAAAATTATCAACAAGAAAAAATGTCTGGACTAAGGCGATTTTCACACTGCCCCGCATGATGCAGCGTAGCGCGTGTCGACGCACCTACGCGCGTTCCTGCGGGAGTGCAGATCTGCATCATCGTGCGGGTTTTTTGCGCACTCACGCGCGTAGGTGCGTTTTGTAGATTCACGCACGGCGGCTAACGCCCATTCAAAATCACGCACGGCACTGTGGGATTCAGTGTGCCATACCTTGCGTCTCGCCCCGCACCTACGCGCGGGGGTGCATGTTTCTCCGCGTGTATGCGCGTGATCCGCATGAACGCGCGTGGATGCATTTTCAGTGTGTTAGACTGTGCGTGTTTTCCATACAAACGGAGATACTTACAAGCAACGGAAGAACACGCATCCACGCGCTACGCTGCATCATGCGGGGCAGTGTGAAAATCGCCTAAGATGACGTTTTTTTGATATTAGAAATTTTGAGATTCCTTTAACAAGGACGAAAAAGAAATAATCAAACAATTATTATAATTACATTAAAGATGTGATAAACCACCAAGAAAGACAACGCAACAACAAAATTTTGTTCATAAGGACCTCAATGTACACATCATTTAATAACAATATCTCACGGTTATCATCCCACTTAACAACTATTAACAAAACAACTGTGCAACCCATGCCATGCGCACCCTTGCCGTATATGAAACGCTTAATAAATTGCACATAATAATATCATATCGGCACAAATTGGCCTTTTTGACGTCTTACTCACGTGCCAGTGACAGTGGGGTAAAGGGCGGGATAATAAAAAATGTATATTTCAATAGGGAATAGGGACACGCGTCGATCGTCTTCAGGTGACATGGTCGTCGGTCGTGCACTGGTGCGTTCACCCTAATTTGAGGATCGTTTATGATATGGTTATTAATTATTGTGTTGGGTTATTATTATTTATATTTTTTTGTTATAAATAATGTCGTACATCTACAATGGAGAATACGCGAAAATCACAAAATTATGATATACTTATAAAAGGAAAAGATGTCTGATTGAATGACTGATATATGAGCACAACTCTAATCGCTGAATGTATTGAGCTCAAAGAAATGTCGATACGACGTAGAAATCCTCTATCTTCGTTATGTTACGTTGCTGGGGATGACTAGATTCCACAGTTAATATCTCTCCTGTCTATATTTCAAAACACTGGGTGGCACTGTGTCTGATATAGGTAATCATGATGCTAACCATCGGGCACCCGATTTGCTCGTCTTACCATTCATTATCATAATATTATAACCTTAATCCTTCCTGCAGGACGACTTCAACGATGTTCATTATTTGTAGTAGTTTTTTCAAATGAATGTAAATAATTAAATATAAATAAGTGACCTTAGTTTATCATTACAAATTTCGAATGAATTCCGTGCAGCGGTGCACTGCAAGAAATGTTCTTGCACTGTTAATTTCAAGTTCATTGTTTAAATACAGACCTAAATGTAACTATTAAATAAAAACATACCAAATTCCGTGTTTAGGCTATTTGCTCATGGGGATACTCTCGTCCTCGCATGTCAAGTGATTATTTGCTAATACAATGAATACATGTAGGGTAGACAGATAGGGAGCAATCACACCCGATGATCGCACGGCCGTCGCGCCCGTCCGTGACACGCGCCCGCTCAGTGTGTAACCGGCTTTATGTCGTATGCAATTTTAGAACATTTTAATGGGAAATGTTGCTTATAAAATAGTGATAATAATTGGGGTTTATACTCTCAACAGTTGCTTTGCTAACACTGTCAGAGTCATATCATGATCACAGGTCGCTAAGATTACAACAAGGCCTATAATATGGCCTAAAGACTGGCCCCTACATATCATTTGGATAGGATATCTTATAGAAATACATATTGATTTAAGAGCGTATATATCGAGTGACGCTCTCTCGCTCGCACAACTTGACGAATTTTGAAATATAAATTCATAGAATTAATTTATTGAAAATTCCTCTGTACCAGCCCTCCGTAATATTATTGCACACATTTTAAAAGTGTTTTCAGTTTGATATATCAAAAAAAGGGATGGGGAGCAATATTAAAAAAAAAATTTTTTTCAAAAAATCTCGTCATGCCATTTTTTAATATATATCTAACTGAAAACACTTTTAAAATGTGTGCAATAATATTACGGAGGGCTGCTACAGAGGAATTTTCAATAAATTAATTCTATGAATTTATATTTCAAAATTCGTCAAATTGTGCGAGCGAGAGAGCGTCACTCGATATATACGCTCTTAATCCTAATTCCTAAAAACATTTACGTACGACGCGGCGTACCTGTGGCGTATCATCGACGTAGATTATTTCCCTAATTCGTTGGACGTAGAGGACAAAAAAAGAGGGTAAAAATGTACTGGGTCGCTATTTTGCCGTTTTTATTTTTAGATTAATAATGACAACACATAGAGGCTAAAAATATTCACAAACTATGTAATTATATGTATATGTATATTATTTAAATAAATAATTGAAATAAAATAAATAATAAAGGGGGGCTCCCATTCAACAAAGTGCTTCTTTGCTCCTTTTATTGTATGAGATGTTGTATAAATAATGTATGGAACCCTTCGTGTGCGAGTGTTCTATTCTATTCTCTTCTTTTCCGAGTTCGACTTACGCTGCAAGTTTTTTATTTAACGTTAGCTACTACGTTAGCGTACATTTGGCATTTGTCTAACACAGCAGGCCCCATTTAGTCTACCGGTCAGTGTCAAGTACTTATGCAAATAATTACACGTCAATCCTAGGCACTAGGCGAGACATAGTGCATAGCTTGGCTAGTTTCGCTTACGTCCGGCTAGCCAAAACAAGACTGTCGTTGTGCGAATATTAAACACTTCCTGGATGCGAGTTGTCTGTGAATTAAATCTTAGTGTGCATAGTAGGTACAAGTGAATTTAAAATATAAATTGTAACATAAAAAAAGCGAGAGCGAGACCCATATTATGTACCTCAATTCATAACTTCCGCCGACCAATCTGGTTCTGGAACGTATTATATGAATAATAAAAGATTTTCTCAAATCTCAACTGAATTTGATCAAATTTAATCGGAATCAGGAATAAATATGTATCTACCCTTATTGACTAAAAAAAATCACATTTCAACTAAATTAGACGGAAGCCAGAAAAAAAAACCATTTATAAAAAAAACCCCAAATCAATTGTGCGTTTTCAGTAATCGGTGAACATTATGGACATACACATAACAATTCCAACGAGTTGAAAAACATTTCTCCAGTCTTCAATTCACTTAAATATTTATTATAATATGTAAAAATCTAGTAATTTTCGCACTTAAATTCCCATCAAAAGTCAATAAAGCCCATTACACACGACGCTATACTATACCTTGCTATATGACTCCTGGTACCATATAGCATCGCATAGCAAGGCCTTGCTATACCTCGCTATGCTTTGCTATATTATTTTTAGTGATGGCCAGGTTACTGATCGGAACTATATTTTTTAATAGTTCATTCTTTGTGATTGAATCTTGAGTCGATCATTGAAATCAAATCAAGTGACTTTATTAACATTACTTTTTCATATTTACAAACGTACTCAAATATTTGGAATAACTTGTCAACAATTTCTTTGAGAGCGTTTAGAATAGGTATATTAATACAAGAATATAAAAAAAAATATTATTTAAAAATAAAAACGGACAAGTGCAATTTGGAGTTGCCATATACTTGAAATGAAATGAAATGAAAATAGTTTAAATGAAACACAATAATGATAATTATTAAAGTTTCATTAATGTAAAGTGAAAATTACTCATAAAATAATTATTATATACTTATTTTCATGTTATGTATTATACATTGTTTTTTAATATATGTTAGCTATACTTCAATTATTTTTATCTAATCGAAATTAACAAGAGAAATAATGTGAAATCTTATTATCTTACTTTTCTGTACATAATTAATAGTAATAGGCACTAATAAGTCGAATATTTTTATATCAAAACCTATAAAATGATAATGTATCTTATTTATATTACCACCGATTTATTTTACGGTGACTGTGTAAAACTTTATCAGGATTTCGGATGAGCGTTATTGCATGTACATAGACGCATGTGTGTTTACGTACATAGGCATGCAAGTGACTCACATATCCTATCTAAGCAGAAAACGAACGCAGTCTAACTGGAAGAAATTCAAAGTGGTTCTTAATGCGAGCAGGTGATCGAGTTTGCGTATCCAAATCATTTCTCCTGTTCGAAATCAAATCACATTCGTACGTTTGCTTCACTAGACGTATTTATTTCATGTGGTTATCTGCTATTTATATCTATTGCATCTGTGCAGGACTTGTACTGTACATCTTTATATCCGAGAAATTGGACTGTATTGTTTATGCTTGCGCTAGCAAGTAGCATCCGAGAATTCTTAAAAGAAAACGCTTTATATATTTTTCGCTTTATTTCTCTCTTCTCTCTTGATTTTAAGGTGGTTTGGTCTTAAAAAAGAGTTTTTTTTTATAAACAAGCCAATCAAAACTAACCAACCGTCAGGTTTTGGAGATTTTGTTGTTAAACAGATAATCACGACAACGGGGTCTATTTTATTTCTCCTTCCTATGCACTTTCATATATGCACACTCGTTAAAGGTACATACCACTTTTCATCATTTAAAAGCTAGTTCTTTGTTAATATTTTTAGGAAGTAGGTACCAGGAGTACCAGGAGTAGGAACGGAGATTCAATCACTTTGATTGCATATAGTTCCAATGATTCCCCAACACTACTTAAACAAATGAATTTGACAATGTTTTCTACATAAAGGATGTTTCTTTTTTTCCTAGATTTTGGTTTCCTTCAAATCTGCTCCTGGTAAACTTAAAAAAAATGACGTTTCAAAATTCGTCAAAAAATCCAGAAAATTTTATTCTAAATTAACATCGTTTACTAAAAGTATGACTTACGTTAATCAAATAAGATCAATTCATGTTGGATTTGACCGACTTCATCAGAGGATTCTCGACTACATCGGCCAAATAGCATAGGTAGAGAAGCTCATTGTCATCCGGAAAATCAAAGGAAAGCGGACTCAGGTCGTAGTCCGATGCGTTGGTCAGATCAGATCCGCACCACCCTTGAAGTTACTGTTGTCCTGTTGTCTTTTGGCTCCTGGCTATGAAAATCGCATCCAACCAACCCAGATAGCGATCTATCATCAGATATCAAATCCTCCAAAGGAGGGGCCATGACTCCCAGTAATAGGCAATATGACAAGGACAAGAAGAACTCCAAACGTGCAGTTTCCTAGTAAAAATGTCTAGACAAACTATAAAATAATGATTTGTTTTTTTTTCTCTTTAGAGGTACCTACAAAACCCTTGAAACAATGTGTTTGCATTATTACAGATTTAACTGACAATCACTTTTATAAAAAAAAACCATGGCAACCTCCTGGTATGTATTTTTTAAAAATTTGAGAAAAAAATCATGATTTTTTTACACATCCTGTATAAGACTCAAAATTGACATTGTCAACAGACATGTTGCTGTAAAACCATACAATTTGGCAAATCCCATATGAACTAGATTAAAAAAAAATGCGTAGCCATTTTGTAACATGACTTAGCCGGTTAAGCTAAAGTCTACTGCAAGGTATTCAAAGGTCTAAGTTATTCGGACAAATAATCATTATGCATAAAAAGAGCTCCTATTACAAGTAAATAGGAGGTGAAATTTAAAATACAAATTATATTACTTTGTTTCATAATGCTAACAAAAAGACCTGCAAACAAGAAAATATTTAATATATATAAAAAAAAAATTTCTAATTTGTTACACAGCGGTTAAACATTTGCTACTATTTAGTTTAATATATCACGTAGGTAATAGGAGTTTGTTTTTTTTTGTCTCGGTAATACAAATCGGCTTAGTCATTTTATCACCTAGTCAAAATGAAAAATGGCGGATTCTACGCATCAACTGTAAAATATAGCGCGATATCGCGCTATATGTCATTTATAGCTACGTGTGTGACGGATGCCGATTTGTACTGAAGCTATGCCGCGCTATAAGATGCTTTATAGCGCTATATAGCGAC
Source organism: Hemithea aestivaria (assembly GCA_947507615.1). NCBI lineage: Eukaryota > Metazoa > Arthropoda > Insecta > Lepidoptera > Geometridae > Hemithea > Hemithea aestivaria. Next base: position 4,488,492 of record OX382348.1, on the reverse strand, counting down.
GTGTGTAATGGGCTTTAACCATATTGATTACTCTTGTCAAGGCACACGTAAAAATACCGGTTTATGCGATAAATAACAAATATTTGGTAGGCTTGCTTACAATCTGGCGTTAAGGCACACTGGTGGTAATTGGTATCTCTGAATATACAGTTAAACCTGGTTTATCATCATCATCACCTCTTATCATCATCATTATCATCATCATTCTATCTCATATTATCATCAACATCAACTGCGACTAACAGACAAACCAGGTTTATAAACTTCATATCATTCTACAGCGAGGCAAAAGCAACCTCCATTTGGTGCCTATTTTTTATGTTGGGGCGACATTTAATGGTAGTGCGCTGGAATAAAAAAAATATTTTATCGAATAAAATACTGTTAAATAATTTACTAAAAAAAATATATACCTAAGCGTACCGTTACCTATTTGTTAATAACAATATTTTAATAATAGTAGTAGCACACTGATCTCAAAAATAATTTTTAGAAATCGGAGGGATTTATCTCGCCTTCTAGGTTTAGTTTGCTACCACTTACGGCCGCATCGTCGCTTTACATCACTAGAGACTAGAGACATTGGTTAAATACTATAATTATTTTAAAAAAATGGGAATCTTAGAAAAAAAATACAACCAAACCGGCAGAACAATCTGTAAAACACATGAAAAAAAGTGAACTGTTCTTTTATTTTTTTAGTTGGTTAAAAAGCTTACCGTGGTCAAACTGTATGTTAGCAACATGTACCGAATTCGCAGTTGTAATTGGCACTCAATCTACGTCAGTCTCCATTATAAAGATAAATTTTTCGATTTGTACGAAAATATTGAAACTTAAGTTACGAAAAAGTTAAGGTAGAGCTACACTACTTTGCCGTGGCGTGCAGGTAAACCCACACCATTATGGTGTGGTGTGTCTTGACACGACAAAATTATGTTGGTTTCAAACATTTAGTGTTGCTAGAAACTAGAAACGTATTATTGGCGTGTTTTGTCTATACCACACACCTCACCACACCACAGTTTTGGAATAGAATAGAATAATGCTTTATTGCGTACCAAATAATTACAAAGAAACTTACTGAGCTAGATATCTAAATACTAGGTAAACAATCGGCGGTCTTATCGCACTAGGCAATTTCTTACAGACAACCTAGGAATGGAACAGGACTGATATTACAATAATAGACGGTGGTGCGCTGTGGTAATAATATTTTCCTAGCTATAAATGTATCGAGCCGACATGATTTTGACAAGTTCCTGATCCGTAACACCACACCACACCACAGTAGTGTGGTTCTGGCTTCATTTTTTTATTTTATTTATTTAGTACTTGTGAAAATCATAGACAAAATAAGTTCTCATAAAAAAATCGAATTTTAATTCCTTCGTGGTGAGGGTTCCGACCAGCCGTCTGCCGACCTTCATGAAGGAGGACTTCTGGCCGCAGGGAGTCGTGTTTCGGAAATTTCGAGGTCGACTTCCTGCTGACTCTGCGCGCAACACGTCGCCGGCGCGGCGCTACGTGTGCCTTGTTTTTAAGTTTATAAAAATGTTATCTATGTTAGTCTGTAAGGTATATAGTGGGGGACTTTAGTGCAAAACCTGTTTTTTTCTTGCAGAAGGATGAAACTTGGCACATTGATTCCTTATGTCAAAATAAGCTGATTTCGATCGGTAGCCTAATGGAAGGGGCCCTCTGGTAGCGGGGAGGGGGGGTGGAGGGTGCGCTCCACCCGGCTTTGTTTTAAAAATTCTGGAAGACCACGCATAGCTAATACGTCAAGTTTGGTATCAATTTCGGATAAATCGAGGACGTAGATTTCATTTCTAGTATAAAAAAATGACATTTGTGATGATTTGTTTAAAAAAAAATTAAAAATTAGAATTACGTAACATCGTTTTTATTGTTCAAATTACTGTAAATTCAAAAATACTAGTTTTTTTAATAAACAAAAAATATTTTAATAAAGTCTAGTTTATGTAGATTAAAAAACATATAATTTTATATTACTTTTCTTAATAACAAACCGCATAAAAAAATCTTTTGCTGTCCCGGGCCGCAATTTTCTTTTAACCGCCATGAAAAGGGTTGTTAGTAAAAAACTTACTGAAGTTTAAAACTTGCCACAATTACAATTCCTTACGTTAAAATAAGCCGTTTAGAATCAGTAGCCGTCGGTAACCAGCCTTCTGACAGCGGGGAGGGGGGGTGAAAGGGGCGCACCACCCAGCTTCACTTAAAAAAATCTGGAAGACCACGTATAGCTAATACGTCATGTTTGGTATCGATTTCGAATAAATCAAGAACGTAGATTTCATTTCTGATAATAAAAAACGCATTTTATGGGTTTTAACCAAATTATAACACAAAATTAGTTCTTAGTTTTTTTTTATTTAGAGGCACTTTAATTCTAAATTATAGTAATATTTTGTGATAAACATAAATATTTTTTAAAAGTTTATTTCAAGTAGATTAAATAAAATAGAACTGTTATATTATTTTTATAAACATTTACTCGTACAATTTTTTTTAAGACACTAGAGTTGCTATTTTCTTCTCACCGCTGCGCTGCGTTGTAAACCCCCATCAACTGTAAAATACGACTATGTACATTCATTTAACATGTTATTGATATAAGAACTTGATATTGTCAAACATAAAATTCAGAAAAATCCTATGGCACATCATAATTTACTCTCCCTGAAACAAACTTTTAAAAAATAGGTGCGATAAAACGCGATCAAATCGCGGAACGAAAACTGCTAAACATTGTTATGAATCAAACTGTTTCAACAAAATGTAATCTAGCAAAACTATAAATACTCCAGGCTTAAAGCTTTTTTATATCAGTATGTTACATTCCAAGACTGATTCTTCCAAAGATAATATTGTTATTATAGCTCATTACATTTTAAGACCGTCTTCATGCAGTTTTGCATCAATCTCAGCAATCCGCCCTTAATTTATAAATTAAATCAGTTTCGTGCATAATATACTGGCCACCAAAACGGTGTTAGATGAATAAGGTGTCCCTTTGTTTGCTTATTGCTTCTAAAACCAAGCAGGAGGCTGGAAAATAGCAAGACTCGTATCCTTCGACTAGCATAAAAGTACCGCACACAAACTTAACTCTACCTATATGGTTTTGATATGATGTTTTGCGGTCAATGAAACTGCAGATCAAGCAGTAATTACTACTCGACAATCAATAACTATGTAGGAAACACCTTATCACAAAAAAAAAACACTATTTGGAAAATATACTTCTGCTTCCATGATATGTCTATATACCAGCATTTGTTACACGCATTTTACAAGGAACTTTGTTTGAGAGAGGCTAGGCATAATTTCTTGGTTAAGTCTAACCCATCCTATCTTTTGGTTTAGGAAGCAAGAAGCAGACCATTCCTTTGTCTGAAAACCTTTCAGTTGTCAGAATATTGTGCATGGGACTGATTAAATAAATAAATGCAAGGCTTATCATAATTCGTCATAAAATGTTTTGAACTATATTATTATTCTATTATATATGGAGCATCCGTCTTGGAAAACAATATAACGATATAAATAAGCTGTAGGTAGGTGCCAGTAGTATTTATAATTTTGCCACATTACATTTAATTGAAACAAGTGAAATTTAAAAAATACTTTTAAAAAACAAGCTTTAATTATTGTTATCATCTTGCATCATAAAGTACTCGTCAAGACGAATCAAATGAGCCCAAACTCGATGGGGTTGCGTTGTTTTATGATAGAGTTCCTTTGGCCACCTTCCAGCTCCATCATCAGATCAGCTCGATGTCATAAAAATATTGCATTGTCATCCGATTTACACACGCATGCAAATTTTCAGCTCAATTGGAAACCGGGAAGTGGGTCAAATTAAACTTGCAAGATTTGATTACAGACAGACAGACAGACAGACAGACAACAGACAGGTAAAAGTAATATAAAGCTTGTAAAATAGATGCATAACTTTGGTTAGCCGTTTATTATTAAAGAGATACGACTTTCGGGCCTATTTTTTAAAAGTTTGTCTCAGGGAGAGTAAATTATGATGTGCCATAGGATTTTTCTAAATTTTATGTTTGACAATATCAAGTTCTTATATCAATAACATGTTAAATGAATGTACATAGTCGTATTTTACAGTTGATGGGGGTTTACAACGCAGCGCAGCGGTGAGAAGAAAATAGCGACTCTAGTGTCTTAAAACAAATTGTACGAGTAAATGTTTATAAAAATAATATAAAAGTTCTATTTTATTTAATCTACTTGAAATAAACTTTTAAAAAATATTTATGTTTATCACAAAATATTACTATAATTTAGAATTAAAGTGCCTCTAAATAAAAAAAACTAAGAACTAATTTTGTGTTATAATTTGGTTAAAAACCCATAAAATGCGTTTTTTATTATCAGAAATGAAATCTACGTTCTTGATTTATTCGAAATCGATACCAAACATGACGTATTAGCTATACGTGGTCTTCCAGATTTTTTTAAGTGAAGCTGGGTGGTGCGCCCCTTTCACCCCCCCTCCCCGCTGTCAGAAGGCTGGTTACCGACGGCTACTGATTCTAAACGGCTTATTTTAACGTAAGGAATTGTAATTGTGGCAAGTTTTAAACTTCAGCATGAAATAGTAAGTTTTTTACTAACAACCCTTTTCATGGCGGTTAAAAGAAAATTGCGGCCCGGGACAGCAAATTTTTTTTTTATGCGGTTTGTTATTAAGAAAAGTAATATAAAATTATATATTTTTTAATCTACATAAACTAGACTTTATTAAAATATTTTTTGTTTATTAAAAAAACTAGTATTTTTGAATTTACAGTAATTTGAACAATAAAAACGAAGTTACGTATTTTTAATTTTTTTGTTAAACAAATCATCACAAATGTCATTTTTTTATACTAGAAATGAAATCTACGTCCTCGATTTATCCGAAATTGATACCAAACTTGATCTATTAGCTATGTGTGGTCTCCCAGAATTTTTAAAATGAAGCCGGGTGGAGCGCCCCTTCCAACCCCCCTCCTCGCTGCCAGAGGGGGTGCTACCGAGGGCTACCGATCGAAATCAGCCTATTTTTACATTAGAAATCAATGTGCCAAGTTTCATGCTTCTGCATGAAAAAAACAGGTTTGACCCATTTTTGTCGCTTAGTGACTCCACTAATATATGATATGGGCCTCTGGTACACTACGTCTGTGGCAGTGTACTATTGCCTGAAATAAATGATTTATTATTATTATTATAAATTCCATTGTTTTAATTATTAATTGCTTTATTAAAGTTAAAATATGAGTACGACTTTAAATTAATTTATTCGTTATTCTCTAAGTTATTAAAAATTAAAAGGTTACTTCAGTTAGGCACAGCTAAGTTAAACCCTAGTCCCACATCTAAACCTAGTAACCCAAGTCAGTGTCACCTAGAATCCTTTAAAACCTTGCCTGAGCTTAAGAGATGGGGTGTGCATCAGTTTTATTTTCCTAGGACAAAATTTGACTATATCGACGGCAATGATCTAAATTGGCGTAAAGGGCAAAATACTACTTTACAGGATAGGCATTAAACAACAATCATTTTGGGAAAATGGTCATAGGTTTTTAATTTTTTAAACAATTTTAGATCGTTCGCTTTACTTATGTTCACGGCCTTGCACGCGTTGCTAAATCCTTTCTTAGCAGATGTCATAAAACCTATCTGTATGCCAAATTTCAAATCAATTCGTCCAGCGGTTTGGCCTGTGCGTTAATAGATCAGTCAGTCAGTCACGTCTTTCCTTTTATATATTTAGATTATACTTTTGTCAATGTTTTCTTTAAAAAAGTGATACTTTTTTATGTTAGACACCGACACACAATCAGACTGAATTTTCCACAGGATTTGTACGAGTGTAACCGGGCGCTAGTCTACAATAATCCTAAATACAGACTCCATAATGGTTACAAATTCGAGCGCAGACAGACGAAATGAATATTTTATGCGTAGACGGGAGGCTTTTAGCGACGGTTTAGTGATTAGGGGGAAAGTGGGAAAGGATTTGGAGGATTTCAGTGACTTCACGTTTGTGTACTCTGTTTTGTACTTATTGTATCTTTGGTTGGTTCAGTATGTTAGGTCTATTGTCTTTAAAAATAGAACTCGAGTTTTAGGTTACGTAAAAAAGAAAATTATATATTTAAAGAAAGAAAGAAAGATAGAAATAAACATGTTTATTCGACGGCCCATAAATACATTTTAGACGACAAACAAATTACAGTAATGCAATACATAGACTAAGCCGCCGAATGGGACCTGCCTCAGCGTTGTGCTGCGTGTGACCAGTGAAACACACAGCGCTGGTATTCTGGCAGCCCCCATCGGTAAGGTCGGTGGTCCTTACGTAAAGAAAAAAAAAACAATAATAATCAAAAGGTAAATATCCAATTGTAAACAAAGAAAATATAATTTTCTTTTTTACTTATTCGTAATTTTTTTTATTTTACTGAGTAGCTTATAATAGATAATTGTCATATGTGTAACTGTTATTTTATGTATATTTTGTATCGACAATATCACTCATAATGTCAAACTAGTAGCGACATCTACCATAAAGTATGCAATGTTATATTATTATGTTTGTTCAATAAAAAAGTTAGTTCTTGTCTGTGACTCGAGTGTTTCATTATTAGAGGTTATGTGCTCAGTAGTTTTTTTAGTTTTTTCTCGCATTTTCGTGGATATTCCTAGTGGAAAGAGACTTTGCAGATAGAGAAAAACTGTTATTAACGCTGTGACTCTGTGACTGTGAAAATGACGACGAACTATCTTGTCAGTGTGCCTAAATTGAAAGGGCGGGAGAATTACAGCGAGTGGGCCTTTGCGGCTGAGAATTTTCTAGTACTGGAAGGAATGTCAGACTGTATCAAATCGGAGACTATACCAGCAGAAATAGGAGCAGCAGGTGACGCAAAAACCAAAGCCAAGCTGATTCTGACAATTGATTCGTCGCTGTACGTGCACATAAAAAGTGTACAAACGACCCATGAACTGTGGAAGAAATTGAAGAACCTATTTGACGACTCAGGATTTACGAGGAGAATCAGTTTACTGAGAAGTTTGATCTCCATACGACTCGAAAATAGCGTTTCAATGACTGCATACGTAACACAGATCATTGAGACTAGCCAAAAACTGAGTGGCACGGGTTTTAATATCAATGATGAGTGGGTCGCATCGCTATTGCTAGCGGGTTTAACTGAGAAATATTCCCCAATGATAATGGCAATTGAGCATTGCGGCATTCCGTTGACGGCAGACGCCATTAAAACAAAATTGTTAGACATGGACGAAAATGGTAGCGTCGGCGACAATAGCGCCAGTGGCGCGTTTTCAAGTTACAAGAAAAATCGGAATGTTGGCAATACTACGACCAAAGACAACGCCCAAATGTCAAAGTCAAAACCAAATAAAAACATAACATGCTACAAATGTAAACAAACAGGACATTACCGCAACCAGTGTACATCTTTTAACAAAAATTCGTCGAATACAAATAAAAATGAACGTACAAGCAGTAATGCGTTTAGCGCCGTGTTCCTGAATGGTGAATTTTGCAAGAGTGATTGGTATATTGACTCCGGGGCGAGTGTCCATCTTACCGCGAACGAAGAATGGTTGTCAAATGTGTCGCGAGATCATATGTGCAAGGAAATTGTCGTGGCAAACAAAGATAAAGTACCTGTATTATGTACTGGAGACGTGCAGATTACGACAAAGGCACGCGCCTGTGAATACGATATTACAGTAGAAGGTGTATTGTGCGTGCCGAAGTTGACGACAAATCTGTTGTCTGTTAGTCAACTTATTTCAAAAGGAAACAAAGTTTCATTTAACAATGATGGCTGTCAGATTTTCAACCGAGAAGGAGTACTGGTGGCTACAGCGAGTTTGTTGAACGGGGTGTATAAACTTAACATACCTGAATATTGTTCATCAGCTGCAGTGATGGTGTCCAGTGAAGTTTGGCATCGACGTCTGGGTCATGTCAACAGCCAGTATTTGAACAAGATGCAAGATGCTGTACAGGGATTGACACTTGATAATAAGACTGATATATCAAAGTCATCGTGTGTCGCATGCTGCGAGGGCAAGCAGAGCCGCTTACCTTTTCCCAAAGAAGGTAGCAGAGGCACTGAGTTGCTACAAATTGTGCATACAGATCTCTGTGGACCGATGGAGAACCAATCTATAGGTGGCTCTAGATACTTTATACTGTTCATAGATGATTTTAGTCGTATGACATATATTTATTTTTTGAAAACGAAAGATGAGGCATTAAAGTGTTTTCAACAGTATAAAGCAGAGGTTGAGAATCAACTAAATCGCAGCATTAAGATCTTGAGAAGTGATAATGGGACAGAATTCTGCAACAGTAAGTTTGACGATTTTTTGAGGTTGCATGGGATAGTACATCACAAAACAAACCCATACACACCCGAGCAGAACGGTCTCTCAGAAAGATTCAACCGGACTATCGTTGAGAAAGCTAAGTGTCTACTGTTTGATGCAGGTCTCGAGAAAAGATTTTGGGCAGAGGCGGCACACACTGCAGTATACTTACAGAACAGGACTGTGACCACATCATTGAATTATAAAACTCCCTTCGAAATATGGACAGGCAGAAAGCCTGATGTAAGTCATTTACGTGTTTTCGGTAGTACAGTCATGGTACATGTGCCGAAACAAAAGAGATTAAAGTGGGACAGAAAGTCTGAAAAATGTATCCTTGTTGGCTATTCCAATGATGTCAAAGGGTACAGGATTTACAACCCGAAGTCTAATGTCATCACTACCAGTCGAGATGTCGTAGTACTGGAGAAGATAGAGACAGAGAATGTTCTGGAGGTACAGGAAAATTGTTCAGATGAGGTGAATGTAGTTCCAGTGGGGGAAGAAGATTTGACACTTCAGGAAGATTCACTTGAACAAACAGAGATCTCGAACATAGATGACAGTGGTGAACTGTATGTACCTAATGAAAGAGATTACATTACATTAGATAGCTCTGAGTCTAGTACAACAGACAGTGAAGACTCCATTGTATTCAATGATGCCGCCATATCAAGTAGTCCTCGGCAAAGACAGCAGCCAGACAGATATGGATTTGCAACTACTTGTATGGAAGATGACAACATGTACACGGATGAGATATCGTTACAAGAAGCCTTAGAAGGTCCTGAGAAAGCACAGTGGTTAGAGGCAGTGCAGGATGAGTTACAGTCGTTCGAGAAAAATAATGCATGGGAACTCGTAGATGTACCAAAAGATGGTACTATAGTGCAGTGCAAGTGGGTTTTACGAAAAAAGTATGATAGTGAAAACAATGTGCGTTATCGTGCTCGTCTAGTCGCAAAGGGCTTCACCCAAAAACATGGTGTAGATTATACAGAAACATTTTCGCCTGTAGTGAGACATACAACTCTTAGACTATTATTTGCATTGTCTGTAAAGTTAGATTTAGATGTAAACCACTTAGATGTAAAGACTGCGTTCTTAAATGGTGATTTAGAAGAAACCATTTATATGAAAGTGCCAGATTGTTATAATAGTAGTAGTCCAGGTTCTAAAGTATTGAAACTTAAAAAGGCCATTTATGGACTTAAACAGGCCTCTAGAGCTTGGAATAAAAAGGTTGATAATTGTTTGATCAGTAATGGTTACAAAAGGTCAAAAATAGAGCCATGTATGTATATAAAGAATGTTAACAAATGTAAGACCATTGTAACAGTCTATGTCGATGATTTCTTTATATTTTCCAATGATAAAATTGAAACCAAGAACTTGAAACAGATTTTATCTAATAAGTTTAGCATTAAGGACTTAGGTGAAGTTAAACAATGTCTTGGAATGAATGTAACCTTCAATAAAGATAAAGGATATGTTACTTTGAGTCAGGAAACATATATTGATCAACTTTTGAGTAAATTTAATTTAAGTGAATGTAAGACTGTTGATACTCCGATGGAAGTCAAACTAAATATAACCAAAGATCAAGTAGGTGTAAATAGTCATGTGCCCTATCAACAATTAATTGGTAGTTTGATGTACCTGTCAGTCTTAACTAGGCCAGATATTAGTTACTCTATAAGTTTTTTAAGTCAATTTAATAATTGTCACACAAAAGAGCATTGGGAATATGCAAAAAGAGTACTGAAATATCTAAAACGAACTAAATGTTATGGAATAAAATATTGTAAAGATGGTAATTCAGAAATAACAGGCTATGTAGATGCTGATTGGGCCTCTAACTCTGTAGATAGGAGATCATATACTGGAGTGTGTTTTTTATTATCTAATGGTGTCATATCATGGGAATGTAGAAAACAGAAATGTGTAGCTCTCTCTAGCACTGAATCAGAGTACATTGGTCTATCTGAGGCATGTAGAGAAGCATTGTATCTAAAGGGATTACAATATGAAATAACCAATAAGATGTACACAATAAGCCTATTCAATGATAACCAAGGTGCTCAGAAGCTATGTGCAAACCCAGTCTTTCACAAACGTACAAAGCATATTGATGTGAAGTATCATTTTTGTCGTGATCTAGTAAAAGATAAAATTGTTAAAGTTTTGTATTTGCCAACAGCTGATATGCCAGCTGACATTTTAACTAAAAGTTTATGTTCAGCAAAACATTACAAATTTATGTTGCTTCTAGGCATAGTTTGCATAGAATAATTTTGTTTAATATTGTTTAGTGAATATTGCGATAAGTGGGGGTGTTATTTTATGTATATTTTGTATCGACAATATCACTCATAATGTCAAACTAGTAGCGACATCTACCATAAAGTATGCAATGTTATATTATTATGTTTGTTCAATAAAAAAGTTAGTTCTTGTCTGTGACTCGAGTGTTTCATTATTAGAGTAACTTTATAACATAAGTATTTTAATATTGATTAATTAAGTAAAATCAGTTAACAATGCATGTGATGTCTATCAATGAAATTTTGCATTTAGCTTTAATACCTATATTACAAAATGTTTCATATATTAGCATTAATTTAGTGTAAAAATTGTGGTGGACCTTATCAATAAATAAATAAAATATTTAGGGGTAAGCTGTACCAAGTGTTTACATTTTTCTTGCTGTAAAGTAGTCTCTACCTATTTACAATTAGCTTAACTTTTAGCTTTTAACAAATTTCAGCTTAATTAATTTTGCCGTTTAGGCGTAAGGTAACAAAAACACATCCATATTTTCGCATTTATTATATTACATTTACATTAATAAAACTGATTACTTTGACATATTAATAATAATAAACCATTTTAAATATGATGTCTTATAACACACTTCTCCTTACAAATTATCCCTGACATTAATAAAACTGCGTGCTCTATAAGACTGGATATTATTCACTTATATGATTTGATTATCGACAGGTGAAACTCGTCAAACCTATCCTATGGGAACCTGCTTATAATAACACGCTTGTAATATCAACCCATCAAATACTGCATGTAAACTCGACGACAATGTTACATATTACGCAAAAAATGTTGCAAAATGATGTATGGGGCTCTGGAAGTTGCGTCGGCGTTCAGAAATGGTCACACTTTAAGAGGTGTAAAGTTTGTATCACATACAAGGCAAACAAGTAGTACATCTAATGAAGTGAACAGTTTTTGTACTTGTAAGGTAAGGTACCTCTGCAAATGGGTTACCTGCATGAAATTTAATAAATGGTACAATTTTGTTTGTTGTTTTGCTCTTTCACGGATAATGAAGAGTTCCGACTGCCATTAAGTACGGTATGTAAATACCTGGCAGATCTCAGAACACATAGGGTACATTTTATCCTGATTTTCTTATGGGATCTTGAATTACATAAAACCGTTGGACGCAGAAATTATAGATAGATAGATACATACAACATTTTACATAAGAACACTTTGTATAATACTTTACAATTAATACTTTTAACCAAAAAATCAGACCAGTAACGTAATCATAAAGTCATTACCAATCAGTACAATAGGTCTCACTGCAAATATGACACAACCAAGACTAGTAGTATGGCAAGACAACGACTCGGTATCCAGTCTTAAATCATCACTTGCACTTAACAAGGTCCGCAAAAAACTGCAGTGCAATTACGCACTCCGCAGACCCTTACATTATCCGACCACTCGCTCATTATACGATAAATAATCGCAATTAATATTCCACTGGGCGGCCATACTGCGTATCGCGGTAGCATCGTGCCCCGCCCTCGTCGTATTAGAATAATATTAATTCCAGCCTTGGCTCGTAATCCGATGACCTTATACTCGATTGTCGATCTTAACTTGTTTACTTTAAGCGCTAATAAAAGTTAAAAGGTCTGTGTCCAAAAAATATAAATTTATTATTTAAAAGTATTGGACACGTATTTTTTGCTACATTTTGATAGATTCTCAAAAGCTTTTATTACAAGTTGACAGCGCTGAAAAAACGGGCGATTTTTATAGATTTAATAAATGAGTTAAATATAACGTACTAAAGTTATAGAGGTGTCACAGTGTTCAAAATTTCAGACCAAGTGGTGACGTAGTGTATCCCCCAAAACTTAAAAGCTTTATAGATCTCAGATATTTTGAATTTTATATGATGATGATCGTTTCTCTGATTTGTAATATTTTTAAAGCGTTTCTCAATACAACTAGGTACTTGTGGTATCAATTAAGAGTGTTGTCTGTCATAACAGACTAAACTTTAGCAGCTCTCTTTATAAAAATGGACGACAAGCGTTATAGAGGTATTTAAATGATACATAAATATTATACAATTTTTATTTTTATATGATCACGAATATTAAACTTATTGCTAATACGACCGGTTTTTCTATAATCATTAAACTTAACTGCTATTTAATAAAAGTGCTAAATAATATAGCTTATTGCTCTACAATATTGGAATTACATCGGTCAATAACATTATAAAAGACATAAAAATATAATTTAGAGTTAAAAACGTTTTTACTATGCGCGTCGTTGTGTTAAAGTCGATGTCACACAGAAGTGGGTGCGATCCGGACGATTTTTTTGTAATATTCGAATTCCCGCGTAGCGAAATTCATAGCGGAAGTCTACGTCCTAAATATGAGCCAAATTTCAACTCAATGCGTTCAGAATAGAATAGAATCATTTATTGACCAAACAACAGTAATGTTATTATAGGCATGTCAGGTACATTCCTTAACTCTTAAATTAATGTATAAAATAAACAAAAGTATATAAATAAACAAATATTGACATGTTCATGTTTGAGCTGTGCGTTGATCGATCAGTCAGTCAGTATCCTTTTATATATGTATTTAGATAAAGCGAACAAAAGATCAAAATAGCTTTTTCACGTGTCCCGGCACTGTGTGACATCGGCTTTAATAACTTACGTACATTTGAGCACTGTTACTGCAGCACAGCGACCCAAACTGAGTCTGGCTCAGTTTGGGTTCAGTCGTTTAAAAGTTTTTAGAATTAACAAACACACATACAAATTTTTTATCAATATTATGTACATACAAAAATGTACATACATACATTAATACAAGTAGTATTCTTCTGATCTGTGATTAATACATATACTTAAATTTATTATACTTAATAAGTACCTATTTAACTATTTTCATTTTACGCATCAGGAAATAAATATACCATTGCGGTGTTTTATTAGTACCTACTTACTTGAATTTTATAAGTGGATTAGATAATCATATTATATTTTATACTGAATTATAAATTATATTTATATTTTAATGGTATATTATGAGTAATGCTAGTTTTAAATAAGCTCTTAGTGTTAATAAACTAATATATCTTAATGGAATCTTTGACCTGACATTATAAATCACAATTTGAGTGTCGTTGACCGTGTATTTATAATTTTATTTTGTCTGTTACAGGTTTGTATCTACGGCTAAACTACGCTGCATTTTAATAAGTATGTATGTAAATTTAATAAACAGTAGGAAGGTAGATACAAAAACAATATTTAAGGGCGATGATTTTTATCTAAAATCTAATATACGAGTAATAATATTTTTATTATCATTTTTACACTAGCTGCGCCCAGTGATATTCCCCGCTGTACTGTGTGTAGTCTATGTGTTATTCCAGAGTCTAAGCTACCTCTATACCAAATTTCAGCTCAATCGGGTCAACCGTTTAGGCGTGAAGAAGTAACACACACTCATATACAAACTTTCGCATTCATAATATTAGTGTTATAAACAAACAAACATACAGAACATATTATATAATATAACCTATCCATCATCCAAATTTCAGCCCGATCCGTCCAGCGGTTTAGGCTGTACGTTGATAGATCAGTCAGCCACTCTTTCCTTTTATATATTTAGATAAAAACTAAGACTTTACACTTTTATACTTTTTAACTCTAGTTAAATATCACCTTGTGTGTTTGTTCTAATTTTCTAAAGCGCACTATTATTAGTATTCGTTTTGCGTCCGTCGTACGTGTAGTTTATCCGCTCTCCAGAGGGCGTTGGGGTAATCTCGGATGTAATCAGATTGCTAATGTGACGTTGAATCTATGGCGAGAATTTCTCTAATATATCTATAGACTATTGGTATTTCTATTATACTATCTAATGGAATAGAATGATACCTTATTGCATACCAAAATACAAGAAATAGTTATGAACATAACATGACAAACATCAGTCACTTTTTCCTTTAATATTTAAGACTTTAAGGACCCAGTGAACTTCGTATCATCTACATCTTACTTCTTACTAATATTATAAACGTGAAAGTTTGTAAGATTGTGTGGATGTAAATTTGTTACTCTTTCACGCCTAAACGAGTGGACCGATTGAGCTGAAATTTGGTACAGAGATAGTCCCGGAATAACACAGACTACAGCGGGTAAAACAGCTGGATGCAGCTAGTATTATATATTATCTAGATGTACCCAGCAAATCATCAAACAAATAAATATATTATTGTAAAAATAAACAAAAATTGTGTTGACCAGTGTTATCGCAGTTTGCTAGAAAGACTGGAACTTTTTCTAATGTAAATTAATTTAAACAAACAAAACTGCTTAACTAAAAACAAAACAAAAACTTGACTTTTTGATTAAATTCCATAAATCATACCACACAAGTCGGGGGGTAAAAGAAGCATGATAAACATCAAAGAGGCTCGTATGTTAATGCAAATAGTCCGATAATGTCGTAATATGTCATTTATACGACACTTCTGGCTTCCGTAGAATAGGGGAATCGGTAAGTGACCGATTAATAGACATTTCTGTTTGGGCATAGCACGATTTTTTTTTGTATTCATTAAATTAGCCTTTGACCACGATTTTCCGTGATGTTAAGCAACGATGCTGCCGTAGATCGTAGCAGACTTAACCTAGAAGTCGGGATAAAAACCTTCTTTTGTTTTTTTTTTGACCCAGGAAAAATGCGTTACGCATCATCACCCCACGCCGGGGGCGCGGCGCGGTATGTGGGACTCCCCCGCCAAAGATGGGAGCGGCGGGGATACCCACTAAAAAACCTGGGGGTGTTCCTGCGGGACGCCATAATACCGGGGCAACGGGTACGCCGAAGCACTCATCCGCGGCGGGATAAAACCTTCCTGGCTTCACTTAACATGCCGGAACGCGGTCACAATGACCGCACGGTTTTGTCCAGTAGGTGGTAACTAGCCACGGCCGAAGCCTACTTACCAGTGAAAATAATGAAAAATTAAATTGATTGAATTGTAAAAGATTGATTGGAATTGTTTGACATAATAGTCGTTGTGAAAACAAGTGAAATTTAAAAAAAACTTTTTAAAAACAAGCTTTAATTATTATTACCATCTTGCATCATAAAGTACTCGTCAAGACGAATCAAATGAGCCCAAACTCGATGGAGTTGCGTTGTTTTATGACGGAGTTCCTATGGCCACCTTCCAGCTCCATCATCAGATCAGCTCGATGTCATAAAAATATTGCATTGCCATCCGATTTACACACGCATGCAAATTTTCAGCTCAATTGGAAACCGAGAAGTGGGTCAAATTAAACTTGCGAGATTTGATTACAGACAGACAGATAGACAACAGACAGGTGAAAGTAATTAAAAGCTTGTAAAAAATATACAACCAGCTCTACTTCTTGCACATAAAGGCGCGAAGTGTAAAATTGTCAAAAAATTCAATTGTTTTAAATTTGAAACGTCTTAAAAAATACATAATATAAATACATTATTGGCCAAATTTTTTCACGATGACTATCAAAATTGGTCGTATGATTAATAGCAAATAGATTTTTGCATCAGGTACTCGTATTATAATCACTAATTACGAAAGCGATTGATTGTTACTTTTTATTTAAAAAGAACTTCATACGAGTAAAGGTAGTGTAGATTATTTTATTTTTAGCAATATTGACCGCCTGAGCAGTGATGTGCAAACATTACTGTGCTCCGGTAGGAGGGCACTGTAGCTAGTGAAATTACTGGGCTAAAGAGTCTTAACATCTTATGACTCTTGAGTGAGAAGCGTTGGTGCAGTGCTCCTAGAATTTCACATAATTGTGAAATCCTAGGTAACACTGTACTGATTATGGGCAGCCGTTATCTCTTAACATCAGGAGAGCGTCTTGCTCGTCTTCTACTTCATCACATAAAATAAAATAAAAAAAAAATATTACACACCGTTTATTGATTAATACCTTCTTTATCTATCTATCTTTACATTGCATATGCGTAAGATTCACACTTCAAATGGCTTGCTTAATAAAACTGGCTTAACTCAAAATGTAAGTTTTTCCAATCACAAATTTATATTATCTACTTATTTTAGGTTGTATTTATAAAATGAACTAATTTTTGAGTTGTGCCAGTGTTTTACTAAGTGTGCGAAATGTAATGTGGGGTCGTATGGCTTAACATTAACCTAAAAATCGTGCTCATTTGGTTCACTTGCATAAAACAACTGCAAACACTAACAAAAATATTTTAAAATTCACAAACTCATGGGCAGTGTCACCTGTTTAGCGAAAAAATATAAAGGGGAAGTATGGCCCTAATTACCATGTCAAAGGGCGCGATTGGCCGTCCCTCGGGTCCCGAGCTTCGGACCAGAGTGGTCACCCTACTTTATAGCCGAAACACGGTACAAATTGAGTCAGTAGGGGCATGCTTTCTAAGAAAAAGTATGTAAATGTAAAAAAATATTTTTTGTGTTTGTTAAATTTAAACTGTCATTTAATTGATTGGATTTGGCGCCGATTATAATTTTTTAGACCATAATATTTTCTTAAAATTCAATTGTTTTATATTAATTTCATTAAATATAAGATTTTTAAAGGCAATAACGATTTTTATACTTTTAAAACAGTGCGGGGTATGTGCATAAAAAGTCCTCTGAAAAGTAGTCGTTTAGGTGTGAAAGAGTAAAAAACATTTTCATCCCTTCATCTATCTATATGAACTTTCACGTTTATAATACAAGTAGAAGTACGACTAAATTATATTATTATTGTTGTATCTTCTTCTTAATATATAAAAGAAAGAGTGACTGATTGACTGACTGATCTATAAACGCAAGATTGGGTTGAAATTTGGAACATAGATAAGTTTTATGACGTGGTGGTCTACGCTAAGAAAGGATTTTTAGGAAAGCCGCGAGCATAAGCTACACTAGCAATTACAATTAAATTAATTTAAAAGGTGTACATTGATAATGTACAACTTTGTTTCTTAGAACACTGTAATCTATAAATCTCGCTGTCATGAAGACAGAAGATGAGTTACTGATCCATTTTATACCTCCCTTAAAGCATACAATATTCATGGCATTTTTGCGAGTGAAAATTACTTTTTAATTCGCCGACATACGCTCGTCGATTGCGGTGGCATAGCGCCGGACGGAATTTTGTTCGCTTAAAAAAAAAATGTCTATTTAAAAAAGTTGATTAAAATTAGTCTAAATCGGTCTCTAATTATAATTGAGTATAGAATATCAAAGCTTTCTCTTTCCAAATAACGATTTTTCTAATCATTATCTTCGTGATTATCACCATTTTACTGCTGGAGGTCTCCTCACTTCCTAATTCTTCCGCATCTCTGTCTTGCGTTTTGAACAATTTTCACCGACGAAATGTTAAATTTTTTATGCTACAAAGTACATAATATTCATGTGGCCTGTTTTAATTTGTGTTTATTATTTATTATAAAGGTTTGTCTCACATTGTCGTATTCGTTTTTTTTTTTTTTAGATAATATTATGATTTTATTTGTTGTATCGTCGAATTCACTTGCAACCACGGTGAAACCTTCTGCCATTTTGAGATAGTTTAAAAATTCGCCATACCTGTACCAACCCTTCTGAAGGCGAACAGTTAGCAATTTGTAAACGTCTATTATTTAACTAGAAAACAAAGCTAAGCGTCGGTTACCCAGCTTTCGCGAGCAGGCGCCGCCGGCACCGACTTCAAAGGGACTCAACCACACTCCCACCCTACCCCCATCTACCCTGGAGCGTGGATTTAACCAATTCCAGTAACTAAAGTCTGAATTTACCAATTCGTTTAGTGAGAAATCTATAATAGAATGTTTGATTTGATAGATCTGTCTTATGCACAAAATATTGAATTAAGAGATTGGTGTGTTTGTGAACAGATTTTCTATAGCTTCACATGTTTTCCTTTAGTAAACGTATAAAAATCATAGTATCAACGTTAAAATAAGAACTGCCAGATATTTATTGGGATAGGCATGAATCCTATTTAATGCTCAGTTTTCAGTGTATTAATTTGCAATGAATTTTCTCGTTAAATTTATAATAGAAACAGAAATCTTAGTGCGAAAACTAAAAAAGTCTTTCTCTCTTAGTTAAATCATATTTTTTTATTTAACTCTTCAGTTAAACTGTAGGTTAGTTCCATTACCTATAGTTCAACTTTACCTACTGCATATACTAGTTAATGCCCGAGGCGTCCTGTTCGCAACCGCGTTTGTTCATTGCGGTGCCAACCATGTATTTGGGGTTCAGATCAGTGTGCGCACACCTTTAAATGGATGTGAAGGCGACAATCCTGAAGGCAAGCAAGGGCAAGTTTTACTCGAAACCGAATAAAGAACTTGGATCTTAGAGAAGCGTTAGACGTTGATAATAAGTAAATCGCCTTCATTTAAGCTTGAAATGCAGAACTTTCGGCTTTCTTGTGTAAATATGTGAAAGAACAAGTAATTATCTGTTATAAGTTTTTAATACAAAATCCAGAGCATAAATCGTCAGATATTATCACCAACACAAGTCTTTCGCTGTAGGTGTACCGCAAGGCGCCAACGTACGACCCAATATTTAAACACGCTATATCTTAACGACTATTTAATGCAAAAATCCTCGTCGACGTGTCATATTGGCCATAAACTGCATGCCTCCACCGCCAATTAGTAAGCTGCGGACCGACGCGGTCGTGACGTCGAATACATTGTAGTAATTACCGCTGGTTTGTTAAACCGAGCCCCAATTATGCGCATCTTATGACGTTATTCGCCACTTTGTTGGAAATACATTATAATGAGAGTACGTGCGGTTTTGTGAATCAAAATTTCTACGTAAATAATATCGCATTTAATTTTGTGCCTTGCTGGTTAATACGCTGAAAATACCCTTTGTGATAAGTATTCTAGGAATTATGTTTTGTAATATTGTTCCGAATTCTAATGTATTTGAAGAGTTTTAGCAAGAAAAGGTATTAAGCACACATCAAACTTTTGCATCTTTAATATTATACAGTGAAAATAACTTTTTAGTTATTAATTTTTGTAAATTATACAAACTTGGCGCCCAACGTGGGGCTCAACTTAGAAAATATTATTTGAAGCGGATGTATCAAACAATAGACAATATCATCGCATCAAAACAAGTTAAAACACTTCATGTAACGATCATAAATATAACATTTATGACCCATTCTCCATTCAATCCTAAAGTCAAACATACATCTAAAATCTAAACACCGATTCAAGTATAATGAGAGGCATCAATATTCATACCCTTAGATGGCCACGTGCCGGATAGAACGAGACAAATTTCTTGTGCTACCCTCTCTTTCACACGTTTCGATTTGGGCGTTCTGTAAAATTTAGAAATTCGTAACCACGTTTACGGATATTGTCGTTTTTTGTCGCCCTTCGTTAATGATGACGATGTTGGTGGCCACTGAACTTAACATTCAAACATCTTTAATTTATGATCCGGTTTAAAGAATAGGACATAAAAGTTGCTTTTGTATATGTTTACAGAGTTTATACCTTATTATTTTTTAGCATTATTGTGCAAAGCAGTTAGGTATACCAGCGAATTAATAATTCCTATGTGTTTAGTGTTTCCTCAATGTTACAAGTTACCTAAAAAACAAACTTAACCCAAAAAGTACATGGTTTAGACGTTAAGAAGTAACAAAGACACATCTTAAATTGAAATTATTATTTGAAGTAGGTACGTATGATATTAAAACTTTTGGGTTTAAAAACGAGTTAAAAATTGTCTCTTTACATTTGGACGTAAAAAATACATCCGTTTCAAAATGTACCCCAACAATGACCCCTTTTCTAAAGTCTCAGTGACAATTGCACAACATAATGGGGATTGGGGATAGCTGCATGGAGCTCTTACTTTATTTAGTTAATTAATAAGACCAAATTCAAACAAATCTATGATTGATACACTCAATACTGCGGGAGGGCGGTGTAGGGTTGGCAAATTCCTTTTTTTTATTTGAATTTTGGACAGTTTTAATAAAATACATACAAATTAATTATAAACAGTAGTTTTAATATTATTTTAAACTGATGAAAATGGAAGGTTTCTCAATTCGACCGTATATATTTTTAATGAAAAATTTCTCAATACTCGTTTCTCGAATATAATTATTGTTATTAACTTTTGAATTAGTTCATTGAAAAGTCTTAGACTATAGAAATTAATATTTTGTTAATTATTTTATCGAAGTTTTGGATGGCCTTAAAACACTACACATAATAGATTCCAAAATAAACATTGATCATAAAGTAACAAAATATTCGACGTGGATACGAAAAAAGGACATTCCTAAAACTGTGATTAAAATTCCCATCACATCCCTGAGTCGAGTGGACGGAAGGGTCCCGTTCGATCCCTATTATGTACTCCCACTTGTTTTAATACGAGGGTAGTTTCTATTATTTCACGGGCCCATTTCACGCTGCGGATCTAAAAGTCGTAAGTCACCATATTGCATTGTCGCTTACGTCTTTATTCGTGTGGATTGCTTGTTTTGATATGACATCCACTCGGGCTTCTGCAGGGGTTTGAGATATTAATGATTTGTCATGTTTTTTGGAGGTCAAGTGGTTATGCGATATGACTCTATGAATAATAAGGGTCTGTCATGATAAATACAGAAATGACTAAGTTTCTCGTAATGATTTTTGCTTATACACGAGTTATTGAAATTTCTGAAAGTAAGTCCTTATTTTCTTACACAAAAAGTCATTGAAACTTCTGAAATGGCTTTAAAGGCTTGATTTTACTACATTATGTTTTAAAATATTTATGTACTATTTACATACATACTCGCATGATTTTTGTCTGTTATACAGATGGAACCCTCGACCTTGATAATATAAGATGACAAACAAATCTTTGCCCTTTTGCCTTTTACCCTCTTTTCTTACATTATTTACCAAGCTACCAAGCCGAAAGTTGGTTCGCGAAATTGACCCGCGCTTGGACTTCCGTCAAGAGCCGCCATTACGGTACCCTCATTTCCTGTGTATCCGGGATTTCAGTGCCATTAGGGGCTAAGCCGTTCCGTCTCAAAAATTTGAAGAATACAATAGAATGAAAATGTGGGTCGATTTATTGAAAATGTGTGCGGAGCGTTGGGCGCACGTCCACTCTGGGCGGATGGTGAGCATCAAGTGAGACGCATTTTTAATTAAACGCCGCCGGAAGCCGCCATGTTGCAACGCTTCCGCTGTCGCCATCTTGCGGCTGCCGTTTGACAAATTGGAACGGCAGAGTGACGCGCAATTTTCCCGCCATTGTTCGCTTTTACCGCGCAACAAAATGAAAAGTCGCGTCCTATTTTGTATTTTTTTATTTGGCCGAAATGTTACAGTCGAGTGTGGCGTATTTTTTTTCTATTTTCGCGGGTGTTCGTTTCTGACTATTGAGTTTTGTTGAATTTTGGGAGTGTATGGCTGAAATTGACGTGAAAACATCATTTCAATTTTTATTCGGTGGTTGCAGACGGAATTTTTCATATTTTTCGCAGTATTTTTCAGGCTGTCTAGAATACTAATCCACCATGCATTTTTTATGTTCGAAATAGTCTATCAACCAGACCAGACTTTAGTGCGTATTGTTGCGTACCGCGTTTTCACACTATGAAATTATGTACCTTACGTACCTATCATTAAATTCAGAATAGAATGTTTATTAATTAAGATTTCTCTTAGAAACTCAATTAAGCTCAAAATCTCTTCCAGCCAACCAATGAATGAAAAGCAATTCTCAATCTGAAAGAGATCACTTTTAACGACAAGTGAAATTTTAAAAATACTTTTTAAAAACAAGCTTTAATTATTATTATTATCTTGCATCATAAAGTACTCGTCAAGACGAATCAAATGAGCCCAAACTCGATGGGGTTGCGTTGTTTTATGACAGAGTTTCTTTGGCCACCTTCCAGCTCCATCGTCAGATCAGCTCGATGTCATAAAAATATTGCATTGTCATCCGATTTACACACGCATGCAAATTTTCAGCTTAAATGGAAACCGGGAAGTGGGTCAAATTAAACTTGCAAGATTTGATTACAGACAGACAGACAGACAACAGACAGGTGAAAGTAATATAGAGCTTGTAATAAGACTGAAATTTGTTACCTACACTAAGATGATTATTGTTTGAAAGTATATTTGAAGAGATTTAATAAAGAATTATCCATCTTCATCTTATCAATCGTTCTTATTAGGCCACATAGTTTAGTAGTTTTAGCATAACGAGGTAACAAACATCTAAACACAAACTTTTAACGTAACTGGGACAAATTACAGCAAGTAATAAGCTAGTACTTATTCTAGTAACTAAGAAAGAACAATAGCTGCTTACAAGCCCCGAGCTTCTTAGGCTTTAAGCTCCATACTCCATTGTCATAAAAGTTAGTAAACTAGGAATCAACTAAGTGAGGTAAAGCTTAGCTAGTTAAGCTCTAGGCGTTCTAGATATTAAAAAGTCTAGGTGAGGGAAAATACGAAAAAAATTGTATTATTACCTATTAGTGTTAGTAGGGGCTTCTTAAAAAACTTTTATTATAAACGTGAAAGTTTGCAAGAATGTATGGGTGTTTGGATGTATGTTTGTTACTCTTTCACGCCTAAACGGGTGGACCGATTGAGCTGAAATTTGGTATAGAGATAGCTTAGACAGCTAGCATATTATTATGAAACTAACCTCCATTTTTCGGCTCTGTTACATGAGCCGTGGTCACGTGAGGACTATTCTTATGTAGCGCTTAGATTTTAAGTAGGTGAAGAACGTGCAAGAAACTCAGAGTTTCTTTTTAAACCCCGTATAATCAAATAATTTATTTGTCACAAACATGTTACAGTATGGTGAAACAATAGTCATAGAACAGCATGCGTGGTCAGCTCTATTGACATACAAAATTTATAGCAAAAATGTTAATTCTTAAAATAATCATAATTACAATCCATAAAAACTGTATTTCGAAGAAAAGATAAGTCATTTCGCACAAACAAAAAACCTAAATCAATCAAACAGAAAACTCTCGAATTTAAAATCACTCGGAAAACCCAACAAATAGTAATTGTACAGAACAATTCTAAATAGTAACGTTTATATGGGGCGCTCATTAAAGCGGCGGTGAGATCAAAGGAGTCCGAAATACGCCGCGCAGACCTACGATGTCGTAGATATGTACGGGATTTGAAGAATCGATGAAATGTTGAATTAGAAAATATTTTCATATGAAAATGATATATTTTTCACATTCAGTCTAACATTCAGCTTTTAATCCGAAGCCTTGGGCTCAAATCTCAGTTTGTGTTTGCGTCTGGGCGTTAGCTTTTGACATAAAACAAGTGAAATTTAAAAAAAACTTTTAAAACAAGCTTTTATTATTATTACCAAATACTCGTCAAAATGAATCAAACTCCTTGGGTTGTGTCATGTAATTACGAAGTTCTTATGGCCACCTTCCTGCTCCATCATCAGATCAGCTCCATGTCATAAGAATATTGCATTGTCATCCGACTTATACCTGCATGCCAAATTTCAGCTCAATCAGAAATCGGGAAGTGGATCAAATTAAACTTCCAAGATTTAATTACAGACAGACCGACAGACAGACATCAGACAGGTGAAAGTAAATAAAAGCTTGTAATAATTGTGCAATCTCTATGCCTATGCATAATTTAACACTATCCATTTTACTAATTAAATTCCCTTAAGTTTCTTATAACAACCAACCCCACTTTGCGCAAATTTTCTCGGAATTTTTCAAATGAAACAAAATGTTAAAAAAACACTTTTTGCATGAGAATTTGACACTGCGCAAAACTTGTGCGAAATGTGCGAAAAAAAACGACTTTAATACATGTTCTTTTGATTTTGTCATTTGGTTGCTTTGATATTTTACTCTTTTTCTTAATTCTGTAAATACTTAATTAATGCAATAGTTATTTTCGTTAAATTAAATACAATAGTTACTACAGCTTGTTTATTTATTTGGACAGCAAACAAACTAATCTAGATCAAATACGTTAGAATCATATTTGCGTGCGATATTAATGAACACGGATATAATTTAGTTTGCTAAAGGAATTATTAGATTAGCAAACATTGGCTGGTATTGATAGAATAGTCGATACTAGCTGTGATTTTAATTTATTGTTTACTATGTTGTAGGGTTACCAAACGATCTGAGTTATCCGGATAAATAAACAATCTTTTAAAAATATTATTTTATTTTGTAAGACCATACATAAATGCATCATATTTAGTCGCTCACAAACAAAAATATATAAAAGCATAGGTATACGGAAATATAAAAAAGGTTCCACGCGCAACCCCTTGAGCTTTTAATTCAAAGGTAGATGATACTTATATAATACTATAGAAAATAGGTAAGTAATGGAAACTACTAAACAAGGCCATGGTTGTACATTTTAAATGGAAGGTAAACGTGGAAAGAAGTGAAAGTCGTCTCTAGTCTGCAGGATTTGCCATCACTCTTCGAAAAACACTCTGCCAGGTTGTTCTATCCGTCGCTGATCTGATATGCCTACTAGACACGACCTTCATGAAGATATAGGTATAAGAAGAAACGTGGAAATAAACACATTTTTGTAAAAATCATTGTCAACATTAGCCTTTATAAAGGTTTAAGTTCCCTAAAATATTGTTAAATGAAAGGTTTGGAAATTTAAAAAAATATTTTCTTTATATTTTACGATCTGCGGTGGCAAGTGGTAACCCTAACTGTATCCAAATATTTCAGTGATGGAAGAGAATTTATATTAAAAATTCCAGCATTTTATTCGCAGCTCTGTAATTTTTACATGATCGTATATTGAATATTATGTCTCTCGTTTTTTTGGAATTCAAAATCTGGTGACGAGTGTAAATATGTATGTGTAAAATTGTGTAAACTTTAGCGAATCTGAAAATTAAAATAGAACTGAATATAACAAGTGAATTAAATTAAAAATTTAAAAAACCCCCAACGCAATAACGCAACGCATTCAGAATTTGTAACTCGCTTTTTGGTGGCGGCCATGTTGGATTTTGAATTTATAACACCCCGTCGTTTTTGCGTCGGGGGTTAAAAATAAGATTTTTTCAACATTATTAATATGATGTACCTAGTCTGAGTGACTGTTTAGTCTTATTTACTATCTATGCTCAGCAGTTTTAAAAAAAGCTATGAATTTTAGGGTCTAAACAACCCATATATTAAATTTCAGCTCAATCCGGTCATACATGCGCGACGCTATCCTCATGTTAAGAGATAAGCTACCCATAATCAGTACAATGAACAATGCCACCCAGGATTTTTCAAAGTGCATTGAGTCAACGCTTCTTACTCAAGAGTCATAAGATGTTAAGACTCTTTAGCCCAGTTATTTCACTAAATAGGATAGGACAGAATAGTAGGGTTTAGAATATAATGTGTTAGGATCATGTTCCGTCATTCCTTTTTGTTTTATAGAAAATTGTACCAACTATTGTGCCATATTTCTCGTCCTACGGCAGTGGAGCTTCACGTTTCGTCGTCATATCTATAAATTCCTACCACTATCCACCAGTACAAAACAGAATGGTCCACAGAGTTTATGTGACAGTTGACGTGTGCCCGGCATGCCTCATAATGTTAATCGAGACCGCTCTTTGCCCAACTGGGGACTGGGACCATAAAAACGCACTTAAACTTGTAAATGTGGATGGAAAACTGTTTTGATGACTGATCGGAAAGAAAATTAATCCATTTTGGCGTTGTCTTTTCGAGATATAGGAGGGGTTAGATAAGCGCAGTCGCATGTGGCTAACTACAGTAGGTACGTTCATTTTCCCAGAACGACTGTCATCCCAGTAGAATAGAACAAAAATTAACAATATTATGATTAAATTTTGTTTAATTTCTGGAAAAAAATTGAAGCAAAATTCTTCATCAAGAAAATTGTAATTTGTCATAAAATTAACGGTGGTTTTTCGCAGTAAACCCTCAATACGGTTAAAAATAACATAGAAGGACATAACATGCTCATGCATGGTCTTAATTCCCGACTTGTCTCAGTTCAAAAAAGTAGTAAAACCAAACAGATCTGGATCAAGTGTTTTTTCTATATAATTCCAATCCCACGGTCTGGAACATTAACACTTGCATCACTACAGTTTATAACTATTTTATTAACCCATCTCGCTATAAAGCCACCAATTATATCCGATCCATTAATAGAAATATCATAATATACGCGTTAACTAGCTTTGCGCTGGCGACTTCGCTTGAAAAGAATTTCATTTTATGGGCGGATTTATCCCGCCTTCTAGGTTTAGTCTGCTTCCATCTACGGCCGCATCATCGCTGAACATCACGCGAGATCGTAGTAAAGGGCTAACCTTTAATGAATAAAAAAATGACAGCCCCTACGGGACTACACACACTATTATCACTTCCTAAACAAAACGTCACAAATTAAGAAGAAATAGGAAATCTTTTATTATTAATTACATTGATCATTGAATAAGTCTAATGATTATTTAAAAAATATATCACATTAATAAAAAACTTAGAAGTATCACGAACTTTCATTATCATAAAAACCCATAAATACTTCCCTACTGTCAAAGAGCTTAATAATAATAATGTATGCACTTGCCTTAATACCATCAGACGTTGATTGCAACTAATTGCTTCGTTATGTCGAATAATAATGACCAATTAGTAAATGAATCGTTTATAGAGAAAACAAGGTTACGTTTTTCTAATTATAGAATGGAATAAACTGGGCCCGGGAAAGGGACCTTGTGGGACACCATTTTATTTTAAAACAATATTTTGAGTTTTTTAATTGCGTCACTTATTACAATTAGTACACCGCTAAATTCTTAAAATGTTAAGGAGTAACGCTTTTTAAGTCAAAATCTAAAGGTTGGGAATTAAGGTTGAAATGAGTCAGTCAGTCATCAAAAGCCATTTCAATATCTAGATTTCATTAATACCATTTAGTATCTTATGAATGACGTTTTTACTTCTCCCGCCAAGCTCAAAATTATCCGAGTGTTAAAAAGTCCACGTCCCGTCTTTTATAACCAACCTATAAAACGCAAGAGGTCGTAATATCGTCCGGTTGAGAGACACAACTTTAAACTTTGTTTGAATCTAGGACAAATTGCTCTATTTGTGAGTTTTAATGGTCATAAATCTAGAAAAGCATACGGAAAACGGCGAGGCGTTTAGTTATGATTTTTGAGTTATGAGCGCCGGGGTTTCTTAACATCTTATGCATTCTTTATGTCTGTCATCTCCGCTAAATTGGTTATTCATTTGGCTTTCCAGAACTCATTAAAATTCTCTTTAAATGTTAGAACTGTGGAGTCAGCTATCGCAAAAGAAGTTATTTAATATTTTAAAATGTCTTCATGCGTTTACTTTTCTTTGCGTTCTTTCTACTGACATCATAATCACGATGATTACTTTGTCTTGTTGGTTTAAATAATTTATCATCTTACTAATATGTATTATAAACGTGAAAGTTTGTAAGAATGTAAGGGTGTATGGATGTCTGGATGTATGTTTGTTACTCTTTCACGCCTTAACGGGTGTACCGATTGAGCTGAAATTTGGTACAGAGATAGCTTAGACCCTGGAATAACACATATGCGATACAGTAAGCGGGTAAAACCGCTAGGCGCAGCTTGTAAACAGTGTACAGATTGTGCATAAACCTCATCCAATAGCACCTCGTTACCACGATTTATTAAAGTCGTCATAATAATCGGTAGTGCGAAGACCGGTACTGTCCACACGTTTTATTTTTACAAATAGTCCGGCATTTATATATCATTCGCTAGAACAGATTCCGCGGCGTCGTTTGGTGCCATCAATTTCCTACTTTGACGGTTTTATGCATATTTAAAAATTTGCTTTGAAGCACCACTCTGTAGATTTATGTTAGATACGGGACACACTGTTGTTCAGTTTGCCTAATTAGCATTCTCGACACGTTCAACTAAAAACGTTTTTTAGAAAAATGTTGTTTTTATTAATGTTTTTTTTATATCTATCATTCTTCACCGTGTTTCCTAATTTAAGTTTCCTAATTCGTTCTTTACTAAGCTCTGTTGTTGACTCTTCATGTATTTATTCATGTCCTACATTCCTTGCTACTAATATTTATTGAAGGTCTTTTTTTGGTTTGAATTAAATTAGTCTTAGTTATGTGTTTCATCTAGGAATTCTATTTTGACCAAAGCTTTAGACTTTAATTCTAGTATATTTAACTTAAAGGTTTATTGTTAAAACCACATTTATTAGTAGGTACCATGTTATTTTAGCCCCAATAACTAGTTACACTAACATCAAAATTGATGAAAACACACGCAAACAACTGTTCAGACATTTAGCTGCGAATAAAAGCAGTACAATGTTCAAAGCTTACACGGTCGATTTGAGAGCTGTCATATGCACCGGTTGTATTGCTACGATGACAACTTGCCAACTACTAGCGGATGTATAGATCATCAGCTTCGGTTAGATTACTGGGATGAATTGAATGTGACTGAGAATATATTGAGACAAAACTAGTAAGATAAATATACTAAATATTGAAACCAAAAGAAATATACCTCTACAATATTACTTACAGTAGGCAACTAGTTTTACAATAAAAAGTACGCCCGTTCCGAAATTACTAGTTCTTTTGTAAGTTCGCACTCCAAACTACACTTATAATATGTACATCCCAAATTATACGATTCACTGTTGTCCAAAAGAGACCATTTTGTACTGCAACATCTTTGTATACCTTAAATTTTATGTAATGTAGTGTTTCGATTAAGAGTTGTCTATCTTTCAAATATTAGCTATCCTTCAATTGTTTTTTTCTTCAGTTCAGCAGTTCAGAAATCATACCTAAACACAACATACTTTCGCATTTATAATAAGTAGAAAGTAGTTAAAGAAAATCAAAACATTTTAAAGAATTTTTGGTTCCCAATTTCCAATATTGCAAAACAAATAACCCGTGTGTCAGAACCACGCCAACCATTTGGAAATTTGTGATTTATTTAAAGGCGACACAATTTGGCAATGCCGAATGAATAGCTTATTTCCAACCATTCTAACAATCACACGAACTTTATGTGGGCGTTCAACAATGATTTAACGCTTTTAATATTTTTATGACCATTATGGCTTCCATAATACGTATTGTAATAAATAAACGGAACGGGTTCAAAGAGACGTTTCTCTACGAAAAATTCGTAAATTTCCAGGAGTTTTTTTTGTTAATTTCGAGGAATATTTCTGTTGATTTCGAGGAAGTGGGAAATCATATTGTGACAACAAAATTAAGAAATTCTGACAAGAAAATGTTTAATGTTTAGCGGTGAATGAGCTTATTTATGCATACGTCCAAAACGTATGCATAAGGTTCATATTTGGCCTTCGCAAATATGACCATGTTTCCGAATTTCGTTCCAAACTCAAGTGGCTTCCTATACGTCGTTGCCGGGATGCTCATTATCTATATTTTCTGTATAATATTCTGTTCAACCCTGTTTCTCCACGCTATCTTCAAGAGCGTTTTCATTTTCTTCAAGCTTCTCACTCCCTTTCTCTGAGGTCGTCATTGAACCGGGTGCTAACTTTTCCGGAACACAAGACTTCTTTCTATAATAAGTCTTTTACAGTTAAGGCCATCCGGCTATGGAATGCCTTACCTGTAGAAATTAGAAGCGCTCCTACTTTAAATATATTCAAGTCCCGTGTTCTAGCTTATTATCTATCGTTATAACTTCAGCTGTTTTCTTCATTTAAGTATTCATCTATCTCATAATAATTTCATTTTTGTACTCCAATCTACCTTGTTTTTCTGTTATTAATATCTACATGACTATTAAGCTCATATAATATTATGTATATAAGGTATTATGTGTATGTATATTATATTATATTATTATTATAAGTATGTATATTATTATTGTATATTATATTATTATGTTTATAATATATGATAAGTATTTAAACACTGTCTTTGTAATATACTGTATAATTATTATTTTATCTCACCACAAACCCATGTGAATAGCAATATTCTCCTCTCCCTGCACGGTTGTCTGGAAGAGATCGCTTTTAGCGATAAGACCGCCAATTGTAACACATAGATTATAATATTGTGTTTTATTTTTAAGTTTATTTCTGTATATTTTCTGTGTTCCAATAAAGAGTTATCTATCTATCTATCTATCTATCTATCTATCTATTTACACCAAGATTTAAATAAAAGTAATCTGTGAAAGGTTTCTTATTTTGCTACTTAGGTATGTAATTTTGAACTTAAAGTGGTTATTTCTAAAATTTTCTTCTAATTATCTTATCATTATCCATAGCCCTCTACATCCCACTGCTGGGCATAGGTCTCCCTCATATTATGCCACTCGACCTTGTTCTGTGCCAATCTGGTCCACGATTGGCCCTCTACTTTCACCTTATTATCCATCCATCCATCTAGCTGACGAAATTCATCCAGCAGCTGCAAATTAGGGTTTATACTCCAACAGAACCTCTTCAATTACAAGTGTAAATAAGATTATTTACACTTGTAATTGTAATGATCTAGGTTTCAACAAGAGACTAAATGCCTATTGAATAAGTACAGCGACTGTGATAGGTCAGTGTTAGCGCTTATCATCAGGCGATTGTAGAGGTCGGCTCGTTTATCTACTTTAACGTGGAGAAATTCTACGTCATAGAACCTGTCTGTCCAAATTTCAACCCAATCCGTTCTGTGGTTGAGCTGTGCGTTGAAAGTCAGTCAGTCACTTTCTTTTTATAATTTAGATTGTCAGTGGTTCGTAAGTCCGACTTAAATTTGGAGGCTCTGCGTTCACATTTCTGGATTAGAAATTTAATTCGCCTGGACGCTACCGTGTTATATACCTTAGTAGGCACGCAAAATGATCTCCGCTTTCCACGTACATAATTGAAAAATGTCGCGGAAAACAAAAATGACATTGTTCGCATCGCAATTTTTCCCGATCAATCGAGCGAAACTCGTTAAGTTGGCAACTCTAACGAACAAATAGTACTAGAATCGTGTTTACCCTGAGAATACAGCCGTGACGCAATTTGTAACACCCCCACAGGGAGGGGGTGGACTTCAAAGGGCTCGCCGACAAAGCGCTAAATAAGATGAAAAAAAAAAACAAAAACGACAATGGACGGAAAATCGGGGTCTTTGGATTTTCGCGATTCTTTTAGTTTTCCCGAAATTGCGTTTGCTATGTGGGAGATATTCCACATATTTGACTTGGTTTTGGCGATTTTTCCCAACGTAGCAAGTCTGAAAATTTCGTGGCACGTATTCAGAATATTCAATTTTGTATAATGTACTTGAATTTCAATTCGAAATCGCAAAGTTGCAAAGTTTTCCGGGAAATATAACGTGCGATTCTCTGCTCTTCCTAACTGTAATATTTAATAGTATCTAGATTTTATTAGTGTTTTATTTTTAGAAAGAAAACCATGCAAAACCTTTCGGAAAAATTAAATTAGGATAACAGCGATTATATCTACGCTATTTAGTGGAAACAGATAACCACAGTAGTTATGTGAAACATTTTCGGCTAAATTAGATTAGGACAAAAGAAATTATGCGAACGAAAAAAAAAACAAAACATAATATCTTTACAAACATTACATCGATAAAGCACAAGTATTTTCAAGTATCATTACAAGATTACCGATGTTATCGAGTTATCAGTTAATCCGACTCACCTAACACCTAAATTTAAACTTTATCCATTCGTAATAAAGCCCTAAGTGGAGATAAGACCTTTCGTCAAACATGCGGTGTTTAAAGTGCAATTGATGAAACAATCGGTTTTGTCATTGTTTTATATTAATGAATTCTTGTATTGAGTCTTAATTCGTCATATGTTCTGTTAAAAATCTTGCTAATCCAATATTATTAAAGTGAAAAATTGTATGGATGTTTGTTACTCTTTGACGTTTACGGTTGGATTAATTGAGATGAAACTTGGTATTTAGGTAAGCTTACCTACATCCTGGAATAACACAGACGAGTAAAACCGTTGGATAGTATAAACATAAAGATGTGACTCATCTATCAACGCACAACTCAAACCACTGAACGGATTTAGATCAAATTTAACACATAAATTCATAATATTGTGACGTAAACATTTGCTAAGAGAAGACTGAAGTGATTAACGAAAGTTAAAGCATGCCATGCATAAGGAAGTATGCATGAGGAAGTTGAGGCATTGCCTCAATCTTAAACTAGTCTATACTTAAGTATAGTAATTTTCAAGACCAAAATTTTGAAAGAGAGCGAAGTTTACTCTCTCTTTCAAAACAAACTTCATGTGTCAAAATACCAATTACTGCTCAGGTCATACACATATTTTAAATAAAAAAATATTAGTTCAAAAATATTAAATTTATGTCTGTCTTAAATAGGTCAAAGATTAAACACAGTCCAGCTAAAGTTCAGACCTAATAATTTTTAACCTTACATCACGTAACTTAAATAACACTTTATACTTAAAATTATACTAAAGTTCTTAGACCCCAACTTAGCATAAAAAACCTCATAAAATGTAAAAAAAATGTATAATTACTTACGTCAAAATAATAAATTGTACCCAAACAGACAGGCAGACCGTTTTGTTATATCATAATATAACCTCATGTTTATCTGGTGGGTAATCTATTCGGTTAAAACTTGACTTTTATAGTTCAACTATGTTAATTAGAATATTATTATAAAATTCGTGCTCACCTGGCCAAATACATGTTATTTAATTTGGAGATTTGGGTGTTTGTGCAGCGAAATGTAGTAAATAGATTGCATATTATATGTATAATACTAGCTGCGCCCAGCAGTTTAACTCGCTGTACTGTAGCCTATGTGTATATCTCTATACCAAATATCAGCTCAATCGGTCCACCCGTTTAGGCGTGAAAGAGTAAGAAACATACATCCAGACATCCATACCTACATATAGTAAGATAGTTAACTTTACCATGTAATTCGGGACAGCAGCGAAACTTTCCTATCTAAAAAGGTCATCGATAGGTTTGCCAATATTAATATGCGAAAATAGAAAGAAAGAAAAATATTTGGTAGATTAATAGACACAAAAATAAAGCACAAAAATATACAACAAAAAAAGCTTTATATTCATTATAGGTTAGCCTTTGACCACGATCTCGCGTAGCGGCCGTTGTTAGTAGCAGACTAAACTTAGAAGGCGGGATAAATCCCTCCTTTAAAAAAAACACAATATAAAGAGACAAAGACATCGACAAAAACTAGTGTTAAAATAAGCAATAACGTAAAGGATGTGAGCAAATTATAGTTGGATATTAATTTAAATTGGCAAATTAATTGTATTTGTTTTGAATATTAATTTGAGCTTCGACATTAACAAGTGAATTAAATTAAAAATTTAAAAAAACCCCCAACGCAATACGTAATTCAAATTTTTTTGATGGCGGCCATCTTGGATTTTAAATTTTATATAGTGGGCTGTATTCTACTCGTTAAGCCCTTTCATTTGATACCCATATTGAGGGGGTCGTGGAAGAAAAAAGTAATCCGCCATTTTGTAGCGGCGGCCATCTTGGACCGATTTTCACCAAACATGGCTAAGAACACTCTCGACTAACTCTACTTTCAAACAAAAAAAACTAAATCAAAATCCGTTCATCCGTTTGGGCGCTACGATGCCACAGACAGACACATACACACACACACACACACACACACACACAGACAGACAGACAGACACGTCAAACTTATAACACCCCGTCGTTTTTGCGTCGGGGGTTAAAAACTACTTACCTAGCTAGCAACCCGTGGTTTCACCTAATAAAAAGTTTACTTTTAGCCTAATAAGATTTATCGTAATAAGATTTATCCTAATAATTTTACAAATATCTAGGATTGTAGAATTAGTTATTATACATAAACTAACAGCGCGCTACGGTTTTGCCCGTCAAATAGTTGCCTTGGTGTTTTTCCCGGATCTAATCTACATACCAAATTTAATAATTTTCTGTGGGTAAAACTTATGGGTAGATAGACCTTATATTTATTGTACGAAGGCATATTTTTTGCAAATATAGATATGTACCTATATTATTTACGTTTTCTTAAGGTTTAGGTACAGCTAAAGGATATTTATTAATTAATTATTTATTTATTAATTTAATAGATTGCTTTTCGTTTGGAGCAGCTTTTCAAAAAGGTTAACGAGATGACGGGATTCACGAACATTATAAGTTCACAGTTCTCAGTAGTTTGTTTTTCGGCGCATAGACATTACTCATTCCATCCATTTTTAATCACCTAATGCGTAGCTTTATTAGCTCATCCCGGCACCCACATAAATCTTTGCAATTATCAAATTCTCAGTCTCGTCTCATCTGCATACAGACTCACACACGCAAAAACGAGTACGCACGCGCGGCGGCGAGATCAAAGAGAACGCGACCCCTTTGTACGTGCCGACGACGCGTGCTGTCTTTTTCCACTCCCTACGTATCTTCGTAAGATTGTGCGCGAGTGAAAGAGACAAGTGTACAACTGATTATGTAGCTTGCAATGTGAATATTTCACCTCGTTATCGAGTCTTGTTTGTGTTAGATAGTGCTGGGAATTAGCGGTGTCGATGTTTTTTGTCGATTGACAGATGAGGTCTTTGTTTCGATGTAACGTTTTATGTGATTGATTAATTGAGAGGAAAATTGTTAATGTTTAACCTGTCATTGTTATAGTGTATTGTTTTAAGAGTTACAAGTGTTTATTTTTTATGACTTTTTTATAAATGACTGACGTTAATTAAAAGTAAAACTATTTATTGGTTACGATTTTGTTCTAGCACGTTTTTGTCTAAATGTTCCCACATATTATGTTACAAATACATATGTATAGCTGTGTATTAGTCTTTACGGCAGTTAGACGATAGATACCTTAACAATTAGTATGTTCTATTTTCTGTACGTATCGCGCTTTGTGTAACATTTTGGAAACATGCATCATAGCAATAACCAATGTTATTCGTAATAAATTACGAAATATATTTTACCCTCACCCATTTGAAAATTTTACGTTATTATCATATTACTCCTCATTGAAGATGTTGACTGTTGACCATCAAAGATTTTTGTCCGTAGTAGACTATTAATAAAATATTGGACACGTATTTTGACAATGTCAACATCCCTATTGACAACGCATGTTTCTGGTCAGCGATATCGATAAAATAATCGACTGCTATCGATATCCAGCATGTCGCATCCCTATTATCTGGTAGAGCACAGTGGCAACACAAGAATCTTCCGATATCGACGCTAGTAATTAAAATAGACTTATTGCGCCTGTTGTACGCCGTATTTATTAACAGGGTTGTCTATTAGTAGTTATAAGTTATTAGTAATACTATTAGTGTTGACTATATCCGCCTTTAACTTCTTGTTGTTTATGAGTTTGATACAAAGTCTTAGTCATGATACTTGGGACTTATAACTTAGGTATGCTTGTAATAGATAGGTATACATACATTTTTAATTTGTTATGTAGGTATGTGATTTTTCAAAAATATAATATATTTTTAAATATCGGGCCAGTTTAAAAATGCGTGAGAAAATCTTAGTCTTTTACTGCAAGGCGTTGTCGAGTAGATTTTTTTTATTTATTACTATTTTGTTGCAAAATGTAATTAGCTTCTGTCTCATTTTAATTAATGAGAATGTTTGAATGGGCTTGGTTAATATGAGATATTGATTACCTACTATTGTTTAGAAATATTTTTTCCATATTACCACCGGCCACCGTGACATACCCACCGACTGGCTAATTTCCAGCAGTGGACTAAAGTAGCCTGATGATGATCATGTTGAAAATAGAACATCGTTAAACAATCAAGTCATACTACATTAATTTTCGTGACAGCCCTAACTACACGTGTGTGCGTATCAACCTTTTTTCACCTTCCTATGGGAAATAGAAGTGGTAACGTGAGAACCTGACATAGATGCCATGGGTGTCCATAATTATAGCCAATAAATAGCCATTGGCATGCGCACTTAGGCTCGCCATTGCTGTCTTAACGAACTTAGTTTAGGTATGATTTCCATTTAGGATTTCTCCTTTTTAGATGTATATTAATAGTGGCTAATTTTACTATTGAATTTGAACTATGTAAAACTTTGTACTATGGTAGGCTTCGGCCGTGGCTAGTTAAATATATCTTAGTGGACAAAACTATGTCGCCAAGCGGTCTTTATGACCGTGTTCCGGCATGATGTTCAGTGAAGCCAGGGAGGGATTTATCCTGCCTTCTAGGTTTAGTCTGCTACCATTTATGGCTGCATAGTGCATAGTTAACATCACGTGATATTGTGGTCAAAGGTTAACTTACAATTAAAATCCGATAAATTACAAACATATCCCCCATTTCTCGAAGTCACCAAAAGTTCATAGTTTCGCCAACTTTTTTTGGAATAACAGACAGATTGTAAAGATAATACTGTATAAAGGTCCTCTTA
Source organism: Hemithea aestivaria (assembly GCA_947507615.1). Taxonomy (NCBI): domain Eukaryota; kingdom Metazoa; phylum Arthropoda; class Insecta; order Lepidoptera; family Geometridae; genus Hemithea; species Hemithea aestivaria. Next base: position 4,451,105 of record OX382348.1, on the reverse strand, counting down.
TTTACTGGAATTAACCCTGAAATGCTGGGGTGGGTCTAACATACCCCTCGGTTCATATTTTACGAGATATCAGGGTTGGCAACACTACAGTAATTTTCTCAGATATGCTTTCTTTTTAGATTTAAAATAATACAAGTTAAAAAAATTAAACCTACTTTTAACACGATTTCTGCACTGACGACATTTAAATTTATATTTAAAAACTGATGAAACTATCTGTGTAAAATTTTGACGATACCACTTGGAAGATATTACCCTGTAAAATATAAAACGAGTTATCTAAATTAGGCAATTCAGGCGTATCGATTAAACGATAAACATGCATTGCAAAAATATTGACCGTTCTTCCTATTTAGCAGTTTAGTGAAGTACGTAGGTTAAAAGAAAAAATCTAGTAGGACAAAAGTAATTCACAAGTAATCTCGAAAACTTCTGGTAGATAACAAAAATAAATACTCGAAAAACGTTAATACGAATAGAAACATAATATAATACTCCTCTAATTAACATTACAAAAATGTCTTTCAAAAGGTTTTCTAGCAACCCTATTTCGAAATGCCATTTTCCACCCGTAACACCGCGCATTACTTTTTCCTTTTGATGTTTAGTCATGTCTAAAGGCAATATCATTTTGTTTATTCCAATTTTGTGCGAGGCGAGGCGGTCTTCATGCGTTCCGATACAATTTTCTAATTAGTAGATTTACACCCTACGCCCTAGGTTATTATGTTGCCCTGGTACTTACGTTTGGATTAGGTTTATTTTAGTTGTACATATAAAATCTGTTTTATTTTATGATAGTTTGAATTATACCTAGTTGTGTATGCGAAATACATTATTACTATTGCATTTATCAAAGTTGCAAATGTTTAAACAATCTGAATTAAAACTATTCGGGTTTAGGTTTTAAAAGCTCACCGTCAAGGAGAAAATTTTATTATAAATTCTTAATCGTGCAAAAAATCAGAAGAATCATTTTTAAAAATCAATCAGTGTATCGCGTGATAAAAAGAACATGCTTACATATTATTTGAAAGCTTAAGCAATAAATTAAAAATATATTTTATTTATACAATAATAATCCACATATAAAAACATCCACACCTAAAAACAATCACACCTAAAACATCCACACCTAAAATCTCAAAATGTGCCTAGATTTATAAAAACCAGAACAAAGATATCACAAACAAATATCCACATCTAAGAACATCCACACCTAAAGACAATTACACCTAAAATATCTAAATGTGTCAACATTTATAAAAATCAGAACGAAGATATCACAAAACCTAACGAGTAAACAAGAAACGAAGCCAGATTGCGACCACGTTATATGAATTGACAACCGGTAGTTAGCTCTCAACCTCAGCTTGTAATTTTCTTGTTAACTTGCTTGAAGGGGTCAAGGAGGATTCCCTTTAATTCGGAATATGAATTTGTTGCATTAATAACAAATACAGTCGTTATAATGCTTTATTTGACGTCGGTTATTGATATGGTTGTTGAATTTTGTATATATTTTTTTTAAATTTTGATATATTAAATACTAGCTTACGCTCGCGGCTTTGTCCGCATGTTAAAATCCTTTCTCAGCGGAGGTCTACATCATAAAACCTATCTTTATTATTGAAATTGACACAAACACATTTCAACCCAATCTGTTCAGTGGTTTGGGCTGTAGGTTGAAAGATCAGTCAGTCATTCAGTCACTCTTTCCTTTTATATATATTTAGATTACACACCTAATAAAATACTAGTTTAATAACTAAAAAAGGGAGTTTTGGCAATCACATAATGTATTTCTACTAAATTAAAGTTTTTTTTTTTTTTTTTTTTTTTTTTTTTATGTGATGAAGTAGAAGACGAGCAAGACGCTCTCCTGATGTTAAGAGATAACGGCTGCCCATAATCAGTACAGTGTTACCTAGGATTTCACAATTATGTGAAATTCTAGGAGCACTGCACCAACGCTTCTTACTCAAGAGTCATAAGATGTTAAGACTCTTTAGCCCAGTAATTTTAGTTGTAATTATAATTAGTTCAAATTTGAATTATGCCAGTTATTTATTAGGTGTTATACCTGGGCAAATCTCACATCTGTGGGTTTTTTTTTTGCGTCTGAGCTTTTTAGACTTTATCAAAGGCTCTAAGCTTCAGTTAAATTATAACCTTAATTATAAGCTTTATGCACTGTTTACCTGTAATTATTTTTCATGTCAACCTTCTGTGAAGGATATGGGTTGAAATATTAGGTTCTTAAAAGCTTTTATTATTAAGCTATGTTGGCTATTTTCTTAGCTAACTGTTAATAATAAATATTTGGACTGAACTGTTTTCTCCAATTAATCTGAAAATTATATTATAAAGGTACAGTTTTAAATATAATGAAAACATAATTTACAAATTTAGCGCTAAAACCGTTTAGTTCTCAAATAACCCTACACCGCTTAAGGTATTTTTCCGAGGCCATTTGCGGAGGGTTTTCGCTAAACAATTCATACATTTATGTTTCCTTTGAAGTGCCGCCCGAGGGCGACACATCAGTTGCAGCCCTACCTGCTTGTTACACGTTGGGAAATTGGATTTTCTATGTGTCGTTATATTATAAATTGCGTTCGAATTTTGAATTTAATGTTTTATAATTGGGCTTATTGACCAGCGACAGCGGTTGTAGGGTTAATTAGGAATCCTTAGTTTTTTATATATTTTTACTAGTACTACTAATGTAGAAAATCCTGAAGGAATTTAGGAAAGAAATAGAATAAAAAAACTCTGTATCACCACAAATATATAGAAAACTTAAAACTAAAACACAATTTCAAAACTTAAGTGTAACAAATGGCAGTCGACTTTTGTTCTGTAGGCTAAAGCTCCACTTCGTAAAAAACTTCGCACGAAACTCATTCAAAAGCTAGATCTTGGCTTTGCTTTAAAGTATAAAAAATCTTTAGCTCCGCTTCTATGTAGATACGATTTACGATACATCGCTATTGGTTCCGTAGTTTTTGCTTGAAAGAGTAACAATCATACACACTCTCATTATTTATATTACACTTATTTAGGATATATTTCGTGCAATAAACTACTATGATTTGATTCTTAGGTTATGTTAAATATTAACCCTGTAACTACTTACAACTGTCACTACTAAACATGAATACAGTCCAATCAAAAACATTAATCAAAACAACCCCTAATTCTTATCAATCAACTAATTACGATCTCAATATCAATAAAAGTAACACTTAAAATGCCACCCCCACGGCGGGGTCAAATTGACCCGGGGTACAACATACCCCATATTTAACCCTTTGACGTGTCGCATGGTATAATTGGCCCTGTGTTTATTAAACGGTGTCTCGGACAGCACTATTTGTCGTGCTTCGTTCCCATGGACGTATTCTGTAAAATGTTACAATCTTGATTCGATATTAAAAGTTTCGATGTTCGAAAGTGTTTGATAGAAAGACTCGGCAGACTTAAACAAGCGCCAGTCATCTAACACTAAATAAATTAATAAGAAGACAGTCGGGGAATAACGACTGTCATCTCAGTACATTTTTTTAAGCGTTAGTTACAAAGATCGGCGCTTGTCTTGGCGCCCAGGTGTCTCACAATTCATAAGTAAATACCTCTACATCATTTTCATCGTCATCGTCATGTTCTTGATATTTTCGAAGTTTTAAGACAAAATTCTCGCATAGTCTCAAAAAAGAAAAAGTAAGTAGTGGTAGCGATAATCGCTTAGATTTGAATAGGCTTTTATTGAAATCAGATATGTAGGTATTTAAAATATATTTTCCAGAATACGCTCCTAAATAGACAATCGATCAACCATCCAGACGACATTTTCTTATAATCGGACTGCAATTATGTTTAACCGTTGGTCGACCCTTTACCATTGTTAATATAGTGTAATAGTCTAGAGTAGGTATCTTGTAATTAGGACTAAGTGATCAATTGTATGGTAATTCTGGGAAGGTTTGAGTCATTTTCTTTAATTTTCCCAAATGAACCATTAAAAGGTTTATATGGACTGTGTGAAAGGATATGCTTGGTAGAATTTTTTTATTTATTTTTATTTCTCTAAATAAAAACGGCATTTCCTAGTTATAGGGCTTTATGTGACAAATATGAAAAAAAATTACAATACAAAACACAATCATAATCGCTTACAATATCTCAACTCTTTAACTATGTGGAATATATCATTCCATTAAAAATACTTTTTCGGGACACCTTATCTCACAAATCTCAGTGTGAGATTTTTTTTTGCTGGACGCTATCGTGTTTCGGAAGGCAAGTAAAACTATGGGCTCCATCAGTTTTCTATAAGCTGTATTACTATAGGTCGTTAAGTCATGTTGGATGGCGACCTGAGATTACATTATACGTACTCGTATATAGGTTATTGGTCACAAATCCTAGAATTTCGTAATTGCTGACTTCACCACCAACTTTAGCAAATTCGATGACATTTGTAAAAAGACGACCACTATAAAACAATTCACAACCAAACCACTTAACCCACTTACAAAAATAATAACTTAAACCTCGATATACCCATTATCTTATTAAAGTAACAAATAACACGTTAACCACTCTTCACTTAAACTTTACACCCGAATTCGCGCCGTAAATTTGCCATTCGCCTTAAATGTGAAAGGGATAAAAATATATAAAATGACGCGTGCGAAAAGGACAGCTTTATATGTTTTATTTTAAGATGACATTCGCGGTTTAAATTTCGATTACGCTCCGGAAATTCTTTTCCTTAAATATGAAAGAGATGGAATTATAGAAATTTGTAAGTGTGAAAGAGAGGGATGCATATTTTATTATAAGTTGACACTCAAGATATGGTGACAGCATTGGATATTGTTAATTTGCAAGGAAATATAATTTTATGGGTGTGAGATAACGAGGAAGGTCGAATTTCTGGGTTTTAAATTTTGTAAAAATATTGAAATAACTAACCGCAAATTAATTTATATGGCTCATTCTCATTTTAGCTCAAATTTGATGGTCACACGGTTATATTTCCTAAACGGTTAAAGAAAGAGACATGCATTTTGTATAGGTGGATAAAACATATATTAAGCTACAAAATAAATAAAGATTGTCAAAATAGACGCAAAAAATAATACTTAAATTTAACATGAAAGGTCAAAAACGGGGCCATTTTTCGTATTCTCATGGTGTCACACTTTCCGTTGCAGTGAAACATTTGGGCACTATTTTAACAAATTTCGGTGTATCTGTATATAACATATACCAAAATTTCCGCAAACAAATACACTTTACGGTATATAATCTAAAAAAGCCTTTCATTATTATTTTGAATTTTAAATGACATAATGCGGCGGTCACACGATTTTAGGTGCTTTAAATTTGCGTAGTTTATCGGCTGCTGTTAAACACAACATCAACAATCCAATACAGAGTACGATTCATTTCAATGATGGCCATGTTCTGCAATCGTAGAAGTAGGATCTAGGACTTATCGAGCCGTGGGAAAAAATAAAATTGCTAAATTTCAATTTATTCATTGGTGTACCGATCACTTGCATGGACAACATTTTTATGCATTGTATTTTAGTTATTTAAGTCAAAGCTAGCTTTTCGAAACGCCAAAATGTGCGAGATAAAGATGTAGTATTTAATTTTATACATTATACCTAAACTTTCCAGAATTTCACCAAAAAGGGATATTTTCGTCACCAGCGTGGCATCACCTTCATAGCGATTTTTACCATGAAGGTGATTTTTAAGCCACGAAAGTGATTTTTTGTATTTTTTTTTCTTTTTAAAGGGCCTTTTTACCAACTAAAAGTACTTTATCTGTTATGTTAGGGTTTTTAATACATACATAGCAAATTTTTGACTAATAAAAAAGTAAAGTGAAAGGTAAAGTAATATCTCAAATTACGCATATTTTCTTCTGTAGTGAGGTTTGTTGTTACGTAGAATGTCGTTTTATTGTATATTTTTGATAGATTTAGTTTTTTAAAAGGGTTTTTTCTTGAAAAATTTGTGAAAAAATAGTGACGGAATCACTTTCGTGGCATCGAAAATTTCAAAACTGTTTTTCTTGGAAATGAAACGTACGATTTAAATCATTTATATAAAATTTTACTCGTGTTATCCAGCTCTATAAAATATTATACATAAACATTACAAATAAGCAATATATAAGAATTGCCATGAAGGTGACGATGAGAATCGATTCCATGAGAATGAGCCATATACCAGCTGCGCCAAACGGTTTTTCCACTGAAAAGTACCTATGAACTTGTTTTTAACCCCCGACGCAAAAACGACGGGGTGTTATAAGTTTGACGTGTCTGTCTGTCTGTCTGTCTGTCTGTGTGTGTGTCTGTCTGTCTGTGGCATCGTAGCTCCCGAACGGATGAACGGATTTTGATTTAGTTTTTTTTGTTTGAAAGTAGGGTTAGTCGAGAGTGTTCTTAGCTATGTTTGGTGGAAATCCGTCCAAGATGGCCGCCGCTACAAAATGGCGGATTACTTTTTTCTCTACGACCCCATCAATATGGGTATCAAATGAAAGGGCTTAACGAGTAGAGTACAACGCACTATAATAAATTTAAAATCCAAGATGGCCGCCACCAAAAAATGGTGATTTACATATTTGCGTTGGGGTTTTTTTAAATTTTTAAATTTAATTCACTTGTTGGATCCAAGCTTCAGCCTATACGTTTTAGTGCATTTTTCCAGCTGTTTAATTACAATTACAATATTATTAGCACATTTTGTAAAATTATCTCTAGATTCGTAAATTTAAATCTTTTAATTTTCTTAAAAAAATCAGTATTTATTAAAAAATTCAAACAAATGGCAAATCTATTTAAATGTGACGTCAATGTACGCCACCCATACTCAACTCAAAAGAGTGTCAAATAAAACAACCTTAACGGAAATTTAACAAGAATTTTTACGATTAGCGACGAAGACAATCCTTTAACAGATTTAAATTTAAACTGTTCCATCGCTGAGCCATTTTCAACCCTTTCGTTTAAGCATAAGATTTATTATTGTATGCAGTGTTAAAAATCTCGTGATATGCGAAAATCATCTTTATGTTCTTAGCTTTAAGGATATAGATGGTATTCAAAGTTGTTACTCCCGATATGGCAATACAATTTGACGCTCGCACTCCTGAAATATTTTACATAGTGAAAGCTTGTACAGTGTAAGTACTCGACAGAGATTAATCTTTGAGGAAAATGTTATTCTAAAAATTGGACAAAGTTAAGACTATGGTAAGGCTGTCCCCACATTTAAAGGAAGTCGGTGGTAAGTGATATAACTACATAGCGATGTTGTTGCCCAATATGGGGACAGCCTAAATAATGGTGTCTTCGCATTTCTCATTCTACTAATATTACTTTAATGCGTAAATATATGTATTTGTTAAAAATTCACGCACAAATAGCTTAACCAATTAAGCTGATATCTGGTATATTTTATGACTAACTGCGTCCAGCGGTTTTACCCGCTGTACAGTAGCCTATATGTTATTCCAAGGTCTTAGCTATCTCTTTACCTAATTTCAGCTCAATTGGTCCACCCGTTTAGTGAAGGAGTAACAAACATACACACTCACAAACTTTCGCCTTTATAATATTACTAGCTTGTGCTCGTGGCTTTGCCCGCGTGGCAAAATCCTTTCTTAGCGTAGAATCTACTTATATTCTAAATTTCAAGTGAATCCGTTTAGCGGTTTGAGCTGTACGTTGATAGATCAGTCTGTCAGTCAGTCAATCAGTCACTCTTTCCTTTTATATATTTAGATTAGTGTGATATAATCCAAATCCTTCGTACTTTGTTTTAATATTAGGTAGGTAATCATAAGGTTTTTTTAACTATTAAATATTTTCACATTTGGTATTTTCTATAAAGACTACGATAAATAAAAATTTCAATAGCCTAGAAGCCTAGAATTTGAAAAACAAATAGGCTTTGCCATACTGTGTTATAACTGCGCATGAGTCACTGTCACACATCTGAGTCAGTGGTTAAGAGTGCTCGGGAGCAGATTGAGATTGATGCGAATATCTTGCACGATTTGTTCTTATAGAGAATTATTTAGAATCGACCGTGTTAGGGTTGACACTCAACACTATATCAAGGTAATTTAAAAAATATTAAAACTATTTGAATCATGTACAAAGCGCGTAAGATCTTACGAGGTTGACCTTTTGAAATACGCAAGGACGACGCGCACGTTTTAATTCGTAAATTAGGTACAACAGGTATTTAGGTAGTTGGTACTTAGGTACTGTATTTGACGAAGCCAACTTGCCCTAAGTCAAAATCAGCTCTATCGTTCAAAAGATTGAAATGTGCAGACAGACATGAAGTCGGTATTTTTTTATTTCATTGCTTTCGTTCAAATAACAATTTTATAACAATCTATTATATATAATACTAACTTGTGCTCGCGGCTATGCCCGCCTGGTAAAATCCTTTCTTAGCGAAGGTCTAAATCATAAAACCTACAAATATTCTAAATTTCAAGCGAACCCGTTAAGTGGTTTGAGCTATGCGTTGATAGATCAGTCAGTCAGTCAATCAGTCACACTTTCCTTTTATATATTCAGATAAATCTTTACATATAAAATGTCATAAATCCAAAACATGATTTTTATATAACCTTAGAGTCAATGAGTCAACCCTGCCACCGATTCTATTTTGCCCAGCAGAATATTTTACAATGCGCGGACAAAACGGTCATTTGTCGACTGCATCCCGGATTAATCCCAGCGTTGTGTGTCAGTGTGTTACTTTGTCTAGATTTGTCCAGGATATCTGTGTCTAGACTCTAGACTGACGTGTTATTCTTAGTTATTGATATTAATTAATTATTCCTCTAAATGCACGGTTGTCTGGATGAGATCGCTCTGAGCTATTAGACCGCCAATTGGTATCTTTAAGTTTTGTGTTTGTAAAAGTTTACTTTTTATGTTGTATCAATAAATAGTTATTTATCTTATCTTTATTATGCTCTCGAATTGAGATCTCTTAATTTACTGGCAATGTGTTTCAGAAGGCACTGGTGGTAGGCTTCGGCCGTGCTAGATTGATTTAACTTCCAAGATTTGATAACAGACAGACAGACAGGCAGAGGGACAGACAGACAACAGACAGGTGAAAGTAAAATAAAAGCGTGTAAAAATAAATTGCAAATTAAAGGGTTGTTGACATGTGACAATGACATGTTTTGTTGAGTATTTTCTGTAAATTTTTCGTTACACAAGGAGTATTTTTTTTTGTAATTTTTATTACACAAAAATCTTTCACAAGTGTAAATAAACACCTTCACATGCTACAATAATGTATTTAAAATGAATTTGTAAATAAAACGGATCATTAAACTGGACGCTTAAATCGGCGGAAATTAAACATGTTGGCTTAATTTGCTTAACGATCCGACTCCATTTACTTATCAAGTATATTATCGAAATGTACTATATTTAATGGCTGTGAACATTAAATAATTGTAGGTATCTTACTAATATTATAAACGTGAAAGTTTGTAAGAATGGTTTGTTTATTCTATTATAATTTGTGTATATAGGTATATAATATTTATTAGTTTGTCAGTTAATTTTAAGTGCTAATGTTAAGTTTTCTTAGAATTGTCCATGATGCTTATCTGCACTCCTCCCATTATCTTGTCATTTTTTCCAGTAAACAGGTCAACTGGTAGAAAATGCTATGTTAGCATTAAGTTAATCCTAGCGTTGTGCTGAATAATAAAATAATGGATGTCTGGATGTCGAGATGTTTGTTACTCTTTCACGCCTAAACGGGTGGACCGATTGAGCTGAAATTTTGTATAAGATAGCTTAGACCCTGGAATAACAAATAGGCTACATAAGTACTGCGGGTAAACAGCTGGGCGCAGCTAGTATACCATAATATAAATATGTATGTATGTATATAAAATTATAAATACCCTTCCCCAGTAAATATCGGCGAGTTTTCGAACGAAAGCTCCTCGGCAGCACGTCAAAAACATAATTGGCATGCCCTTCGATACAAGGGATAGAGCGTTTGGAAGTGGCACGGAGTGGGCGAAGCACCCCGCGGTGGAACTCTGGTGATGATGGGTTTAATAAGGAATGTAGGGATAAAAAATAATATATATATCTAATAATATAGAATAGAAAACTCTTTATTGAAACCCTACAGATACAGGAAAACTAAAACACAATTTCATACATTTAGTGTAACAATTGGTGGTCCTATTGCTAAAACGATGTCTCGCAGACAATTTTGCAGGGAGAAAAAGACGGGGAGGTTAATATAGGGTATAATATGAGGTATTTATATTTAATGCAGATTAAATAATCTGAATATCAGAATAACTGTCGATGACATAACTCTTCGTATTAAATTTATTTTGTACAAGTAATATTTTTTTTAATGCAATACGCACATATTCAGAATATTTGGTTTTAGGTTTAAGAACTTTATTTCTCATACAAACTTATGTTCATTTACAATGAGATTAACAATTATATTATCTAACTTAAAAATTAGTCTTCTGGTACGGCACGTACTATTGTTTTAATTTTCTATATATCTGTCAATTTTGCGTGTCCTATTGAAAAGTAAATGTGCTTGAACTATTAAATAATTTGCTTTGTTTAAACACGTGACCTCTACCTGTTTTTCTCTAATTTAATCGAAATCTTTCTATTTCTCTCTTCAAAGAGTCAGATCCAAAAAGTTCAACAAAACGTCGAAAACAATGCCACATCTAGCATCCCTACGTCACTCAGATCTGCATGAAGGCTTCCACCGAGGTCAACAACCTCCTCCCGGGGGAGTCCCACCCCCTCCCGATATTTGCAGATTTGAATATTGCGAGCCCCCACCAAATTCACGATTAGATTCGGGAGACCGAACGAATTTTGAGGAAATTCTGCGCCATATTTTGCTGTTGAATCTTGCAAGTTCACATTTCGAATTTAGACGCTTGCGTTTGCAGATATTGTTATAGAGAAAGAATTTGACTTTTGTGTTTTATTTTCATGAGTACTAGCGATTTTGCCTGTCATTCCAGAGTACATATATGCTGCCTAAAGACCTCTATATAAAAAATACACCTTTTTTGGTTTATTTAGCAATTTCCGCGTGAATATGTTACAAACACATTCATACACACGTCTACATATATTCGAAAAAGAAGTAAACTCTAAAGTGTATCCCAAGGGACTAAGTTACAAAATTTCAGCAGATTCTGTTCAGTCGTGAAAAACTAACAGATACACACATCCATACTTTTGTATTTTACAATATGTATAGAGGATGTTTATTTGGTTAGCGTTAGAACCATAGATATAAAAAAAAATTGTCTTTGCTGAGGTTAGGACACGATCTCGTCTGATTGACGATGCAAATAAAGACTGTAATATAGTCAATTTGTAAAAGTCTAAATTTTATGCAAAAATGGACGCGGATTCTTTGATTTCTAGACCACGGATTAATATTTCCATCTTCTAAAATTTACATATTTGCTAAAAGATCATTATGAAAAATTGCATTTCATGAATATTCAAGACTCTAATCTTAATAAACTTTTAAAATAACACTATGAAGACTGTTTACCTCTAGATTAGGACGATAATATAAAATCTAATACGCTTTTTCAACATAAACCTGAACAAACAGACGGATTATACCTATTTCTATATGTACATAGGGAAGCGGTTTCCCTCGTTATAAGCTTCCGTCATTCGCATCCGGCTCGAAGGACCAATACCGGAAATGGATCAGAAATGCGAAATTGAGGGTACTCCCATTTTCTTATTTTCCTTTTGTTAGATGCGTATTGTATTAGCTATTGTTATCTCTAAATCATTAATATTATGAGGGTGCTTTCTGGGTAGATTTTAATTTTAGTAATTTTACTTTGATGTGAATCACGATAATTTCGCTTCATAAAATATAGGAAACAATTACTTTTTAGGCAGACGATTTTTTAAGAAATGCATTTGTTAATCAAACCAAAGTTCCCTGATGTCTATGACAACGATATGTATTTTATAAATGGTTACCGCTTCTTGATTGTAGCCTGCCCCGTTCTTGTCTCATTTGTCAACAGTCGACAGCATTAAATTCGGGACATTTTCGACGTTCATTAAAACATGAAAACTAGACCAAAAGTTCCAAGGTCGGCGGCATCCCACCCACACATACAAGCGTAGACTACCAGACACGCACACATGCACACGCGACGTGTCGGCACCCCTACACATCGGTTACCATGGCAACGCAGCATCCTACTTCCACGCCCACCACCCGGGGACGAACTCTCAAGATATTACGCCCTACTTCGCCCGCATTGGTGAACTAAAGGGGTGTAGGTAAATCGCATCGCAGCTCCACTATGGCTGAATATCACCAATTTTAAATAATAAAAAAATTAAAAGTCTCGTGACTCGTGTAACCAGCTCGAGTGGAATTCGTCGGCCGCTCGTTAACAAACCCATTCAATACCGTCGAGTATTAGTCGATTGAGGCAACATTTCTCGCGTCCTATCGCCGCGAGTTCCAATTAGCGACTGACGCTTGTCGCTCGAGTGGCGGTGACGTCACGCCGCTTTCATAACTACCCTCTCAGCGATTTCTTCAATAGTCCACCTCTCCACCTGGCCTTCATTAGGGACCTCAATATACACGCGAATGAAAAGGCGCCTACTAATTTAAAAAATGCAAGTTTTAACGAGAAAAGTTTAGCTAATAACCCCGGATTCTGTACGGAATAAGCTCATAATAGACGCGATCTAATTGCGTGATTTAATTTTTGAATTATTACGAACTGTCAGTTGAACAAAGAACGGTTGCCGTCTTTTGTTTCTACCGGCCGCGCTATAGACAAATCTTATTATGGAAATATTTTCAAATTAAGGACTGGATGCTCGCTCCCGCATTATGCGTCTCCACTGTCATCATTGTCTATGGTTCTTTTTGTTCCTCCTCGCATGTCGAGGTTTTCGACCACCGTTTCGGTTATATTTCTCATTCTTTTTTCGAACCGTCCCGAGCGTGAATGGCGCGCTTTGTTTGTTCGTGTTTTATTATTAATTAGTGGGGCCCGTTTTGTTCGTGGTAATTATTGTCTTAATAAGCAGTTCCTGCTCGAATATGGAATAGTGGTGAAGGGATTTGTCAGCCCTTTCCCTTTTTAAAGCCGGTAATGATGGCTCACGACTGGTTCTTGGAACACTTTTTTTCAAATTTGAGTTATGGTTTTGTGCGCAGCTAAATGGATGGGCAGATGGAATGTATTGACTTTTCATTCTAGAATTATTTAGTTTTTATCTATTTATTAATTTAGCTCACGTATACGATAGATGCAATAACTTAATGCCAGTTGCTTTTCCAGTTCTTTTTCCAGTGACTGGCGACTGGAACCAATCATAACATACACATAGTGAAATTATAGCAAGTAGACCGACTTCGAACAAAGGTACATAAGCGTTACGTATGTGTGCGCGGCGCATACATACGCGTGCACACACAAATCCCAATCTCCCTCTGTATCCGACATTCAAGGACCTGTAGACGACATTTTCTCTTGCAGATTGCCCTGAAAAAAATGACTTCAGCATAAAAGTAGTTTACGTGTCAACCCTATGGTCCAAGCGATGTTCGGTTACTATATTTTCGTAAACAAAGTCAGTCGGCGTACTTGCCATAATTTACTATGCCTACAGTATACAGCATTTCAAAAAAGGAATGTAATAAAAATCTCACGTACGGTGTCGTTTATTTCGCATAATAGAGTGGTGAAAAGAAGTCTCGTTTAATTAGAGATGAGACACTCAGAAGTGTGCGCGGGCCGCGCTGGATGGCCCTCGTTGGGCGTCATTTTGCATAATTGGGCGACGAGGGTAGAACGAAATTTATACGTTCCCCGCGCCAATTTAGTTGCTAATGACGCGTCGTCTTCTCATAGAAGGTTTTTTATTCTTTAGTTTGTTTTCTGCTGAAAGGGGAGGAGTTGGTGTTGCTTTCTGGGGGGAGTTTAGTGTTTAGACTGTTATTTAAAACTGTTAGCCTTTTTTGAGGATTGTGACGCGATGCGATGTTTTTGAACCATATATAAAATAAACCATAAAAAAGAAAAAAGAGTAGGTAACTTGAACACGCCTGAACCTTTTTTGAAGTATGTAATTGTTTCTGGTTTCATAGACAGTTTAGTAAAACGGAATGAGAATTATTTCCTAGGATCCCGTATCCTAAGTTATTATGGAAATTCAATTTACCAAATAATATGGTTTTTGTTTTTCTCTCCTTTATATCTGCCAGTCATTGTGTTAGACTTTTATCAGATTCGTTGTGTGGTAAGTCTTTGGGGTGGCATGGGCTCAGTATGGTCAATATCCAGTTGCTGACCCAACCCGCTAAATATGATATGAAATATAGTTAACATAATAATTAATTGATTATATTTTTCACACTTACCCCTTAACTTAAGCAGCACTCATTGAAAGGGTTACAATTTGAACCATATTTTTCTATGAACACGTTTTTGTCTTGTTTAGTTTGCCAATGTGATCTGAAAGACCCTTGTGCTAACATGAACGTTATTGTTTCAGAAACAAATGGGCCTGCCGGCGGGGGGCAGTTTATCACTGTTCTGTCCCGGGGGCGACCTGGGGCAGCCGCCGCCCGCGCACATGGGCATCCCGCCGCCTTACCAGCTGGATTCTAAACTAGGTGAGATATGGGACTTGATATAGAGAAGGAGTTCCTCAAAGGGGGTTCGTCAGTCCACTGGGCGGGTTTGTCATTCTACAATAGGGTTCCCAACAACATTTATGTAATGTTGACTGGTTGACCAAAATTGTTGAAAAAAATTATCCAATTTTGGGAGTTGGGGTTCACTGTTATCATGGATACAGGAGTACGTGAAACGAGTGATACCAAAAAATTTAGAAACCTTGATAACCAAGACCTTAGGTGGTGAAGGGACCTTTTTCATCAAATCGTTATGAATATTTGTTTGATTACAGCAGCAGGGCTGGCGCGGACGCCCATGTATCCCTTCCCGGGGGGTACGTACCCCTACCCCATGCTCAGTCCTGAAATGTCACAAGTCGCGGCTTCGTGGTGAGTACACTATTCTATTTTTTTTGTGACAAAAGTCTTTATTAACCAAGCTTAGCAGTAATGTTTTTTTTTTATGTGATGAAGTAGAAGACGAGCAGGACGCCCTCCTGATGTTAAGAGATAACACTGCCCATAATCAGTACAGTGCTACTTAGGATTTCACAATTATGTGAAATTCTAGGAGCACTGCACCAACGCTTCTTACTCAAGAGTCATAAGATGTAAAGACTCTTTAGCCCAGTAATTTCACTAGCTACAGTGCCCTCCTACCGAAGCACAGTAATGTTTGCACATTACTGCTCAGACGGTAGAATAACTGGCACTGTTGGGGTACCCACCTAGATGACCTCCTGCAAAGGAAGTCTCCCCCCGGTAAAAATGTAGACGCATTGCTGTGTTCCAGAATTAATTTCAATGTTACCTGGGGAATTACTGGGGTTGATTCAACAGATTTTTTTATAACACAATTAAAAATATCATTGTTAAGCTTAGTTAGTGTCTTGATGCAGAAACTGTAAGCTTTCTTTAATTTTCAAAAAAGAAATTGAATGGCTTACCATAACCCACCTAATTTGCTAGTCTCATTATTTTATTTGTTTTCAAACTTAAACTCAAAATTCATTTATTCAAATAGGCTACATTGGAGCACTTTTGCAAGTTAATTTTTTCTTTCTATATTTACAAATCTACCGCTCGTTCGCAAAGCACCTCTATGAGAAGAACGAGCAAGAAACTCATAAGGATTGCATCTTGTTAAGTAAATAGATGATTATTGAATTATTTAACTTATATTTCTTTTGATATTTTGTGAAACCACCGTCCTTCCAGTGTTGTATATTTCCTCTCCCTGCATGTTGTCTGGAAGAGATCGCTTTGAGCGATAAGACAGCAATTCATACACCTTTAGTTTTAATTTTTTGTTTGTAAAATTTACTTTATATGTGGATCAATAAAGAGTTTCTTATCTTATCATATTATATCTGTAGATGTAAGCTGGAAGGTTAACAATGTATGTCGGCTCCACAGGCACACGCCCAGCATGTACCCCATCTCGTCAGCGGCGAGTGGCTTCCGGAGCCCCTACCCCACCTCACTGCCCATCACCAGCTCTAGTCTTTCGAGGTAACTAACATTTATATTAAAATACATATTTTATAGGGCAGTTGACGCTACGGTTGGTACATTTTGTACTGGCAACACGTCCAATATTTTTTAATATCGAAAATTTATTCTGGGGTCGAAAAATGCTCGAGTAGAGACCACGGACTAGGAAACGAAGCGTAGGACCTACAAGGTGGACAGGCGAAGACGCTGGATGCAGGTCGCTTCCAACCGGTACATATGGAAGTCCAAAGGGGAGGCCTATGTTCAGCAGTAGACGTCCTATGGCTGAGATTATGATGATCATAAGGACAACAGTAATTATCCTATTATCATATAGGGAGCCCGACATAAAAAAAAGCCTGTGGAAAGCTCTAGTTATTCTAAGGTTCCAAGCCACCTACCAATGGTGACTGGATGTTAAGACTGTCGATTTCCAGTCTTCCATCACACAAACGATATGGGAGTGCTGCCGCGCCGAATCCCTTAACTGAGTATACCCGTACAATCTTCCCTGCACCATGCCCCATATAACCTCCCTATGCCCCCGACTTAGGGGGTACGTATAATGCGTCTTTTCTCAGCGATAACAAAAAGCCCGTACCATTGTCAGATGGCCCAATATTCCAGCTCTTTTTACCACATCACCTAAAGTACCCTTTGTTTCAGTGAACTGTACCGGTTTTCTCCAACGCTGGGCGGCGGGCTGGGCTTGGGTCTCGGTCCGGCGCTCGCCCCTCTACCCCCTACGAAGGCTGACCTTGAATCACATCATTCACGATATGCCAGGTATGATCTGACCGTCATTTTACAATCTTTTATATTTACCTTCACCTGTCTGTTGTCTGTGTCAATATTGGAAGCTTAATTTGATCCACTTCCCGATTTATAAATCGGATGTCAATGCAATATTATTATGACATAGAGTTGATCTGATGATGGAGCAGGAAGGTGCCTATAAGAACTTGTTATTAAACGACGCAACCCCATCGAGTTTGGCCTTATTTGATTCGTCTTGACGAGTACTTTGGTGCTATATGGTAATAATAATAAAAGCTTGTTTTTAAAGTTTTGTTTTAATTCCACTTGTTTTTTTCTTGTCCTACCACCGTAGTTATATGAGGAGGCCTGTTCTACTATGTCCTTTCATACTAGTTCTCGCTTCTGCTATGTGACCAAAAAGTCTATGAATATTGTGGTATCATTTGGCATAGCCAATAGGCCTCAGGTAGGCTGGGCCGAAGTGGCACAAGAAAGAGATGCTTGAGATCTTTGCCCAGCAGTGGGACAGCATTAAAAAAGATCCAGCAGTTTGTGCATGTGTGTGTCTTAAACATGAAATACCACCTTTCAATAGAAACATTCATACAAATTACTTATGACCTACTAAAATACCCATTCAATCGTTATCGGATACGATCGCATTGCAATTGCAGTGTTAAAGTCATCTGTCCGATGGTATCGTATGTGTTAATTGCATCACTTGAAAAATTGCTATGTTTTTAACTTGGAAATGTGGTGACCATTTTTAGTGATGTGAAAAATTGTTAAATATAGGTTAGGTGTTATTATGTTGTTTTATTGTTATGTTTTTAATTTTGTTAAATTATTGGTACATTATCTTTGCAATTTTAAATAAGTATTGTAACTTAATTTTCATTTTCATAATTCTTTGTAACAAAAAGTAAAACAATTAGATTGTAATTTATAGTTGACAGAAATTCATTATTAATTTATTAAGTAGGTAACATGATTTTAAACTAAGTGTAAATTGTAAATACGTAATATTTGTGAAATGTTTTACAAAAACGGCTTATTTTAATAAAAACATATGCCACGAAAAAGATATGGTAGTCGAATGCCTCTAAGAGGTATAATATTTTCCAAAATAAATCAAAATTTTTCTTTTTATTTAAACAGATTTCAGAATAAATGTCCAGCGATAAAAACTAAACCGTTTATAAACTAAACATAACCTATGGTCTAAAACACCCTCTGCAATCTACCCAGATATCGCGATCATATCAGTTCTATAAAACCACACAATAAATGAAATAGGGAACGGACATGATTTCCAAACGTACCTATCTGAGCCCATGTAGGTCAATTAACACTGGTGGTAATCTCTATAAGCCAACTAAAATGAAAGGTTCTAAAAAAGTACTTAGAGACAGAACCGTAATGATAAAAGGAATTTCTTAACTCTGTAACGTGTTAAACGGTTACGTTATGCGATAAAGTTAAGAAATGCCTTTTCCCTTTTTCCCTTACCGAGGTACAAGATAAGTCCTATCGACCTAGTGCTGATAGGAAAAACCTTATGATACGAGTATGTAGTAGTCATCTCTATATTAAAACACAATTTCCAAACTAAAACACAAATATAATCTAAAAGAGTACACTTTGTATTTTATTTTTGCGATATTATCGCTAATAGCTCTGGCTATTCCTAAGAGTTATACATATGTTTCTCAGATATTATTTTCTATATGTCTATATGTCTTTCAGGTGATATTAGTTCCTTAAAGTAGAGTAAGATTAAATGTAATAACTGATGCTTAACTAAATAAATAAATAACCGTTTAGAGAGGAATGTGTGTGAAGTGTGAATAATAATAATAATATTATCATTCTCTATTAGCGGCATCCTTACTTAGTGGCGTTACCTACTGCCCGCACCAAGCGTTTTGCTTCGTCGTTCTTAATGAGAACTGGTCGCGTTTGGAATACTTTGCCGTCATCCGTGTTTCCCGAGCGGTACAACTTGGGTATCTTCAAGGCACGAGTGAATAAGTACCTTTCTAGGCATCTTACGTGATCCATCGTCGACCGCATTTTCACTTTCCATCAGGTGGGATGTGGTCAAACGTAGGCCTATCTCGTATAAAAAAAAAATCTCATCGGTCAGCCTATATGGCCGGAATGGATGCAAGGCTCTGCCGATTCTCAGTACCCCGTCACTAAGACGATGCGGGAGTGCCGCCGGGTTGTTTTAGTGGGTATACCCGTGCAGTCGCTCTGCACGGGGAGTCCCACATAACCCTCCTATACCCCCATATGGAAAGGGTATGCGTAATGCATTTTTTCCCGGCGAAAACAAAAAAAAGGCCTATATTGCCGATCTAATAATACATAGTCTGCGTATAAAACGGGTTGGCTGCCCACCCCATACTTGTAAAGATGGTAGATAACACATCCAGCCCGATTCACTGTTACGCCTCACTTTTTGTTATTTTTGATATTGATAACTATACTTTATTCACCCCCCGAATAAAAAAGGGGTGTTAAAAATGTAACATCGTAGAAATAACTGCATTTATAACTTCATGCTTTGATTTTAATTTTAATAATAAATCTTACTCCAAAAACTAAGTCGTAAGTAAAATTGAAGCAATTTCTATTTAGCCTGAACCGGCTACCGCAATTCAAATTTATCTAAAATAAGTATGAAATAGAATTCTTATTGACACACAAAATAAAAAAATACACTACTTAGAAAAAAGCATCAAAGTATAATACAATAAATATTTTGCATAATTATTTTCTGTCGTAAAATCGGGATGTAAAACTATGTGTTATTCTAGGCTAAGAATTTACTACGCTTTTGGCTACGATTTTTTGATTATGTAGCTACAGCCCATCGTTTAGGTGTGAAAGAGTAACAGACATCAATATATTAATTAAAATTTATCCATACATTCATACTGCCATCCATATAAACCAAATAGTTGCTCATCTTCGCATCGCATCATTATGTCATCCAACCTTCAAAAGACCATACGGTTACAACTATTGTCACAGTTCTTCCATACATTCCTTTCACATACAAGGACATAATATTTCCTTACCCAAACTTTTTACTCCATTGAAACCGTGACCAGTCCTTACACAAATAAAAAAAGTCCAGGTACAGTCATGTAAATAAGTCTGGAGAAATTTAATTAAGATGATATATGAGAAGTTTCGAGTTAACGGGCCCACTGACGGGTACCGTCGACAGAAAAAGTGCTATTATTTTGGAATTAATTTTACCTCTGACTTCCTAAAATTTTCTACTTCTTCGAAACTAATAAGCATTATATCTCAGCCATTTTTAATGATAATTATAAATGTTTTATAAAACAACTAGCTTATGCTCGCGGCTTTGCCCGCGTGGCCAAATCCTTTCTTAGTCCCCGCCGCTTCTATCTTTGGCGGGGTAGTCCCACATACCGCCCCGCGCCCCCGGCGTGGGGTGATGATGCGTAACGCATTTTTCCTGGATCAAAAAAAAAGGTC
Organism: Hemithea aestivaria; assembly: GCA_947507615.1. NCBI lineage: Eukaryota > Metazoa > Arthropoda > Insecta > Lepidoptera > Geometridae > Hemithea > Hemithea aestivaria. The sequence continues at coordinate 4,430,576 of OX382348.1, read as the reverse complement.
TACGTCATAAAACCTATCTGTATTCCAAATTTCAACCCAATCGGGTCAGCGGTTTGGGCTGTGCGTTAATAGATCAGTCACTCACTCTTTCCATTTGTATATTTAGAAAAACCCGTTGCGGTTTTTCGCTTCGGTCACTTAACATCACGCGAAATCGTGGTCAAAGGCTAACCTATAAAATGAATAAAAAAAAACATAGTTTTATTGCAAAAACATACAAAATTCCATCTCTAAAGTTCCAAACACACAAACTTTTGCCTCTACGTTATTAGTGGTGTAATAAACATCTTTATGTGACACAAAACAGGAATTAAAATACTTTACGCAAATGGCGCGGTGACAGCCGTTTATATTCGAGTCGAGAAATGAACGCTGTCATCCCGAGTTAAGCTACTTTATTATTGTTTATTTTTATCAGGTTTTAGGGTTCCACACTAAAAACGTAGTGTAGGGCGCCTATGGGCGAGATTTGGCGATGATATCCGGAAGGTCGCTGGGGGTTGGTGGAGAAGAAAGACGGAGGATCGAGTTGAGTGGCGTGCCATGGAGGAGGCCTATGTCCAGCAGTGGACGAACATAGGCTGATGATGATGATGACTAAAAAGGTTAAATACGGAACCCTGTTGCTATGACTTTACTGTCCGTCCGTCTGTCTGTCAGCTTGGTGACATGAGTCCTGTTAGTTAGACATGGAATATAGTTTTTGGTAACATGAACCCTGATAGACATGATAAGTATCCCATGAATCGTAATAGTTCGCCAGTCGAAAAGCTCACAGATGTATTTAATTTACATTTATAGCAAGAAACATATTAAAAACAGATTAAAATTAATAAAATTTAACATGTAACACTTAATTAATTAATTAATTGGAAATTAAGACTTGGTCACGGACATACACTGGGTTACATACAGATGAAACTAAGCAAAAGATTACAATGTAATGTCGTATAGAGAATGGTACGGAATCCTCCGTGCGCGAGTCTGACTCGCACTTGGCTAGTTTTTTTTTATTATGTTGGCTTGAAATGTGAGGCGGATCTTAACTACCGCTGAAAATATTATATCGTCGCGGCTATTTCCATAAAGTACGTAAAGAATTATGGTAGGGGTAAACCATTTTTAAAGTACAGCTTATTCTTGTAAAGACAGGAATATTATGCTTGTTTAAAAGGTGCAATTAAAAATTGTTTATGTCTATTATGTGCAATTAAAAATTGTTTATTTCAAGTATGTATAAAGGTATGGATGTTTATTCGTTTACGTCTAAACGGCTGGACTGATTGAGGTGACATAATATGGTAATTAGGTAGACGGGTGTCAATTCCTTATAGTTTACTAGATTTTTTAAAATTGAATCAAGTTATGTTGTTTTGGCATCCATATTTAAATAAATAATTTTGAAAACTATTTCCTGGTTCACATGTTTTTAAGAAATTTTCAAATTTATTTGCTGTCGTTACATAGCACATAATTACTGTGGCCGAGCCTCGTTTGGACGCATGCGCGCATTGTGCGCGGGATTTTCTTTTTTTTTCTTTTTTCCCATTTTTAAACGAAGGAAGTCGTATATCCAACTCTTCGAGCGTTCTCGGAACTAATTTAGTAAATAATACTTTTATACAAAGAATGCATAAATTACTAGACTTAGTTTTGTAGAAATAGAAATGAAGCAACCATAGAACGCCTTTCTTGTTTACAAATAACATAAACACACTGTTCCCACAAATTTAATTCACACTCAACTTTAAGTTTGATGTTTGACATAATAGGACATTGTAATGGGGTTAAAATTAGGAACACGGAAGGGTTTTATGACTGTAGACCTCTGCTAAGAAAGGATTTCCCCTTGGGGGCAAAGCCGTGAGCAAAATCTAGTTAGTGATATCTTCTTCTTGGTCGTAGCCTCATGACTGAGGGACTAATCATGGTGTCTCATCAGCTTTGACACTACTTCCTTCCATCTTTGCCGAAAGTTAGTGAGTTAGTGATGAAAAGTAATAAAATTAAAAAGTACAATGCTACTGGTAGTGTGCGAGCTGTTATTTGTCTGCTTTTGTGTACAAGCGACTGAGCTTACTATCGGTGCTTCATATCTTACTTCACCTAGCTCAGTCCAATATTTTAATTATATAAGTTTTTATATTAGACAGTGCGACCGTGTCACTGCCCGTTGTATTTTATAGTTTCTATTTTAATACAATTCTTAGACTTTTCTGTTGCAGGAAGTCGTTTTTCAGCATTCTTTTGTGTTTTATAGCCTTGAATCGGTTTTTCGTTAATTTTTGGATTAGTCGGATATAATTATTGAGTATAATATATTTCTTCGTCACTTAACATCTGTTATCTATTTCGAATTGATTTATTTATAATTGACTGGTAGCATCCTGACTCCTGACGTTTTCGAATACCTATGTAACACTGAATTTGTAATGGGCAGGTATCCTATGGGTTATCCTTTAACATGAGGCGAGCGTGAAATTTGACTACCTATTTAATTTTAATACTTAGGTTCTTACTGCGGAACATATATACCCAAACTGAATGTTGGTCTCCGATACAAGAACACGCAACATTTTTCTGATTCTGGCTCTCAGCTTGGAGCGCTCCCAGATACATTTCCACCTCATATTTCCAGCGATACCTCGTACGTTCGCTCCTGATTCTCAGCTTGGAGCGCTCCCAGATGAATTTCCACCAGCCAGCGATATCTCGTACGTTCGCTCCTGATTGTCAGGTTGAAGCGCTCACAGATCCATTTCCACCAGCCAGCGATACCTCGTACCTCGTTCGCTCCTGATTCTGAGTTACTTCTCAGTTTAGAGCGCTCCCAGATCCATTTCCACCTCATCGTTCAACCGGTTGTTTCCTATAAGATATGTAGGAGGTAGTCGTTAGGTCATGTTGCAGGCCCTGTAATAATCTCGGCGACCTGAAACTGCAACATATAGGTTCGCCACACAACACAAATTGTGATTTGACTCTGACAGTGTAAGTAGGGTAACCTGTTCTGTTGGAGTATAAACCCCAATTATTATTATTATCGTTCGCTTGTCCCACAACGACTACTCTCTGCTGAGACAAGCCTTCAAGCTTCTCGAGTCCCACAACCCTCTCGCTTGCACGATATCATATATATTTTAGATTTAAGATAGAAAACTGGAAATGCGTTTAAAAATAAAAAATAATAAAAAATAAAAAAAAATCTACCAAAATAAAAGAGCATAAAGTCGACGAATTTATATTTTTAAACTCGTTATATTCTGCGAGAGGGTCACACGAAAGGGGTGTTAATGCTAAAAAAAATAGTTTTATATTTCTCTATTCAAATTTCTCTAAACAACTAACCAAAAAGAAGGTTAAAATAACCTTATTTAGTCCCATATTTCATCGCCTAATTCATATTTAACATCTTCTAGAATAGTCTCATCGTATCTTAATACTCGCTGGCCGTGTACCTTACCGGAAATGTGTTTCATTGGCAATCATAAATTAAAGTTTAAACGCTTATAATATTATCATTAAGGTTTTTATGTGTTATGTCTGGGGACTACGATGGTTATCTATATGTATGATGACTGATCATTGATCAGTCTTAGTGTAGGAAACTTAGTCTTTGTCAGACAGCTTAGAAACTGTGATATATACTACAACAGAACAGGTTTCTCTACTTACACTGTCAGAGTCAACTCACAATTTATAGGTTGTGTGGCGAACCTATATGTTGCAGTTTCAGGTCGCCGAGATTACTACAGGGCCTGCAACATAACCTATCGACTGCCTCCTACATATCTTATTGGAAACAGCCGGGACCCACAGTTTCACGTGCCTTCCGAAACACGGTACCGTCCAGGCGAAAATCTTTGCCACACTGAGATTTGAACCCAGGACCTGCGGCTTACAAGCCGGACGTGTGTCCACTGGGCCACGGACGCTACAATAGAATAATATCTTCTCTTTTAATACTTATTATGAGAACGTAAAATCTATATACATATTACAAAGATTAATCCCACCTTCTAGGTTTACTCTGGTAACATCTTCGGCCGCATCGTATTGGAACTATCCTATCTTATAATTAAAAAAAACCTCAATTAGGTCGTAAAGATTCCGCCTTCCTGCACGGTTGTCTGGAAGAGATAGCTTTTAGCGATAAGACCGCCGGTTGCAACATCTTTGTTTTGTTTGTTAATTACTGTTGTAAATTTTTAGTTTTCATGTGGCGTTACAATAAATTATTAATAAATAAATAAAGATTTAAAAAATATATAAATTGATAATACTTCATTAGCATAATAATATTACAAAATTGTTTTTATAATTATCGGAGTTTATACTCCAACCGATTAACCTCTTACACTGTCAGAGTTAAATCATAATAATTTATCACGATTTAACGTTGTGTGGTTAACCTATACATTAAAATATATATTATGAAAGCTCCTCAAACCTGAGGGGAAAAAACAAGACGTGACTATTAAACTGAACTCAATCTTAAAGGCATAAAGTTCATTCTACCAAAGCAAAACTTCATTCATGTATGATCGCAAATCGCCAGTAATCGATATAATTTGAATTAGTGTAGCTTCATCGATGGTATCTAATCAAACGCCATCGCGACCGTTCATATAGCTTTTAATGTCTGGAGATTTAGGGTTGTCACATGTCTAAGAATTCACTAATGAATCCTACTTATGTATATTATAGACCGTCCGAAATATCCTTTCTTCGCCTTTATGTGACAAATTTCAACTAAATCCGTTCAGAGGTTTGAGCTATGTGTTGATAGATTAGTCAGTCACGTTTTCTCCTTTTATATATGTATTTAGACGATGCTGATGAGGGTGAATTTACTAAATTAATAAGTCAGAAATTTCCTTGAAAAAAATGGGTCCACAAAACCAAAACGACTCAAGGCGAACTTAAAGCAATGTATCAATTATAATCAATACGCAGATTATTAATATATTAATGCTTAGTTAATATCTTTATATATTTGTAATTTTATATTTAAACTAATCATATGTTACAAATTAGCTTAACACTTTCGAGCAATCAGAGAAAATAGTTTACATTTTCTTCTATCTCATTAACACTGTGACAGCCCTAATCAAAGTATTCACTGCGTACGCGCAGGAAGCGCTCGTCTATTCCCAACCGGACGCTCGGTTGTTTATTGTCGCCTGTCTGGCCGTGTGTCGCTGCCCTAAACTGTATTAACATATCGATGCCACACTAATCGAACTGTTGACTGACTCTTAGGAACTTTATCTATCTCATCATCTTACCTCATCATCTCAGCCGTAGGACGTCCACTGCTGAACATAGGCCTCGCCTTTGGTCTTCCATATGTACCGGTTGGAAGCGACCTGCATCCAGCGTCTTCCGGCGACCTTTATAAGGTCGTCGGTATCATCTTACCTACTCGTGACTAATTGTGCCCGGCAGTGTTAAAAGCTACCTATGTACCAAATTTCAGCTCAATCAGTTTAGCCGTTTAGGTGTAAAGAGTAAAGAGACAATAAGTACACTGATGCCCACAAAAACCCGTATCGTCCCACTGCAGGGCAAAGGCGTCCTTTCTCTCCACTCATTTCTGTCTGTTGCAATTTGGGACCCAGTCCTTTTATTAGTCAAGCTTATCTCTCCATCGCATTCTGGGTCTTCCGCGGCGTTATTTTTGGTTTGTTGGGCTCCACCTAACCTATAATGAATAAAAAAAAAATTATGACTTATTCCCATCATCTAAAATTCCAGGTCACTAGAAAAAAGCAGCGGCAGCAGTTCCGCCGACAAACCATCAGAAGGAACAAGCAATAACAGCAAAGAACAGAACAAGAAGCCCCACATCAAGAAACCTCTGAACGCTTTCATGCTCTACATGAAAGAGATGAGAGCGAAAGTGGTTGCTGAATGTACGCTCAAAGAATCCGCGGCTATTAATCAGATATTGGGCAGACGGGTAAGTTGAAAGCTTGTTCTATTTTTGAATTGTTCTACTTTCAATTGTTACACTTTTAAGTTCAATTGTTTTACTTTTGAGTTTAATTGTTGTACTTTTAATTTCAATTGTTTTTGAGTGGAATTATTTAACTTTTGAGTTCAATTGTTTCACTTTGAGTTCAATTGTTTCACTTTTAAGTTTAATTGTTCTACTTTTGATTTAAATTGTTTCACTCTCAAGTTCAATTTTAAGTTACCTATATTGTTTTAGTTTACAGATAAATCGTCAATTTTTGAGTTATATTGTTATTTAAATTAATATTAAATTGTCCTATTTCAGTTAAATTCTATTAATATTATTTTTTTATTCATTGGGTCGACGATAATTTTATTTATTAATATTAACTTTGAAAATCCTATTGAAAATAGTGCAATATTTTATTTTAATTGACATTCCACTAAATTATAAACGTGAATGTTATGTATGTATGTTTGTTTGTATTATGCAAAAACTACTGAACCAATTTGACTTAAATTCTATATTCAAAATTAATACGTTATGTATAAATTAAAGTAGGTCCCATTTTATTAATTTAATTAGGATTTGCGACGCAGCCACTTAATCAAAAAAAAAAGTGTAATAATGTTAAATTATGTTTATTTTACGGAAACTATACAGTGCTAAATTAAAAAGATGACATCATATTAAAAAATATATTTAAAAACTTAAATCCATCTTAATCCGATCATAAAAATTAAAACGGTAAATTATTCAACAGTATACATTATGTATTAGCAAAATGAGAGCCATAAAAACTTTTTAATAAATAATTTATTATAAAGTTTTATTACTTAAGTCGATAGGATAATATTTAACTTAGAATTTTAAATAACGGTTAATTTCTTACTAAATTAATTTAATAACCATTTTTTAATTATTTTGAGCATTAAAATTTTGTAAATATTTATTTATAATTTAAAAATAAAATGGTAGTATAAATGTTAAAAAATCTAAACAATTATATGAAATACGTTTAAAAATATTAATAAATCCAAGGAAAAATTATGAAAGGTTATATTATATGAGGTACATATATGTATATCTTATGCTTATTTTAAATACATAATGTAGCAAATAACTGTGATTTTCAATATAAACTACCCAATGAAAATAAAATAGTAATAAAATCCGTATTATGCAACATAAAATGTATGTAAATACGCCATCATGTAATACGATGACTTCTAAAAACTTATTATATTCAATGTAAATGTTATTACAATCACTGGATTATTCCTTTGTTAATCTTGTTAGGAATACAATCCATCACTCTATAAAGCTTATAGTCTAGGAGCTTATGTCTAATTTTATTACTTGTAAAATTTAAATGTATGTTTTTAAATTGTGAGTTAATCGGGGGCAAATAGAAAAAAGAGGAGATCTTGAAAAGTCGGAAACGTACTTGAAGTGCTCTTTACGACCATAGACAGCGAAAACTATAGGATAGAGAGACTGCGCCTTACCCCAAAATGTATGAATAACAGTACAACCATTACGGCGAACTATGATCGATCAAAAATATTTATGATCTGTATAACTACCATCAGATAGGCCGTCAGCTTGTCACATTTAATATGACCCACATTACGATTTTATGAGAATTTCTTTTAATAAAAAATATAATAATATAACAGCAACTTGTAATAATATAAAGAGTTTTACGAAAGATCTAAGCTCTGCTTACTGCTTTTAGGAGATCCTTGGATAATTTGCAGTTTTAATAGTTTAATTAGTTGGCTCTTGAGCCAATCCGGTAGATACTTAACTCGTACAACAAAAGCTTAGGAAATTACACTTAAAAAAATAAATTTATTTCCTAAAATTTAAATTTCACTCGTTATAAAAACTGTCACCATCTCCTGTACTATAATAGAGCTTAGTTTGCATCAAACGGGCATGCGTGCCCAAAGCCAGTGGTATCAGTCATCGAATAGATGCAATGCATAACAAACTTCTGTACCGGGAATCGAACCCGTTACGTGCCTTCTCGGAACTTAGGCTCATTCCTAACAAGAGTAACAACATGTCTTATTTATTATACTACGTGCTGCAAAAAGATGTATTAATACTCAAGGTGTTCGTCAATGTCAGCAATTTGTAAAGAAATTTCAAAATTCGTTGAAAAACTTGTCGCCACATCAGCTCGTTTTTTCGCGGATTTTGTATGCTCTGTTACGAGTCGTTCAGTTTGACAGATTCGTGCGACAACTTCAATATTAATATACATTTTTGGAGCGTATAGTATGATATTATGTTCATTGAGTGGTAGGCAAGGTATTAGGACTTGGCTTTCGTGTCTCCATTACAAATTAGGTAAAGGGGAGTCTTGTATAAAGTAGGTAAAGTAACGGTGATATTATAACACAGTGGCATTCATTGAGTCGGGAGGAACAAGCAAAGTACTATGAGAAAGCGCGACAAGAGAGGCAGCTGCATATGCAGCTATACCCTGGCTGGAGCGCTCGAGACAACTACGGTTACGGTTCCAAAAAGAAAAAGCGGAAAAAGGATCGAAGTCCCGCAGAGTTGGGAGGTACATAGGACCCGCACCAGGGGTTGGGTCGTCACGTGGACGCTTCTATACACTCGCTTATCCCACCACATCCCGTCCACTAACTAAAGCCTGCTAGTCACTAACCGACCGGCTTGCCCTAACTGACCCTACCCGTATGTGAGTGTGCGTGTGTGTGTTCTATCGAGGTGTCAGACGGTGCCCGTGCTAGAAAAGCGGCTGAACCGTTGCTCACGAGTCGGACCGACGACGAGCGTCCCAAGCCTCTCGCCGACAGATCGAGGGTGACAGAGACTGAACTCCTCCGCACGTTTGGTTGCATGTTTCCGTCTGTGTCCCTCCGGCTTCCATACCTTCGAAGCCGCCCGATTCGATTGACGCGTCAGTCTTTGTTGATCAGGTCAGGCGTCTTCTTGTTCAATCTGTCGTACGATGGCGAGACCGCTTGCGTCGCTCTGCGTCGGCTAAACCTGGATGCCTTAACGATTCGCTCGCGGTTTGTACTATCATGATAACGTCATTGGAAAGAGAATTAAATGTAGCGAAGAATTAAGGTGTCCAAGTCTAGTTGTTTCGTGTTCTGTGTACTGTAGTCGTCGAGTGACCGTGTACTGTACACCCACACCCCCGGAAACTATATTGGTTTATTATATGTATAGAGGACGCGACCGATACCGACCGCAGAATAGGTTCTGTGAGGATCACAATTGGCCATTTTCATTCAGTAGGAACAGTCAAAATTTTACGTAGGCTCACTGCGGGCTGTTTTTCTAGCACCAGGGTTAGGGGAGTCCACCGTCGAAGTGCATTTCTCTTTTCTTTCCATATTGCGACGTACAGTGGCATGCGCTCGGCCGCGAGGAACAAGCCAAGTATTACGAGCTGGCCCGACGAGAGCGCCAACTCCACATGCAACTCTATCCCGATTGGTCGTCTAGGGCTAATACGCAAAGGGGCAAGAAGAGGAAACGAAAACAGGAGACAACCGATGGAGGTACTGCCTTTCGCTCCGTCGACGCTCCCTCCCGCCCTTGCCTACTCCCGAGCGCCCGTCGGCGTCAGCCAACCGAGCTGATGTGACGAAACTAAACCGGGCCACTCCTCATACGCTCCCGACTCCCGAGCGGCCGCCGTCGAGACGTTTCAATACAATACTCGCCTCGGCTCATTAAAAAAATTAGGTCAATTAACGAAGGATTAATTCCGGAGACGTCGGCCGCTCGCTCCCCTCCCGCTCCCCGCTCCTCGCCTATTCCCATCATACAAAGTTCAATTGCTTTGAACTCGAAACGGTCCGAATAGCATATTGCAGAATGTATGGTTAAAGGGGTACCAGGTTGTAGTCTTATCGCAGAGCATTATTTTTCTTTATTTTTATAATATTTTATCGCATTTATTTATTAAATTTGCAATTAAGCGCTACGAACCACCCTGTGGCATTCCTTTGAAGGTTGTCCCGGTTTTTTGGTTTCCGTTCTGGTCCGGTGTATTGGTATTACGGCGCTGGCATGTCACGGTCCTCGCTGGGCGCTCAATGCTGGGACAGCCTTCTCCGTACATGAAGTATGCAAACTTATGTAGTCAGAGGCACGGTGTGCATGATATAAAGCTGTACGGAGGACACCGACGACTAGTCACATTAAACCAGCCGATGCTTCTGCGGCGATCTCAATGATACTGGCCAACTTTTTTTTAATTCCGGAGAACCTATTCTGCTTTCAATTTGCTTAAGCCGTCATTTTTATTTCGATGCGTAGTTAGCGATTTATTTTTGGAAGTGCGTGTAGTGTTTTATTTGAAAACCAATGTTTTTTCCGTTGATTCCTTTTCGTTTTTTATCCCGTTCCCGCCTGTACCTGCATGTTACTAACGAGGGTTGATGCATGTTGCTTCTTTGTAGTTAGATGTACTGTAGTTACTTTAAGGCTTGTCACTTATCATTTGTTACATATTTTGTGCTATTGTAATCGAAGTTAATTTTGAGCTGTTCCTTATTCAAGAAGATAAAAAATTATGATTTAAAGAGCAAGTAAAAATTTAATTTGCAAGTATTTTCTTATGATTTGTGCATAATTCAAAAGAGCATTATCTGACAGAGTTTTTGTGGCGTTTACAGGAAATAATTTGAAGAAATGCCGCGCGAGGTACGGCCTCGACCAACAGAACCAGTGGTGTAAACCCTGCAGGTACATTTCACTTTACTATTTTTATTTATTTCGCTTTTCCAACCGCGAACTTATTTCGTTTACAATATTGTTTCTATGTGGAAAGACTTGGCTTATTAGTCTTTGATACAAAATCAATAGCCGGTCCGTTCGTACTTTGGCATTATTTTAAATAATCCCAAAAAGGATCCTGTAGAAATTCTCTTTTATGTTTATTTTGATTCTATGTTAATTAGTAATTTAAGGGTGCGACGCAGATATTCAGAAAATGTGTCTTTTCACAAAGAAATAAGTTACGTAGAAACGAAGAATAGATTTTTTTGAAAGTAGACCCAAGGACGAGTAGCGATATAGGTTCTAGAGATTAGAATGCGGAAGGGCAATCATTGGTCGAAGAGACGCTTTCAAAAAAATCTTGACACATTTTCTGAATTCGCTCGCTTTTTCGTTTATTTACTGTTGGAATATTGAAGGTTTCAATATTTAATGATGTGTTTTTTCCACTCATGATTGCCGCTTCTCACGGATACTGGATACCGCTGGCACTATTGGTGACGTTTTTAATTTCTTTTACATTCCGAACTCTGCTTGACTCGGTTTATTCATCAAACTTCTTTACTATATCTTTTTTATATTCTCAATCCTCTAATTTATCATTTACTCAAACCAAATCCTTTTCATTTTTAACCTTCTACTTAACTTCTTTATAATATTTTTTTTATCTTCGTTTACATGATAATTCCTATTCTAATCGTCTTATCTCTCTTCTCTACTCTCTCTTTAAATATTTTCTTTCATCATTTGCTTCATCTAATTCCTTTGCATCTTCAAACTTTTTACCTTCTTCGAATATTCTATTTACAATCTTTATCATTTACTCATTTTCTTTCAATCTTCAAACTTACCTTCTTTGTCGGCTCATTATCCTCGAGTCTTCTGCATTACCTCCAATCAGCCCCGAGTCAAGTAGCGTGATGGTGTCAGGAGGGCTAGGGCTCCTCAGGCCAGAGCCTGCGACCGCCCTGCCCGGCGCAGGCCTGGTCGGGAGCCCGCCCCAAGAACCGACCTATGTGAACCTCTAGTGCCGGCCCGCCACCGCCGATCTTCGGACCACGGTCAGTTGCGAATGGAGTGAATCTATCTACTTAGGTAGTCTAGACCATAGATCTAGCATATACATGAACTAGCATATAGCGACATTTCAAAAACGCAGCATGGCGTGCGGGGTTTATGTGTCAAGCACACGATGACACCTGTCAAGACTACTCTTATCTTACTACAAGAGTAGTCTGACGTTTGTAAGAGCACAATGACATTAGGAATAGCTGCAAATCTGCGGCCCGAGCACACCTTGACGTTGACGTGGGAATAGCGGCTCCCATCCCGCTGTCAAGAGTAATTGACGTTTGTAAGAGCACAATGATATTGGGAGTAGCTGCAAATTGTATGCAATGACTTGAAGTAAGATTCTTATCTTACTTCAAGAGTAGTCTGAGTTGGCTAGTCTTGAAAGGTGTCATCGTATGCTTGACACGTTATTAGTGGGAGCCCCCAGTAATGTCAAGACTACAACTGTCATCCTATACATTCTACTTTTAAGAACGTATGGGATGATAGTTACTGTTGTAGTCTTGAAATTCCGTAAGGGCCCGCACGCCATACGAACCACACAATTTTGATTTGTCGAAAATCAAAATTCTGAGGCGCTAGTTAGGACTTGTGCAGACAATAAATTCGTACAAACCTGTCAACCAAAAACGGTCACAGTAACAATAGATTCCTTCTTTTTCTATCTTGTGATTAGTAAGAGATAATTTTTTGTCTTGCTCTGCTTTGTTTCTCTATACGTAACTCTATGGTCTAGACGATGTGTTTGCATTAAATTAGTGTCACTTCTCAACGATTGTAGGTGCTAATTCTTTATTCAAAACCATAAATCTCTGCCTAATTAGGTGACTTAAAAAGCTTTTATGCAAATTTATTGATAATCTTGAAAAGCTTGACCTTTGTCGTCTATAATTTATGTTTTAGGATTTGTGAATGTTGTCGTTGGTAGTCGCTTTTGATTTGATTTATTTTGATATATTTTTGTTCGAAACGTGTGAATTTTTAGGACTGACTATTTTGTGGCATGGTCGTTTCGATGTTTTTATGTAACTTTTTCTAGCATGTTTTAACATACTGTGTTCCAAGTGTTAGTTTTATTTTTAGCTTTAACAACCGTGGAAAGTTTCATTACCTCAATAAAATTAATGTTGAATTCTAAAAATACGTAACGGGTGGCAGTAAAAGCTAAAACCATGAATCACTGTTTTGTTCGACGTTGCATTGCTAAAATATAGTTAAGTTTTAATTTACAGAACATCATTTCTTTTCTACGGCCCCGATTCCCGATGTTCTGTTTGATTAAATTTTACGATTATATGTATTGTCGAGCAAAACGGTGCTCACAATGATTTTAGTTGACAGTAAATAGTTTAAATGAGGAAATGAAGCGGTCCCTACACAGAGCCTTGTGTAACGCCATATAATGTATCGTACCATTACAGGCGGAAGAAGAAGTGCGTGCGCTACATGGAAGCCCTAGCGGCCGCGTCAGGGACCGTGCCGCTCCCGATGGCGACCCCCCAGTCTCCTTGTTCTGACGAGGACGTCAAGTTAGAAGAGATGTCGGACGCTTCGAGTGAAGGCGACGCGGACACGCCTCTCAACTCCGCCTCCAGTCCGGGCGGACTCAGTGCGCTGTCCTCCTTAGCCTCCCCCGCCTCCGACCCTCCCCCAGCGCCTCCCAGAAACCCCGTCGGAACTAACCCCAGAGACGCCAACAACCCTCTCTCAGTCGGGCAACTGACCTCACAAACTTGGCCCCGCGCGGCCCAATCCAGACCCGGACACGAAGTGATATCGGTCTCATAGTGACGGACGCCGACGCGCCTGTTGGGTGCTTTCCGAATTACCTCGGTATACTCTGTGATTGTTTCCACTCGACGGACGTTACGCGACCGAGGTGAAATGCTTGCGGAGCATATCGGGTGCTTCATTATAGTGTTACAGCGACATCTGTGTGCGAAATTCGGAAACTTCTCGCAGCGCCATCTAGCGGTGACGGCTGGAAGCGAGTCGTGTAGGTTGTGATATGAACGCTTGAAAATAGAACCCATGTTTAAAGTTTTAAATGTACGGTAGTTCGGCTATTTTATTTACCAGGTGCTAAATGGTTTTTATTTGACGACGTCTAGGAATACCGACATTTTTGTGTACTACGCTCGGCCCGACAGCGTTTACCCCGTGTTATGTAAAATGGCCTAAATTTCACCAAATGTGCGGTATTCTTAGCCCTCAAATTGTTACATTTTGACCATGTTACATTATGTCCTGTTAAATCAGTCAAGTTTCACAGTGATCTCAAAATTGTGAGCCGAAATCGAGTCATTTAATATGCATTTGTGTATCCCATACTTTTAATACCCAAATAATAATAAATGTTAATCTTAAAGTCCTGGGTGATCCTGAACGTATTATTTTTTATATAATGGTATTATCACACAAAGAATTCTATGTAAAAAAACTTCAAAGTCATCAGCTTTTTAAATTTATTTCCTATTATCAATTTAGTAATATAGTTTAGGATCACTTACAGTACCTAGCCTAGTCACTTTTTCAGGTGCCATTCATAGCATTTTGAGCTTTCATGAAGTCAATCTAGATGGCGCTAAAATACATGTTCATATTTATATTTTTCTTTCTTTCCGATCCATGCTTGTTTATCATCTGTTTTGTTCATGCATTAAATATCTTTGATGGATGTAATAATTTCTAAAATGTGTTTTGTAAAGTACCATCCTTACATCTACTACCATATTTGGATACTAAAAGTGTGGGTCGTTCCACATTTCATTTAGAATTATTTAATTTATGACAATGCAATATACTTTAGATAATTCTGACAAAAAAATTGACTGCACGTTGGGCATTTTTCGTATTTACTGTTATTTTTAGTTACTTTTCATTGCTTTTGAGTATAAAATATTTTGTTTATGTTAAGGCAAACTGTTTTATATTGATTTGTTTATTTTATCAGTTAACATTGACAATGATAATCAGCTGCTCTCTTAATGGCCTCAATAATTGCTATAACCTAATTTTTAAAAATGGTTGCACCCACTTTCAATTGCCTAAAATATACTGATTTTGGTTATTATAATATTAAAATTACTCTCGTTTTGTGTGGTGGTTACAATTTTTAAAAATTACGCACAATTTAACAGTAATTTTTAATGGAAGCATATATTGAATATATTCCGAATTATAAAAGGCTCTCAAATGCCGTGAAAATACTGATTTCCCATTGTATCGGCCTTCACCAGTAAAAGGTTCCACGTAGCGATTAGTCTTCGATTTTAGCAAGTAATTTGTTTTCCCCTCAAATACGCATGTAAAAATTAACTTGTAAGGCGATTCGGGGGGAAAAATGTTTTTCCGTTGTACGGAACTCGTTAGACTGTCATAGGTTAGTATAGGCACTTTGTATGAGTGAAGATTTATTGTAAAACAAACGTTGTACCGATCGCTATTAAAATTTAAAACCAAAAAATAAGATTTAAAATTTTGTTGAACAAAAGTTGAAAACAACGCCATCTGTTATTCGGTTCTCGCAACTTCGCTATGTGATGTTTTAATTTTGAAAGCTTTTCGGCACAACACAAACCACTGTATATGTGTAAGTACATACATGATGTAAATGTATAAAAATATAGGAAAATAACCTAACTGTGTCATATTAGAACATAAGTGTACTATTCTACTTACATATGTATACAATATATAAAAAGTTTTAAAGGAAAATAGTTGACTAAACCGTTGTGGTTTATAAATAAAGTTATTATTTTTTATAATTTTGGCAACCCCAGATATAGACGTCGAATTTGTAAATAAATTTGTAATTCATGAGTATTTAGGAGTTTTGGTATAAAAATTGCATTTATATATTATAAAATAAATATATAAAAAAGTTAGTGCCCTCGGAAGTTCTAGGATGGTTGTCCTGCGCATGATTTTTGTTGATTACTTTTTTATTGTTATTATTAAGAATTTTAATGTTGTTAACTGCAATATCTGAACAATATTGGTTGATTTACACGAATTACGGGAATGATTTTAAAATTTATGTAATTTTCTATTTTGAACTCTTGACTATTCAAACTGATCAATGATTTTCACAATTATTATTTTTTAAATGTTTTGACCAAATCGTATAAAAATATGGATCATCCGTTTGATTTTGCATGAAAAAGAAATTTGTGCAATACGAACTACGAAAAGGGTAGTATAGTTTTAGATTTTCTTAAATTTAAGGCATTTTATTGAGAAGGAAAATTTATAATTGGTTTGCTCAGAAAGCGTTTACGTTTGATTTTCGAATGCCAAAACCATCTAGAACCAAGAAACCAGGGATTAATAAAAGGACAGTAATAATATTTTTATTATTATGATATCTGTGCCAAATTATTACTATTATAAAAATAAACAGTAATTTTGGTATTTAAGACGAATACCTCTGAAGGACTTTATGTTGATATATTTAATAGTTGTTTTTATTGTTAAGAGGGTACCTAAAGACAAGCTCCTATGAGCCAGTTATTATTTTTAGTAGAGAAAAATTTGTCAAATTAGTAAACTCAATTATTAGGTCTGGTCCCATGTCTTGTGTTCAGTTGAACGAATATTATTTTAATAAACAACTTAAAAATTGTATTTCGTCGTTTTATTTTCACTCGTATATCCTACCACCAGATATGATTACACCAGATATTACATCACAAATACAATTATATCAAATATCATTACTATAGAATGCAATCTCAATCTTGCTAAATCCTTATTTCTCCAGAATTTCATACAGTCGTAGTCGTCGTATACGTCAGGTATTATGCATAAAAAGTACCAGGGAGCTAGAAACTAGAACAAGGTGGTAACAGAACGACAGAAACACTAATATCACTTCAGTCTTTGAATCTCTTCATGGTTTCTGGGCGCCTAGTAGTTAACAGAGATGCTTAGCATAAAAAGGTGTGCATCTGCACTGAGTGTCTTTTTTTTGAAGTATCAGTAAAAAATCTGAAATTTACAGGGGAGTTAGTAAAAATATAGTAAAAAATAATGCACAGGGTCTCGAATTTCTAAAACTTGAATTGAACGAGATATGACCAAAAGATTAGGACACTCAATCCTGATGCGCCGCTAAATACGAATATTTTCAAAAGTATTGACCCTAGGATTATAATTTTTAGTTCTGGAGTTAGTAAAAAATTTCTAAAAACTTTTGGGAAATTTTCAAATCAATAGAATGTGCCGTTACAGATTTATAACGGTTTAACTAGGACACTCAGTTCTTACGCCGTAAGGATTGAGTGTCCTGCTAAATATGGGTTTATTGGAATAAATACATAAAAATAACATTACCATCTTGTAGTCTGACCCTCAAAACAATTTCTAAAAGAGAAACTTTGTCGAAAAAGCCTACCCTTTTAAAATAAATGAAAGATTTCATTTTTACGAAACGTCTGTACTGAGTGTCTTTTATTTTTGAAAAAAAAGGGTCAAATAGTAGTTTTAGAAATTTGGCACTTGGTGCAAAAGTTTTTACTAATTGAATACTAAAACATGATATATAATTAGTTTTTCTAAATTGTATATTTTTAGAGTAAATCCACTTTTTGCGGTTTTCTGTGAGTGTCTTTTTTTTTTCGAGGTTGAGCAAAATTAATGAAATTCACAGGGGAGTTAGTAAAAAATTAGTAAAAACTTTTGTAGTAAGTGGCGAATTTCTAAAACTTAAACTGAATTTTTTATGAGCAAAATACTAGGACACTCAATCCTTACGTTTTAAAAAAGTGAAAAACCTCGATATCTCGGTAAGTATTAACTTTTTTTTCAGGATTTTTTTTCCAGTAGTTAGTAATGAATTTCTAAAAACTTTTACAAAAAAAACCAACAGGCTAACATGTGTTGTTACTGATTTATAGCGAATAATTAGTTTCACTGAGCGTAAGAACTGAGTGTCCTAGTTAAACGACTCTACAGACAAAATTAAACCTCGTAGATAAAAACAACTTAGATCCACGAGTTTTACTAATTTTTTACTAACTCTGGATATAAAATTCATTTTTGTAA
Organism: Hemithea aestivaria; assembly: GCA_947507615.1. NCBI lineage: Eukaryota > Metazoa > Arthropoda > Insecta > Lepidoptera > Geometridae > Hemithea > Hemithea aestivaria. Next base: position 4,412,722 of record OX382348.1, on the reverse strand, counting down.
GTTTTATATTTTTTGAGAAAAACCACATTTTCATGTTTTTCACTGAGTGTCCCATTTTTTTCAAAATATCAAAATGATTTTTTCAGGAGAGTTAGTAAAACATTAGTTACAACGTTTGCACTAGGTGTCGAATTTCTAAAACTAAAATTATTCTTTTTATGATCAAATAACTACAGTCCAGACGCTCGAAAAACATGAAAAACCTCGATATCTCGATAAATATTAACTTTTTTCCTAAGATTTTTTTTTTTCAGTAGTTAGTAAAAAATTAGTAAAATCTTTTGCACTAGGTGCCGAATTTCTAAAACTGAAATCAATTTTTTTATAATCAAAAAACTTGGACACTCAATCCTTACGTTTTAAAAAAGTGAAAAACCTCGATATCTCGGTAAGTATTAACTTTTTTTTCAGGATTTTTTTTCCAGTAGTTAGTAATGAATTTCTAAAAACTTTTACAAAAAAAACCAACAGGCTAACATGTGTTGTTACTGATTTATAGCGAATAATTAGTTTCACTGAGCGTAAGAACTGAGTGTCCTAGTTAAACGGCTCTACAGACAAAATTAAACCTCGTAGATAAAAACAACTTAGATCCACGAGTTTTACTAATTTTTTACTAACTCTGGATATAAAATTCATTTTTGTAAGTTTTATATTTTTTGAGAAAAACCACATTTTCATGTTTTTCACTGAGTGTCCCATTTTTTTCAAAATATCAAAATGATTTTTTCAGGAGAGTTAGTAAAACATTAGTTACAACGTTTGCACTAGGTGTCGAATTTCTAAAACTAAAATTATTCTCTTTATGATCAAATAACTACAGTCCAGACGCTCGAAAAACATGAAAAACCTCGATATCTCGATAAATATCAACTTTTTTCTTAGGATTTTTTTTTCAGTAGTTAGTAACGAATTTCTAAAAACTTTTACAAAAAAAACCAACAGGCTAACATGTGTTGTTACTGATTTATAGCGGTTAATTAATTCTGTTTTACGGAGCGAGCTAAATGAATAAAGTCGTGAGTTGTTCTCACCATGAATAATTCTTATACCTAGGCACTATTATTCAACTGACCACTATTTAATTTGTTGGCAATACTTTCTCTCTGATAACATACACGTTCAAACACTTGGCTGCCTCCCGACTCCCGGTGCCCAACTTTTACGAGGCTGCTGACTTTGGGAAGATCAACTTTTGCACACAGAATTAACACACACACACACACACACTAACAACTAAGCAACTTAATGCTTGTGTTATGGTGGTTAGGATAGATAGATAACCCTTTATTGGAACACAAGAGACAAAGTACAAAAACAACTTATAAACTAAAACAATACAAAAGCTATGTGTTACAATTGGCGGTCTTATCGCTAATAGCGATCTCTTCCAGACAACCGTGCAGGGAGAGGAGAAAAGTTGAAATTCACATGGGTTAGGTGGTGTGTTCAAATTAATACTTTTTTAATATAATATTCATAACATACATATAATCAACGAATTAGGGAAATAATAGAAGTCGAACACAGCTCAAAAAGTGATTCAACGCAAAGTACAACTATATGGGCGGGGCGTAAAAAGTACAACTCACCCGCCGCTCAGTCACACAACGCGCTCAGCGACAGATGCACGCATCGTTTGATTTTTAAAAATATCCAAAATAATATAGTTAACGGACAAAAATGACCTCTTGTGTGGTAAATTGGTGTAAAAATGGAAAGAAGGCAGTAAAAAGCAGGAAAAACTTATCACAGCTAACAAATATTATTTTAAACCAAATTATATAATTTCTATTTTAGTTGACATAAAATACATAAAAATATAGGGTAAACTAGGCATGGCTGAAACAATTTTATTTTTGTGCATTCGCATTCGATTAGGTAACGTTATATTTATTTTGTTTACTAGCTAAACCCACGGCTTCACCCCCGCTACAAAAATGTTATTTTTGTACAATAAATAAGAGCATTTGTTTTTGAATTAAATCAATAATGACTTTTATAAAAGTCTGAAGAAAGAAAGAAAAAACCTCTAAAGTGAAGAATTCACCTGACCCGGCCCCCCCGGCTCGGCCTGATTCGACCTGATTCTGGCATCGCGCTTTTATCACCGCACGAGCCGACACCGATCGAAAGCCCAGGTTTATACGACTAATGTCCAATTATGAAAAATGACAAATATTATAGACGTTCAATCATACAATCGCCTATTCGGAAAATAGTTCACTCATAAAAATGTCAAATCGTAAAAAGGTCCAATTTGAAAATTGTCCATTCTAAAACGTCCATTCGTAAAAATGTCCAATAAAGTTTTATTTTATCCGTGGTTCTATCAATAGCTAATCCCGTAGTCCTATAAAAAGTGTCACGTAGTGAACAATCTTTATTTCCAATGTAATGACAGCTGTCAAACTTGAAATGTCAATATCTCGGAAAATACTCGTCTTAGGCTGATGCTGTCATAGAAGAAATTAAAGGTCTTGGAGAGATCTTCATTTCAGATGACAGCTGTCAAACTTGAAACGTCAATATCTCGGAAAATATTCGTCTTAGGCTGATGCTGTCATAGAAGAAATTAAAGGTCTTGGAGAGATTGTCATTTCAGATGACAGCTGTCAAACTTAAAATGTCAATATCTCGGAAAATACTCGTCCTAAGCAGACGTTGTCATAGAAGAAATGAATGAAAAAACTTTGAAGATCTTCCAGATTTTGATATTTCAAGTTTGACAGCTGTCATCTGAAAGGTAGATCTTCCTAAGACCTTTCATTTCTTCTATGACAGCGTCAGAAATAAACCAATTCGTGTTGGACATTATTCTTAATTGGAGATATTTAATTTTGGACCAAATTCATGTTGGAAATTATTCGTGTTGGACATTTTTCCTAGTTGGACGTAAGCCATGTTGGACCAAATTAGTGTTTGACCAAATTAGTATTGGACATTAATACACTAGTATTAACACACACACACACACACTAGTACACTAGTATTAGTTTTAGTTGGACAATTTGGATTTTGGACATTTGTCGTACAAACCGATAAAACTTATTCCATATCCTTTTTGGGGATTCTACCTCTGTACCAAATTTGGCAAATTTGCCATTACCTTGTCGAACGCATGGTTGATGAGATATTCGTTTTGTTTCAAGCATACCAAGGTTACCCTAGTCTGACATAAAATAATATATTGAGTTACCCGTATGGCAATACCGAATTTAACTATAAACAATTTTGATACTTTAATTATTTTTAAAAAAAATCGCTACTGTACTTGGTCACTGACCTCTGTTTGATCAGATAAGTAGCTCTGGCGCGAAAAAGTAACACACATGCTTCACATAAAACAGACATGCGTTTAATAATGATACTTTTATAAAATGATAATAAAAGACGATGTGTTATATGACACAAATATAATATTAAAAATACATAAAATAAAGTAATAAATCGTTTATATAGGGTAATCCAATTCTTTATTTTTTGCGGTGGGGTGGTCTTTTCGATGTCTCGTAGGCGGGCATTTTCCTTTATTTTTAATACTTTCCAAAACAAATTTTCTGACTGATGATTTCGATTCGCCTAGAAAATACAAAATAAATAAGATTAATATCATCTTTTAAAAGTAAAAAAGGCGTACCAGTATGGTAACAGTAAAATAGGTGCCATGAATATAATGTTAAAAGAAATTCCCAAATAAAGCAATTGTATTTGTACTTGTACGTAGGGACATCTTATAGACATTAAAACAAAATAAAAATGCCAAGTGCAAGTCGGACTCGTTTGAATTGAACTCTTTCTTGAAACATCTCATATATACAAAAACAAACGGAAAAAAGCACTTTGTTGTTTGGGAGCCCCTTTTTTATTTTATTCTATTTTTAGTATTGCAACAAAAATACATCCGTGAAAATTTCAACCTTCTAACTATCACGGTTCGTGAGATGACAGACAGACAGACGAACGGACAGCGAAGTCTTAGTTATATGGTCTCGTTTTCCCCTATGGGTACGGAACCCTAAAACGCAATTTTTCATACACATAATATCATCATTAAACTTGGACAATATGAAAAGTATCAAAAATTTTCAGTCATACTATAATGTATTTTATGACTTTAGTTGTAAACAAATATATAACACAAAATAGTTATTTATGGACAAAATAACGATTATTTTACGTTTTCAATGATAAGATTCAATGAGCTTGATGATGTACTGTTAATCTAACTTAAACGTACCTGAGATATACGCTGTTCTCTTAGAAACACTTAGTTAAAGCAGCAACCACTTTTCTATTTGCAACTGCTGTATACGCCGTATATATACATTTTGTAATTCATTTGGCAAGCATCGCCACGGATTATTTTATTCATTTTCATCAACATTATTGTGAAAAATCTTCGAAATAACTTATTAATCACTAAAAATACGAACAACATGTTATTGTTTACTTTTTTTTTGTCAAATTTGACAGAAGTAGTTTGAAAGAAATAGGTAGAATGTTGCCATTTTTATTTTAGTTTTTTCTTATTAAATTTGTACTCCTGTGTTCGTTTTGTCCATCCCGTTTGCACATGTTGATTGAATATTTCTGTTTCACTCAACACTATCCGACTAAGTAAAATGACACCCCAAATGAATGAATGGGCGAGTTCATATACAGAAAATAAATTTAGCATGGTTATGCCTTATCAATGTCCGTGTGTCGCGTGAGTATTATAATTTAGTGGTGTGAGTTTGGGGACCACGTTTTTGCAGAAAAAGTAAGGGAGTTACAGGGAGTTGCATATAATATTATAATACATACATAATACAATAAATATACATATTATATAATATAAATACATATTATAATTTATAATACATAAAATATATACTATTTTATCTGCTTAATATTAATAATAAAAAAAAATTAATTAAATACTAACTGGATTACGTTGAGTAAAGTAAGTACCTGCACAAGTAAAATTAACGGATATAATACTTATATGCTTTTCGTTTTTAAATACATACTTATAATAGATATTGAAAACCATCCAGACCAGAAACAAATACCTGTGGATCACACAAACATTTGTCCCATGCGGGAATCGAACCCGCAACCTTTTGCGTTGCAGGCGGGTATAAGCCCACCGCGCCACAGAGGTTGTTAAATCTCAACCTGAGCCTATGCTCAGGCAGTATAATGATTTACTTACCGTTGTGCAGGTTTGCAACCAAGCTTGCCTTGAGATCGCTATTAGCGATAAGACCGCCAATTATAACACTTCTTTCTGTGTAATCTTAGTTCTAAACTTTTATATTGTTGTATTTGTGTGAACAATAAAGAGTTTTCTATTCTATTCTTGCCTGACACGTGTTACTGTAAGTATATGCGAGCCCGTCTTTCTTACGCGGGAATGAGGTACTGCAGCGCTAATATACACCACTCGTGCGTATTTGTATGAGTGACCTATTCACTATGAGCTCCTTTTGCTAGCTGCGAATGGATTAGCACTACGCCCTCGTAAACTTGCAAAATCATAACAATATAAATAAAAGCCAATAACATAAATAAAAATACATTTGGCGCCAATTTTAAAATTTCAAATCCTTAAACAACTGGTTTCTTATAAATTTTGTTAAATTTTGCGACATCCGTCTTGTAATACGCCCTAGCGTAAATTTGCAAAATCGTACCCCTTAATATAAATAATAAATCTTTATTTGCGCTTAAAATACACGTTAATCTTAAACGCCATGAACGTTGGAAATTGCGATAGTTTATAAAACTACATATGTTGCAGTTGCCGGCGCTCTCCTTATTATTCAATTAAACAGCTCCCTAGGTGTATTATGTGTGTTAGTGTGTGTGTGTGTGTGTGTGTGTGTGTGTGTATGTGTGTGTGTGTGTGTGTGTGTGTGTGTGTGTGTGTGTGTGTGTATGTGCGTGTGTGTGTGTGTGTTAATTCTGTGTGCAAAAGTTGATCTTCCCAAAGTCAGCAGCCTCGTAAAAGTTGGGCACCGGGAGTCGGGAGGCAGCCAAGTGTTTGAACGTGTATGTTATCAGAGAGAAAGTATTGCCAACAAATTAAATAGTGGTCAGTTGAATAATAGTGCCTAGGTATAAGAATTATTCATGGTGAGAACAACTCACGACGTTATTCATTTAGCTCGCTCCGTAAAACAGAATTAATTAACCGCTATAAATCAGTAACAACACATGTTAGCCTGTTGGTTTTTTTTGTAAAAGTTTTTAGAAATTCGTTACTAACTACTGAAAAAAAAATCCTAAGAAAAAAGTTGATATTTATCGAGATATCGAGGTTTTTCATGTTTTTCGAGCGTCTGGACTGTAGTTATTTGATCATAAAGAGAATAATTTTAGTTTTAGAAATTCGACACCTAGTGCAAACGTTGTAACTAATGTTTTACTAACTCTCCTGAAAAAATCATTTTGATATTTTGAAAAAAATGGGACACTCAGTGAAAAACATGAAAATGTGGTTTTTCTCAAAAAATATAAAACTTACAAAAATGAATTTTATATCCAGAGTTAGTAAAAAATTAGTAAAACTCGTGGATCTAAGTTGTTTTTATCTACGAGGTTTAATTTTGTCTGTAGAGCCGTTTAACTAGGACACTCAGTTCTTACGCTCAGTGAAACTAATTATTCGCTATAAATCAGTAACAACACATGTTAGCCTGTTGGTTTTTTTTGTAAAAGTTTTTAGAAATTCATTACTAACTACTGGAAAAAAAATCCTGAAAGAAAAGTTAATACTTACCGAGATATCGAGGTTTTTCACTTTTTTAAAACGTAAGGATTGAGTGTCCTAGTTTTTTGATTATAAAAAAATTGATTTCAGTTTTAGAAATTCGGCACCTAGTGCAAAAGATTTTACTAATTTTTTACTAACTACTGAAAAAAAAAAATCTTAGGAAAAAAGTTAATATTTATCGAGATATCGAGGTTTTTCATGTTTTTCGAGCGTCTGGACTGTAGTTATTTGATCATAAAAAGAATAATTTTAGTTTTAGAAATTCGACACCTAGTGCAAACGTTGTAACTAATGTTTTACTAACTCTCCTGAAAAAATCATTTTGATATTTTGAAAAAAATGGGACACTCAGTGAAAAACATGAAAATGTGGTTTTTCTCAAAAAATATAAAACTTACAAAAATGAATTTTATATCCAGAGTTAGTAAAAAATTAGTAAAACTCGTGGATCTAAGTTATTTTTATCTACGAGGTTTAATTTTGTCTGTAGAGTCGTTTAACTAGGACACTCAGTTCTTACGCTCAGTGAAACTAATTATTCGCTATAAATCAGTAACAACACATGTTAGCCTGTTGGTTTTTTTTGTAAAAGTTTTTAGAAATTCATTACTAACTACTGGAAAAAAAATCCTGAAAAAAAAGTTAATACTTACCGAGATATCGAGGTTTTTCACTTTTTTAAAACGTAAGGATTGAGTGTCCTAGTATTTTGCTCATAAAAAATTCAGTTTAAGTTTTAGAAATTCGCCACTTACTACAAAAGTTTTTACTAATTTTTTACTAACTCCCCTGTGAATTTCATTAATTTTGCTCAACCTCGAAAAAAAAAAGACACTCACAGAAAACCGCAAAAAGTGGATTTACTCTAAAAATATACAATTTAGAAAAACTAATTATATATCATGTTTTAGTATTCAATTAGTAAAAACTTTTGCACCAAGTGCCAAATTTCTAAAACTACTATTTGACCCTTTTTTTTCAAAAATAAAAGACACTCAGTACAGACGTTTCGTAAAAATGAAATCTTTCATTTATTTTAAAAGGGTAGGCTTTTTCGACAAAGTTTCTCTTTTAGAAATTGTTTTGAGGGTCAGACTACAAGATGGTAATGTTATTTTTATGTATTTATTCCAATAAACCCATATTTAGCAGGACACTCAATCCTTACGGCGTAAGAACTGAGTGTCCTAGTTAAACCGTTATAAATCTGTAACGGCACATTCTATCGATTTGAAAATTTCCCAAAAGTTTTTAGAAATTTTTTACTAACTCCAGAACTAAAAATTATAATCCTAGGGTCAATACTTTTGAAAATATTCGTATTTAGCGGCGCATCAGGATTGAGTGTCCTAATCTTTTGGTCATATCTCGTTCAATTCAAGTTTTAGAAATTCGAGACCCTGTGCATTATTTTTTACTATATTTTTACTAACTCCCCTGTAAATTTCAGATTTTTTACTGATACTTCAAAAAAAAGACACTCAGTGCAGATGCACACCATAAAAAGTACCAGGGCGCTAGAACTAGAAAGAGATGGCAACAGAAGGAGTGAAACAGAAATATCACCTAAGTTATTAAAATCTCTACATGGTTTCTGGGCGCCTAGTAATTTTCAGAGATATCGGCCAACACTGTATCGATTGTCGGACCTCAGAACCAAGAGAGCAGAACTACAAAGGAAGTAGTTATCTACTTATTGAATCAGATTATTTATTTCTCTCTCTCGAATCGGTATCGTAACACAAAGAGTGAAATAGAAATATCACTTTAGTTATTGAATATCTTCATGATTTCTGGGTGCCTAGTAGTTTTCAGAGATGCTTACATAAAAAGTACCAGGGAGCTAGAAAGAGTGAAACAGAAATATTACTAGTTATTGGAATCACTTCATGATGTCTGGGCGCCTAGTAGTTTTCAGAGATGTGTACCATAAACGAACCAGGGAGCTAGAAAGAGATGGCAGCCGAAAGAGTGAAACAGAAATATCACTTTAGTTATTGAAATCTCATAGCTTCTGAGCGCCTAGTAGTTTTCAGAGATGCTTACATAAAAAGTACCAGGGAGCTAGAAAGAGATGCCATCAGATAGAGTGAAACAGAAATATCACTTTAGTTATTGAAATCTCTTCATAGCTTCTGGGCGCCTAGTACCTACATAGCTTTCAGAGATATTGTCGGGCCTCAGAACCAGGAAAGCAGAACTACAAAGGAAGTAGTTACATATCTGCTTATTGAATCAGATTATTTATTTCTCTCTCTAAACGGGATCGTAACACAAAGAGTGAAACAGAAATATCACTTCAGTCATTATTATATTATTGAATCTCTTCATAGTTTCTGGGCTACTAGTTTAATCATTATATAGGTTAGCCTTTGACCACGATGATGGTACCAGACTAAACCTAGATTGCGGGATAAATCCCTGCCTGGCCCAATATGGTTAATAAAACAAAATTCATAAGACATTACATTGTTTATTTGTGACAATGTATAAATACGGGATACATTTACAAAAATGTAAAATTGTGATGAGGGACTAAGCTTTATTTAATAGTTTTACAAAAAATGTTTTTGTACTGTTAGTAATTTTATGCGAAAATGGTATTTGGCAATCAAATTGAGGTTAACATTAAATTAACAGTCAAAGTGCTTAGTATAAAATATAAAAACAATGACTAACAACTAATACTTATATAAATGACAATATTCACAATAAGCACAACAAATATTCAGTTATCTAGATCTCAAATTTCTTAAATACCTAATAAATATTAAAAAACACATTATTTTAAATGCTTTTTGTCAAATAAATACGTCGCAAATAGAAACTTCTCTTTTTGATTCGTGATGTTAAGCGACGATGCGATCGTAGATGGTAGCAGACTTAACCTAAAAGGCGGGATAAATCCCTCCCTGGCTTCACTGAACATCATGCCAGATCGCGGTTATTATAACCGCTTGGCGACACGGTTTTGTCCAGTGGGTGGCAATTAGTCGCTCTGAAGCCTACCACCAGTATAAAATTATAATATACTCAATAGTTTCTATTTAGCGACAAAAAAAATAATATACAAAATTTTCAAAATTTCAAGTCAGTTTGGCGTTGGAAGTTCATATTTGGATTAAAGTTAGTATTAATATAATAATGCCTAGTGTTAAAATTCGTAGTAACGTACGTCAAAGGACTAATTAAAACAACTATAACTATTTACTAGGTTATAACAGTCAGTTTTCATACAGTTTTTATCTATGAATCTTTAAAATATCGAGTCAGTGCAAAAAGAAAAGTTATGGAAACAGGGGAAAAGAAGTCCAGGAAGAAAAAGAACATCTTGGCTTAAAAATCTGCGCCAATGGTACTGCAAGAGCACGCGTTCCATATTGTTGACAACCTCTGTGGTGCGGTGGGCTAATACCCGCCTGCAACGCAGAAGGTTGCGGGTTCGATTCCCGCATGGAACAAATGTTTGTGTGATCCACAGGTATTTGTTTCTGGTCTGGGTGGTTCAATATCTATTATAAGTATGCATTTACAAAAGAAAAGTATATAAAAGTATTATATCCGTTATCCTAACCACCATGACACAAGCATTAAGTTGCTTAGCTTGGGGTTAGGTGGCGCTGTGTGTAATATCTTGAAATATTTATTATTTATTTAGAGGCTGCTGTGTCGAGGGTTCAAATTGCCATGATGATCGCCAACCTTCCTTAGAATATGGCACCCAAAGAAGATGAAAAATCCGGTTGAAAGGGTGCCCAAGGGCTAATAAGACTTAGTAAATATCCACGTTAACACTGCAACTACTTAACCTAGAAAGCGGGGTAAATGATTCCCTGGCTTCACTGAACATCATGCCAGAAAACGTTCATAATGACCGCTTGGCGACACAGTTTTGTCCAGTGGATGGTAAGTAGTAACTGGCCACGGTTAACCCTAAACGAAATTGTGGTCGATCTCGTTTAATCTTAAGAGCGTATATATATATCGAATGACGCTCTCTCGCTCGCACTTTTTGACAAATTTTGAAATATAAATTCATAGAATTATTTTATTGAAAATTCCTTAAGACCAGCCCTCCATAATATTAAAAGTGTTTGATATATTAAAAAAATGGCAAGGGGATCAATATTTAAAAAAAAATTAAAAAATTCTTATCATACCATTCTTTAATATAACGAACTGAAAACACTTTTAAAATGTGTGCAATAATATTATGGAAGGCTGGTCTTAAGGAATTTACAAAAAAAATATAAATTACAAAAAAAAATTAAACAAAAAACAAAAATTTACAAAAAATATATATATTTTTGAATTATATTCTATGAATGAATATAATTCAAAATTTGTCAAATAGTGTGAGCGCGTCACTCGATATATACGCTCTGCGATGATGCAGCCGAAGATGTTACCAGCCTAGAAGGCGGGATAAATACTTCCCTGATTAGATATTTTACTTCTTTTTGCATTGACTAGATGTTTTAATCATTACTATTTTTTATTTAACTATTTCAATCGGGGTCCGCATACATCAGTCTATGTATAACTGAATAAATAACATTATATATCAATAAAAACCGTTATTATGTCATGTACTAATTAAATAAGTAAATAACACGACTCACTAATAGAAAATACACTTAAACACTGTCCATAACTATTTTTGGCTACTAAGTGGAAAAAATTAACAAGTATCAACCACTAGATGGCGCTGATTTTAAAGTTGCGTACATAGATCGCTTTTCTGTTAACTCTAAGATCTTTTAAAACTACCAAACTTTCATTAAAAAAATGCATTTACTCAAATAAGATACAATAGAGCACTTCTGCGAGTATATTTTTTTATTAAAGTCATTCAAGAGAATTTTAACATTATTTATTAATAATCAGTCCCTACTTTACATTTAATTAATTTATAATATTAAATATTTTTACCAATTGAAGTTCTTATAAATTAGAAAATGACACGTTAAATAGGTACAAATCGTTGTTCTACCTTTAAGAAGTACTTGATCATAATTTTAAAACAGCGACATCTAGTGGTGAAATTGAGTCATTATTTATGAATTAAGCAATATTAAGTGTATTTTCTATTAATAAATAGTGGAATAATCTAACGTAAGTCTATTATTAAGCTTTGGGTTACAAAGTAGCCTATATTGATTCCGTATGGTCAAAGCCTGAGCCAAAAATGAAGTTTGCGATACTCTTTCTTGGCTAAAGATATTGCAATAGCAATTTGAGTCATTCTAATGTAAAATTAGAATTTATTAAAGTATTAAGAGGTCAATTTTGAGATATCGCAAACGAATATTTTGGACCATTGTCACCCACTTGTGAATATATTAAGTTTTTTTTTTAAATTGGAACACTTGACTGGCTTATGAATGTATCTTTATTGTGGTCACAAGTTATTTTAAGTCTTTAAAAAACAAAATATTTCCACAAGTTGCCAGCACGCCGCGCGTAAAGCCCACCATATTCTGTTAATAACCAGTAAGAACCGGTAAGATCCAGTGAAAACCGGTAAAATCCAGTAAAAACCGGTAATGTTGGGTAGAAACCGGTGACATCCAGTTTACCAGAGTCCGGACGACTTGCCGCCGGGTGGGTTCCGGACGCGGACTGAAGTCTTCGTGTCCAGACCTTCCACTTCCTCTGTAAATAGAAAAATTGTAAGTTAAATATTGCATCCACATTGCATTGCAAATATTGAAACAAAATAAAAAATAAACACAATATTATATAGCCCAGTCAATGAGTGCCCAAAAAGGGTATGTGGATCGAAAAGTCGAAAGCAGAAAAACTAACTTAGTAACTTTGTTTGGACTAGTTAGGAGATAAACATACTAAAAGTCCCCACCCCTCCGAGGTGAGCCCGAGGGGGGGGAGGCCGAAGAAGGTCCCATTTTTAGGTTTTTTGCTTATATGTCAAAAACTGTGCGTTGTACCATATTTTGTAGTACTACATTATTAAACCTCATAAAATTTTCTACAACTTTGGCCTTGACACTTTTTATCTATCTCCAATCGTTGTCCAGCTATGAGCTTCCAAACATGGTCTATTTTGAAAACGCTTAAATTAGTTTTCCATACAAAGTCAGTAAAAAAATCATAAAAATAAAATTTGACCAACTTCTGGTTGTCGTATCATAATGAAACTTTGCAAATGTCTAGAAATCTGATGACAGTTTAATAATCTGGTACCACTGAGCTGATCTGATGATGGAGCCAGGAGGTGTCTAATGAAACTCTTCAATGACTATTAGTAAACCCGTCGAGTTTGGGCACATACATCGTAGACTTAATTTGTACTTTCCATCAAGCACACCTGATCACCACTCCCACCCACACACCACATCCCACACCACCACAACCACCACCCATACGGTGTGTGGCCCATATCCCAATGAGATCAAACGTAGGTCTATTTAGCATTAAAAAAGTTAGTGAAAGTAGTAACGTACTGCTGATGCTGAAGGTAGAGTTCTGCAGGTCGCGTTGTCCCGGCTCGCGCATCTTGCGGCCCGTGGGCGTGCTGCACCCTGACACTGAGACCGACTCCAGCTGCTTGTTCACCAGACCCAACTCTAGAATAGGACAAGAGAGATTTATTGTTAATCCCTTAAAATATGTCCTAAAACGGACAGAAACCTGGAAAGGGAAGGTTTCAGAGGAAAGATATTACAGGAAAGCGTGATAGACTGAACTCAAACCGCTGCGCGCAATTGGCATACTGATTAGTAGATAATAAGTAGGGAATAGTCGAAAAGGACGTATTGTAGAAAATGGGATAAATGGAAGAAAATGTAACCCAATAGATTGTAAAACAATAGATAGTCATTTTACTGGACTGGCGTTTAGTTTGATAAAAAAAAAATGTTCCTATATAGTTGATATGATTTGGATGGGTGTTTGTTATTCTTTCACATTCAAACAGGCGGAGCGAATGAGCTGATATTTCGTATAGATAGCATATAGACCCTGCCCTTCTGACCCATTTTGAGCTTTTAAAATAAATGTAATGGATGACACTTATTGGAGTGTGTCTATGAGTCTATCTATAGAAAATAGGCTCAAAGACAGTCTCCGCCAAGTGACAGGACTATTGCTAATTAATGGAAACTACTATAAACTAGGCTATGGATGTGCATTCTAAATGGTTCGTAAATGATGCTATTGCTAGGACTACGGTACCTGCCACTTCCGTCCCATTATTATAATTATTGCTCACCAGAGTTAGGAGTACTCCCGTTGGTGACTTTAGAGGGAGTACTGTCGCGCTGTCGCTGTATCTCCTCCTTCACTTCAGCCACGGGGGCGGAGCCTCCGTACACATGGGGGGAGTCAATTGGAGTCTTCACGAACTTGCCTAGACCTGGAAAATGTATAGAAACCGTTTATTAGTAATTCGCGTTTTTAATCACTTTAAGCGATAAGTGTGTATATTGTATATGTGTTAGGTGTGTATACTATTTAATAATTTAAAGTTAATTTTAAGAGTGGATTTTGAGAATTGCTTGTTTTGTTACTAAATGTCATATTTTTTAAATTGGCATTCTGTTATTTACGCATTTATCTATAATTATTATTCTATTTGATTATTCTAGCTTCTCAGTGGTTCAACAATACTCCCTGTATTATAGGTATAGGCAAGAGTTATTGTAATTTGACTTGAAACCTGTTCCTTTGGAGTGTAAACTTCCGTCACACACAGGTGGGAAAGCGGTCGCGGTCCAGAACGGGGCTTTTGTAATATTCGAATTTGTACGTAACCTGTCACATATAAAGCGAACGCGGGCAGGAACAAAATGAAGATCGCGACCGCTTTACCGTTCCGTCCCGGCTCAGTGTGGCATAAGCTTCAGTGTAATACTTCATACCTTCAACGACCCTAAGGTCTCCATCATCAAGGCACACACGTCCGCCCACTATCACGAACTGAGGGCTGCCTACCACGTGTTGACCCTGAAAATACACTCAAATCAATCATCAAATCATAAGGATATATTATAGGAGGCCAGTACAGTTCAAAGTTGCTTGATTGTTTTATTGTTAAAATAAATAAAATAAATATAAATATTTCAGGACAATACACACAGCGCCACCTAACCCCATACTAAGCAACTTAATGCTTGTGTTATGGTGGTTAGGATAACGGATATAATACTTATATACTTTTCTTTTGTAAATACATACTTATAATACATATCAAAAAATCAAGGGTAAAATCAAGGGTGTCTGCCGGGGGGGTTGGGAATCCCAACTTGGGACCGTACTAAGGCCGCCCATTGTAGACAAAATTGTATTTCAGTGCTAATATTTAGTAAAACTGTAAGTTTCTTTGGTTGCAATAAAGAGTATTTTATTCTAAGTGTCTGCCGATGGAGGTCGTGATTTACCAAGAAAATATATCATTACCAAGAAAATATATCATGTAATCTAGATTTTATAATATAAAGAATTTGTTAGAGGTTTTATGTAAGTAGTTAACCTCATCGGTTTTAATTCTGGCGATTCCTAGTTAATGGTTTTTTAAAAATGTGTCACTCTCTGATTTTGTTTTGTGTGCTGCAAGTATAAACTGCTGATTAAATTAAAAGAAGTCCATGTTTTTATTTTATACCCACAAAAGAATTTGAGAGCTAATTTTGAGAGTTAAAGTCTACAGCATGCCGGTAGCGGCGGTGATGGTCCATTCAAGTTGGGGGTCCCACTCACTGTTGACGGCCACTTACCCCTTTTTATTTCGTTTCAAGCCCCTATTTCAATATCTGGCAACCTTAACATTCAGCCCTCAAGGTCACTTACCTCAAACATATTAAACAATTACCTCAAACATGTTAAAGTCGATGTTAAGCCGATGCGGGGGTAGATGGAAGCAGATTAAACCTAGAAGGCGGGATAAGTCTCCCTTTCTAATAAGCATACCTCAAATATATTAAAGTCGACAGCATGCCGGTGAGCAACGGCGGTAATAGTCCGTTCTAGTCGGGGGTACCACTCACTATTGACGGCCACTTACCCCTTGTTGTTTCGCTTTAAACTAACTTTATCTCAAATATATTAAGGTCGACAGACGCGGCGGGAGATAGAAGCTTACTTAACCTAGAAGGCGGGATAAATTGCTCGCTAATAAGTATACCTCAAATATATTAAAGTCGACAGCATGCCGGTGAGCAGCGGCGGTAATAGTCCGCTCTAGTCGGGGGTCCCACACCACGATGTCAGCGTCACTGTTCACGGCAATTCTGCCCTTGTTCGGGTACATGTTGAATATCTTCGCTGCGTTCGCGCTGGTTACCGCGACGAAACGACATGGGTCCATTATACCTATAAAGGATTTTTTTTGTATTTAATTATTAAAAAAAAATACATTTATGTGTGTAGCCAATCTTAAGTTTTTAATGGTTCAAAACGAACTAAGAAAAACTTTCGTGTTTATAATATTTAGTGTTAATGATAGTGAAGTGTGAGTGAAGTGATAGTGACAGTGTTAGTGATATATCATTGTCATCATCATAGGCTTGTAACATTTAGTTAGTGTGCAGCATTTCTTTTGATGCCTGAATACAGAATAAGCATATACGAGACTTGCAACAGCGATTGTAAAGGCCCTAACTCCAGTGATATATTAAGGTGTAATAAAAGGTAATGTACCAGTATTGACCCCCTTCTGCCAGAGGATGGCCATCCTATCCTCGACTCCATTGACTCCGTTCGGTATCTTGGCGAAGTTGTCCCTGCCCAGAGCCTTGTCTTGCTCGTTGAACGTGCAGTTGTCGCTGCCTATCAGTTGCAGGTCGTCACTGGAATTATAATATAAATTATAGATTTATTGTTATTGGAACGAAGTTCCTTATCGCGCGTTGTGAAAGGGCGCTAGACGGAAAAAATCTTACGAAAAGTTGTCACGATACTTTTTGCTATAGTAAGCTATTGTAAGCTGTGCGGCGTGCGCATGTTTCTCTGTCTGTCTCTCTCTCTTTCTCTCTTATAGAAAGCAAGCCAGATATTTTCATTAATCGAACTTCGTTCCATCCAGGTGTCCCTTGACACCTCTCAAGTTTTTTTTAAATTTTAGATTACCTATATAATATGGTTTTTGTATCAGAATGCAAAAGCTTAAATATTATGTAATATAGGCGCCATCTTAATTTCAATGACTGAGACGTACGTTTTGATTCATATTCAAAATGTGGTGGCCTTCGGATAAATAAAACAAAAAAATATTCTTTGATATAAAAATTATCGTATTAGTGGAAAAGTTTAAAAATGTAATGGAATTTGCTTTGTGTATTCATTGATTATATCTGAACCGATTTGAGAAACTTCTAGCGCGATTTAAAAGTTATTAATTAAAATATAGATCTCTTTTGCAACGTCGCAATGGAATGAAGAGGTGCTACAACTCTCATGGTGGAACTAAATAGAAGCCTACCACTACAAAAGGTAAACTTACTCAGCCAAAGCTTCGACCATAGCTTGCGGAGTGTTAGGATCGGGACGCAGCGGTGGCGCCATCACGTGCGCGGCCGCGTGACGGAAACACGCGTTACGGTAGTGGGTGCCTGGAAAATGTTTAAAAACGGTATGTTAATCCATGTCAATATAATAAAAGCCTATATTGATAGGACAACGGCCAACAATAAGCAGCAGTCGTAGCATATCAAGACATTGACGTAAGAGTAGCAACCCTGGGCAATACTTCAAGAGTAACCTGACTTATATCAAGATGTTGCCCCTCTAGACTTGCCTTGCTGTCAACTCAACTGTCATCCCATACATTCACAAATGTACAATTGGGATAACAGTTCTTCTCTTCAGTTTTTAAGCACTAGCTAGCCATAACAACTGTTCACTTATTTTTCACTAGCAAGCTTGTATTCTTAGAAGTATACTTGATCTAGATAGACTTGTATTGTATTTCTTGTTATTACCTTATAAAGCGGTGTTGCAACGTTTCTTTCAATATTAACTTTATGTTCTCCAAAAATAGATATAATAAGCGTAGTGTATTATTTTTGTATAATAATTTGATATTATGAAGTCACCAAAACGGCCGCAACGGAAGACCAGCGTCGGTCGAACGGCCGGCAATATGCTGAGTTGCGACCTTTTTGTGTATAAATGTCTATCTTATGTTTTTGTTATTAGTTGAAGGTTTTGTGTGTCAAAGATGTTTCTGCATAAATAAATATTTCATTCATTCATTCATTTCATTCATTCTTGACATTTCTGCGTGATCCCATTTGTCATGCTAGCCTAGTTGCTCTTGCTACTCGCGCTGTCATTGCTTACAATTTGCAGCTACTCCCAATATCATTGTGCTCTTAAAAACGTCAATAACTCTTGACAGTGGGACGGGAGTTGTTACTAATACGTCAATGTTGCGATATGCTACAACTACTGCAACGGGCAGTAAAGAAAACTTGTATTAACTACAGATCGGCCACATCTTGGACCCTGGGTTCAAATCTCAGTGTGTGGCAAAAAGTTCGCCTGGACGCTACCGTTTTCCGGAAGGCACATAAATCTTTGGGTCCCGGCTGTTTCCTATAAGATATGTAGGAGGCAGTTCTTTAGGTTATGTTACAGGCCCTGTAGTAATCTGGGCGACCTGAAACTGCAACATATAGGTTCGCCACACAACTTATAAAATTGTGATTTGACTCTGACTGTTCTGTTGGAGCATAAACCCCAATTATGATCAATTATGGAAAAATAATTACCGTCAGTCCCGACAGTAGCGGCGAGGGTCTCTCCGAAAACAGGCTGCCTTTGCTTCTGTCTCGCGATACGGAGCGCCGACACTGCACTGCAGGACATCATATGCACGATGTACAGCGGCACGTTCACCTGGAAAATGTGACCGTTTAGTGACCGTTTATTGCATGACAGTTTAGTGAGATATTGGGCTATTGCATGACCGTTTAGTGAGATATTGGGCTATTGCATGATAGTATAGTGAAATATTGGGCTATTGCATGATAGTTTAGTGAAATATTGGGCTATTGCATGATAGTTTAGTGAGATATTGGGCTATTACATGATAGTTTAGTGAGATATTGGGCTATAGCATGATAGTTTAGTAAGATATTGGGCTATTGCATGACAGTTTAGTGAGATATTGGGCTATTGCATGACAGTTTAGTGAGATATAGGGCTATTGCATGATAGTTTAGTGAGATATTGGGCTATTGCATGATAGTTTAGTGAGATATTGGGCTATTGCATGATAGTTTAGTGAAATATTGGGCCATTGCATGACCGTTTAGTGAGATATTGAGCTATTGCATGATAGTTTAGTGAGATACTGGGCTATTTTATGACCGCTTTGGCAGGTATCCGGCTATTTTATGATCGTTTTGTAAGGTATTGGACTATTTCATGTGTGTTTTGTAAGGTAACGCGCTATTTTATATGACCGTTTTTGACGTATTTAGGGCTATTAAGTAAGAAATATACTCAAAATAGTGAAGTTTTACCTGATTAGCAATAACGCAGGCCCTGTTAACAGCCTCGGCTTCCACCTCCTCGTCCCTGGAGAGCTGGTGACCCTCGGGGCCGGTCACTCCTCGAGCGAGGAGTCTCTCAGTATTGCGAGCTATTATGTGACCGTTTTCGGCATGTACCTGGAGAAGTAAATAATGTTGGTTAAGGAGGAATTCGAATTAAGGTTTTTTGGAACGAAGTTCCTTATCGCGCGTTGTGAAAGGGGGCTAGACGGAAAAAAATCTTACGAAAAGTTGTCACGACACATTTTGCTATAGTAAGCTATTGTGAGCTGTGCGCATGTTTCTCTGTCTCTCTCTCTCTTATAGAAAGCAAGCCAGATATTTTCATAAATCGAAAGGAACTTCGTTCCATCCGGGTGTCCCTTGACACCTCTCAAGTTTTTTTTGGTAGTGTCCTTGGCTGAGTAAAGTAAGTAAAGTCGTAAGTCAAGTGTTTGGCAATCTTTTTGCTGTTTAAACCCGAAGAGGTAACAAACTTACACATCTATAATATTTCACTGTACTTTTTCCTTGCTTTAAGCAATATTTACTTTACTCAATTTTCCATTTCCCATCCGCCAAACAGTATCCAGCAGCATTAGGTATAAGCTCCATTTTAACTTATTTTGCTCCATTTATTACTTAGTTTTCTCCATATTTTATTTACTTTCCTCCATTTAAACTCACTTTACTCCTATTTTAAATTTTTACTTACTTGCGGCAAAGCCCCCAGTTCCTTGCAAGCCTCCATAGCGCAGTAGAGGTCGTAGTCATTCAGCATCCAAGCGTCCTTGTATGCCATGAACATCTTGAACGAGTTGACTCCGTACTCCTCGGAGGTGAGGGTCTGCATCTCCTTCTTCACGGATGGAGACCACCAGGTCACTCCGACGTGGAGACCGTAGTCGCAGCACACCTGGAAGAGTAACCAAGTCTTATATTAATCTTACTAACATTATAAACGTGAAAGTTTGTAAACCCCGCCGCACATGCTCACACTCGCACTCGTTCACGACACTGCGCCAATGTCGCATTGGCATTGGTAGACACGTGTGTGTCCGCAATTGCTTTCACGAGTCGTACATCAGTCAGTGTCTCTCTACCTACCATTCGTTCGTAGACGAAAACGAAGCAAGATGGACGCGATTGATATAAGTTCAGAATCCGACCGTGATAACGAGTTTTTGAATAGATTATTGTTAATAAGGAAATTATCTGAAAAAAATTATGGATTCGTTTCCAAATAGAATCCTTTAATTTTGTATTCATATAATCTTGGTGGTTTATGTCGTATAAACATTTTTCGCTTCGAACAGCTTCAATAAGTTCCTCCATTTTACACTAGTACTTGAACACTCGCGACATTGCCGCTCGAAACAAATGTCTCGTCACTTAGCCGACATGCGCGTGCACGCTCATGTACGACTCATGTACGTGCCTGCGTCGACGCGTGAGAGCAAATGCGGAGTTTGGTACTGCGCCATACGTTTTAAATACAGCCACTCGCACGCGGCTCGTGACGGCCAATGCGAGTGTGAGCATGTGCGGCGGGGTTAAGAATGGATGTCTGGATGTATGTATGTTACTCTTTCACGCCTAAAAATAAAATATTTTCTGATTCTGATTCTGATAAACGGGTGGACCGATTGAGCTAAAATTTGGTATAGAGATAGCTTAGACTCTGGAATAACACATAGGCTTCAGCAGGTAAGACCGCTGGGCGCAGCTAGTTATACATATTTTTAAAATGAATGCCTTGTAATAGGGATGTTAACAAGGTCAAAAATTTTAAAATACAATTAGTACGTAATCTTAATAATAAAGAAATATTCGACACGATTATAAAATACGATCACGATTATTAATAAAATAAAAAAAATTATTGAGATATAATGTTTATAAGATTCTGTGTGGGGACGCGTGACGTCACACCACTAAACAAAAATGTACTAGATTTAGTGGCGTCACGATCAAATAACTTTAGTTCGTTGTATCTCCAACGTTTTTTATCAGATTTACAAATAAAAAAATACGTGTCCAATATTTTTTAGTAATCTACATTATGGTTACAAAATCATTTTTAGTCAATATCCATATTGTAATACTCCAATCCGCACATTGTAACACTGTGTTTTTATATTGTTTTAGTTTGTAAGCTGTTTTTGTACATTTTCTTTTGTATTTCAAGCAAGGGTTTATCTATCTATCTATGCATTTGAGTTTGACTCGTATCGTGGCTAAGATTTAAGATGATTCAAGACTACAATGGAGCACTTTTACAATTCATCTTCATATTTTATTCAGACGAGTTCTTGGACTCGTCGTCGTCGTTTGATAGTGACGAGTTCGTGGCAGAATGATAAAGCCGTCCATTCAATTCTTCAAAATGTACCCTGATTTTTTTTAGAAAAAACCATGATAATAATATTAAGCAGATAGATGAATAACTTTATTTTATTAATATTCAAATATATTTCTGTCCATCGGGATAGAACCCACTCCACCCCTAAAATTCGTCCCCCGGAAGAAAGTTGAAGATTCGACCCCTATTTGAGTGCCCATTGGTCACCCGGCAGTAGACCAATCAATAATTATATAAAAATTTTATTTACCTTGCTGTCAGCCTTTTCTCTCCAATTGTTGTAGGCTTCAAGAAGTGATTGTCCTTTTTGCGGTAGTACGAAGTCAACTGGAAAATACAAACATATCAAAATTAGGTTTAAATTACAACTCGCTCTAAAGGAGGGGGGGTTCTTATTCGGCGCGCGATTCACCCCCACTCACAGACAGACACAAACACAGACACGTAAAACTGATAACACCCCGTAGTTTTGTGTCGGAGGTTAATAAAAAAAAACAACTTTAACCGACTTCCTCCCATTGACCAGTGTCCATAAAATGCTATGTCCTAGCGTTGTGCTGAATAATAATAAAACACAAAGCACCGGCGCGTAACCGCAGCTACTCCCTGAAGAAGATCCTCGTACAGGATCGAAACGGTCGGCACGAAGCCGAAGTAAATACAAGTGAGTTTATGTCGTTTACTTACAAAGATGAAAACACAACTTACTGACAGTAGTAGTCCCCCCAGCAATAGCCGCTCGGGTGCCCTTGTAGAAGTCATCAGCTGTCTTAGCCCCCATCATCTCGAGCTCCAAGTGGGTGTGCGGATCGATACCCCCCGGCATGACCAGCTTGCCCGTCGCGTCGATGGTGCGGGTACCCCCCGGGATGATGAGGTTACGGCCCACTTGCCTGGGGGAAAAGATGAGAATAAATTACTGCAATCATATTACTGTGCTTCGGTTGGAGGGCTTCGGTAGCTAGTGAAATTACTGGACGGAAGAGTCTTAACATCTTACGACTCTCAAGTAGTAAGCGATGACGCTGTGCATCAAGAGCCATTGTAAAGTCTTAGGTAGCACTGTACTAATTATGGGCAGCGTTATCTCTTACCATCAGGAGCGCGTCTTGCTTGTCTTACTTCGTTGTATAGTCGTAGCTGAATCGTATAATTCTTCGTTCACAAACGGCCTACGCCCCTTTGCTTTGTTGTTTACAAATATGCTTAAGGAGATATGTGAATTGTTGAACCATTACAGAATAAGCCCCGAGATTTTATTGTCAATTGGCCGCTTGCAATCTGCCGCGGCCAATTCGCCACCTTCATCGCGTGGTCGGGAACAACGGTAACGGTCGAGCACTCATGGTCGTTCCGGGGTCTCATCCGATGGTTTGGGGGCATGGAGGGTAAGCGTGATGCGTGTTTTCTCGGTGTTAAGTTAACAAATAAAAAAGGTATAAAGTACAGGTACAGTACAGTACATTCCTCGTACAGAATCGAAACGGTCGGCACGAAGCCGAAGTAAATACAAATGAATTTATGCCGCTTATTTACAAAGATGAATCTAAATACTTACGAATCGTTAAATGTAAAAATGGTATAGAGTAGTGCCGACCAAAAATTCGGTTTCGGCCGAGTTTCTGTTAAAAATCGGCAAGATCAAGATACGGTGGCAGTTCCGGTTTCGGCCAAAATTGAAGCTACGGCCGCCTGCTGTACCTATATTCGGTTTCTGTTTCGGCCGGAAAACCAATTTCGGTCGGCCTCTAGCATAAAGTCTTCTAGTGTAAGTGAAATAGCCTGCGATCTATTCTTTCATAAAACGTTATATTATTGTTTATATTTCAGAAAAATTACATTGTATAACATAAAATTATCTTATAGTTAGAAAACAGGGTCCAGCGCGTCTCCTCGGAGCTCCATAGTTCCCAGCAAGCAAGCAGCGCTACCTCGCTGTATGTATATTAATTGTTTTAAATTTTAATTAGATGTCAATCAGACTATTTGCTGATTAGCCACCTTTACAAGATAAATCTTTGTTTCTATACGAACTAAACATTTAACATGTTCAACACATAAAAGTGATGCACAATGACTTGAATCATACAAATAACTTGAACATTTCACTTGCGAGTGCTAATTTTACCTGTGGCGCCATCTAGTTTTATTTTTATTATTTTTAAATAACGGATACGATACTTATATTATACGAGTACTTTTTCGTTTGTAAATACATTATACTTATAATAGACAAGCTTATACTCGCGGCTTTGCCCGTATTGCGAAATCCTTTCTTAGCGGAAGTCTATGTCATAAAACCTATCTGTGTTCCAAATTTCAACTCATTCAGTCCATCGGGTTAGGCTGAGCGTTGATAGATCAGTCAGTCACTCTTTCCTTTTATATATTTAGATAAGATATAGAAAACTACCCAGACCAATAACAAATATCTATAGATTGTGGATCACACAAACATTAATGTCCCATGCGGGAATCGAACCCGCAACCTACTTGCAACCTACTACGTTTGATAATAATAATTAAATAAAAAAATCTTTATTGAACACCATATTATATACAATAATAATATACGCTTTTAAATAATAAAGTAGACAAAAATACAATTGGCGGTCTTATCGCTAATAGAGATCTGTTCCAAACAGTTAAGCAGCGAAGGGAAAGAGCTAAGTTAATAGACTAGTAATAAAAAAATACTAATAGGTCAGTATTTCTTATCGTTATAAAAAGAATTTGTGGACCATGGTTAGTTACTTAACTATAAAGTTTTAATACAATCTACTTTTATTAATCGTAATATAGGTTAAGGATCTATTTGACCCGAGAAATTGTATTCTGTTCAAACAACGGCATAAATAAGAAATTTGATCGGCCTGAAAAGCTTCTAAACGCCAGTAGTTAGTCCAAATTCCATACTATGGCACGAAAAATACGGAGTTAGGTACGTATCTAGAGACATAGTCAAGAAATACATGAAATTATCTCTTTATCATTAATTTATTTATTTTATTATTCAGCACAACGCTAGGACTAACTTAATGCTAATGTAGCATTTTCTACCAGTTGCCCTGTAACTGGAGAAAAATGTACTGAACAATGGGAGGAGTGCAGACAGTCTTAGGGAAATAAATTAATCTTAAAACTAACATATAGTTTCAAATTAAGTACTACCACTACAAGCAGTCATATATAATACTTACAAAAAATATATTAAATCTTAAGCTTTGATTAATTATAAATGCTAAAACTAATTATATAATACAATATGATTATTAATACTTACATAAATAATACATAATACCTACATACAATAAATAATACATATTATAAATATATAAACTACTAGCTGCCCGTCCCGGCTTCGCCCGGATTTGATAATATAGCCTATGTTATTCAGGGATAATGTACCATTCTAACGGTGAAAGAATTATCGAAATCCGTCCAGTAGTTTTTGAGTTTATTCTTAACAAACATACAAAAATACAAATCTTTCCTCTTTATAATATTAGTATAGATATAGATAACCAAATACATACGTAAAACAATATTATTCTAATTAAATGCTACTTATAAATAAGGAAACAATATCTGACCAAAACTACTAATCGAAAATTTAAAACTATTAATTGTCAAAAAGACCGCTCCGAGCCGTTCCTGATGGAAAGGTGCCCATTACACTTGCAGCGTTAATTTAATTATAAAATAACTATATATGTAGATATATGATGTTATCCTGGAATTATATAAGGGAATACCATAACTGAATCACAAAACACTAAGGGGAAATTAAAGTTAATAAGCAGGGATCACAAGTTCTTATATTAGAGTTGTACATTCGTGTGAACTTTTTTAACATAATGCTCTCGAACACGTTTTTTGAATAATTGTTTAGACGTCGCAGATTTTATCTTCACTTAATCAATTAATTTACGGATTAAACCAGAGGGCCTATTGGCTAGCGCAAAACGACATGTACAAAACTGCGTACATTACGTGCTTAAACCTCGATGGCTTAAACCACGGTAAAGATATATACAGTAGTTTGACTCCATAGAAACGGTCGGAATGTGGGAGTCGGTAGATGTGGATAGATGTGGGTAGAAGTGGGTAGTAAATCCAGCAGCGGGTGCCACGCAGCGACGAGCGGACGTCGCGATAGTTTTTTTGCAAGTATTTAGTGTAATTTACGTTATTTACTTTTGACTTATGTATACATAATATAATAAATTATATAAAATGGCAAAAAAATAGCATACGATATTATGCTGTTTTTGGTAGCTTGAACTTATCAGAAAATCCAGAAATAACATTGTTAACCCCCGACGCAAAAACGACGGGGTGTTATAGGTTTGACGTGTCTGTCTGCCTGTCTGTGTGCGTCTGTCTGTGGCACCGTAGTTCCTGAACGGATGAATGGATTTTGATTTAATTTTTTTTATTTGAAAGTAGGGTTAGTCGAGAGTGTTCTTAGCCATGTTTGGTGGAAATCGGTTCAAGATGGCCGCCGCTACAAATTGGCGGATTACTTTTTCTTCCGCGACCCCCTCAATATGGGTATCAAATGAAAGGGCTTAGCTAGTAGAATACAACCCACTATATAAAATTTAAAATCCAACATGGCCGCCACCACAAAATGAGGAATTACGTATTGCGTTGGGGGTTTTTTAAATTTTAAATTTAATTCACTTGTTTAGATCACCAAGCAACATGGAAAGGTAATAAAATTAAAAAGGTAAGTTAGTAAGAAGTAAATTTTTTTAAAAAGTATTCTGCTGAAGTAAGAGTGCGAGTAAGAGACCGAGTAAGAATGCGAGTAAGAGTCCAAGTAAGAGTCCGATAAGAGTGAGTAAGAGTGCAAGTAAAAATCTGAGTAAGAATTCGAGTAAGGTTGCGAGTAAGAGTCCGAGTAAGAGTGCGAGTAAGAGCGAGTAAGAGACCGAGTAAGAGTGCGAGTAAGAGACCGAGTAAGAGTCCGAGTAAGAGTTTGAGTAAGAGTCCGAGTAAGAGTGCGAGTAAGAGTTTGAGTAAGAGTGCGAGTAAGAGTCCGAGTAAGAGTGCCAGTAAGAGTCCGAGTAAGAGTAAGAGTGCGAGTAAGAGTGCCAGTAAGAGTCCGAGTAAGAGTCCGATTAAGAGTCAATCCCCGAGTTCAGATCGATCGATCTGAATAGCGGAAGGTATTAAAGTCGCAATAAGAGAATTAATGCACGTAAAGGCTCCCGCATCTCAGTTCAGTCGCGGTGCTGAATAGAGGTAGATTTTCAATATACGCCACGATATTATGATAGGTAAGTAGGTAGGTATCCCTACTATGCTGGAACAAAACCTATTGTAGTTCCCAGATTAGGCTTCCTAATTATGAACCAACTTAAGTTTTAATCTACGTACCTGTTGTACCTACTTTTTATTGAATTGAAGAGTGATCAATCGTATACCTACCTACCAAGTAAAATTTGCATAGAAATTTATTTTTAACTCCCGACGCAAAGACGAAGAGGTGTTATAAGTTTGACGTGTCTGTCTCATAGATTCGATTTTGATTTTGTTTAAAAAGTGAGTTAGGCGGAAGTGTTCTTAGGTATTTTTAGTCCTAGCCGCAAAAAACGCGGGGTGAAGGGTGTAATAAGTTTGATACAATACATTTTCAAATCTCATTCGACTGTTGCTATTTTGTAACGGACATACAGTGGTTCCTAAGCGGACATAAGTAGGTACATATAGGTAGGTAATTTGAAAATGAAATAAAAGCTTGCAATAAAAATATCAATAAATATACAATAATAATAATATAGTTAATTTACAATAACTCATCTAGATAGTAGCTCAAGTAAGTAGATGATATTATGAAATAGGTACCTACTGTATGCGGGCAGCGCCTGCCCGGCAGCCCTATGACTTGCGCATGTACCACGAGACTGTAGGTATTTATGTTCAAAAATCGCGCTCAGTCACACTACTGTATATCTCTTTACCGTGCTTAAACCTCCAAATTAATATAATTAAAGTAATTAAAGCAACAATGTACATTGAAGTTGCCATCAATCTTAGTGGGTGAGAAATAACCAATAGTCCCTCTGATAGGAAAGTGAATCAATTTTAACTCAGTGACTGTTATGGTTATAAGAATTGTCTTTTACGAGACGAAACTAGCGCAGCGCCTGAGAATTTAGATTTTTGACAAATTAAAATTGGTAACGGTCAAAATTGGTAATTAAGTATTGATAAATGTAAGGCGTACACTTAATGATGGGTAATGGAAAAATTTCGGAATGAAAAGAAAAGAAAAAATGAAAAATTTCCAATATTTTTCCAATTTTTCAAATATTGGAAAAAAATGGGGAGTCGACCAAGATCAGAAAATAAAACAAGGAGGTGAAGGGGGGATGTGAGGGGGGAGGGGTTTTTTTTTTTAATTTTCCCTCCACCATCCCATGGTCCTGCCTGCCTTTGCGGCGTACGGACCGAATCGCGGAGCCCGCGCGGTAGGGGAGACCAGGGATGGACGTAACAATTTTGGGTTTTGCCATCATGTACGGATAACTTATAAAATTAGATCGACCGTCAGCAGGATTAATGTATAAGTGTACGGTACACTTATACATTAATCCTGCTGACGGTCGATCTAATTTTATAAGTTATCCGTGGTTCAAGCTATGCGGGAACTAAAATAAATGGGTATTATTTCGTTATTATGATGGATGGTGCGACTGTGTCAAAGAAAATAAATCACTATTTTATTAACATTTTTTATTAGTTGGGGCGATGATCTAAAAAGGAATGGAAATAAAGTTTAAACTAAGGTTCAGGACTCAGGTTCAAGGTTCAACTCAAAGTAGTGTTTCTGGACTTATCCTATTCAATACTTGTAATATATATCTGTGGTAAATGATGATATGTAAAGTAAGGGTAAAGCGGGTATTTTCATTTAACCTTTAAATGCATGGTTTTCTTAATTTGTAATTTTTTTTTTTTTACACTTTAATCTACATCACATGTTCACAAAAAAAACGGATTGAATAGACTTTTCAACAAAAACTGTTTTTTTTTAATGACAGTTCAAAATCTATATAACATTGCGTCATACAGACAAATATATGTCTCCTAGTCAGGTCATAAGTATTGTCACACAGTAAAAACTTTTCTTTTAGAATGCTGGCCACAAAAAAGTTTATTGAATTCTAATTTCGAATTGTTCATGAAAATAAAAATGTATACTTTTTAGAATTTTACTCTTTTTTAAATATGGAGTGGACGCTTAAAGAAGACCGTGTTGCAGTTATTGCGTTGCATCGTTGCGGTTACGCGCCAATTCAAATTTTTGACATACTGAAAAATTTGAATATAACCAAAAGATTCGTTTATCGTACCATCAAACGATACAATGAAGACTCTAGTGTAGATGACAGGTCAAGAAGTGGTCGCCCTCGGTCTGTTAGGACTCCAGCAGTGATAAAAGCTGTGAAGGCGCGAATTCAAAGAAATCCCAAACGTAAGCAGAAACTGTTGGCCCTTCAGATGGGGTTAAGCAGAACCACGGTGAAAAGGGTGTTAAATGAAGACTTAGGGCTTCGGGCATATCAAAGAAAAACAGGACATCGTTTAAATGCTCGTCTAATGGACCTGAGACTGAAGAGATGCCGCGCTTTGTTGAAGCGGTACGCGAGAAAAAAATATCGAGAAATTCTTTTTTCGGATGAAAAAATTTTTACCGTAGAAGAGAGCTACAACAAACAAAATGATAAGGTGTACGCACACAGTAGTGAAGAAGCGAGCAACCGTATTCCGCGTGTCCAACGAGGTCATTTTCCATCCTCGCTCATGGTATGGTTGGGAGTTTCTTATTGGGGCTTAACAGAGGTACATTTTTGTGAGAAAGGTGTAAAAACGAATGCAGTTGTGTATCAAAATACAGTCCTGACGAACCTTGTGGAACCTGTTTCTCATACCATGTTCAATAACAGGCACTGGGTATTCCAACAAGATTCGGCGCCAGCTCATAGAGCGAAGAGCACACAAGACTGGCTGGCGGCGCGTGAAATCGACTTCATCCGGCACGAAGACTGGCCCTCCTCCAGTCCAGATTTGAGTCCGTTAGATTACAAGATATGGCAACACTTGGAGGAAAAGGCGTGCTCAAAGCCTCATCCCAATTTGGAGTCACTCAAGACATCCTTGATTAAGGCAGCAGCCGATATTGACATGGACCTCGTCCGTGCTGCGATAGACGACTGGCCGCGCAGATTGAAGGCCTGTATTCAAAATCACGGAGGTCATTTTGAATAAACTTTATTGTCATAAGAATCTATGTTTTGTTAAGTTCATTTTGGTATATAAATGGTTACATAATAAATAAACTTGTTCCAATAATTTTATATTAAACATGTGACAGAATTTATGATCTGACTAGGTATATCTTACAAGCTCAATGTTTCATTTCCCTTCCCTACCTCCGCCTTAGAAACATAGGTACTATCACAATGGAAAGTTCCTGTGCAAAACTGAATTCATAAATGGAATACCTAATATATTTTTAAACCAAGCCCCGTTTGCCAGCCAGCATGGTGGCGCGGATGCCAGTTACCGCATTAGTTGCTTCCGGCGCGCGCGCACGCATTCGAATGTACCCAACGGAACGCGTCCGTGTTCTTAATTTGAAAATTTGAATGTGACGATATGATTAATTTATTATCCTTACATACGTCGTTAGTTATGGATTGTTTGACCATTTTTTAAATGTACCTGTCAGCCGAAGAAAACGTTTTTTTGTTATTTTCAATATAACTGTTTATTTTCAATAAAATTTACCCAACCAAAAAATATCAATTTTTAAATTCTCCACGAAAAAATCCTTTTTAATGTTTTTTAAACTATTTTGATCAAAAACGATCAATCTTTTTTCCTTTCGCTACCTGAACTTATAAATCGGATCCAATAATTGGATTTGATTTAAAAGATCGATTCTTTAATCGAAACGTGCCCAATAAAAGGTTTTATAGACCCTTTGATGCAGGGAATTGGATCATCGTTTATGACCCACTCATCATCGTTAAACTAAAATGGGATATTATTGTTTACGAGATAGTGCAATCTTTTAGTCTATTACTGCTTTAACCGACTGTTAAAAGGAGGTTCTTAGTTCGATATATGTTTAAATAGATAGATAGATTTTTTGAACTATGTGATATTTACCTAAGACAAGATTTTCAAGGTTAGGTCATCCCTTTCAGAAAATATCTATTACGCATAAGTCCCTTTCTCAAATTGGTCCTTTCTCGAAATGGTTCTTTCTCTATATAGTCCTTTCGTAAAATGGTCCTTTCTCCAAATAGTTCTTTCTCCGAATAGTCCTTTCGAAAAATGTCCCTTTCTCAAAATGTTCTTTTCTCTAAATGTCCACGAATTTCTTTAAAACTTCTGGTCGGATTTTTACTATTATTATTTATTAGTTGCTAGGAATTAGTAATTTAAGGTACAACGGAAGTTTCATCACAATAGGTTCAGTATAGTTTAAAGTTAACAAAGTATAATTCAAAACTGGAGCCCTAGCTACTAAAAGCATAAAACGGTTCAGTTTTTCAACAATAATAAATATAATATATTATGTACTTAAAACGGAATCGATTACCTTATTTTTGGGGTCGGTTAAACATTACCTCATCACGTCAAAGAAATGAAATCATAAGAGCACTTCTTACTTCTCGATCATGCAATACAAACATTGCAATAGATTGGGCGCAGAATAATAAACAGTTTGTACTGTTATGATGGCACAGATTTGTGTTTACTAACATTACCCACTGTTGCGTAACTAGAATATGGTCTCGATAATATTGTGCCAAGATGCGTCTGCGCATAGAACTAAATAATTAATAATAATAATTGGGGTTTATACTCCAACAGAACAGGTTTCCCTAATTACACTGTCAGAGTCAAATCACAATTTATAGGTTGTGTGGTCAACCTATATGTTGCAGTTTCAGGTCGCCGAGATTACTTCAGGGCCTGCAACATGACCTAACGACTGCCTCCTACATATCTTATAGGAAACAGCCGGGACCTACAGTTTTACGTGCCTTCCGAAACACGGTAGCGTCCAGGCGAAAATCTTTGCCACACTGAGATTTGAACCCAGGACCTCCGGCTTACAAGTCGGACGTATAACCACTGGGCCACGGACGCTACAAAAAGCTTAACTAAAGTCGCAACGCAACACATAATAAAGATCCATCTGGATCACTTTAGAATATTTTATATGAATTAGGGTCATAGCTCATTAGAGCCACCCGGCACCCACTCCGCCCCGCCTCGCCTCGTGTGATTAGTATTCTTTTTTATATGGATTTGTAGATAAACTCCGTAGCGTCGCCGGATCGCCTCTGTCGCAAGACGAGGCGGTGCCGGGTGGCTCTAATGAGCTATGACCCTAAACTCCCACCACGTGTTTTATTATTAAAATTTACAAGGTAAACAATCCGTGTCCAATATTGTATGATAATCTACTTGAAATTTAAAAAAAATCAACATCCCTAAAATTATGTAAAACTTTCCAAAAATTTGTGAAGCCAATTAACTTTTCGTTCTTTATTTCCCCATTCTTCCATTAAACTAATTAGTCAAAAAACTAATCAACTATTCAACTAGGTAAATTAAATAGTACATGCCTACATTTATATGAAACACACCTGTCCGTCTGTCAGCCTAAATTAAATGAGTGTTAAAGGTTGACTAGGGTGTGACAATATGTGGGTTAGGTGATGGTAACGTACTTGTTTCATTTGATATACTTAGGCACATAATGTTTACACCGAATTTAACAAGTGAATAAAATTAAAAATAAAAAAAACCCCAACGCAACATGTAATTCACCATTTTGTGATGGCGGCCATCTTGGATTTTAAATTTATTATAGTGCGTTGTATTCTACTTGTTAAGCCCTTTGATACCTACATTGATGGGGTCGTGGAGAAAAAAGTAATCCGCCATTTTGTAGAGGCGGCCATCTTAGACCGATTTCTACCAAACATGGCTAAGAACACTCTAGACTAACTCTACTTTCAAACAAAAAAAACTAAATCAAAATCCGTTCATCCGTTTGGGAGCTACGATGCCACAGACACACACACACACACACACACACACACACACACACACACACACAAACACAGACAGACACGTCAAACTTATAACACCCCGTCGTTTTTGCGTCGGGGGTTAAAAACAAATTTTAAAAGTGTACGTTAAAATTCGGACGAATTTGGATAACTTTTCTCAAGTTGATTATCTAAATCAACTTGTTTTCCACAAAACACCTCTAACTTAGGTAAAATATTGAAATTGAATCCTACGTCATGACATCATCAGAATCTGATGTCATAATCTATGCACCTTGAATAGCAGTAGCTTATATATTAATGCATCTTTTACACGTTTTTTTTATACGTTTTAGTAATTTACGTGACATATTATAATATCTATGTGTACCTATACTATTATATAAATAGGTAATCTATCTGACTGACTCATCATCATAGAGAAGAAACCGCCGACAGAGTTGAAATTTCGACCGCGTTTAGGTGGCGTAGGCGACCGATAAAAAGCGATTTTGAGAAATTCCCACTGGAACGAGAATTATTTCCGAAAAACGTTTGTATGCAAATCCGTAACCGCTGAACCGATTGAGCTGAAATTATCTAAAACTATAGTTTGGATTGTGTTTAGGAACTTTGAATAGTTTTTATGTCAGAAATTTCTTTTAAAGGGGGGAAAAGGGGTTGTCCAATCAAATCACAATCGCCAGAATCACGCGAGATTGTGGTCAAAGGCTAAGGATAATCCTACTACAGAATTTAATAAACGTAAAAGTTTTTAAGAATGTATTGATGTCTAGATTCTGGATGGTACCTCTATGTTTGTTACTCTTGCACGACCGATTGAGCTGAAATTTGGTATAGAGATACCTTAGATCCTAGATTAACACATGGGCTACAGTACAGCGGGAAGAACCGCTAGTAAATAATAAAAAAAATGTAAAAATATTGTGACCAATAAAGAGTTATCCATCTACATTGTAGCTACAATACGGAACTTCCATCAAATCACAGTCGCCAGAATTCGGCAAATAACCGATATAAAGAGTCGATAAGGGCCGTTGTGCGTGTGTTCCGAACGCAATCCGAAATTATTATTATTCTATTTTGTCACGGCATGGCAAGTCACGGTATTGTTCTATTTTGGCGAGTCATTGTGGGTTATGTCACCGCCTATGTTGTCCAGTTATGCCTTTTTTTCACCGACTTCCAAAAATGAAGTAGGTGCATTGACGCCATCGGTGTTTTCCAAGCGGTGGATACAACTTAGGCATCTTTTAAGAACGTATGTCAGTCGAGCTGACCAAGCATGCTGTTCAATATAAACATTGTTTCACCATACTGTACCATGTTTGTGACAAATAAATGAATTGAATTGAATTGTATATATCGAGTGAAGCTCTGTCGCTCGCACTATTTGAAAAAAAATTAAATATAAATTCATAGTTTTTTTTTTAATTCCATAAGACCAGCCCTCTATAATATTATTGCACACATTTTAAAAGTGTTTTCAGTTTGATATATTAAAAAAATGGCAAGTTGTTACCAATATTTAAACAAACCCTACATAATTGTCAGAAATTGTTATTCAGGGCTATCAAGACATCAAGCTGATCACTCTGCATAAAAATCTGTTACGCTCGATTTTTTTTACTGATCTGACGGGCCACTCTCAGCGAAATCCCATATGTCAAGAGCTCATATTTGATAGGGGTATATTTCAGAGCGCAAGCTTTTTCCCTATGATTTTCTGATGCGCTATAATAAATAAATATAATAATAAATAAATAAATATTTCAGGAAATTTAACACAGCGCCGCCTACTTAATGCTTGTATTATGGTGGTTAGGATAACGGATATAATACTAATATATCTTTTTTGTGAATACATGCTTATAATAGATGTTAAATAATGTTACACATCTTCATATTTTGCAGTTAGAAAAACACCTAAGTCAAATAATTAACAATAAACAGTAAACTCGCAAGGTATTGCGAACAGCGAACAAAGACTCAGCTAATTGGAGCGGGCAGGTGCTTGACCTGACCCATACTAACTGTTGCACTAACTGGGGCAGGTTAGATAACGTATACATTATATACAGTACAGTCAACTACAAAGAGATGTATGATGTATCCATGTTAGTCTTACAAAATGAAGGAACTTTTAGTATGCAAAAATTATTTACCCTTCGTGACATTTTCAGTATCCACCAAATCTTATACTATATTCGTTTAATTTCAATGCTATTATTATGTATCACCTAAGGAAAAGTAGTGGGATAGATCATTGTTGCATATTAAACGAGTCGATGATAATATAAAGTTTTATTGCTACTAGAAATGTCACGAACCAAGGGTAGTTCATTGTGGCAAATGAAAATTTACTTCATTTTGTAAGTCTAACATGAATACATCTCTTTGTAGTTGATTGTACAAAATGCACAGTTTTACCTGTTTGTTATAGCCAAGAAACTAGGCATTTTGCAGCCAGAGGAACTACTACTACTATATACATTTTTTTATTCGTTATAGGTTAGCCCTTGACTACAATCTCTCCTGATCTTTTTTTCTTCTGATCTTCTTTCGGCCGTAGATGGTAGCAGACTAAACCTAGAAGGCGGGATAAATTATACTTCCCTGAGGACTATTGCAGTAACTAGAATTCTCTCTATACTTTGGTTGTCTGGAATTCATAGTTTTTTAGCAATAAGACAGCTAGTTTGTTAATACGAGTATAATTCTCTACATGTATTTTTTTTTTGTGTTTTGTAGGTAGCTATCTAGCACTGACAGAGATTATACTTGAAGCATGCTTGCATTACTATAGTAGTATTTATGTATTGAGTTGATAAATGTATAGAATTATTTAAATTAAGTTTAGAAATATAGAATCACTCGGGCGACTGTAGCCTGAGGTGAACTTGAGGAAACTAAATAAAAAAAAAAAAAAGCACTGACAAGATTTTGGCAACTGCCCTTTTCATAATAACTTAATGCAATAGCTACATCGAACAGGCCTCAAATTAGCTGCGTCAATTACAATTCGGCAGTGGTCAAAGATTTATGCAATAGATTTGCTATAAAATTGGCATTCCGAATTCCCAGTTGCTGCAATATTTATTGCTCTGATTAAACAACGAAAGATATTAGATATCCGCCAAAATAGTGCTTACTATGGATTTAAGCACTGTTTTGTTTGGCCACTTTTGAAGCGCTTACGCGTTATCTAGTAGCTTGTGATTACAGTATGCAAAACGCCGAAGTAATTTCAGAAGAGAAGTTTGGGTTATCCGTTGATAGATCAATCAGTCACGTTGTCCGTTTAGGTGGAAAATCCTTGCGTTCTGCCTTTTTACAAGCTTTTATTTACTTTCACCAGTCTGTTGTCTGTCTGTAATCAAATCTTGCAAGTTTAATTTGACCCACCCGGCTGGAGCTAAAATTTTGTATAAATGTATAAATCGTAATGAAATGAAATGAAATTTGTTTATTTGTAAGAATATTGTTGAGAAGATGATAAAACAATCATTTGTATCAAATATTCTACCGAGTTACCGGTGCACAAATATTAAAAAAAATATATAAAAATTAAATTAAATTATGGACAAACTTACATGATTTACAAATACTATAATTGTAATTAATAACATAAGACATGCACACACACAAACTCATTATAAAAACCTAATTAATTAATAATAGCAGATTATGAATTGAGATTAAATTATAATTAAATTAAATTAAAATATAAATAAAAAGAAATGTCAAAAGTAAAAGAAAAAAGCTAATAAACAATGTATGACAATGCAATATTGTTATGACATTGAAGTCATCTGATGATAGAGCTGGAAGGTGGCCATGGGAGTTCTCATGGCCACCCCCGAAACCCCCCGAAACTAAACAACGCAACCCCATCGAGTTTGGGCTCATTTGATTTGTCTTGACGAGTACTTTGGTGATAGATGGTAATAATATAAAAAAGCTTGTTTTTAAAAAGTTTTTTTTAAATTTCAGTTGTTAAAACTTTGCAGTCTGAAGATAGAAAATATATTATTATTTTATGCACCTTGATTGTAGTGTAAGTTTCTAAGAGACCCCCTATTACAATAACATGCAACAAAACAGCTTTTTACAAAATACGTGAGAAATGGAAGACATGCGATGCGTGGTAATGTTTTTGTAAGTAATTTTAATAATTAACTAATTATGTTATGGGAATATCTTTGATGGACAGTTGAAAGCGAGTAAGTTTAAAGGGTTGATAGTTGAAGTAAAAAGTTATTCGCAACCGATTTTTAAAATAGGTGATTCAGATTTCGTCGGATTTTTTATAAAATTAAATAAATTAAAATGTCTAAATGTCTTCAATAAGTTAAATAATACACCTTACATAATATTATTATAATACTAGCTGCGGCCAGCGGTTTTTACCTCTGTACTGAAGCCTATGTATTATTCCGGGGTCTAAGCTATTTCTATACCAAATTTCAACTCAATCGGTCAACCAGTTTAGGCGTGAAAGAGTAACAAACACACATCCAGACATTCTTACAAACTTTCACGTTTATAATATTGTAAGATGTGTACATAACTAGAAGATGCATAAACCTTGTTTAACCCCCGACGCAAAAACGACGGGATGTTATAAGTTTGACGTGTCTGTCTGTCTGTCTGTGTGTGTGTCTGTATGTGGCATCGTAGCTCCCAAAGGGATGAACGGATTTTGATTTAGTTTTTTTTGTTTGAAAGTAGAGTTAGTCGAGAGTGTTTTTAGCCATGTTTGGTGGAAATCGGTCCAAGATGGCCGCCGCTACAAAATGGCGGATTACTTTTTTCTTCCACGACCCCCTCAATATGGGTATCAAATGAAAGAACTTAATGAGTAGAATACAGCCCACTACATGAAATTTAAAATCCAAGATGGCCGCCATCAAAAAAATTGAATTACGTATTGCGTTGGGGGTTTTTTAAATTTTTAATTTAATTCACTTGTTATTTTAAAGGAAGTGCTTTCATCCTTCCCATTTCCCATATTCCATTTAAATTTATCGGTTGAGCTGATTTTAATGACGTAACACTATTTACGTAATTAGTAATTTCATATAAGTAATTATCATGGATTTATGTAAAGCAATGCCTAATACCATCACTGATTTAAAAAAAAAAAAAAAAAGGTAGCACTCCGGGAGTGCCGGCAGAAGTGAAAACTTCAATATTAACGTTGTGTTTAATTATAAGTATAAAAATACTATCAGTACATTTTTTTAGCGATTGCGAATGGTCGCTACGGGCGGGCGCGCGCTTGTCTAAGCCCCCTGTGCCGCCTAAACAGAGCAGCACACTCAGGCACGGTAGAAAGAGTACTACGGACTAGTTCCTCTCCCTTCCCCTCGATCTTACGCTTTTTCGATCAGCATCACGTGACCCTGACGCGAGTTTGAAAGATTTTACCCATACAAAAAAAAGTGCTCAGCGCCGCTAAAGAAGTTTTCACTTCAAAAATATATCTATTTTATATATCTCTCTAATACCTACATAATATGATATGGCAAAGAGCCATATTCTTGTGCCTGTGTTTCTGTGCTCAATAAATAATTACCTATCTTTCTTTCTTAGATGTATTTTAGTACTAGATGAAATCTATTGAGAACAATAGGATCTTTTGATGTACTTACCACGTATATTTGTTCTTGCCAGTCTATTTGGGCATTGATTTACGAGAATTTCTAAAATCTCTCCGCTTTCAAGTGTCGACCACCCACACAGTGGCTGGTGGTCAATGGTTGCTGCTTACTGCCCACATTGTTTATTTATCGATGGTAACCGTTGATTCAAAGAAGAGGAACAGCTACGAAATAACTTTCTACCCATGTTAAATTTATATTATAATGCCTAGGAACTAGTGGACCAGCGCGCACTTCGTAGCGGCTGACAGAAAATAATCAGTTTTTCTCTACTATACCTATTATGCATGTAAACCTTACTCTTATATCACTGGTGTATGTTAAGAAAATTGTATTAAAATCCGCTCTAATTCCGATAAAAAGTTACAAAGTTAATTTTACGAATTTATATTTCAAATATTATATGATATCGTGTGAGCGAAAGGGTTGCGCGACTCGATTCTCGATACAAGCCTTAATTAATCTGTTGAAAACGAAAATACCACGTAGTACGAGTAACTTTTTTTTTACCCAGGAAAAATGCGTTACGCATCATCACCCCACGCCGGGGGGCGCGGGGCGGTATGTGGGACTCCCCCGCCAGAGATGGGAGCGGCGGGGATACCCACAAAAAAACCTGGGGGTGTTCCTGCGGGACGCCCTAATGCCGGGGCAACGGGTACGCCGAAGCACTCATCCGCGGCCCCGACGGACGTAGTACGAGTAACTGCATTAAGTTTATATACGTCCTCAAAGATCTCAGTTGTTTACCGCAAGATGTGAACTGTACAAGTTAAAACAGTTGTTCATGTCTCCATTGTAGTGAACAAGTAATCAGTGCTTGAAGATAATGAACTCATGGTTACCATTGTTAACTGGGGCCTCAGAATATAAGAATCAAGGCAGATAACGCATCTCCATTCTCCATAAATAATTAAAATCATACGTATTACATATACAAGATAGTTGCACGTGTTTTTAACTGTACACCTGTAGTCTAAAGTAAAATTTTCTGTGATCAAATCTTACAAGCTAAATTTCATCTACTTCCCGGTTACCGATTGAGCTGAAATTATGCACGCATGTGTAAATTCGGTGACAATGCAAAATTATTTTGACATGGAGCTGTTCGGATGATGGAACCTGATGAATATGTAACCTGGACGATGAAAGTGGCCATAGGATTTCATTAATTTTAAAAGCTTGTTTAAAAAAAGCATTTTTTTATGTTCACTTGTTCTTGTTAGTAATTTAACTCTTGAGTAAGGAGCGTGGGTGCAGGGCACCTAGAATTTTACATCATTGTGAAATTTGAAACTCTAGGTTGTACTGTACATAACATAAGGAAGCATCTTGCTCATGTTCTTATTTATTTGGACGAAAAACTTCACTTTAGTTTTCGTTGCGCGGTATCTACCTTTTTCAAATAGTCTATGTCTTGGGCCTTGGGCCTTGGACAAACAAGTCATTTTGTGCCTTTGAATTTTTAACACGTAGGTAAAACAAATATTGGTTAAGGCAGTAATGATAAGCAAAGAATTGGTTACTTTTTATTAGAGTCCGACCGAAACTGGTTTTACGGCCGAAACCGAAACCGAATGTTCGGCCGAGGCTTTAGTTTCGGCCGAAACCGAAACCGAAACCGAAACTCACGTGGTCAAGTAAAAAAATCTTTAAAATACCTAGGTACTGAAATTTGGTGCATTTTACCCATTATTCTGCATTAATTAGGACATAAATTGGAAGCACAGTAAAACAAGTGAAATTTTAAAAATACTTTTTAAAAACAAGCTTTAATTATCATTACCATCTTGCATCATAAAGTACTCGTCAAGACAAATCAAATGAGCCCAAACTCGATGGAGTTGCGTTGTTTAATGACAGAGTTCCTATGGCCACCTTCCCGCTCCATCATCAGATCAGCTCCATGTCATAATAATATTGCATTGTCATCCGATTTACACACGCATGCAAATTTTCAGCTCAATAAGAAACCGGGAAGTGGGTCAAATCAAACTTGCAAGATTTGATTACAGACAGACAGACAGACAGACAGACAGACAACAGACAGGTGAAAGTAATATAAAGCTTGTAATATTAAGTTTGTTGCATCAGTTGGAATATAAAATATATAACAATAATATTTAAATTTTTTTAGGCTTCCGTGGTCAACAAGGAAGCCTTATAGTTTCGCTTTGTCTGTCCGTCCGTCTGGCCGCGGCTTTACGGAGAAACTATAAGTCCTAGAAAACTGTAATTTTGCACAGAGGGCAATGATTAGAATAAGAGAACGGTTACAAAAATAAATTTAAATCAATTAATTTAGGGTACCTTTTTTATGCATACAAATAAGAAGACGAGCAAGACGCTCTCCTGATGTAAGAGATAACGCTGCCCATAATTAGCACAATGCCACCCAGGATTTCACAGTGATGTCAAATTCTAAGTGCTGTGCACCAACGCTTCTTACTCAAGAGTCATAAGATGAGCCCTTTAGCCCAGTAATTTCCCTAGCCACAGTGCCCCCCTGCCGAAGCACAGTAATGTTTGCACATCACTGCTCAGGCGGTAGAATAACTGGCACTGTTGGGGTACACACCTAGACGATCTCTTGCAAA
Organism: Hemithea aestivaria; assembly: GCA_947507615.1. Classification (NCBI taxonomy): domain Eukaryota; kingdom Metazoa; phylum Arthropoda; class Insecta; order Lepidoptera; family Geometridae; genus Hemithea; species Hemithea aestivaria. Next base: position 4,371,735 of record OX382348.1, on the reverse strand, counting down.
GGAAGCCTACCCCCGGTAAAACTTATAAAATGGGGATGATATTTTTTCTGGCTGATGCCATCATTTGGGGTATTGTTGAATAGGTATTTCAATGAAGGACATATATCTCAGGAAATTTTTCGATATAATGATCCATTTGAAAGATATTCAGCAGATAGTCAGCAGCAGATATTGAGACTATTTTCATACTGCAAAAGCGTGCAATTCGTGCCATCTATGAGATGCGCCCAAGAGACTCTTTAAAGGAGCTCTTTAAAGAGATAAATATACTGACCCTACCATCTTTGTACATTTACGAAAATATTATGTATGTCAGAAAAAATTTAGATAAATTCAAGTTAAATAGTGACACTCATAGCTTTAATACTAGAAATAAGAATAAGTTAGCTGTACCTCGATTCAGATTGTCCAAAACGAGCCATAAATCATTTTTAGGGAATTGTGTACGTTTTTATAATAAAATCCCTGATGAAATAACGGGGCTCACAGAAGGTAAATTCAAAAGCCGTGTTAAAGACATATTACAAAAGAAAGCCTATTATAAAATTAGCCAATACATAGAAGACAAAGATGCCTGGAAACCTCTGCAACCACCTGTAAATAAATTATGTAACCAAGATAATAATTGTAAACACATATTTAAAAAAAGCAATCCCTATGAGTTTCTTGCTCATTCTTCTCATAGAGGTGCCTTGCGAATGAGCGGTAGAATATTAAAATAAAATGTAAAATTGACTTGCAAAAGTGCTCCATTGTAGCCTATTTGAATAAATGAATTTTGAGTTTGAGTTTGAGTTTGAATTCAATTTTAATTTTTTTTTGGGCGTCCCCCCGCCCTCTAAAATCTAAACTACTTACTTTCAAACACTGTTAAAAATAACGAATATAGTTTAAACCATGACTTTCCAGGAAAACCCTATGGTTTTCCTGTTTATCTTAACTGCTAACAGTTTTATAAGTTTTAAAGATATCGTTGATGCAAATTAAGTCAGTATATTGGAGATTTGCCAGTTCTACGAAAGCCTACATTGCGCTGCGCGTAGTCTGAAAAGCGCTTGGCCTATTTATTTAAATTAAGTTCTTATAGCAAAATATTTATCAGTTATCAATTATAATCAAAACACTAATTGTTACTGTTTCATTAACCCCTTGATCCAGGAAAAACTCCCAGTTCAAATCAAAATTGATATCATAATCTATTATTTCTAGCTTCTATAAAATGAGGTTGAAATTCGCATGCGCAGGTGAAGCTAGATTGAGCCGCTCGGGGACATACGGGTAAAATACTAAGTATTAGTATTTTGAAATCTTACTAATTAATACTTTGGTTTACAGTTTACACCTATTTGTATTTGAATTATCAATCTCTCTTAGGTACCTCTATATAAAAATAATAATTACTAAAATTGCTATTACACGCTTAGTTCCCAGTCTCAACAAAGATAATATTATCAAATCACACATTTAAAATTAACAAACCTATATTACAGTTATTAGTCGTCCACCAAAGCGTTGTCGCGAGAAACGAAGCTAGGCGAGCGTGCACGACAACTTCCGAAGGGAGTTTCGGTTTCGGCAAAAGTTTCGGCCAATTTTGGCCGAAACCGAAACTTTCGCCGAAACTCGATTTTTGGCCGAAACTCGGCCGAAACCGAAACCGAAACCGAAATTTCGGTCGGACACTACTTTTTATTAAGGAGAGGTCATTTAATGTGTACTACTATATTATGTTTATCTAACTGGAACTTTGATATTAGTTCCGATTTTTTATCCGACTTAAAAAAGGAGGTTATCTATTCGACATGTGTAGATATTATGTATGTTATATACATGGGACAATCTTTTGAGGCTTCCAAACGTCTTCAAGATAGCATCATCATACTGAACCGATTTTGGTGAAACTTATACATTTGTTCCCAGTACACTAAGTTGGATTAAATGCAGGCCATTTAAAAGGGATGGTCAAATCCGATCACATAGCTTTTGAAAAATGTTATCAATTACAGAAATGTGTGACTAACATACATTTTTGAAGTTTGTAATATTGGTTTGGAGTGGCCTAAGAGCCTCCAAATATGTCCAACGATTGGATAACCAGCGTTTTTGAAGTCAGTAAATAAAACCTGTTTTGAAACCTTCCTACACTAAAGAAAAGCAAAGATGGCGTGAGACTTGAGACGCGAGCCCAACGAAAGCGAGACTGATCTGTGATCTAACGTGATGGCTTTCCATTTCATTCCATAAGTAACATACACATAACTATACAATAACATACATATAACTTCTTTAACCCTAGAGTACTAATGTAAATTTACCACCGCTTAATACTAATGATCGCTTGGGAGGTTACTTTTTAAACAAACCCAATATATTGTGTTAGTTATTTATTATATTTCTATAAATATAATAAATATTCTATATATTGCCATTCAACGTGGCAATGCTGCCAGCATTCTAGGCACTCTGCCAACTGACAGTGGTTTGGAGCACTTGGATTTTCTGTAGATCGGCTTGTGGCCGATCTGTGGTTAATAAAAGTGTTCTTTACTTCTGTAGTAGCTGTAGTATTGTTAGTTTGTTTTTCTCAATAAAGGCATTTGCCACGTAAAAAAAATTCTATAAAAATAACATAAATTAATAGGTAAACATCTACCCTTTCAAAAACGGATACAAATATTATTTTTTAAAATTAACATTAGTCTTAAATCGGAAAAAAACTGACCGTGCGCGGCCCGTCAGGTGATGATTAGTAATTAGTACTCTAGGGTTAAGTGATAACACACTTGGTTGTAGCTGCAAGAAGTCACTTAAAGTCCCGCTAAAGGCCCACGAGGCTTCAGCTGGTTTTACATTGTATGTAAAATCTGTATCTATTAAAACCTGATTTTGAAATAAAAATGTTGATTAAGACTTTAATAATAAGAGATGCTCTTCAACCCAGTAATGTCAGTAGCTACAACAAAGAACAAGCAAAAGAAGCTCAGTAATTTCACTAGCCCTCCCTCCCACCTAAGCACAGTAATGTTTGCACATCACTTCTCAGACGGTAGAATAACTCGCACTGTTGGGGTACCCACCTAGTCGACCTCCTGCAAAGGAAGTCTACCCCCGGTAAAATAAAAATACAGGTAAAGAGTAAACTCACTTGATAACCCCATCCTCGATGTAAACATCAGCGTCCTCCATGCCGTCATAGTTGACCACCCTGCCATTCTTGATGAGGAGCCGGTTCTGAGAGCTCTGGAACCAAGAGAAATATTATGTTAATAAATTTGAACCCAAATCCCCAGATTAAAAGTCGGAAACACGACAATTGGGCCACGGTTTTCACAAGTCTGTAAACAAAATCATGGTAAAAACAAGTGAAATTTAAAAAATACTTTTTAAAAACAAGCTTTAATTATTGTTATCATCTTGCATCATAAAGTACTCGTCAAGACGAATCAAATGAGCCCAAACTCGATGGGGTTGCGTTGTTTTATGACAGAGTTCCTTTGGCCACCTTCCAGCTCCATCATCAGATCAGCTCGATGTCATAAAAATATTGCATTGTCATCCGATTTACACACGCATGCAAATTTTCAGCTCAATTGGAAACCGGGAAGTGGGTCAAATTAAACTTGCAAGATTTGATTACAGACAGACAGACAGACAGACAGACAGACAACAGACAGGTGAAAGTAATATAAAGCTTGTAAAAATAGTTTTTTTATAAAATCAGCATGCTCAACATAATATTTACTTTCTTTTACAGTAACTGTATCCATCTACAACATGGTCTTATTATCTTAATTCATTACACTTTTATTTATATGCAATAAGACCGCCAATTACCTATTTACCTTTAATTTTTGAGTTTGTGTTGTATTTATAACTATTCCTTGTAACTTGGTGTGCAATAAAGAGTAATAATTCTATTCTATAAACACCTCTCAACCTCTCTTTTGCTATTGCCCGAACACTGGTTATGATTAATACCGCAAGAATAAAACTGTACAAGACTATACAGTTGCACCACATTCTGCCTCTATTGTAGTAAACACAGTAATCAGTGCAACATATGCCCCAGATTACATAACAGTAAAAGAAGAATAGAGCCAGAAACAGCAGCGAATAGAGTCTTGAAAGGTAGGCAACGTACCAGCGGTACCCCCGGTATTGCAGGTATCCATAGGCGACGGTGCCACTTACCATCAGGTGGGCCGTCTGCTTGTTTGTCACCTATTACATAAAAAAAAAAAACAGTAGCAGACAACAGCAACAGTGTCTGACTGATTGAGCAGAAATTTGGTATAGAGTTGGCTTAGAACCTGGAATAACACATAGGCTACAGTACAGTGGGTAAAACCGCAGGGCGCAGCTAGTAATAAATAATTAGGGTTTATAAAGAAGAAAGAAAGAAAATAAATTTATTGCCAGATTTTACACAATTTACAAAATGAATTAAATTAAAAGAAAAAAAAATACATTATTTGGCAATAAGGATTGCCTCAGTTAAGTCAACCCAGAGTTAGCGTAGTTGCTGGTTTTCAGGCTGCCCCTTTGCTCGAACTAAGATGGTTTGTCGAGAGGTTTGTCATAGCGGGTTTAAATAGATACTTACACACATTTATTGTTGTACATATGTACAACCAGAACACTCCAGATACTCCAGAACAGGTTACAAAAAATTATAGTTTATGTGGCCAACCTATATGTTGAAGTTTTAGGTCACCGAGATTACTACAAGGCCTGTAGAACCTGACGACTGCCTCCACACATATATGAGGAAAAACACAAAACGAAAAAAAAGTAAAAGCATTGTAATCAGTGCATCATATACCCCAGATTACTTAATAGTTCACTGATGCACTACACAGAATACACAATAGATACCAGATAAGCCCAAGGTCAGTTCACAATCATGGTTCACCTGACTTCTGACGCATCTAACCCAATAAGGCGTGTACATATTGTTCCGAAATTGGATGACCAATATACAATAGCTAATGGATAATGGATTAGCTAAAGGCAATGGAAATCAAAGAGCAACCATTTTTATATTGCACGTCAGTAAAATCAAATCAACAAGAAAAGTGGATGGCGATTGAGTTCAACCATTTTTAAATTGAACGTCAGTTAAACCAAATCAAAGGAGAAAAAGTGAAAACAAACTGAAGTGAAACGTTGAAGAACAAATACTATGTTGAAGATATTTTATGTTTACTGCACGTGAAGATAATATTATAATGTGTGAAAAGTGAGTATAAAGTTAAATTTAAGGAGAAGTCATTGGCAGAAGTCATTGGCTTCCTAGGATCATTAAGAGAAATTAGCTCTGGTACATAAAATTATTAAGGGCTGCTCAGAGCAATAAAGTGCTTAAGATTCTATGAAATAGCATAGAAAGCAGAGCTTTAGAAAACAAATATATAATTAGTTCAAAGAAATACCAAAAATAAAGTTAAAATTTTAAGTATGTGAAATGTATACTCGTCTTATAAGTTCAAAGTTTTTAATTTTGTGTTTGTTTGTATTTAGTGTTATTTTTGTATAAAGATAAAGATTTTTATTTTGCATAGAAACATGGGTACATGCATATAGATCTTAATTAATTTAGTGGCCAACATGTTCTGCCTTTACAGACGCACAAAATGAAGACATAATGGGTGCTGATCGTAAAAACTTATAGTATATGTTATAACGTTAATTTCATTTTAATTGTAAATGTCAATATAAGTTATAAAATTATGAATAATATATTTTTATAAATAATAAGTAAGTAATTATAAAAATTAAAATAAATGTATGTCAAAATAATAATACAATAAAAATGTCAAAAAAAAAATCATTAATTTAAAATTTATCAATTAAAAATTCATTAACATTATAATTACATTTTTCAAGTAGTAATTTCTTTAATGTAGATTTGAAAATGTCTGTTGTATAATCTCTAAAACATTTGGGTAACTTATTGAAAATAATAGGTGACATACATATAACACTTTTCCTCAAAAGTGCCGTTTTTGAGGCATGATGACAAAGTCGGTTATTGTCTCTTCTGTTTCGTTGCACAATATCTGATACACGTGGAAACAAATGTGGGTTAGTTTTTACAAAAGAGGCTATTTCAAATATATACCTAGTCAGGTCATAAGTGTTGTCACACAGTAAAAACTTTTCTTTTAGAATGCTGGCCACAAAAAAGTTTATTGAATTCGAATTTCGAATTGTTCATGAAAATAAAAATGTATACTTTTTAGAATTTTACTCATTTTTAAATATGGAGTGGACGCTTAAAGAAGACCGTGTTGCAGTTATTGCGTTGCATCGTTGCGGTTACGCGCCAATTCAAATTTTTGACATACTGAAAAATTTGAATATAACCAAAAGATTCGTTTATCGTACCATCAAACGATACAATGAAGACTCTAGTGTAGATGACAGGTCAAGAAGTGGTCGCCCTCGGTCTGTTAGGACTCCAGCAGTGATAAAAGCTGTGAAGGCGCGAATTCAAAGAAATCCCAAACGTAAGCAGAAACTGTTGAACCTTCAGATGGGGTTAAGCAGAACCACGGTGAAAAGGGTGTTAAATGAAGACTTAGGGCTTCGGGCATATCGAAGAAAAACAGGACATCGTTTGAATGCTCGTCTAATGGACCTGAGACTGAAGAGATGCCGCGCTTTGTTGAAGCGGTACGCGAGAAAAAAATATCGAGAAATTCTTTTTTCGGATGAAAAAATTTTTACCGTAGAAGAGAGCTACAACAAACAAAATGATAAGGTGTACGCACACAGTAGTGAAAAAGCGAGCAACCGTATTCCGCGTGTCCAACGAGGTCATTTTCCATCCTCGCTCATGGTATGGTTGGGAGTTTCTTATTGGGGCTTAACAGAGGTACATTTTTGTGAGAAAGGTGTAAAAACGAATGCAGTTGTGTATCAAAATACAGTCCTGACGAACCTTGTGGAACCTGTTTCTCATACCATGTTCAATAACAGGCACTGGGTATTCCAACAAGATTCGGCGCCAGCTCATAGAGCGAAGAGCACACAAGACTGGCTGGCGGCGCGTGAAATCGACTTCATCCGGCACGAAGACTGGCCCTCCTCCAGTCCAGATTTGAGTCCGTTAGATTACAAGATATGGCAACACTTGGAGGAAAAGGCGTGCTCAAAGCCTCATCCCAATTTGGAGTCACTCAAGACATGCTTGATTAAGGCAGCAGTCGATATTGACATGGACCTCGTTCGTGCTGCGATAGACGACTGGCCGCGCAGATTGAAGGCCTGTATTCAAAATCACGGAGGTCATTTTGAATAAACTTTATTGTCATAAGAATCTATGTTTTGTTAAGTTCATTTTGGTATATAAATGGTTACATAATAAATAAACTTGTTCCAATAATTTTATATTAAACATGTGACAGAATTTATGACCTGACGGTATAATGAGGGAAGGGTTAATATTTTATATTTTCGAAACAATGGCCTACAGCTATCAGTAGTTAACAATCCAAACATAGCACGTAGACAACGTTTTTGCATTTTAAAAATAATTTCTTTATCAGTGGAATTTCCCCAAAATATTATCCCGTATCTGAGAATAGATTCAACCAAACCATGATAAGCGGAAAGCAAGGCCTCAGGATTTACTATTGATGCTAGTTTATATAGAGCATAAGGCTTGACTGCTTACTCTCTTACTTAATTCGGCTATGTGTATTTTCCAATTTAGTTTTTTGTCAATTTTTAAGCCAAGAAATTTTGCTGTATCTACTTCTTTTACAGTATGTCCATAGTATGCTAAGTCTATGTCAGATATATTATTTTGTCTTTGACTAAAGTGCATAATATTTGTTTTATTTAAATTAATTTTTAAATTATTCATTTCAAGCCACGTAACAATAGATGCTAGGGTATCATTGATTTCATTTTCATAATGTTGAACATTTTTACATCCTATAGTAACAGTGCTATCGTCTGCGAATAGAGTCATAGGGTGATGTGTAGCTTTTTGTAGGTCGTTTATACATATTATAAAAAGCAACGGACCGAGTACACTGCCCTGAGGGACACCATATAAAATCTTTCGGGCAGATGATTTGTAAATTTCTTCATGCTTGGTCTTAAGATTTATTCTAGATATATGAGTGTATTTCGTGTTATTTTGTGTTTGTTTGTTTGTATTTCGTGTTATTTTATGTTTGTTTGTATTTTGTGTTATTTTGTGTAATTTCAACTGCATAATAATATCTTTCTTTGTAATAATTAAATTATAAACGTATTTGAATTCTTACATCATTTCAAAGTATTTAAACACTTTTCTTCTGTAATCTAATGCAAAATTTAATTACAATACAAACTCATGTTAATTTCAATATACTCTCTGAACGGTTCATCTGGAAGAAATTGCTATTAGCGAAAAGACTGCTAATATATTTTTGTGTTTAACAGTTTTCTATCAATCTAACATCGATGTGAAACAAAGAATAACCTTAATTAATGCGTGTGAATAGCCTATTTTAAGGAATATTAGAAACAGACAAAACACTAAAAACTAATCCCGCAAACAACTGTTTAGCACGAAAAACGTTAATTTCCTGCTAAAAATAAACATTGTAAAGATTAAATAATTGCGGGGGAAACGGGCGACCTTGCGGCACTCCGTGAACTTGCAACCACTTATCGTGTTTTATCAATAGATTTTATTGCTCTCAGATCGTTGTAGCCTATCAAGATAACGTTTAACTGTTGATTAGTTAACTATTTGTAGGACCTTGACAAATTGCAAGGTATACTTATATAAACTTTGGACTTTGAAATGCGCAAAAAAGTTTTTGAGCCCAATGGTTTTGAAACTTATTATATTTGGGGAACCCAAGGAACGTATATATTAAATCAATAAAATGTAACTTAAAAACTTTCGACAAATTTGTTTGCTTATTTTACCCCTAGTTATTTTGTTCTAAATCAGTAAGAAACATACTTTTTACGTTATTCTATCCACAATTCCAAATGTCAGTCTGTCTTGTTCTTTCGCCTCTACTTTTTCGCCTATTGTCCTAGTTGTTTACGCATTTTGCATTGAACCGCAAAACGATGCAATTATTCAAGATTCCACAAACACATGGTTTTCATTGTTTACTTATTCAGCAAGAAGCTAACACTAATATTATGTTTAAATCTAAACATCCTCTTGAGATAGGTCTGGATGCAATAAACCTAAAATATCACAGACCTAACCGCTAAGAGCTAAGACTAAATGAATAAACCAAACATGGTGATTCCACAAAAAAAAAAACAAAGATAATAAGTAACTTTTATATTACAAGCTGGTGCAAAATTAAGCATTTAATCATTTATTTGTTTAAAACAAAATTAGATGATTATATTTTGATTGAATTTTGCCCCGCACTTTTTTTTTTATATTATCCCCTGTAACATTCAATCACTTTTCAAATTTGGAAGAAGCTTCCAGCAAACACAACTTAAATACCTAATTCCAACAACACACATCCCTAAACCTAAAATATCCCAGACCTAACCAGCTAAGACTAAACCAAACAAGGCATCCGCAAATACCACAAAAAAAAACATACTAAGACTTACTTTTATATTAACCCCCGTAACGTTTTTCGGCGTCGCGTCAACGATCATTTTTCAAATTTGGAATGTATTTCCACCAATAGTAGATTTGAATTCGTAATTCGAATAAGGTGTTCCTTTTTCGAATGCCGTTAATGGCGGCCGGCACGCCACACGGTGGACGGTCTGAAACTGAAATTGTGAAGCCGAAAATAGACCCGTCCCCTCTTGTATTGGGTGTTTTATTAAAGAAAAGTGATGGCCAACGGTTTGTGCAAATAGAGAAAAGGCATGGTATTTGACGGGAACTTCGCATTATGTAGAAGTTTAGTTATTCCTTACCTTACTCTAAGTCTTCATCATCATTCTTACGTTTTATATCATTATTCCAAGTTATGTTTTTAAAATGAATATACCTATGTATATAAGTATAGGTGTAGATGGGTAACCCAACAGTGCCAGTTATTCAGAGGAGTAATGTGTAAACATTACTGTGCTTCTTAAGGAGGGCACTGTAGCTAGTGAAATTACTGGACTAAAGACTAAAGAGTCTTACGATCTTATGAAGCGTTGGCGCAGTGCACCTTGATTTTCAGATCATTGTAATATCCTGAGAGTTAAAAGATTACGCAGAGGGTAGCATTGTGCCGCAGATGAGTGCTTCGGCGTACCCACTGCCCCTGCATTATAGCGTACCGCAGGAACACCCCCAGGTTTTTTAGTGGGGATCCCCGCCGCTCCCATCTTCGGCGGGGGAGTCCCACATACCGCCCCGCGCCCCATGGCGTGGGGTGATTATGTGTAACGCATTTTTCCTAGGTCAAAAAAAAGTGGGTAGCGCTGTATGGGCAGCGTTGTCTCTTACCACCAGGAGAGCGTCTTGCTTGTCTTCTTACCTCTTTGTATAAATTGCTTAGGTATAGAATATAATAGAATAGAACGATACTTTATTGCATACCAAAATACAAGAAATAGTTATGAACATAATATGACTAACATAAAACTAGAGGTAAACAATCGGCGGTCTTATCGCATAAAGCAATCTCTTACAGACAACCTGGTAGGTATGGCCTGGTATAGCTATTTTTTAGCTTGAAGTTATTTTTACAGTTACAAGTATTCTCTATTCGCACACACTAGCGTGATGTAGATTGCATGAACGTTCTGATAACATCGACAGCTCGTTGAAATGAAAATGCAAGTTCTCTTCGCGTGTTGATAAAAGTGGAAAGTGGATTGATAAGGTAATGCAGTGACGGAAACTGTACAGATGTTTTTTCTAAGTGAAACAGTTTTTTTTTCTGCTGTTATAATTTTGTGTATTCAAAAATCGGATTTTTGGATAGCCATTTCTTCTAAATATATAAAAGAAAAGCATGATTGGCGTTATATCGACTGATGTATCAACGCACAGTCCAAACCGCTAATCTTTGTTGAAATTTTAACTGATTTAGCTGCAATTTCCTTGTTTATTAAAATGTGGGGTACCTAATATTCGTAGAATGTAGATTAATTGCTTGGACTTTATTGTACTTGTAAGTAAAACTTATTATAAAATTTTGTCTTTAAAATTCCAAAAGCTACTTCTATTTAACATAAAATTCTCGTGCCACAGTGTTTGCTATTGTATTTGCTACCCCAAATCGGTTCGACCGATTTTTACGATTCATTTGTATCTATTTGTTGGGTCTGATATACCTCATTGATCCTAAAGTAATTTTCAAAATACAAAGTACGAGTATATAGGTAATAGAATAGAATAGATCAAAATAGAACTGAGGGGCTATTAGTGGCTATCGTTCACCCATAGAGCCATATACAAAATTGCGTACATTACTTGCATAAACCTCCTCATTAATATTACTCATATTAATAACAAACAATAATGTACATTGAAGTTGTCATCAATCGTAGTGATGTAAATTAGCCAATAGGCCCTCCGAACAGAATTGAACACTAGATCTAGATCTAGTGTTCAATTCTGTTGGTATATACGAGTATATCTTTGATACTAGATCTTTATTAACCTAAGCATCAAACAATCGCTTTTAAGTTACACCGGTCAGCTAGTTATTAACTACGCTACGTTTCCTTTTCTAAAGACATTGTTCTCTTCAACATTCTCACTAGCAATCAAACGTTCATTAACTCCAAACAAACCTGATGGAAAAAGGTGTTCCCATAGCGGTAAGGTGGAAAAACTGGAGCGACTTTTCCCTTAAGTGTTGCCATATCAGATCGACTTTCCCGCACACAAAAACCGAACACACCTGTGCTGTTGAACTGTCACTTGTTGGTAGGGTTGCCAGCAACATATTATAATATTTTTAATTCTATAAATTGAATTTTAAAAATATTATTTAAATTTAATTAGATTTGTAATCTATGTTCTTAGTCTTTTATTTTTCTACTTTGTGTTTTTATTTACTCTGATTTTGTTTTTTAATTATTGTTTACTTTGTACCTGTGTGTGTGTGTGTGTCTCTTTTGCACAATTAAACATTTTTCTTTCTTTTCTTTTGTATTCTTAGAAATCAAGCTTCAGAAATCCTTCATACGAGTAGCAAACATCTACGGCATAATATTTATGTATGTGCCATATTTAAATCCAATCTGTGTGAAACCATGTGTTAAAATTTCAGTCACGATTTTCTAATCGTACGCAAAGTAATGTACAAAGTAAAGTCGGGCAACTTTGACTCAAAAAGAAAACTCGAATAATCTTCCTGTCTCTTTGAAAGTAATTGAGTTTGTTGTGAACGAAGTGTTATTGCAATTAAATGATAGAACGATTATAATAGCTTAAATCGCAGTTGGAAGTTTTTAGGTAATATCAAAGATAAATGTTTTTAAATTTAAATTAAATTATTAAACAATTTTTAAAATTAGTGGCAAATGCCTTTATTGACATAAAACAACTAACAATACTACAGATACTACAGCAGGAACACTTTTGCACAGATCGTCCACAAGTCAATCTACAGAAAATTCAAGTGCTCCAGACTACTGACAGATGGCAGTGCCCAGATTGCTGGCAACATTGCCACGTTGAATGGCAATACGTTGGGCTAAATATGCCCCAGCCTTTTTTGTCACACGTGATCAAATATATTTATTGATCTACTAGCTGCGCCCAGCGGTACCTCAGTACTTATGTAGCCCATGTGTTATTTCAGGGTCTAAGCTATCTCTATACAAAATTTCAGCTCAATTGGTCCACCCGATTAGGCGTGAAAGAGTAACAAACGTCCTGACATCCATTCTTACAAACTTTCACGTTTATAATATTGTTACGGGAAGCGGGTAGGGAATAGGAAGTGAAAGACCAACTACCTCGGAACTGGTTCTTTATTTGAACAGACAGAGGTCCGCCTAGCACTGACTTTGCAACTTTGCACTCTACTTTGTTCACTGTTTACTGTAAACACGACTTCTTTTTACTTTTACAACTTCTATTTCTTCCAAGTTCCAAAACACAACTGCCCTGTTCCAGTACCCGTGGCCCTTTTTATACTTGTAATTTCGATTGTCATTTGTTTGCCAACATTCTTTTATAGTTCTGATACTTTTTGAATCAAAAATGTTCCATGACTATGTCATTTGTTTTATGAAATTCTTTTTATAGTTCCGATACTTTTTTAACTTTTTATTTTTTTAATCCAAAAAGTTCCATGACTACGTCACAATATTATCTCGTAAGTAAGATGGGAAATATTACGTTAGAAAAGTCCCTTTTGTCAACCCTAAATATAAGTAACCGTTATTAAAATGAAATCAATAACAATGCAAAACGCACCGCAATTAGACATAATCACGAGAGAATGTTTTTGTAAGTATTTATTAGTTGTTTCTATGAACATACAATCGTACGAGGTCTATGACTGCAACATGCGATATACAGATGTGGATATGAGATCATCACTTCAACTTTATGGCAAAACATAGATTTCAGAGCTGTGCCAAATTCTACTGTATGTAGGTATCTGATCTAGTGTCTATACATTTTCTTTACTTTTCCTTTTGCTATTTTTTGTCAGTCTTTCTATATAAAGACTGGCAAAAATATACTTCAGAAAGGAGTCCGTCTTCAGAATGGTTGGTAATATTGCAAATTATGCGATTGCGTATTGTTGGAATTACGAGAAATTTTTAAGACGCAATTTTTTTAGACTTCCAAAACATACCAAATTTCAGCAACATATCGTAATACTACAGGCGAAAAATACGTGGCTCGTTCTATTGTGCGATGGTTCATATTATAAAATGTTCTGAAGTGATGTAGGTGAATTTTTGATATATGCGTTGCATTATGGTGCGATGCGGCCCGCTCTAGTTTGCGTTAGGCTTTAAGTGGTATAATGATAAAACGTAACATGACACTGTTTTTAAATTTGGCAATAGAATTTTATCATTACCTACCATATTATGACATTAGACTTGAGATCTTAATTGGAATCATTATAAACCTGAGATATAAACAGATGTCAACACCAGACCATCGGAAAGGAAATCCGACACTTGAGCTTTTAGCTTTTAGTAAAGCAAACAACCGATAGCATATACAAGAGAGATATATACCGCGCTTAGGTCATTTTTTGTATGAAAACAAAGTCACCAAAACATGGTGGGGTGCGGGGGATGGGTGGCTAGATTTAATTGGCTCGTTCAAGGTGACGTCACAGTCACGCCACAGATTAGGTAATAGTTAGAGGTATAACATAACTTTCTAGTGATGTGGTAAAGTCGCTATATCGTATCGATAAGAAAATATAAGTTACTGTTATTCTTAAGTTTAATGAGAAAGTTCGTTGTATTGTATACGAGAGATATTTTAATATAACTTCAATTATTGTTTTATTATAGCTTAAATGTTTTCTCATCGCTATTACCTCCCAAAGTACCCGAATAAACATTTTATATGGTTTCACTAAAATATAAATAGGTCCATCGCTCGCATAAAATTTTTAGTCCTAATTTTAAAAAATTATGCGTGCGAATACGCACCCTATAAGAATAAACAATAAATGTTAGATAGCGAATTATTTGTTTTTAAATTAGTGACAAATTTAACATTATGTATTTTAAAAGCTTCGTTTCACTTCTCTTATTATAAGCTTCATAATAACCATTCATGAATTAAATACCAGTAACCCTGTATAATATTAAACCCCGATAATTTTGGTACCTTAATATACCTAATACCTACCTACTTCAAAAATTTCAATAACATTTTTGTCGATAAAATTTGTGGTGTAAATTTAAATTTGTGTCTTATCACTAGTTTATCCGGGCGTAAGAGAGAACGAGATAATGTTATACAAATTTACCAAGGAAGAATGAGACGAAAAGAAACTTGGCCATTTTTATATTGCATTCTATGTTAAACATTTTTCATGTTTATTATCGGAATAATAACTTGCCTGTGTAATAAGATTTCGTCTTTTGCGTAACTGAATGTAGCGCTAGTCTTTCCGCGCCTTTTTATTGAACAATACGGCATTTTTATTAATTATTTTTCATTAAGTATGTGAATGTCACGCTGTCAATGTCGGCCGTGGAATGAACACGAAAAAGAGGCGGAGCTACGAGCTTATGTTGATTCAGGCATATGACTTGGCGACTGTTACCTCATTTTAGCTTCCATCTCTAGCTTAATGATCTGTGACCGATAGCTATCTTGACAGTGATAATATGAAACAAGGGGCTTTTCACTTTCCCTAGCTTTGTAGTTGTTTTATCTATTTACTATTTTGTCACAGTTTTCCGGTGGGAATTATGGGAAATCGTCGTTAACGAACGTGTGAAATTTTTATCTTATTATTGAATATTTATCTTATTTGAATTGAACAATGTATATTGATACATAAATTGAACCTTTGTGCCAAAAATTGTGCACAGTAAAATTTTGATAAGAGATCTTACCTGACAACTAGCGATTTTAAGAATATTACTTACACTTACAGTTGATTGAAATTTTAAGAATATAAATATAGATTTTAAGAATGTATTTCTTTCAAAGGTTTCCCATCTTACCATTTAATTACCGATCTCATGATAATTTCACACTTTAATAAAGGTTTTGTTAATCATCTATTTATTACAAACGTTTTGAAAAGTATGAACAGTATTTTGAGAACCATTCCGACTTCCTTTAGTGTGACAATAATAAACAAAGTGGTGAAGCACCACGAATGGGCTAGCGTTAACTGTTTCCGCGATAAACTGAATTCTACGGAATTCCCGTCCCGAGTCCCGTTTCCTACATTGAGATCAACCATATTATTATGGGTATGTCACAGGAAAACTGTAAGAAACGATAGTCCAGGAGATAATATAAAATCTAGTTCTCCACTATCAGCATTCTTACATTAGTAAATTAGTAGCACACGACGCTACCTGTCAACTCTTATCAAGAGTTGTCTGACGTTTAGCAAGAACTTCTCTTTCCATTTCCAGGGCCAGTAGCATGCCATAGGGGATCCCGCTGAAATGTCAAGAGTAGAACTGTCATCCCATACACTTCTACTCTTGAAGTTTTGTCGGGATTCTATTTGGCATGCTACGGCCGCAGCCCCTTTAGCATAGTAAGACATTGACATAAGAGTTGCTACTCTACGGGAGTTGCTACTCCCGTCCCACTGTCAATACTAAACTGACATAATATAACTAAACGCTACTCTTGCTATTCGCGCTGTTATTGCATAGAATTTGCAGCTACTCCCAATATCATTGTGCTCTTACAAACGTCAATTACTCTTGACAGCGGGATGGGACCCGTTACTCCCACCCCCACGTCAATGTCACGGTGTGATCGGGCTGCAAATTGTCGATGGGCTGCAGGGTCATTTCACAGAGGTTTGCAGCTTTTCCCAATGTCATTGTGCTCCTACTGAGATCTCAAGTAAGGTAACAATATAAAGACTTTTAAGAATCTTCTATAGCCGACCGTACTTGCCCAGTTAGGATTTCAACGACCCGAAAATGATAGTTGGGTCACTTAAAACCTCACAATAGATGTAAGTATCATATTCAAGAAAAACGTGTCAAGTTTCGGCAAACGTAGTGCAGGGTGTCCTTGGGCGAGATGGTATGGCGAGATGGCGATGATATCCGGAGCGTCGCTAGGAACGGTTGGAAGAGAAAGACGGAGGACCGAGTTGAGTGGCGTGCCATGGGGGAGGCCTATGTCCAGCAGTGGACGAACATAGGCTGAAGATAATAATGAAAATGTTGTACAAAAATCAGATAATAAAACAAATAACAAAGATACTTGAATCCACAAAATCAAGGTCAAGAGATGTTTTCCTTCCATTCTGAATACAATATCATAAATTATATGAGAATCGAGATCCGCCTACATACAATAGATAGTCGCCAAGATTGTGTATCAAGTCGTAAACTTATCTAACTTATTTTCTGCTTTGTTATTTCGTTTAGTTTTTTACTGTATCTGGTTAGCCGTTTTGGGATAAGTGTATTGGTTTATTTTTTAGATCAGCACTTCCTTCCATCTATGCCGGTCCTGCGCCATTTGGATTGACGCGTGGAGGGTATTCAATTAGTCTACTACCTACTAATCTAATTCAAGCAGAACAATTAAATAAAATAAAAAACTTTCAAAAACAAGCTTTTATTATTATTAATTATTACCTTCCAGCACCAAAGTACTCGTCAAGAGGAATCAAGAGCGCATAAACTCGATGGGGTTGCGTCGTTTAATTACGGAGTTCCTATGGCTACCTTCCAGCTCCATCATCAGATCTGATCGATGTCATAATAACATTGCTTTGTCATCCGATTTATACAGGCATGCAAAATTTCAGATCAATCGGATACTGGGAAATGGTTCAATTAAACTTGCAAGATTTGATTACAGACAGACAGAGAGACAACAGGTGAAAGTAAATAAAAGCTTGTAAAATAGGGAAAACGATTTACATTATTTATCTAATAGTCCAGTAAAAGAAGAAATGTGGATCGAAAAGTCGAAAGCAGAAAAACTAACTTAGGAACTTTGTTTGGACTAGTTAGGAGATAAACATACTAAAAGTCCCCACCCCTCCGAGGTGAGCTCGAGGGGGGGGAGGCCGAAGAAGGTCCCGTTTTTAGGTTTTTTGCGTATATGTCAAAAACTGTGCGCTGTACGATATTTTGTTGTCCTACATTATGAAACCTCATAAAATTTTCTACAACTTTGGCCTTAACACTTTTTATCTATCTCCAATCGTTGTCCAGCTATGAGCTTCTAAACATGGTCTATTTTGAAGACGCTTAAATTAGTTTTCCATACAAAGTCGGTAAAAAAATCTTGCAAATAAAATTTGACCAACTTCTGGTTGTCGTATCATAATAAAAATTTGCAAATGTCTAGAAATCTGATGACAGTTCAATAATCTGGTACCACTGAGCTGATCTGATGATGGAGCCAGGAAGTGTCTACTGAAACTCTTCAATGGCTATTAGTAAAACCGGCGAGTTTAGGCTCATTACATTCGGATTGATGAGACGTAGGCACCACCTTGTCCATTATCAGACCCTCGACAGCAAGTGTTATGAAAAAGTCTCATCGATTCGAATGTAATGTGCCCAAACTCGACGGGTTTACCAATAGCCATTGAAGAGTTCCAGTAAACACCTCCCGACTCCATCATCAGATCAGTTCAGTGGTACCAGATTATTGAACTGTCATCATATTTCTAGACATTTGGAAAATTTCATTATGGTACGACAACCAGAAGTTGGTAAAATTTTACTTTTTAGATTTTTTTACCAACTTTGTATGGAAAACTAAAACAAGCGTCTTGAAAATAGTCCATGTTTCGAAGCTCATAGCTGGACAACGATTGGAGATAGATAAAAAGTGTCAAGGCCAAAGTTGTAGAAATTTTTATGAGGTTTCATAATGTAGTACAACAAAATATCGTACAACGTACAGTTTTTGACATATAAGCAAAAAACCTAAAAACGGGACCTTCTTCGGCCTCCCCCCCCTCGGGCTCACCTCGGAGGGGTGGGGACTTTTAGTATGTTTATCTCCTAACTAGTCCAAACAAAGTTCCTAAGTTAGTTTTTCTGCTTTCGACTTTTCGATCCACATACCCTTTTTGGGCACTCATTGACTGGGCTATAAATATAAGAAAAGAAATCCGTAGACGAACTAAAGTCACCGACATAGCCCAGCGGATTAGCAAGCTGAAGTGGCAATGGGCAGGCCACATAGCGCGCAGAGCGGACGGCCGATGGGGCCAAAAAGTGCTCGAGTGGAGACCACGGACTAGCAAACGAAGCGTAGGACGTCCACCCACAAGGTGGACTGACGACCTCATAAAGGTCGCCGGAAGACGCTGGATGCAGGTCGCTTCCAACCGGTTTACATATGGAAGTCCAAAGGGGAGGCCTATGTTCAGCAGTGGACGTCCTACGGCTGAGATGATGATGATGATGATCTAAATATAACAGAATTTGCTTACCATGATAACAAATTCGCAATCCGTGTGTCCACTCTCACAATCAAAGTTGTACTAACTTCACAATACTGATAACTTCATAATATTATCTTTTTCTTTAGTGTTATATGTTTTTATCTATTGTAAACATTACATTTATCTCAATGGGCATAGGTAGGGCAAAAATGTTTGCAAAACTACATATAAAGAAGATCTAGTGACCTATTTGTAGCAGAAAAATAAAATTACGTGCCCATTTCAGATTTTCCAAACGGTCAAGGGTCTTGGCAAAAACCGCCAGTCAGCAGATTGAGTCAGCGCCGAGTCCAGCAATTTTTTATTCATAATATAGGTCAGCTTAAGACCACGTCGATCTAATTTTAAGTGATGATGCGTAAGATGGTAGTGGACTAAGCCTAGAAGAGGGGATAGTAAATGTCTCTTTGGTTTCGCAGAACATCATAGGTAATGACCGCTTGGCAACACGGTTTTGTCCAGTGGGTGGTAACTAGCCCAAGTCGAAGCCAGTATAGCGAGGAGACAACGAACTATAGTCATCAAATTGGACCACCAAGTATCTACACCCTGTGAAAAAAATCCAAAGTAGTCAGGCACCCTTGATATATCAGTAAAACAAACACACCTCTTCATAAACAAATGAAATTCAAAAAACTTTTTAAACAAGCTTTTATTATTATTACCATCTAGCATCAAAGTACTCGTCAAGACGAATCAAAATGAGCCCAAACTCGACGATGTTGTGTCGTTTAATTATGGAGTTCCTATGGTCACCTTCCAGCTGCATCCTCAAATCAGCTTCATAATTATATTGCATTGTCATGTTTATACACGCATGCAAAATTTCAATTCAATCGGAAATCGGGGATGGATCAAATTTAACTTGCAAGATTTCATTACAGACAGAGAGACAGGCAGACAAATGAAAGTAAATAAAATCTTGTAAAAAATACTCTGACAAAGTGAAAACTTTCATGTTTGAATTCGTTAAAATTTTCTTACATAATATTATGATGACAAGCTAGGAAACATTCATTGGTGTGGGAAACTACTCGTGCCCTGACGGATGTGCTTCACATTACGTTAATGTCGTCAACGAAGCGTTAAAAACGTGAGTTTTTATTAATTCGACGTCTTCTACGATGATTTGGTTAGATAACTAACGAGGTTTCGAAGCGGAGGTAAGGTGGACTATTTTGGTACTTTGAATTATTATTTATCAGAAGTTCCGAGTTCCAGAGAACAGCGATTCAATTTGACGTAAAGATGGCGTGTGGCGGGTGGCGGGACTTCATAATATTTTGCTGTGTTACTGTTGAGGTAGCTAAATTTTGAGCAGAGGTAGCAAATTATATAGTACCTACAACTTTTGGTATTGAAAATATCTATAAAATTATGTATATTCTGAAAATCCCAGACTTCGTCCCGTCCCGTAGTCTTTGCACTCTCGATAAAATAGAAAAGAATGGAACGGAATAGAATAAATATAATTAATTTTAAAGTAGTTTTTTTCCTTAGAGGTACGAAACCCTAATATTAGAGTAACCAGGTCACTAAAACATGTTTAAATGGACAATGAACATTAGAAAACATGATAGTAATTAAGATAATTGTTGTAATCTAGGTCTGATTGTCCAAAGACGCCGACAGATGAGAGATGAGAGATTTTATCACATCTCTTGTGATTATAGGTCAGTAAGGAAATGAAATACTTGCAAAATGATAATGTCAACTCTATTTTAGTTACCTGAGCACACTTTTGTTTAAATTAAACAAACAAACTGTACTTAAAACACCATTTTGTTATTTTTAAACATTAATTGTAATGTTAAATTTTTATTTTAATATTAGTTTTAACTTGTAGCCCAGTCAATGAGTGCCCAAAAAGGGTATGTGGATCGAAAAGTCGAAAGCAGAAAATCTAACTTAGTAACTTTGTTTGGACTAGTTAGGAGATAAACATACTAAAAGTCCCCACCCCTCCGAGGTGAGCCCGAGGGGGGGGAGGCCGAAGAAGGTCCCATTTTTAGGTTTTTAGCTTATATGTCAAAAACTGTGCGTTGTACGATATTTTATTGTACTACATTATTAAACCTCATAAAATTTTCTACAACTTCGGCCTTAACACTTTTCATCTATCTCCAATCGTTGTCCAGCTATGAGCTTCCAAACATGGTCTATTTTGAAGACGCTTAAATTAGTTTTCCATACAATGTTGGTAAAAAAATCTTACAAATAAAATTTGACCAACTTCTGGTTGTCGTATCATAATGAAACTTTGCAAATGTCTAGAAATCTGACGACAGTTTAATAATCTGGTACCACTGAGCTGATCTGATGATGGAGCCAGGAGGTGTCTAATGAAACTTTTCAATGGCTTTTTAAAATAGACCATGTTTGGAAGCTCATAGCTGGACAACGATTGGAGATAGATGAAAAGTGTTAAGGCCGAAGTTGTAGAAAATTTTATGAGGTTTAATAATGTAGTACAACAAAATATCGTACAACGCACAGTTTTTGACATATAAGCAAAAAACCTAAAAATGGGACCTTCTTCGGCATCCCCCCCCTCGGGCTCACCTCGGAGGGGTGGGGACTTTTAGTATGTTTATCTCCTAACTAGTTCGAACAAAGTTACTAAGTTAGTTTTTCTGCTTTCGACTTTTCGATTCACATTTCTTCTTTTACTGGACTATTGAGGTACTTATTGTTTGTAAAATTTGTAAGTTATTACCAAACTGACTGATTTTTAGTTATTTAGCAAATAACTTAAAAGAAGTTTAGTTGCGCATGCTGTGGCACCCTATAAGTACACTCGTTGTGATCTTTTAGTTTTAAGTTTGAATATTTAAGTGTTTGTGTGTGTGTGTGTGTTTCTGTGTTGGGTGTCCCACAAATAAATAAATTAATTTACTACCGTCTTTCGGAGGGTAAAACTGGGTCCCACCTGTTTACTATAAGATGTGTAGGAGCCAGTAGTTAGGTTATATTTCAGGTTGCAGGTCATAATTATAGTGAAGCCAGGAAAGGATTTATCCCGCCTTCTAGGTTAAGTCTGTTATATTATTCTTATCTAAATATATAAAAGGAAAGAGTGACGGACTGATCTATCAACGCCCAGCCTAAATCGCTGGACGGATTGGGTTGAAATTTGCAAGGTTGATATTTATAGGTTTTATGACGTAGACCTTTTTTTTTTTTTTTTTTTGACCCAGGAAAAATGCGTTACGCATCATCACCCCACGCCGGGGGGCGCGAGGTGGTATGTGGGACTCCCCCGCCAAAGATGGTAGAGGCGGGGATACCCACTAAAAAACCTGGGGGTGTCCTGCGGGACGCCATAATGCCGGGGCAACGGGTACGCCGAAGCATTCATCCGCTGCCCCGACGGCGTTTGGTCCTCACTGACAGGAGGACCCCTCCGCGGTGGGGTGAAGAGGAGTTTCACCCCACCCTCTCAAGGGGCGCGCGGAAACACCGCGCGCGCCACCTCGTGGGTCTGTGCTTGCGGCGACGAGTACCCCCGTACTCGCCGCCTAGACCCAGGTTATGGGGGCTGGAGAAGGGCGTGGAAGATACGCCTCCGACGCCCCCTTCTCCGGGCACGCATCGGGAGGTCGGTGGTGACCTCCCGTTCGCGTTCCGCGATCTCCTTCTGCGAGATGACACTCTCGCAGAACGAAACCGCGGCCTTTTTTTTTTTTTTTTTTTTTTTTTTTTTTGACGAAACCGCGGCCTGCCACGACTCCTCGCTCGCAACCATGGCTCTTACTATGGTTGCCAGCGAGAGTTCGCCCCCCATAACAGCGACGAGGGTACGACGCTCACTGACCCAAGCTGGGCACTCCTCCAGTATGTGCTGCGCCGTATCCACGTCGCTACCACAGTGGTGGCAAGCAGGGGTCGGTTCCCTGCCGGCTACGTGGTGCAAGTACTTTCCGAAGCATCCGTGCCCGGAAAGCACCTGCACGTCCACTGCTGGAGTAGTGGACGGACTGCCACCACTGTCCAGCTGCCTGCTCGAGGGTGGGCCAAACGCGTACTCCACCTCTCGAGCAGTGCCTCCTTGGCTTCCTCCTTCCACCTCTCTACCTCCCTGGGAGACGCGGTGAGCCCGCGGAGGCGGAGCGCGGCGCGCCACTCGTAGCGCGCCGCATACAGCTCCGCCTCCAGGTCCCAGGGGGGAGATCCTGCCAAGAGGCACGCCGCCTCGTAGGAGACCGTGCGGTAACCCCGTATTACCCCGACGGCCATCACCCTCTGAGGACGTCTCAGATGGGCGATGGTTTGCTCCGTCAGGGCATCCACCCATACGGGGGCTCCATACAGAGCCATGGACCGCACGACTCCCGCGTACAGGCGACGGCAGCTGGTCCGAGGTCCGCCTAGGTTCGGCAGCAGCCGCTTGAGAGCGGCCGCCGCACCCATCAGGCGGGGAGCCAACCGGGCAAAGTGCTCCCGGAAGTTCCACCGCCCGTCGAGGACGAGTCCAAGATATTTCATCGAGGGCTCGACCCCGATGCGAACCTCCCCGATAGGGATAGTGGAACCCCTACTCGGGGCCCTCCGAGGCCCATGAAAACACAGGGCCTCGGTTTTATCGAGGGCCACCCGGAGTCCCAATCTCCCTATCCGTGCCACCACCTCCCCCACCGCCACGGTGGCAAGGCGGGCAGCCTCCTGGAATGTCCCCCCCGGGGCCATGACGAGCGTGTCGTCCGCGTAACACGTCACGCTGGCCCCCGGGGGAAGATCCCCGCGCAGCACCCAGTCGTATCCGATGTTCCACAGGAGCGGTCCTAAGACCGAGCCCTGTGGAACACCGCACGACATCTCTCTCCGCAGCGTCCGCCCATCGTCGCCCGTATAGGTGATGCACCTATCCGAGAGGCAGGCCCCGACAATCCGGCTCAGGTAGGGAGGCACATCATGATACTTCAGTGCCTCCCTAATGACAGCCCACGGCATGGTGTTGAACGCGTTGGCAATGTCCAGGGACACCGCCAACAGAACACCGCCGCGGGCGACCACCATGTCCGAGTGGGCCTTGACGCGCTTGATCGCGTCAATCGTCGACCGGCCCACCCGGAAGCCGAACTGTCGATCGGACAAATCCGGGCCTACCTCGGCGATATGCTTGACGTAGACCTCCGCTAAGAAAGGATTATGCCATACGGGCAAAGCCGCGAGCATAAGCTAGTAATATTATATTATTGTATTTTTGGTTGTAATATAGCGTATGCTCATCGTATATTTGATGAAAGAATATTATAAGGTCTCATAAATGGCCTTGGCATACAGATCTCGTAGTCTTAATAAAACATACTCCCATTTTGATTGAATTAGCAACCATACGCAAGCATGACGGCATCCCATAGACGCCCATTCATCAGGAGATTTACTCTAATCTTATCTCCCTATGAGAATTAGGCCAGCGCAGTCCAGTTGTGTCTATGCGTGTTTTGGATTAGAAAATAAAAACTTGTTAGTTTATGTTATAAACAACGTTTTAAATAAGGTTTTGTATTATAATATCAAAGAATATTGAGTTTGGACAAAATAAA
The DNA here is from genome assembly GCA_947507615.1 of Hemithea aestivaria. NCBI lineage: Eukaryota > Metazoa > Arthropoda > Insecta > Lepidoptera > Geometridae > Hemithea > Hemithea aestivaria. Next base: position 4,347,140 of record OX382348.1, on the reverse strand, counting down.
ATGTGGGCGGGGGGTTTAAACCTCAATAGAACAAGGTTTTTAAATTGACCACGATACACCAACTGACCTTAAGCGATGATGCGGTTGGAGATGGAAGCAGACTACACCTAGAAGACGGGATAAATGTCAGATTTAAATCGCATTATTATTGGTTGGGTGGTCAACCTACATATAATGTATATTGCGTCGGAACACGCTCTAAAGATGAAATGTTGTTTTTTTATGCGAAGAAGTAAGAAGACGAGCAAGACGCTCTCCTGATGTTAAGACATTACGCTGCCTATAATCAGTTTACAGTACCTAGGATTTCACAATGATGTAAAATTCAAGTGCACTGCACCAATGCTTCATATTCTTTAAGCGTCATAAGATGTTAAGACTCTTCTGCCCAGTAATTTCACTAGCTTACACTAGCAATATACCTACCGACGAAAGCACGATTTCACTACGCATTAATTGAAATAGGTCTATTTCAATAATGGTGCACTTTTGCAAGTCAATTTTTACATTAATCAACGGATGTTGATATAGATTTCACTATAATTTCTAGTTTTTCCGGAAGGCTTATATTACGTTTCTTATAACTTATAGCTGCCCTTCCCACATTGGGCGATAACTACTCTCGAGCGGGTAACAAAATTCTAAAAGAGTCAAAGAGTTACGCTGACAGAGTTTTCACTCGGTGATACTCGCAGCGGTTCGAGTACACTTTGAAATTGATTTAAGACTAACAACTCCCGTCTCACTGTCAAGAGTCATGTTTGTAACAGCACGATGACATTGGGAGGAGCTGCAAATTGTACGCAATGACAGCACCAGTAGCAAGAGTAGCGTCTTGATATATATATGTCAGTTTAGTCTTGACAGTAGGGAGTTGCTACTCGTAGTCTTATGTCAATGTCGAAATGTGCTACGAGGGCAGGTTGCCGAAGAGCTCCGAAGAGTAGCAATGACAACGCCAGCGTCGCGTCGCAGCGAGAGTCGCAGTCACCCAGTGTGTGGACTGCCTTATGCATATTTTGTAGAGAAAATCCAAGAACCGTGTGAAGTCGCAGCACGTCACTAGTATTGTATAGCAAGATAGACATCTTCAGAGAAAACAGCCAGACTTTCCTCGTCAATGTCGCCCTTTCACTTCTGGTCCATAAAACGCATGGTTTATAACCAATTGGTACTTTAATGGTCACCGTTTTGTGAATTTTTATGTGATCGTTTTGGTGCACGTGGCCTTTTTATCTTTTTTGGGATGTTTAGGGTTTTCAGTGAGTTTTTTTATTCGATCAAATGTATGACGAGTTCGACGCTAGCTTGATGTTTTTTTTCGTTCTGTCTCTATTTTTGTAGGTTGTCTAAGAAAGAAAGAAAGAAAGAAAAAGTTTTATTTACGACAAATTACAGTATTAAGGTATATACATAAAACACAGTAGATAAGTATATAACATTTGCCGCAAAAATGCCCCAGCTGAGTATATGTAGGTTCAAAGAAGGACCTACGCTGGTCTTCCGCTGGCACCAACGGCAGACACACATCACATCACACACACATCACATCATACACACGTCACGTCATCACGTCTACATTTTTGTATTTTTGTAGGGGGAGGAATGCAAGAATGTGACTCTAGGCAACTAATTATATGTTGGCCACATAACCTCTAATTTCCACAAGGTGGACAGACGACCTTATAAAGGTCGCCGGAGGACGCTGGATGTAGGTCGCTTCCAACCGGTACATATGGAAGTCCAAAGGGGAGGCCTATGTTCAGCAGTGGACTTCCTATGGGTCAGATGATGATGATGATAACCTCTAATTGTCTCAACTCTGTAACTTTGACAGTATAAGTAGGGTAACCTGTTCTATTGGAGCATAAACCTCCAACCTAATTGACCAATTCAGTTCAAAGTAGAAGTCTAGCCAATTTAACTCGAAATCCAATCCCTCAGGTCGATGGGGTCATAAACATAGATCCAATGATCTATTCTTAGCTGTAGTGTCTCAAACGGAAGGTGGGCTCCACCAAGCATGCGAAGTAGGTCGTACTGACGACACCGTATGTTCGTAAGTACGTTCCGTAAGTAACGTTGTGTGCAAAAAATAAGAGTTTTGGGACGACTTGTCTTTTATTTTTAGTTAATTTGTTGGTTTCTGGTAATTTAAAAGTTAAAGGATATGGAGAGAGTAGGATTAAATATATTTTTACACTAAATGATTCGTGAGTGTTTATATTCATCAGATATGATGGATTAAATATACTTCATACCCTCTTATACCTTTAATAACAATAACTTACCAAGTTAAACAGTGGATTGTTACGGACTCACCCTGAAAAGTTCATCGTGAAAGTTTTTAAGAATGGATGTCTGGATGTATATTTGTTAATCTTTCACGCCTTAACGGGTGGACATTTTGGTACAGGGATAGTTTAGATCCTGGAACACATAGGTTACAGCGGGTAAAACCACTGGGGGCAGCTAGTAATTTAATAATTTGTAATCTTTAATTATAATATGTATTTATATTATATAATATATTTATTGTATTATGTATGTATTATAATATTATATGTATGTTATGAATATTATATTAAAAAAGTATTAATTTGAACACACCACCTAACCCATGTGAATTTCAACTTTTCTCCTCTCCCTGCACGGTTGTCTGGAAGAGATCGCTATTAGCGATAAGACCGCCAATTGTAACATATAGCTTTTGTATTGTTTTAGTTTATAAGTTGATTTTGTACTTTGTCTCTTGTGTTCCAATAAAGGGTTATCTATCTATCTATATCTATCTATCTTTTTGTTACAAAAAATGTTCTATTTCACGCCTTAAGCCCATATCGTACGTCGTCGTTGTCGTACCGCCGTCGTCTCGTCGTAACTATGTTACGACTCTTCTCTTTCCGCGCAGTTTAATATTAGCTATGTTTATGTCATAGTTGACCGTTATGCAATATGAGTACTAACAATAATGGTTGTCGCACAAAAGAAGCGGCGTCAAGATAACTTCACGCCACTTAATTACGAAATTAAAATAAATGATTTAGCACCAAAAATTAAGAAAGTTCAACAATGTTATTTCGAAAAGGAGAGAACTGTAAATTATGCATCGGTCCACCCGTTAAGGCATGAAAGAGTAACAAACATACATTCGTACAAACTTTCCCGTTTATCTACCTTTATATAATACTAGCTTATGCTCGCGGCTTTGCCCGCATGACAAAATCCTTTCTTAGCGGTGGTCTACTTCATAAAACCTATCTATGTTCCAAATTTCAACCCAATCCGTCCAGCGGCTTAGGCTGTGCGTTAATAGATCAGTCAGTCAATCAGTCACTCTTTCCTTTTATATATTTAGACTAGCTGCGCCCAGCGGTGTTACCCACTGTACGAGTACTGTAGCCTATGTGTTATTCCAGGGTCTTAAGCTGTACCAAATTTCAGCTCAATCGGTCCACCCGTTTAGGCGTGAAAGGGTAACAAAAATTACATCCAGACATCCATACATTCTCACAAACTTTCACGTTTATAATATTAGTAGGACTAGTAGGACTAGTGGACCCGCGCGCACTTCGTAGCGCCTAGTCCAGTCTGACGCAGGTATTATTACGCGACAGCTAAATATTTCATGTTATGAAAGCAGTCTGTTTGTTAAACGCAGCGTTTGTTATATTACACAATGAAACAAGATGACGAGATTCTTCACACTTGCAGTTACGTGAAAATATGCCTTCAAGACTTCAAGAGAATGTCAACAAATATTTTCAAAACATCCTCTTTTGCTTTATGTAAGGCTTTCATGCACTCCATGCAAAGCCGATTGCCTTGAAGAGATCGCTCTAAGCAATAATGCCGCCAATTGTGTAGGTACCTTATTGTAGCTTTTATTATTTTAAGTCTATTCTGTATTCTGTTCTTTTGCGTCTCAATAAATAGTTATGGTATTTAAATAGACCCATGTGAATATTTTCCTCTGCTTGCACTTTTTTCCGTAGATAGCTTTTTTTAGCGATAAGACCGCCAATTGTAACACTAAGATTATTATTTTTATTATAAATATCACAATTTGTATATTTTAGTTTTAAAATTCTTTTGTATACCATTTTTTTGTGTTTCAATCTCTATCTCACGGATTACCTTTTTCTGTGATCTACCTATAAACAAGTTTAAAGTATGAAGTACTCCACTTCTGATATTACAAACAAGTGAAATCCCACTTCTGATGTGAAAACTCCTACCTTCAAACGATCCCCGCATTTCAATCGGTCCCCTAGACCCTGAGTCATAATGGGTTACCCTACCGTCTGCGAGGGGACAGAACACGCAAGCGGCGCGACGTCTCATCAAGATACTACTAGATTTGCCATTTGATATGGAATCGCATTGATTTACTCGGTGTGCTTTGAGGAATGGTGTGAAATTGACTGGAGATCTTTACTTTTTATTCTACGAAGTAATAAGAAGGCGGCGAAGGTTTGGAACTCCCTATCTGCTTCAGTGTTTCCTGAAAATTATTAATAGGTATTTCCTAGGCCTGTGGATTACAACTTCGACTAAGTCATCACACCAACAGGTGAGACTTTGGTCAAACGAAGTCCTATTCTATGCAAAAAATACGGAACCCTAAAAAAAGACAGACAAGGTGCTTGCCTGATGGTAAAAGATTACGCTGCCCATCAACGATCTAATATATCGGAAATATTGATCGAAGTTGCCCATATAATCAGTACAGTGCCACTCAGAGGGCCCATTGGCTAATTCTCATCCACTACGTTTGATGATAACTTCAATGTTCATTGCTGCGTTTGTTATTTTACTCTTGTTAATGACGAGGTTTAAGCAAGTAATAAAGGTGCGCAATTTTTTCTATGGATTCTAGTGTTACGACATGTCGTTTGGCCATAGCCAATAGGCCCTCTGGATTACACTATGATGACTTCTTACTTAAGAATCATAAAATATTAAAACTCTTCAGCCCGGTAATTTTACTATAGTGTCCTCCTGCCGAGGCACAGTAATGTTTGCACATCACTGTTCAGGCGGTAAAATAACAAGCACTGTTGGGGTAGGTACCAGGTACTCACCTCGTCGACCTCCTGCAAAGGAAGTCTACCCTCGGTGCATGTGTGCATACCCCTGGTACAATCGTAAGTCCACATTTTGTAATAGTATATTAACACGGCAAATGTGTTATTTTTATCTATTGTAATAACAGCGTTCAATAAAGAATTATCTACTTATCTCTTTATTAATATTGTTACAAAATCGATTATACTTAAAACTCTCAGAATTTAATCAACACTTACATAATTCTTGAACTTTCAACTCCAATAAATTAATTATTATGCTATTTCGAATCGCCTACGCAGCAAAATATAAAATTTTGTTGCATCAACTTTGAGTTCATTACACTTTAAAAAGCTGATAATTATAGTTTTATACAATTAATAGTTTTCGCAAGTAAGATGAATGGATGAGTCAATTGTTAGATCACCCACACTGTTTGGCTGTGATGCAAACAGCGATGACTCTAAACCCATTAACCTGTGAATAAGTGGCGTTTGAAAAAACAAATTCAAGAGCTTTCTGGTCATTTAAATTAATATCTAAAAAGTACTGAACCTATTTTGACAAAACTAGCACTGTGCCTTAATTTGTACTAAATTATGTAAGATAAGAAAAATAATGATCATTCAATTTAAAAGTATTGGAGAAATGCGAGGACAAACGTTTAATTATCTACTAGGTAATTACAAACTTACAAATATGACTTACTGAAATTTGGTATTTTATTATGAAATTCTGTAAGGATTGTCCCATGTAAATTTCTCGCAGTTCTATGGAACTTCCATCCAACAATATTAGATACACACATATCCAATTGATAACCTCTTTCATTGAAGTAAGTTAATATCAATCAATGCGACAAAAAAAAAATTACAAATGCGAGCGTATCAACAAATGCGATTTGCTTCAACCAGACTTAGACAATGTCTACTTTAATGGCTCATTTCATCGCTGAACATAAATATTGACTGGCCTAGCTAAGTTTGTCGAGTAACTACGAGACTCTTAGTCTAGTCTGTCGACAGATTCTATCGCTAACCACTTTACTGGCGATGACGTGAAGAGATAGGGGACGCAGCGACATCCGCTCCCATGCCAGTATTGATTTTTTCAGCTGAAACTCAATTTGTATCGAATGTTCCTATAAAGTATAAGACGTTTACCCAGACAGGATGTCGCATTGAGAAACACTACCACTACGTTGAACGAAAATCGAGTTGGTACATCGAGTACCTAGTAAGAACTAAGGACCTAAAATAATTTAAAAAATAAAATCTATTGATTGACTAAGACAAAGCGCTCCAAGCTGAGTCTTGGGAAGCGTCAGCGAAAGACAGGCAGGAGTGGCGTCTTCTTGTGTCAGAGGCCAAGACTCAGTTTGGGTCGCTGCGCCAACTTAGTGATTGCCAAAAAAGAAAACAAAATGTATTTTTTTTATACAAAAAATATTTTTTTCATTATTATAGGTAAACCTTTGAACTCTCGCGTGATGTAAAACGACGATGCGGCCGATGGTATTTCCTAATTATAATTCATCATAATATTGTGGTGCGAACGAGAAGTTCGAGCACTGATACATGACCTTTAATAAAGAGGATAGATCCTTAATGCAAAAAAAAAATCAACATGATAACTCTAAGAGTTCTGGAGTAAAAGGGATTTGACAGACAGACGGACAACCGAGTGATCCTATCAGGATTTCGTTTTATAGGTTTCCGTAGTCAACAAGGAATCTTGAACTTTCCAGGAAAACTATAGCGGTTAAGGTAGCTTAAAGATATCGTTGATGAAAGTTAAGACAATTAATATTCGATTTGCCATTACTACGGAGCCGAATAGCGCTTGGCCAAATTATTTCCTTTAATAGAGGTAAGTACGAAACCCTAGAGATGAATAATGTAAACAAAGATTACTCGTACAAAGTTATGTAAACTAGTTTTCCGTTAATCGTAAGCAGTGAAAGTAAACCTATGCATGATCAAACATAAACATCGTACAACCGATAACTGGAGACCTTTTAGCTAATTCACACCTACTGAGATTGACGTCCACTTCAATGTACATTACTGCGTTTGTTACTTTACTCATATGAATTTGGAGGTTTAAGCTAGTAATGTACGCATGTTTGGTCTATGGATTCTAGTGTTTGACATATGGGTGTGCGATAGCCAATAAATAGCTCTGCTGGTCATGTGCCGTATTTTAAAACGTGACAACTGCAGTCAATAAATGCACATACGAGCCGATAAATATTGGTAAAGTTGATAAAAAACGTTTACATCGTCTGATTCTTGTAACTAGACAAATACGTCAGCAGAAAAATCATCAGATACAATTTTATCTAATTTGTAGTTTAAAAGGTTTGGATGAACTGTGTGTGCAGAGATATTATGCGTCCTAGAGGAGTGTATGTAGATATGACGCATGATACTTGTTAAGGACAACGCCAGCCCTTTAGATATTAAGAATATTAGCTTAGGAAAACTTTGGTAAAATTAAACTTAATTTTAAGATATTGCAATGTAATAATAATTATTAACCGTTAGAGGCATGACAAGGACGGACATACAGACCGTTAATGACCGTTAAATGCATGACAGGGACAAGCCTATATAACGGAAGGAAATAGCAATAAAAAATGTACAATTAGCGATCATAGGTATCGTACGGGCGGGAGACCTTAAAAATGTATATAAATAGGTTGAGATTTTAATATTGGGTTTCAGTATCTTCAGTCGTCTCCTAACGCTCATAATGTAAACAAGTTAGTCGTAAAAGTGTAAAATTGTGCCTAGGTAACCTAGATTGGGAATTATAAGTTAATAAATGCAGTGAAAGTGTAAATCAAAGTTGTTATTTAAAAACCCCTCTAAATAGAACAGTAAAATCCAGTAGGAAAATCATAAGTAATACAGTCCACTATAGGTAAACGTAACATTTTGGTCCTTCGTAAGCCGAATTAAATCTAAATTAGAGTCAGTGTTTTTTAGTAAAGTTTAGATTCAGTGTATTTTTGGGAAAGTTTAACGTCAGTGCGTTAATAAATCTAAAAACTGTGTCGCACATAAATAGAGCCAGTGCTTTAATTTAATAGTTTAAACTCTCGCGTGTACTTTAATATTAAATTAGGCTCTCAGTGTACTTTTAGATTTTATATTTGACTTTTTATGTGCGAATAAACTCTGTGTTAAACTATTTGTGTTGAGACTAAGTGTACTATCCTAGTAACTGTTTCCTTATCGAAAAGTGCGTAAATCAGCGCGAACTATAGTAGTTAGTATCTCAATTAACTCCGCGGAAATAATGGTGAAGACACGTAGCCAACCAGAGGACGAGGCCGCCGCGGTCCCACAGGTTACTCGGTTCGATGATCCGCCACGATCACCGTCAACTGAGCGACCGACCGCGGGCCTCTCAGCCGCCGCCACGATCCTGGAACGAAGAGGAACTGGAGGAGCAGCACCTTTGGGGAGAGAGGTATATATGTCACCCATTACGGAGTCCAGAGTAGAACCGTCCACGTCACGCCTCACTGCGGGAACCGGAGCAGACGAACCACCGAGGAGACAGGTATCACCTGCAAGGTCAGTCGCGTCTAACAGCAGCGTTAACGCGAGGGTTCGTCAAGCGCAGTTCGAGGCGGAAGAACGTCTGGCGCTGATTAGGCAGAAGCAGCTGGATCTGGAAACAGAACGGGTTAAGAGACGACTTGCCTACGATATGGAGGCTATAACCGAACAAGAGGATACTGAACCACAAGGTACTACTCTGGAACAGAGGAGGGTACAAACATGGCTGGATGAAGCCAAAGAGCACCGCACGCCGCACAACACGGAGCATCGGGTAAGCGATCTGCGTCCAGCTGAACGACCTAGATCGCCAACTCCAGGCAAAGGATCCCGAGGCCGTGGGGTGGATCAGCTCGTGGAGGCTCTAGAGAAACTAGCAAGGAACAGGCCACCACCGAGACAGGCGTACGAGCTGCCAGTATTTTCGGGCGCGCCAATAGAATGGTTCGCGTTCCGGGCAGCAATGCGAGATACGACAAAAACTTATAATTTGTCGAAAGCGGAAAATATGGCCAGATTGAGAAATTGTCTCAAGGGGGAAGCCAGGGAAGCAGTGTCCGTGTTACTACACACGGCGGAAGACCCTCAGGTAATAATGAACACTCTAGATCAAACCTTCGGTCAACCCGAAGTTATAGTGGAAAAAACTATTGAGGATCTGAAGAAGCTGCCGCGACCAGGAGTAGCTGCAACAGAACTCAATAACTTCGCGGTAAAAGTACAAAATATAGTCTGGGTACTAAAATCAATCGATAAAAGGGGATACCTGTATAACCCACAGCTGACACGAGACATCATGACAAAGCTGAGTCCGCACATGTTATCCAAATGGTACGAATACGCCGAGCAGAATACTTCCGAAGTGGAAATAATCGCTATGTCACAATTTTTAATGAAGGAAGCCAGCAGAGCTCTTCGTTTCGGGTACATAAGCACAGCGACAAGCACACAGAAGAAGGAACCTGCCAAGGCGGAACAACGAAGAGGAAAACAAGTATATGCGACCACGAACGACTCAGAAACACTAAGAAAATGCCAGGTGTGTCAGCAAAATCACGCATTAACCAAATGCGGCAAGTTCCTACAAATGAACATAACGGACAGGTGGGAACTCGTGAAAAAGGAAAGGTTGTGTTTCAAATGTTTAATCAGCAGGCATCGACGAATCTACTGCCGAGCTAAAGCCTGCGGTGTCAAGGAGTGCAGGATGGGTCATCACCAGCTGTTGCACGAACATCACACTGCTCCCTCAACGGGGGGAGCGCAGACACCGCACGGATCCAACGAGCCTGCTAATGCCGAAACAGTTACAGCAACCTCAGACCTGGGACAGGTAAAATTAAAAATATGCCCAGTAACTTTAACAGGACCCAAGGGTCAGGCGAAGGTGTATGCACTATTAGACGAAGGATCTACTGTGTCTCTAGTCGACGAAGAAGTCGCAAGGAAGATCGGCGCAAAGGGGCCAACCGGAACACTGCGAATAAGAGGCGTGAACGCGTGTCAACAGGAACACGAAAGCCGATTGGTAAAATTCCAGATCGCGGGAGCGAACGGTCGTGACTACACGATCAAGGCGAGAACCATTGGCGATATGAAACTGTCTCCACAGTCTATGCCCCGAGATTTGTTACGTCTCGATCATCTCAAAGATCTAGACGCCGACGGGTTGTGCTACGACGATGGTAAACCGCAACTTTTAATAGGTTCGGACAACTGGGAATTGATCGTCACCAGAGAACTGAGGCTCGGGAAACGAAATGAACCAGGCGCTTCGAGAACTCAACTAGGATGGGTGATCCACGGGACGGTGCCAAGGCGCATACTCCAGGAAGAAGCCGATAATGTGCTTCACGTCGTGGAAATCAACGAGAGACTCGAAGAACTGGTCGAGCGACACTTCAGGATCGATGCTCTGGGCGTGGCATTAAAACCCAAGGTAAGAGCGGAAGATGAACGAGCAGTCGCCATCTTCAATGAAACAGCGAAACGGGTGAACGGAAGATTCGAAGTTGGTCTACCGTGGCGAGAGGATAACACCCAAACACCGCCGACTTATCACACAGCCCTGCAAAGGCTGGAAAGCCTTGAGCGAAAACTCAGCAAGTCAGAGAACATGAAGAGTGAGTATAATCAACAGATTAAAAATCTTCTAGATAAAGGGTACGCGGAGCTGTGTGACGGAACGGAGAAAAACAGTGGGAAGCACTGGTATTTGCCACATTTTCCAGTACTGAACCCCAACAAACCTGGAAAAGTACGTCTAGTATTTGACGCAGCAGCCAAATCACGTGGGGTAAGTCTGAATGACTTTCTCCTGGACGGACCGGACCTCCTGCTATCCATACAGAGGATCCTTTTCCGGTTTAGAGAATTCCAGTATGGGGTGATAGCAGACATAAAGGAAATGTTTCTACAGGTGAAAATTCGTAAGGAAGATCAACCGGCGCAATTATTCCTCTGGCGATCAGATAAACAGGAACCGCCCCAGGAGTACAAGATGACGTCTATGATCTTCGGCGCTAGAAGCTCACCGTTCATGGCGCACAGCGTTAGAAATCTTAATGCAAGGGAGCATGCACACAGCTATCCAGAGGCAGCAAGGGCAATCACGGAATCTCATTATATGGACGACTATGTAGACTCCTTCCACAATATCGAGGAGGGGGAAGAACTCATACATGACATTATTGAGATTCACAGGAAAGCAAGTTTCGAGCTACGTGGTTGGAACTCCAACAACAGCAGACTCTTAGGTAGCATACCGGAGGACTTGCGAGCCGAGAGCGCCACTCAGATGCTCACTGGGTCGCACGAGCAAGAGAAGACTCTGGGACTGCGCTGGGACACCTGCGAAGATTCACTGGGTTTCAACACATCACTCAGCCGAGTGAAAACCGAAGTCCGTCAACTCAGCAGAACACCGACAAAGAGGGAGGCGTTGAGTGCGGTAATGTCTTTGTATGATCCCCTAGGACTGCTGAGCTGCTACACAATCACCGGGAAAATTCTGCTACAAAAGCTGTGGCGCGAGAAGTTGACTTGGGATGAACCATTGCCACATGAGTTCGCCCAAGATTTCGGAGAATGGATAAACCAAATGAAAATTGTGAGTAATTTACGATTACCCAGGTGGTACCAGTCATCCGCCTTCGAGATCAAGGAAAGGCAGCTACATGTCTTCTGCGATGCAAGTGAAGAAGCCTTCGCTACAGCCATCTACTGGAGGATGGAGAAAGCGGACGGCACAGCAGAAGTCGCTCTGGTAGCTGCCAAGGCTAAGGTGGCACCACTACGAAGCCAAACGATCCCACGTTTGGAACTCCAAGCAGCAGTAATCGGAACAAGACTCGCTTCAACTGTCCAACAGGGACACAGGTGGAAAGTTGACGAAATAATATATTGGACAGATTCCAGAACGGTGCTCCAGTGGATCCAGAACGATACCGTGCGCTATACTCCATTCGTAGCACATCGGCTGGGAGAGATCGCCGAGGCTACGCGACCGCGACAATGGAGATGGATTCCTACCGAGCTTAACGTGGCAGACATAGCCACTCGCCCAAACTACGTGCCATCTTCGAGGGAAGACAGATGGTTCAAGGGACCGAGTTTTCTTCACGACAAGAAGTGTAACTGGCCTCAATTCACACGGGACGAAAACTCCAGCGACACGGAAGAAAGCGTACTTCAACTACAGGTAACAGTTAACGACAGCCTGCCAGATATTCACAGATTCTCCAACTTCGAACGTCTGATACGAGCCACGGCAGTCGTCATCCTGTTCATCGAGAGATGTCGTCGGAAGACACGACACCCGCTGGATGCCAGACACTTACGAGAAGCCGAGAAACTCTGGATCCAAAGAAGCCAAGCAGAAAGCTTCAACACAGAGCTGCAGCAACTACGACTAGGTAAGAAAATAGCGAAATCTAGTCGTCTGTTCAGGCTCGACCCAACCTACTGCGACGGGATCCTGAAGCTCAACGGGAGAATAGGAGCTGCTGACGTGTCGGGCAGCATGAAGCGGCCGATCATCCTGGACGGCCGCCACCCCTTCACGAAGTTGTTGGTCCAGCATCACCACAAGAATGCAGGACACGCCAATCCAGAACGAGTGGTGAACGACGTGCGTCAGCAGTACTGGGTGCTCCGGCTGAGACCAGCCGTACGAGCAGCCACCTCGAGTTGCGCCGTGTGCCGCATAAGAAGAGCCAAGCCTGAAGTGCCAGTCATGGGAGACCTGCCAATAGCAAGAATCCAAGCGTTCGTGCGACCTTTCTCCAACTGCGGGGTCGACTACTTCGGTCCAATGGTGGTGACCATTGGAAGACGACATGAGAAACGTTGGGGGGCGCTATTCACTTGCCTCACTACACGCGCTATCCACCTCGAGTTGGTAGCTTCTCTATCCACAGACTCTGCAATCATGGCGTTGCGTCGAATGGCTGCGCGTCGCGGGTGGCCGACCGTCATCTACAGCGACAACGGCACCAACTTCAGGGGAGCCGACGCAGAGCTGCGGGCTGCCTACAAGGAATGGGCGCCTGCTCTGCAAAACTACGGCCTGCAGCATCGTGTCACCTGGCGTTTCATACCGCCCGGTGCTCCGAACCAGGGAGGCGCATGGGAGCGCCTCGTGCGGTCTGTCAAGGCCGCACTCTCCCACACACTCAGTCAGAAGGCGCCCAAAGAAGAGGTGCTTCTGACCCTGCTGATGGAGGCTGAGCATTCCATAAATGCTCGGCCTCTCACCCACGTCTCTGTCGATCCTAACGATCCAGAGGCGTTAACGCCGAACCACTTCCTGCTGGGGACATCGTCGGGGCTGCCTACGACGGGACCCTGCGAGCCAGCCGACAGGCGCGCGTGGCGCGCCGCTCAGGCTCTCGCCGACGAGTTCTGGCGTCGCTGGGTGCGCGAGTACCTGCCCAGTCTCACGCCACGACGAGCATCCGCGGCGGAGATCCGCCCACTGCGCGAAGGAGACCTGGTGGTGGTGGTCGACCCAACTCTACCACGCAACACCTGGCCTCGCGGAGTCGTCGAGCGAGTCTTCCCCGGCAGCGACGGGCACGTGCGCGTCGCCGACGTCCGGACCAGAGGAGGAACATTTCGCCGCCCTGCGACGAAGCTGGCTGTCCTTCCAGTGGAGAGCTGCGACGAGTCTTCGCTGGGGGGAGAATGTTAAGGACAACGCCAGCCCTTTAGATATTAAGAATATTAGCTTAGGAAAACTTTGGTAAAATTAAACTTAATTTTAAGATATTGCAATGTAATAATAATTATTAACCGTTAGAGGCATGACAAGGACGGACATACAGACCGTTAATGACCGTTAAATGCATGACAGGGACAAGCCTATATAACGGAAGGAAATAGCAATAAAAAATGTACAATTAGCGATCATAGGTATCGTACGGGCGGGAGACCTTAAAAATGTATATAAATAGGTTGAGATTTTAATATTGGGTTTCAGTATCTTCAGTCGTCTCCTAACGCTCATAATGTAAACAAGTTAGTCGTAAAAGTGTAAAATTGTGCCTAGGTAACCTAGATTGGGAATTATAAGTTAATAAATGCAGTGAAAGTGTAAATCAAAGTTGTTATTTAAAAACCCCTCTAAATAGAACAGTAAAATCCAGTAGGAAAATCATAAGTAATACAGTCCACTATAGGTAAACGTAACAATACTCGTAGAATAGAATGAAAGACGAAAACTTATTTTGCCGATCCTATCCCTAGTGAAAGAGGGGCAGGAAGAAGATAACATATTAAAAAAAACTTCTATTCAGTCTTTCTGCCTGTATTTTAGGATTCACTCCGATAGACTAACTAATTTTATTAAGATTTACATAATACATACTCGTATGTATACAAATGTTATAAGGAAAAAGCTTTTTTATGTTAGACACCGACACACAAACGGACGACCCGCGTGTTTGTAAGTATAAATATTTTTAAATTCAATTCTAGAAGTCAAGGTTGTGCAGATCAAAATAAAAATGTGAATTTAACGTGGGCGACGCCATGGGTATGTGCAGCTAGTAGGTATAAAAATATAAACACAAAAAAAACTAATATTATTTTGGTCTGATATATGATCAAAGTTTTGGTTATTTTGTTGAGTTTGACATATTTTTTCGACGTCGTAGCAGGCCCATACAAGGGGCCCATGCAGGGCATGGCGAAAAAAACTGGAGTCCATCTGCAATAGCTGGAGAACCATAGCTCTTGATCGAAAGGTATAGAGAGAGAGAAGGGAGGCCTTTGCCCAACAGTGGGATAAACCAGGCTGAAAATAACAAAAAATGACCAAACTTGTCAACAAGGTAGCCACTCAGTTATAATGGATTAGGCTGGACATATCTACCGGATACAGATAACTACTGATTGGGACACGTTTAATCAAAAACGGTGTTGCAACAAATTCAGAAAAAGATAGAAATGTTATTAAACTTTTTTGTGACAAAATAATTTCGAATACAGATGGGTCTATCTATAATAGCAAAATTAAAAAAAAACTATTATAGGTATTGATGCACTTGTCAAGGAAAAAAAGTATTTACGTAATATATTCCCATTTTCCATTGAGTCTCCCGAACTGTCTCCTAAAGGGGGCAGATGGGAAAAAAGTTTCTCCTGTCTCACTAAGAAAACAAGGGGGATAGATAGAAGAAACGAATTTTATCTGTCCCCCTTTTACCGTTCGGGGGATAAATGAATTTTTTTGTCCTATCTGCCCCTCTAGAGGTACAGACCATGGAGACAGGAATATTTCGTTTTAACAACCTATCATAGATATTACAAACCTAATAAACTTCATAACATAAAAATTAGCTCACCAAAGAAAGCAAAATCATGTAAATTTGTATATGTCGGGACAGGATACCGGGCGCGTAGCGTAGTAACCTATATGTGTCACTGTCACCATATTGTCGCTCATTCTGGAGCCCCTCAGGCATGGTTTACAGCGTGGATATAACGGGCGAGAAGAATAAGACATCACACCACAATATGATTAGTTTTATTACACTTGCAAACAGTTACATTACAATGTGATTAGAGATGATATTACACTACTCTGTATTACACAATATTAACGGGGACCGAGTGTTCCGCAAAGCTACGAACGCTTCGATAACTAATTCGATACCCAAACCGTATAGTGACCGTCCCAGTCACCCTTCGGACATAATGTCCGTTCGAGGTGCCGCGCCGTCCCGAAGTAAAGTGACCGTCCCAGCCGCCAGCCAAACGTAAAGTGAGTCTCCGTCGTCTACACAGCTCAATATTATACCTCACGCCCGTCCGCCCTACCGCTCACTCTCAACAGCGCCCCTAGCGGACGACCGTGCAACTACTCGACTCTCATTGGCTAACGTCACTTCCCGTCACTCCCATTACATGTCTACCAATCACGAAACGATGTTAGCCTGCGTTACACAAGAAACAGTGCCACTTCCGTTTCTGGTCCCCCGAATTTAACTATGTGGCAACTAAACTAAGTAGCTATAATCTAAGCTGCCGATACGGCCTTCCTGACGCTCGCACGTCCTCGGGCGATCTTCTTGCAGAGCGAACTCCCGCAGGGTGAGCTCTCCCAGCGCGATCTCATTGCACATCTACAACAAAAAGACACCATTTTAATTGATTCCACATTCCACCGCTCGTTCATCCTGACATAATTATCCTGACATAATTCTTTCAAAAGAGACAGATAATTGAGGCTCTCATTAGAAAATATACCCCAGCGACTTAGTATGCCATCAAGTTCGGTTGTGACACGCGACAGCTCAAAACTCAAGATGCACCAGCAGTACAGACCGGATAAGAGTGTCTCTTCGATCTACAGCAACCGCAGCGGCCAGTAGGGTTCGACCCGGATCTCTGCATCCCCACAACTACTCACTATGCACTCACAGCATAACAATAGCCCGGATAACAGAGTCTCTTCGATCTATAGCTCCCGCAGTAGCCCATAGGGTTCGACCCAGACATCTGAATCCTTTCGACTATCTCACAACACACATCGAACAGCCGTGTCACCTCCAACCGCAACTGATCACATCACTTTGTCTAGGTAATTTCACTTCAAGAGTTGGAAACTATTATAACTCGAAATAAAAACCCCCATGAACTACACAGACTCTCCCTTACGACATGGGAACAAGATAATTTGCTACCGACTACCGTGAAAAAAGGCTACTAATTCAAAAATTTTTTTTTTTTTTTTTTGGTTTTGTTGGTTTGGTTTGGTTTGGACCTCTATCTCACGTGGTGCCTATCGACTAAACATAAGACGATACAAATCCTTTCTCTCTCCTCCCCCCCTTTTTTTTTCTCTCTCCTCCCCCCTTTTTTTTTTCTCTCTCCTCTGCACACTCAGAACGACAGCGTGTCGCACGACCACACGCGCTGATGCTCAGGATAGCGCGCCATGTGACCGCACACGCACCGATGCTCAGGCCAGCACGCCAAGTGACCGCACACACGCGCCGATGCTCAGGACAGCGCATCGCACGACTGCACGCGCTACTGCACGTCACTCATCTGTAATAAAGATACCACAGCACAGAATTTCGTTTTCTTTACCTGACTCAATCCTAACCTCAATTGTAATGTAAGCCTAAGATCTCTGAATATCGTATTATATCGGTACACAAACCGGTGGCATTAAAATTGCAATTTTCAATAGTGCACCTAACCTAACTCAAACCTAACCTCATTTATTGTAATCAGTCTGAGACTAAAATCTTAGAATTTCTTATTTTACTTCCATTAACACAACGCAAGGGCCTTATTAATTATCAGATAACACTTCTAAGCTTTGTTCTAAGCTGATTACACTGCGAGCCATGTTCAACTATTTACAACAAAAGTGAGGGTAGGTAATTATCATTGAGCGACATTAAAACTTAGCTCAGGCATCAAATTCTCCACTACCGCTCATCGCACACTAAAATGCTACTACAAGAGTAGACAAAACAAGCTACGGTTACGTAGTCTGCAGTAGGCATGAACAAAAAAATCATGGAATCGACTCACCAAATAATGTTCATCGATGATACGGCTCGATCTCTCAGATCGTCTCATAGCTCACAGTCACACCTAGGTTGACTCAGTGCTCGACCAGCAGCGTCGCAGGTCACAGCGCAGCAGACTCAGCACGCACGCATACACGCACGTATGCACGCACGCAAGCAGGAACAGGCGCGCACACATGAGCGCCGGCAAAAGCGCTCCACTGCATGTCACTGTAATCAATGCAACCACGAATTAGAACACACGCGCAGATAGCGGGTTAAACGCTGCTCGTAGTACACAGATCGCGCCGACATAACGCACGGACACGACGTGTAGATGGCGTAGTCATTTCGCAGACACAGCGCGCATATCGCGTAGACATCCGTGCAAACACAGCGCGCAGTTCGCGCACTCAGCGCTCGCCACAGGTAAAGCCGGGTGCGCCGAACAAGGCAGGCAAACTGAAACATTGAAAAAAACACGTTAAATTCTTTCACCGTTCTTTATCCCACTTCTGATGTCGGGACAGGATACCGGGCGCGTAGCGTAGTAACCTATATGTGTCACTGTCACCATATTGTCGCTCATTCTGGAGCCCCTCAGGCATGGTTTACAGCGTGGATATAACGGGCGAGAAGAATAAGACATCACACCACAATATGATTAGTTTTATTACACTTGCAAACAGTTACATTACAATGTGATTAGAGATGATATTACACTACTCTGTATTACACAATATTAACGGGGACCGAGTGTTCCGCAAAGCTACGAACGCTTCGATAACTAATTCGATACCCAAACCGTATAGTGACCGTCCCAGTCACCCTTCGGACATAATGTCCGTTCGAGGTGCCGCGCCGTCCCGAAGTAAAGTGACCGTCCCAGCCGCCAGCCAAACGTAAAGTGAGTCTCCGTCGTCTACACAGCTCAATATAATACCTCACGCCCGTCCGCCCTACCGCTCACTCTCAACAGCGCCCCTAGCGGACGACCGTGCAACTACTCGACTCTCATTGGCTAACGTCACTTCCCGTCACTCCCATTACATGTCTACCAATCACGAAACGATGTTAGCCTGCGTTACACAAGAAACAGTGCCACTTCCGTTTCTGGTCCCCCGAATTTAACTATGTGGCAACTAAACTAAGTAGCTATAATCTAAGCTGCCGATATATATATAGCAATAGACTTAAAACCTTGATTCATTAACACAATTCACAATGTCAAGAACGTAGACCTAAGCCGCTGGGTCATGGTCGAAACCAAACGCTTGCCTACATTCCTTCAAGAACAACTAATGTAGAATGAATGTCAAGGGTATTGTAACAGAAACCTTTGATTCTTGATAAGAAATGTTTAGGAAATTGTTACGAATAAATTATAAGTCTTATTCGTAAGGAAATGGTTATTAGTTTGTTCAGAACATGTTTTCTTAATTACTCTGCTGTTGGAGGAGAAAGACGGAGGCCCGAGTTCAGTGGCGTGCCATGGGGGAGGCCTATGTCCAGCAGTAAACTAACGTAGGCTGATGATGATGATGAATTACTCTGCTAAATGTTTGTAGCTGTACCACTTGATCTATTCCAGCAACTGGGACTAGTAACTCTCTAAATAAAATAGTTGTTTTATTCAGCTATGACCGCTGTCGAACTTAAATTGGAGCAGCTTACCAATTTAAGGCCAGTTCAATTGGCATAAGACATAATGAAACATTTAATTGCCAGAAAGTTGCCAGTGCTAATTGCTTCAATAGTTGCTGTCTGCAAAGCTGTGTTCGATCAGCGTTTAAATATTCTCCAATATATGTAGTTTTTGCATAAAGATATATAAAATATATAGCTGCCAGTTGCCAGAAAGCTGCCAATGCTAGTTGCTACATTATCCTCTGTTAGCAAAGTCCCTTACGGCTTAAGGCGCTTACAAGATGTTGTATTGGCAACATCTTGTAAGCGCCTCAACCTCAAATGGACTAAAAAACTTCTTCAGTCCGTTTCGAGTTGTGGTTGTAACGATGTTAGCCACAATGGCTGCGGTTAACTTCGGTCTGACCAAGTTTATAAGTAAGATTTGTAACACAAAAATTATGTTACTGCCCACACGATCCAAGTCTAGAAAGGGTGGAAATTATTATATTTCTGGGACCCTGTTTAAAACATACGCAGAAAATCAAGTTCATCACTTTCACATGTCTTTCAGGAATGATTCGATAGATTCATTCAGATGATCAGAACGAACAGCGTTCCTGATTAAAGATGAAAACCAAATAAGACCAAAATAGAAGCAAAAAACCTTGAAGAAAATTAAGAACATCTAAAGAGATAAGACCGCTAATTAACACCATTAATGTTATTTTTTGTAACAAAGTTCAATTTTATAATTTTTGTAAATAGTGTAATTTTTGGAACAGTCTGATAAATTAAGAAAGACAGCTCCAATGCCTAAGAATTCAGAATTAATTAATCAAATCGAATCATCACAGCAAATAGATTGTAAATGGTTGTTAGTTCCGCTAATTGTAATTCATTGTGGTCTATGGACCGTGCTTACCACTGATTATTTTATTATAAGATCGGTCATCATGTGATTTTGTACATGAGGAGTTCATCGTCTTCCTGTCCTTATCCCACATTATGTAATGTCAGCACAACACGACTTCCTCCTCCATTCTAATCTATCATCCGTGACATCTTCATTCACTCCCCTAGCACACATGTCCTCTTTCACACAGTTCATCCAAACCTTATCCCTTCCCGAATTACCACTTAGCACCATATTAATGGACTTTTAGGTCACATGTTTTTCCTTTTTCCAAGAGGAGTTATCTCGAAAAATTAACTCACTATAAGTTTAGAAAATAAAATGTGCTTAGATGCACAGTACCTACGTACGTGTAACGTTAAAAAGTGTGTCTTAACTTTGTTGTAACATTCTGTTTTATCAGCAGGCTTAGACAAGCGTCAATCGTTAAGTGTGGCTAACGCTAAAAATTAAATTATTTTTGGTACCGTTCTCTTACCCTAATTATTTTCCTTCTCTGTGCAAAATTTCAGCTTTCTACGACTTATAGTTTCTTCGCAAAGCCACGGACAGGTGGACGGAGGGACAGACAAAGCGAAACTATAAGGCTTCCTTGTTGACTACGGAAGCCTAAAAATGGTATGACAGCATAATTTGTCGTTAACGTTTGGCTAGGGGGTTACCAACGTACTGACAGAGTTTGAGAATACAAACTAACGAGGTAACGACTGAGACAGCGCTCACAAACCGTGTACGTTTAGAATGTGTTTTGGACAAACTTTAAGAGCGTTTGGAAGATAATAAACGTTCATTCCTAGTCCTTATTTGTTCTGCGGTGCTGACCCTAAATATTTGCGAATTTTATATTCACCCTCACAGCACGTGAACAGTATGTGAAAAATATTATGACGTAAGAGGTTAGGGGATGCATGGGGTTACTTTAAATGACTCAGAATTCTAGTCACTTTGGCAAAAGGGTGAATTAGTGAGACTTAGTTATTGGTGGCTTGGTGATTTCATGGGAAGACTTACATAGATGACATAATATAGTATAGGTAAAGTGTTTGAAGTATAGGTAATATCCACCATATTTGGTCTAGAAAACTACGAGAATGATTGGCTGATTTCTAAGGTTGTAGCCTCTTTTGAAAAAGTTAACAAAAAAGTTTAAATTCAACAGAGAAAACTTGTTCCTCTGCAAGACAAGGATAGGATTTCAGGGGGACTTGAACACTCTTTGTATTCACCAACAATGTAGGTTTCATCAACAATATATACTTTCATTTCCTGGTTGGTTGTCTGAAAGATATCGCTATTAGCGATAAGATCGCCAATTGTAACACTTTTTCACTGATTTGGCAATAGGGGATTGGACAAGATCAAAAAATAAATATAATTAGTCCGTAATTTTAGTAATAAAAATATATTCGACGCGTATTTTTTTGTTTGAGGATAAAATAAAAAAAATGGCTGAGATATGCCCTATATCTCAGCCATTTTTTAAGTTTAAGTAATGACGCGTGACGTCACGACTCCTTCCATGTTGTAAATCACACGTTTCTTTTCAAATTAAAATTACAAATAAAAAAAATTGACCAAATTTTTTTTTAATAAACAACATTATGAAAAAAATTGTTTGTCCGATCCGGTGTATTGGCAACTTTTTGAACACACCCACATAAATACCGTCCAAAAATTTAGGGTTCATTTTCGT
This sequence comes from Hemithea aestivaria, assembly GCA_947507615.1. Taxonomy (NCBI): domain Eukaryota; kingdom Metazoa; phylum Arthropoda; class Insecta; order Lepidoptera; family Geometridae; genus Hemithea; species Hemithea aestivaria. The sequence goes on along the minus strand of OX382348.1, from coordinate 4,325,243 downwards.
GACAAGGACTTTCCTCCACATTCATAACTTAATAGATAAACCAGCAGAAAGACTAAAGTGTAAAAACTAAACAAATTTATCAGTCCACTGCAGACACAAGTCTCTGCGTGGGTCATCAAACTTAGGGTGCATAAATTAGTACTTTCTTCAATTTCTTAACCGCCGGTTCGAAATAACCTATGGTTAACGCGTGCGTAAATCATCCATGGGCTGTGTTAGGGGATCGACCCTTCATCACAGATGATCTATCAGTTACTTGGCAAGAATAGATTTTAATAAAACGTTTCAAGTGAACTGCGGGGTAGGGATGGGGTGGCAAATGGCAAAGTCTTTTTGTTTAAAAATGAACAAGACTGAACAAATATCATTATTTCTCTCCCTGCAAGGTTGTCTGGAAGAGATCGCTTTTAGCGATAAGACCGCCAATTGTTACACTTATGTCGTGATTTTGTGTTATATAGTAATAAGTTTTCTGTATGTTTGTAGTGTTTCAATAAATAGTTTTCTATTCTATTCTAAGACTGTAAAAAAGTACATATTTTTGAATACCTTACATGTATTTAAAAATTAGACTTTTCCATATTAATTTGTTTTTTTATGTTTTCTTCAAAAATAAAATCCAACGGCATGCTTTTATTCGCAATGTTTTCTGTATTTTTTTGTGTAAAGTAAATTATTATTTTAGATCGTAAATAGCGTTGCATGAACTTAATTTTTAGTTGACCAAGGATTAAATTTTATTTTCATTTAGGTATAAAATATATTCTTTTGTTCCTACTTCTTTTTCGCAAATGCATCAAAAACATTCGGTCGATAATCCATACGCTGACAATTATTATTAGTCCCTACACGCACTAAAGAGTAAAATTCAAGATAGCTGCACTAGAAATGAATGAGATTCCTGAACTTTCCACTTAAACGAAATCGAAATTCAAAGTTAACATAATTTACCAATAAAATTAGTGACATAATAACTATAATATGCTTTTGAACAAGTCTTCGGCCAAAGATAAACATAGAACGTGTTCTCCAGACGGGTTCTAATTAGCGCTCGAAACTTTTGTTTGTATAGTTAGATTAAAATAAAATGAAAAGATGTCATACAGGCGCCTCGCAAACGAACCGCTTCAATCATGTTCATGCACACAAATTCACTTCGGCGCGGCAACTGACACTTTCCGATCGAGCAGGTCCAAGTTTGGCTAGAGTACTATGCTGAACATAGGCCTCCCCTTCCGATCGCGCAATTTAGTGGAACTTAATTCAATTTAATCGATAATTACTGTAGGTACTTCATGTCTAAAATTATTTTTATTTGTTGGATAAAGTAAAAACCTATGTAATTAAGAAATTAAATATGAGAAATTACAAGAAGACAAAAAGAAAAGTATATAAGTGTTATAATCCGTTAAGTATATATCCATTAACCACCATAACACAAGCAATAAGTTACTTAGCTTGGATATACAATAAGAACAATAAGAATTGGCGCTGTGTAAAATGTCCCGAAATATTTATTTATTTATCTACAGATATTTTAATTTAAAAACTCGCGATTGTGGCGCCCCTTTTAAGGGAATCCTGTTGTGAAAAGTTCTCAAGCAATGCTATCGTTACGTACCGTATCTTCCTTATTAATTTTAATCTAAGTTTCTATAGAATTAGTACGAGGTTTGGGAGTCGCGTGGGTGAAACTTGTTATAACGTATTTGTGTGATGAACCTGTTTTAAACCTTATGTTTATATCATTATAGATGGAAAGATAATGAAGAGAATAGGTAGGGCCGGTTGTATGGAAATTGATTTAAGTAGTGATTGGTTTTATTAATTTTATTAATCAAACATTTTTTACCACATAATTATTTATTCCTACTCATATTACTATTATAATATAAATGTGAAAAGTTTGTAAGATTGTATGGATGTCTGGATGTAGGTTCGTTACTCTTTCACGCCTAAACGGGTGGAACGATTGAGTTGAAATTTTGTATAAAAATAGCTTAGACCCTTGACTAAGACCTAGGCTACGGTACAGTGAAAAAAAACCGTTTTATACAGACACGCAAGCAGACTGACCTGATGGCGGTTACCGTTAATTCTAATATTAATTTACTATTTATTATTATAGACTCTAAACTTTCTTCATATATTAATTATTTATTTTTATCTTTAAATGATCGTAAAAAGGATACTTTCTTATTAGTAAGGAAAAATATACCTATTATTAAAGTACTCACTAAGGGTTTAATGCAGGTAGGTACCAGAACCAGAATGTACCAGATTTCATGTGGCTGTGTAGGAAAGTACCTTCAATAGTTTTTGAACTATGTTATGTATGCCTATTATGTATTACAATAACAACTCTAACATGTTATACTCGAAATATTTTAAAAGATCATAGAACTCCGATTGCAGAATTTTTGCGCTGCACGGACTCAAGTTTCATCATTTTACCCCATCCCTATCCGTTAAGGAACCCCGTTATATTTGAGATGCGAATTTCGACTATTTTCTCTTTACATAAAGTTGACTTTACTTTGCTGTCTTTAAATTAAGGAAATGTCACGTACCGTCAAAAAGTAAAAGTTAACCGGACACAGTTGCTAACTGTAGGTACTTAGTTTATTTAGATTTGATTAGGACGAATGTTAATTAGTGGAAAGCGCGTTAATAAATGACACCTTAAAATTATATAAAGAAGTCCATAGCACTATTGTCAGCCCGCATTAGTTCACTGATGGGTAAAAGCCTGATGTAGCAATTTCTTTTATCAGGAGAAAAACGTCGCTGGGAGGAGAAAAACGAAGGTATGAGCTCAGTGGTATGTCAAGGGAAGCGCTATGCCCAGCAGTGGATAAAAACGGGCTGATCCACCGAATTTGAAACATGAATGTGGTACACCACACACTGCTGGTAAATTACCTGGAGATATTTTCGCTAAAATTGGCTACGGTAAAACATGCCTTCATTTAAATTGTCATCGGTTGTAAAACACCAAATTGATTAAATTAGTTTAGTTTTAAAATGCACGTCAGTTTGACTTTCTACTTTCAACCGTTTACCCGACCAGTAAAGAAGGGTAATGTTTTCTATTTGTATGCGTATTGGTTATTTATGCATGAGAGCGGCGTGTTTGTCGCTTCTTTTACAAAGGTGGTATATTAGGTATATCTACCTCGTTTATATATTTCATTAAGTAAAAAATTAGAAAGAAAAAAAACACATTTATTCGATGTTTTTAATTGACACATGAGGGAAATTAAACAATAGTGTATATGAATAATATCTAATAAAAGTGAATTACATTAAAATTAAAAAAAAAAACCCCAATGCAATATGTAATTCACCATTTTGTGGTGGCGGCCATCTTGGATTTTTAATTTATCATAGTGCGTTGTTTTCTACGCGTTAAGCCCTTTCATTTGAGACCCATTTTGACGGGGTCGTGGAGAAAAATTTAATTCGCCATTTTGTAACGGCGGCCATCTTGGACCGATATTTACCAAACATGGCTAAGGACACTCTCGACTAACTCTACTTTCAAACAAAAAAAATCTAAATCAAAATTCGTTCATACGTTCGGGAGCTACGATGCCACAGACAGACATATTATACACAGACAGACACGTCAAACTTATAACACCCCGTCGTTTTTGCGTCGGTGGTTAAAAATTAGAAGGAAAGAAACACATTTATTCGACGGCTTAAGGGCGCTTAGTCCGCGGGACGCTCTCTCGCTCGCTACTACTACACTATTTGACACATTTTGAAATATAAATTCATAGAAAACTTTTTGAAATTTCCTCAAGATGGTCGCTGCACAATACAATACTAATAATACTTTATTGCAAACCTGGTTACAAGAAATTGTTTCATAAGTAGACAATACACATAAAGCTAAAGGTATACAATCGGCGGTCTTATCGCATAGAGCAATCTCTTACAGACAACCTGGGTGGAAGGAATATTGAGAACATGTATAGAGGCGGTGTGCAATACTTCTGGAAATAAAGTTACACAAGACAATATTATTGCACAAATTTCTAAAGTATTCGTGGTCGTCTTCATAGTTTTTTTAGAAAGGTATCACAGGATTAGGTAGTAAGTACTAAGGAACTATCTCCAAACCAATTTCATTATTATATTTTTTTGGATCTAGCGTCCTCAAATAAAAATTCCTAGCATTTCTTTTTCAAAATCCCCAGTTATCAAAGCTTTGATTAATGGATTTCTATTCAGTTTCATAATAGATGTTATTATTTATTATGATGCAAGGGCAGGGCTAGTGCCCTGAACGTGACTTTGCATTATTATTATAAACAGCTTTTTATTTATTTTTATTTATAGAGAAGTCCTTTGCAAAACTTATTAACTAAGTGAGCATAGGTATAAATACCTACTTTGAGTTATTTTATTAGGGGTTCTCAATTACGTTAAATAGGTACGTCTATTTTACAATTATTAATTTTTCGATCATCTACGGCGAGATTAATAAACAAGTGAGTTTAAAAAAAAACTTTTTTATATCAAGATTTTATTATTATTACCATCTAGCAAACTCGTCAAGACGAATCAAATGAACCCAAACTCGATGGGGTTGCGTTGTTTGATTTCGGGGTTCCTATGGCTACCTGCCAGCTCCATCATCAGATCAGCTCCATGTCATAATAATATTGCATTATCATCCGATTTAAACATGCATGCAAAATTTCAGCTCAATTAGAAACCGGGAAGTTTTTTTTATTCATTATAGAATAGCTTTTGACCACGATCTCGCCTGATCTTAAGTACCAGAATAAACCTAGAAGGCGGGATAAATCCCTGAAAAAAATCCCTGATGCTTTGAAGAGGATCAAAATTAACTTTCAAGATTTAATTACAAACAGACAACAGACAGGTGAAAGTAATAAATAAAAGCTTGTAATAATAAAAAAATCGACTTGTCTGCTGGGCTGGGTTTGGTACCTATAGCCTATAGGATACTATAAAATGTCCCACAGGCCCATAGGCTTTCGCGCATGCGCCGACCGCTACCAACATGACGGGAAGAATCTTTATCCATACCTACTTTATAGTACCTAGGTATATCTAAAGGTCGTTGACCTAGACGAAGGCTGAATTCGGATTTTCGCGAGATAATGAGATTTGTGAAGCTTTGCGAAGCTTTTTTTTTAAATAAAGGAATGGGCGTGATTCTAGAAAAGCAATAGATCCGCTGGTTACTTCTTGACAATACACAATCTTCTCAATCTTGGCAAATACACTTACGTGTGGGTCCATTAAGTATTATCCTGGAAGCAGGGCACTCATAATATTATAAGAAAGCACAAATTAACAGAAAAACAAACGTGCTACTTCGTTGCTCGCTACGCTTCCTACTTGTTGAAAATATTTTTTTCTTGACACTGGCGAATACACTAACGTGTGGGTCCATCATTATCCCGTGGATGCAGGCTACTTTAACTTCTTTAAAGCGGTGATTGAAAACAAAACAATCTTCCTACTTGTAACTGGCAAAAACAGAGGGTACCCTAACTCTAATAAGAATAATATTTTCTCCAATAATATTAACCACTAAATTCTCGTGTCCAATGATTTCTTATTAGAAGCTAAACTAAATTCGGGCAACACAAAAACATTTTTAAATTTTTTAACCCTATCACTGCCGTAACCACAAAAAAACCGGTGTCCGGCAAATAACTTGAAAACACTGAACTGTGCAAAATAATGCAAATTATTTTAATTGTGTTAATTATATTATTGTGCACGAATAATTAGCACATTAGGTATATTCAACTTTATCCACCAAAATGAATCATAATAATTAGTTCTATTTTGATCGTAATTTTGATACTTTGTGAAATAAAACTGACCATACCTACCGCTATCGGGTTGATAACAGTAGGTAATAAAACGCTAAAATAACCGTACAAGTAATAATAAAATTACATTTATAACGTAGACTATTTATTATAGTATTTTATTAGGTACGTTTATTTGATTAACCTTCATTATAATTTATATTATATTATCATTATTCAGGCTTAATTAAATTAATGAATAGAGTTCAACTCGTATAGAGTTGAAACTTATCTACCGTCGCGTCGGCTTCTTGATCTATTTTACATGCGCAACTGCCAACTGACAGCCCAATTTCAACATTTAGGTCAGTTTTAATCTTCCGACTAATTTGGCAGGTCACACACTCGGCGAGCAAATGAATCCCCGGCAAAATACGTTCAAGAAAAACGTGCAATTTCGCAATATAAAAACAACAGGTGCGCAAAACTCACCTGCAAATGGATGGGCACTTTTTTCACCGGTGCGTTATTCATTTTCACAAACACTGATACACAACACACGAGTTTTATTTATAAAATAGTGTAGGCGTTCCCGCGGTTGTAAATATCGCGAATTTTTAGTTAAACGACGCGCTAGATTTCACTATCGACTAACGTTCACTGATTTGGTTTCATTGAGTTTACTATGAGTCCCCCTCCATGCGCATGCGTAAAACGCGCCCTTCGTTCCGGTTGGCTGCCGTGTTTTTAAACAAATCATTCACGGTTCGTCGAGTTAGTTCCGTTCGAAAGTAATAGATGGCACTGTAACGCAACATTATTTAAACTCTTAACTTTAAGTTAAGTCGTGAATTATCTACATTTTTGTTTGTAATGTGTTGATATGTCACATTATTTCTTCGTTATTAAAATTTCGTCATTATATTGCTGTTTGTGCCATCTGCACAACATAAAAAAGAGAAAACAGTTTTTCCAAAATAGATTTTTCAGTGACGCACTCAGTACATTATTACACAACTAGATGGCATTACTATCGTTTCCCATCTCAATCGTTAAGGGTAGCCTTGTCATTTCTCCTGTTCAAAACAAAATCGAAACATGCCGCGGACGGGGAAGATGTTTTGCCTCGCGACTATTAACGCGAATTAAAAACACTTTTATTTTTCTGAAACATTGTTGTGAAGTTCAGTGTGTGTGACTCGATGCCCACTTTACATCTCAAACCAGGAATTACGGTAATAATTTTATGGACAATTTTGCTTCGTGTCTTAAAGCGTTTCAATTATATTTATGTGTTAGAGATGTAGACGATTGTTTTGTCGCGGCACCATCGATTACCCCACTTTAATGGGAGCGGGCTATTTTAATCATGGAACAAAAACAACACTTTTTTTTTTGAATCGCGTTGTTAAATATGGCATGATTTTAATATGATATAGCTTTGTAATTTTAGTAGTAAAAAATAATTTTCAATATTCTAAAAATCGTTTATTTATTAGGGCATCGATTAAATTCGTTTTGGCAAAGCGCCCATTTACTGGTTTTGTGTGCTTATCTACTCTACATATTTGTATTTGTACCATACTCTAATTCACATTGATGAGGCAATTTAATATTGACCAGTTAACGTTAGCTATTAATTATGTAGTAAAATTTCTATTTTTTATATTGTTACCAATAAATAAGAAACTTAAAATTATACAAAAATATAGAATAAACAATAAATTTTATTACTAATCAAAAAACTATCATAATATATCAGCTATTATTATAATCATCGTTACTATTTTCAAACCTATTTTTTATCGTTTCGGCACTCAAAGGGTTAAAAACGGCTCAACGGTGTAATCAGAGCGGAATTAAACTTTGAATATAAAATAATTTTTATAGAATTACTACATACTTTGTAAGATATTATTATTGTTAATTAATATAAAATAATAATCATAGATTTCCACCAAGAAACATCAAATTCCGACGATTATTCTAAAAGACGTTTTTTTATGTATTAAACAAACACCGTATTATTCTGTGACAGGTTCCTTTGTTAAATTCGTGAACAAAAGAGCTAGTTAAGTTAGAAACGAGAAGTTTTGTAGTTGGTCCCTTTTGTAAACCAGGTGAATTTTCTTTATGAAAATTTTGGCATGTTGGATTTTTCAGGCACCATTTTTTTACTACACTGCACTGTAAGCAAATAACAGGAGGATAATAATAAGAGAATAATGCACAATTTTGATGGAATCTCAGTATTAGTTTTAAGATGTTATTGTACGTCCCCAAAATTCTGACAAATAAATAATCCCTTGCTATAAAAAACCCATTGTAATTTTTGGAAACCACCAAAACGATTGTAATTTTTGGCGCAAAAAAAAAAATACTCGAGAAGATCATTTTGAGATACGATCGGTAAGTAAATTTAAATAAATAATAAGTGTGCGAGCAGCTTCTTAGTTGTAAGAATATGTTAGAAAAAGCGAAACTCAACAATCATTCTGGATCCGCTAGCGCCCAGTGCCCAGTCCTATCCCAAATAGAACAATGTTAAACTTTAAAAAAATGGAGATAAAGATCCACTGAATATAAAGATTTATTTTTCCAAAAGATCTTTACACTTGGCTATAAATAAATAAAATAAAATAAATCATTTAATTCGGACATACCGCTCATATTTTACACAAAAAAAATCAATTACACAGTTTTAAATAAATCAAATAAAATTAAGCATTTAAGATATTATCAAATAAAAATGAAAATGAAATTAAAATGCCAAATATGTATAGGTCAAATGGGTAGGAATATCTTCGTATACCCAGACATAAGAGAAAGAGAACGTCACGACCTTGAAAAGGTCATTATTACGGTGAAAATTGATGGAAATCGGGTCCGTGGGCGTGAAAGTGGGGTGGTTGCAATGTAATTAATATAATTACATAGGTACATACATAATAAATTTTTAAAATGACCATTAATTCCCATTTTCCAAAAAAAAAAACAGAATACAATAAATAGGTACTTTAAACTAAAAATTAGGTAACTAAAAATGACAATAGGGGAGTTGCATAGGAACGACTTGCCCTAGTTAATCATGTCTGGTTCCCGTTGGGGTGGGCAGAGACTATTTACCTCCACTTGGTATGATTCTGACACACCTCTTTTGCTTCCTCAACTTTCATCACATTCTGCATACGCGCTCGCCGGTTCTTAGTACTCTTTTTTTTCTTTATGTGCAATTTAGAGACTTGGTCTTATAGGAAGCTTTGGATGCAGGACAACTGCACTTATACCCACTTAAACAACTAAGCGGCACTCCCGCATCGTCTTTGTGATGGAGACGGAGGACTTAGTATCCCGTCCATATAAAAAGTGCCATGTTAGTGACATTTTTAGGGTTCCGTACCTCAAAAGGAAAAAACGGAACCCTTATAGGATCACTTTGTTGTCCGTCCGTCTGTCTGTCTGTCTGTCTGTCTGTCAAGACCCTTTTTCTCAGGAACGCGTGCAGGTAACAAATTGAAATTTATAGTAATTTGCCTGCCTCTTAGAGCTGTGAAAATTTCAAACTTCTAGGCCAACGCAATCAAAAGATATAGTCGAATATGTCACAAATTTCAGCAAATTTTCGACATTACCAAATAAATCAAAACCTACGGGGCACTTCCCGTGAACTCAGAATCTTGAAATTTGGCACGAAGTAACTCCTTAGAGCACAGATAAAGGAAAAATTGCGAAAACCATAAATTTTTATTTGCATCATATGAAAAAAATATTTTGAATAATTTTATACTTACTACCCCTTTTCTCATGAACGCGTTGACGTATTAAATTGAAATTCATATCAAATACTTGAGTCTATAATACCTTTAAACTGTAATAAAATCAAACCTCTATGTCAACGCATTCAAAAGAAACAGCAATTTTAGGCGCAATTTTAAACTCGCAACTACTCTCAAAAAATCAAAACCTACAGGGTACTTGCCGTGAACTTAGAATCTTGAAAATTGGCACGAAGCAACTCCTTAGAGCACAGATAAAGGAAAAATTACGAAATCTGTACATTTTTAGTTACATCATATAAAAAAATATTTTTAATAATTTCATACTTACTACCTTATTTCTCATGAACGCGTTAACGTATTAAATTGAAATTCATATCAAATACTCAAGACTATAATACCTTTAAACTGTAATAAAATCAAACCTCTATCTCAACGCATTCAAAAGAAACAGTAATTTTAGCCGTATTTTTTAACTCTCGACTACTCTCAAGGGAATCAAAACCTACAGGGTACTTGCCGTTAACTCAGAATCTTGAAATTTGGTACGCAGCAACGTCTTAAATTATAGGCACAGGAAAAATTGCGAAAACTGTAAATATTTAGTTACATCATTTAAAAAAATATTTTTAATAATTTTGTTTTACTACCCCTTTCCTCAAGAACGCGTACAGGTATTAAATTTAAATTCATACCAAATACTCAGCTTTATAATAACTTTAAGCTGTAAAAAAATCAAACCTCTATTTGAACGCAATCAAGAGAAACAGCAATTTTAGCCGCATATTTTCAAACTCACAAGTACTCGCAAGGGAATCAAAACCTTCAGTACATAATATTATACCCACTTTTCCTTAGGGTTCCGTAGAAACCCGTAGGTTTGTACGGAACCCTCGGTGCTCGAGTCCTACTCGTACTTGACCGGTTTTTGGACTATATGACACTTACCCATCCACACATACTGTAAGTACTATCTACTTATATTTACTTAACCAAATTGTAATCACAATTCACACTTATATTATAAATGCGAAAGTTTGTGAGTGTGTATGTTTGTTACTTCTTCTAAAACCTAAACGGGTGGACTGGTGGATATCTCCACCAGCAGGGTATAAGCTATCGCTTGGAATAGCACATAGACTACAGTATAGCGGGTAAAACCGCTGGGCGCAGCTAGTTTTCTAAAAAATCTTTTATTCTTATTTCATCTCTCTCTCTCTTTGATTGCTGACCCCCGGATATAGAATAGGTATGGCACCACAATAAAAAAATGTCTTTCTTTACGTAGCTATGGAATACCAAATTATATCTAATGTGGAGGTGGCACTCATTACCTACTTAGGTATTAGATCAGTAATATGTAATCACATGTCAATTTTCCAGAAACCTTTGTTTTCACACTTTTTCAACCTTGCAAAAGCCATGACAAGAATAGCATAAAGCAAATACCTGTCTCCTCTATCTTATCACAACCGCGAGGCTACGAGATTTATTTAGAAATAATTGTATGGATAATAATAAAACCATTGAGAAAGGCGGAGCAGGTAATATAAAGATTCAAGGTAATTAATGTTATACTAGTATTTATCAGGTCCAATGTACTATATAGCTAGGCAATGCTGCCAGCATTTTGGGTACGCTCTCTGAAATTGGTTATTTTTGTCGGAAAATACTGATGACGATAGCCATTTTTTTTAATAATTCCATATTCTATGGATGGACTTACAGACAGACTCCAATAAGTGTCACCCATTACATTTATATTAAAAGCTAAAAAGGGCCTCTGCGCGTTGGACTTTTTTGTCTCCGTATAAGCCTATAAAAAGGTCCGGGCTTAGCCCGTGTTTAAGAGCGACATAATAATAATAATTTGGGTTTATACTCCAACAGAACAGGTTACCCTACTTACACTGTTAGAGTCAAATCACAATTTAGAGGTTGTGTGGCTAACCTATATGTTGCAGTTTCAGGTCGCCGAGATTACTACAGGGCCTGCAACATGACCTAACTACTGCCTCCTACATATCTTATAGGAAATAGCCGGGACCCACAGTTTTACGTGCCTTCTGAAACACGGTAGCGTCCAGGCGAAAATCTTTGCCACACTGAGATTTGAACCCAGGAACTCCGGCTTACAAGCCGGTCGTATGACTACTGGGCCACGGACGCTACAATTTTTATACTAAATTGGTGTACGTTTTACCACACCCCACCAGATGGAAAGAGAAAATGAGGTCGACGATGGACAATTAACCTCTGGATCCACCCCTTGAAACCAAGTGAGTCATCAGGGATGTTGCCACTTAATAAAGCGTACCCAAAAAGCAGGCAGCATTGCCTAGCTAGATAATAGTACACTGGACCAGATAAATACCAGTTCTATTACTGTTATTCATTATTACCTTCACGTCACTGGTGTCCACACATCTTCAGGCGACTATTACCGATCAGTCATCAGGATGGCTGCTTGTGTATCATACATAAAACAAATACAAAGCAAATCTAATAGGTATTTTTTTATTTGCTATTTGTGGCTGAGACTGAGCATATCACTGCGGCTAGAACTGACCTTTGTGATCGCCACTTTGTGGGTGAGAAGACCCCATTTGCGCGGCGTTATAGTTCGGCACTAATCCTTGCAGCTTCGAGGAACTGAAGGATTTTCCTGGGATTGCTCGCTCTAAGCTCGTCCGGGCTAAGCTGGTGCTGACCCAGAACGATGCTACGTATACGCATCAGAACTCCACACTCTCCTAGTAGGTGAAGAGGCGTTTCATCCGCCTCTCCACAAAATCTACAAGTTTGTGTGTTGCATAAGCCCTAACTTGTAACCTACTCGTCCTCGTATATAAAAGCGACAGGACGAAGAAAAATACTGGACAAAATGTCATAAAAAACAATATGAAGTACCCATAGTACGAATGTCTCGCGTGTACAGTGTTTGCAACATCAATGTTGCCTTTCGGACTATTTAAGAAAAGGATTGTAGTTTGCTTCGTATGAAAGCGGTGGAAAATATAAGGGCTTGAGTTTATACGTCTTGGGGCCATCTCACCACTTATTTGTCAAAAAGAGGTAAAATTTTTGAACACATCCACATATAATATCGTCCAAAATTTTGGGCTTCATTTTCGTGACAAAGACTTTCCACCCTTATACAATAAGGCTAAATTTCTCTGGTACTTTTCCATTAAAAAAAACTAAATCGAGCTTATCATCATAATATCGATCCTCGAACTAATCTAACTACAGTTATCTCGATTAAAAGCTTTGAATATAAAGCTTTGATAACACTTCACAACACTGATAATGCGGTCAAAGTCACGAGCAGAAGCCTATATTTAGGTGACCTTAGTGGGAAAGTAAACTTGTATGACATCAGATGTTAACCTTTTGCATATCCACTGGTTGTCAAACTTTATTGAGGCAATTATTTTTCTTTTAAATTTATTCACGTGAATCAAATGAGATTCAGTAGCAGTTCAGATTCAGATGTCATCAGAGAAAACCTCAGACGTGTCAGACACCTTTTTTTTAGGGTGACGATGCGTAACGTGTCAGACACCTAAGCCAACTTAAGAATGATCAAAATCCGTTTAATAGTTTTAGAAAAATGCAAGGACAAAAATAAATAAAAATAATCATTTCTGAAAATGTTTGTCTTGGTTTGGAAGCCTCTAAGAATTATCCTCGCAGTTTCAACAATATTACATACATAAAAAACTAGTAATTAAATACCTACGTGTATTATTAAAGTTGGACAAAAAGGCCGTTGTATCTACGCCCTTTGGCCCCAAAGGTTGAGAGCCCATAACTTATGGTGACTGTTGCATAGTAACGAACCCGAGCGATGGAATATTCCCCATAAACGGCTTCACCATGACTCAACAAGTGCTCCAATACGCTCGCTTGATACAATATGTCTAGGCAAAATTAATTAAAATAAATAAAATCTTTATTTCGAAAAGTATTACAAAAAAGTTGGTTAAATGATAAACTTATGACTATTTGCTATTCTATAGGATTTTTGCAGGTAAAACTTATTTAGAACAAAATTACAAAAGGCAATTAATTGCAATATTATACGTACTGTAACAATCTTTGTTATCTAATGTGTAAACTAGAAGTTACTTACGTTAAGAAAAACAGAGACTCGTTCACTCGCCCCACAATACCAACAACGCCGCGCTCGAACTAAGAGAAGCCTTGTATCTCGAGACACAGCGCTACCGGCAAGCAGGACTAACATGATCGCACCTCTGAATTTATATTTGGTACATACATATATTCCTTTTATTGATTTAAATCCAAACTTTTTTTTTTCCTTTTAAATTGGTTTCCACAACAAGGTTTAGAACCTGTTTTTATGGAACCAATCTGTGAGTGTACAGTAAAAATTGTGATAGATCAATGGCACAACTGAATATTAATTGGTTTGTGAATACAACTACCTCATTATTCTTATGGTGTCACTTCACATCGTTATTTGGTGTTCAAAAAATCTTATAGTGGTATTTTACATTGTTATTCAGTGTTTCCGTTTTCAGTAGTTTCAAGACCTACATAGATTCTACTAAAATATTCCCAAATTTAACACTAGGCACTGCATTAGGTATTCCTTTTCGTAACTAGTTAGTCTACGCGTCGCAATTTTCCCTAATACAAAATTAACGCTGGCGGCTACGACGCTTTCCCGTTAGCCTGAAACACGTTAGCTAATTAGAAAACATTTTAGGGTTAGTACACATGAAGGGAGTTGGGCGCTTTTGAAGACCTCAGAGCCTACTCTTAGGTGATGCGATGCATACGGTGGTGGAATTAATACTAATTGGTTATATTGATTAGTTTGAATACCTCTATGCTTAGTTGGACTTACAAATAAGAGCGGAATTGACACTAAACTTATACATCTTATTATATTATAATTTTTATCCCAAAAGTACCGCCCACAGATCAAAAGAATTTTCCGCCTTATTCCATTACTTAATAGTCTACTGAACGCCAATATAGAAATTGGAATAACTGGCACCTTTATTGAAGGAGTTTTATCGTATCTGGGGATACACCTACTTGCTGACCTACCAATTTTTATTTAGCAGACTAAACAAGCGTTTGACCGCAATCTCACCTGTTGAAAAGTGACGATGCAGTCGAAGAAACATTACAAACTTTTCCAAAATAAAAATCGATGAAGCTGTTATAGTCCGGCTCCTTAGCTTCAAGTAAGGAGCCGCACTATTACGGAAGAGTTCGATAAGAAACACTTTAACACGAGTTTTCTATAGCTACGAGTACATTGGAATAGGAACAAATTAATTAAAGATTTTTTTAGGTTAGCCTTTGTCTACGATTTCGCCTGATTTTAGGTGACGATGCGGCTGAAAGTAGCTGACTTAACCTGAAAGATGGAATTAATGTCCCTTCACTGACGTCGTACCAAAACACGAAATATAACTATTCCGACTGAAAAAGATATATTTTCCTGGAAAAACCAATCCAATCTCAGGATATAGTTATTAACATTTTCATATTGAAAGGAAATAGTTTGACTTCCTTCCTGTGAATCGCTTTGTATGACATCCTGTACTAAGTCTCGTATCACATGAACTGCTCAGTATGAAGTCATCCTTCTTTGAGGAAAGAGCTCAGTAGAGATTTTGGAGATCGCTTTTCGTTTTTGGGTAAGAGCTTTTACACTTTTATTTGATTACTAGTGGCCTTATAGTTTCGCTTTGTCCGTCAGTCTATCCGTCCGTCATCCCCGGGTTTGCAGAGAAACTATAATCCCTAGAATGCTATAATTTTGCACGGAGGAGGGTAATGATCAGGGTTAGAGAACGGTAATATAACGAATAATTTTAAATTTTATTAATAAGGTACCTCCCTACGTGAGATATTCCTATCTTATGACATTTTTTTTCTGGCTGATCCCATCATGTGGGGTATCGTTGAATAGGTATTTTAAAATACGGGATGGGTTGTTAATTATTTTTTTTCGATTTAGCGTTCCGTTTAAAAGATATAATATTCAAGTTTTAAACTTTTTTCTCTCTCCTCTGAAATCTGAACTACTGGCTTTAAAAATCTGAAATAAATCAAGAATATGGTTTCAACCATGAATTTTCCAGGAAAACTATAACGGTTAATTTATTTATTATTATTTATTTATTTCAATTTGTACGGCGACAGTGCCACTTACACTAATTGACAAGATTTAAGATATCATCTAAATTAGTTTCAACGATATCGTTGATGAAAGTTGAGGCCGTTAATATTGGACTTGCCAGTACTACGGAAGCCTACATTGCGCGTAGCCCGATTCGCACTTGGCCGCTTTTTTAATAAATCAAACTGAAAACACTTTCCGCAATTACAGCTGCTTTCCGCAGTGTGTGTGCAATAATATTATTCAGGGCTGACCTTAAGTTTGAGCAATTTTCAAAAAGTTGATTCTATGAATTATTTAAAACTAGCTGCGACCCGCGGTGTTACCCGCGGCACAGTTGTTGCCGATAAAACTTGTTTATAATAATAGCTCTAATTTTAACTAACTTTTAAAAACTAAATCCACTTTATATAAGCGTTGAAAAATCTACTAAATGGTAGAAATTTTGAAAAACCTACCATATGGTAGAAAATTTAATGGTAGTTTTTGGTAAAATATTTTTATGGTAGAAAAAGCTACCAAATGGTAGAAATTTTAAAAAATCTACCAAATGGTAGAAATTTTGAAAAATCTACCAAATGGTAGGATTTTTGAAAAATCTTCCAAATGGTAGAAAATTGGTTGATATTTTTTAATTCGGATGCGGATTCGGTTCGGTTCGGTTTTTTTGTGAAGTTAGGATTTGACAAATTTATTTCGAATTTCAATTTTTTTTCCTACTTAATTTGTTTGATATTTTTTTAACATGCATATAGTCGAGAAGAAGACGAATCTAAGAAACCATAGATCATCAAAATCGGTTTAGGCGTTCTTGAGTTATGAGTATTGAAACTTCTACGAAGTACCAGGAGACCAAAAACATGTAGGAGATGTTCGGCTCATTTCGTGAGATTCCGGTTAAGTTCGGATTTGACAATTACGTCATTAGACGTATTCGAATTTCAAAAAAAATTGAAAATCGAACGCGTTAAATTTGTCATATCCGAACTTCACCGGAATTTCACGAAATGAGCCGAACACCCCCTACATGTTTCTGGTCTCCTGGTACTTCGTAAAAGTTTCAATACTCATAACTTAAGAACGCCTGGACCGATTTTGATTATGTGTGGTTTCTTAGATTCGTCTTCTTCTCGACTATATGCATGTTAAAAAATATCAAACAAATTATGTTTGAAAAAAATATTTAAAAAATCTACCAAATGGCAGAAATTTTGAAAAATCCACCAAATGGTAGAAATTTTAATAAATCTGCCAAATGGTAGAAATTTTTAATAAATTACCAAATGGTAGAAAATTAAATGGTAGTTTTTGGTAGAATATTTATATGGTAGAAAAAGCTACCAAATGGTAGAAATTTTGAAAAATCGACCAAATGGTAGAAATTTCGAAAAATATACCAAATGGTAGAAATTTTGCAAAATCTACCAAATGGTAGAAAATTTAATAGTAGTTTTTGGTAAAATATTTTTATGTTAGAAAAAGCTACCAAAAGGTAGAAATTTTAAAAAATCTACCAAATTGTAAAAATTTTGAAAAATCTACCAAATGGTAGGATTTTTGAAAAATCTTCCAAATGGTAGAAAATTGGTTGATATTTTTTAATTCGGATGCGGATTCGGTTCGGTTCGGTTTTTTTGTGAAGTTAGGATTTGACAAATTTATTTCGAATTTCAATTTTTTTTCCTACTTAATTTGTTTGATATTTTTTTAACGTGCATATAGTCGAGAAGAAGACGAATCTAAGAAACCATAGATCATCAAAATCGGTTTAGGCGTTCTTGAGTTATGAGTATTGAAACTTCTACGAAGTACCAGGAGACCAGAAACATGTAGGAGATGTTCGGCTCATTTCGTGAGATTCCGGTTAAGTTCGGATTTGACAATTACGTCATTAGACGTATTCGAATTTCAAAAAAAATTGAAAATCGAACGCGTTAAATTTGTCATTTGTCAAATCCGAACTTCACCGGAATTTCACGAAATGAGCCGAACACCCCCTACATGTTTCTGGTCTCCTGGTACTTCGTAAAAGTTTCAATACCCATAACTTAAGAACGCCTGGACCGATTTTGATTATGTGTGGTTTCTTAGATTCGTCTTCTTCTCGACTATATGCATGTTAAAAAATATCAAACAAATTATGTTTCAAAAAAAATATTTAAAAAATCTACCAAATGGCAGAAATTTTGAAAAATCCACCAAATGGTAGAAATTTTAATAAATCTGCCAAATGGTAGAAATTTTTAATAAATTACCAAATGGTAGAAAATTAAATGGTAGTTTTTGGTAGAATATTTATATGGTAGAAAAAGCTACCAAATGGTAGAAATTTTGAAAAATCGACCAAATGGTAGAAATTTCGAAAAATCTACCAAATGGTAGAAATTTTGCAAAATCTACCAAATGGTAGAAAATTTAATAGTAGTTTTTGGTAAAATATTTTTATGTTAGAAAAAGCTACCAAAAGGTAGAAATTTTGAAAAATCTACGAAATGGTAGAAGTTTTGAAAAATCTACCAAATGGTAGAAATTTTGAAAAATCTACCAAATGGTACAAAATTTAATGGTAGTTTTTGGTAACATTTCTACCATTAGGTAGCTTTTTCTACCATGAAAATATTTTACCAAAATCTAACATTAAATTTTCTACCATTTGGTATATTTTTAAAAATTTCTACCGTTTGGTAGATTTTTCAAAATTTCTACCATTTTGTAGATTTTTCAAAATTTCTACCATATGGTAGATTTTTTAAATTTTCTACCATTTCGTAGATTTTTCAAAATTTCTACCATTTGGTAGATTTTCGAAATTTCTACCATTTCGTAGATTTTTTAAAATTTCTACCATTTGGTAGCTTTTTCTACCATGTAAATATTCAAAAACTACCATTTCATTTTCTACCATTTGGTAGTTTTTTCAAAATTTCTACCATTTGGTAGATTTATTAAAATTTCTACCATCTGATAGATTTTTTAATATTTCTACAGTTTGGTAGATTTTTCAAAATTTATACCATTTGGTAGCTTTTTCTACCATAAAAATATTTTACCAAAAACTACCAATTAATATTCTACCATTTGGTAGATGTTTCAAAATTTCTACCATTTCGTAGATTTTTAAAAATTCTACCATTTGGTAGATATTTTCAATATTTTTTTTCCAACTTAATTTGTTTGATATTTTTTAACATGCATATAGTCGACAAGAAGACGAATCTAAGAAACCATAGATCATCAAAATCGGTCCAGGCGTTCTTGAGTTATGAGGATTGAAACTTCTACGAAGTACCCGGAGACCAGAAACATGTAGGAGATGTTCGGCTCATTTCGTGAGATTCCGGTTAAGTTCGGATTTGACAATTACGTCATTAACGTATTCGAATTTCAAAAAAAATTGAAAATCGAACGCGTCAAATTTGTCATTTGTCAAATCCGAACTTCACCGGAATTTCACGAAATGAGCCGAACACCTCCTTCATGTTTCTGGTCTCCTGGTACTTCGTAAAAGTTTCAATACTCATAACTCAAGAACGCCTGGACCGAATTTAATGATCTATGGTTTCTTAGATTTGTCTTTTTCTCGACTATAGACCTCCTTAAAGTTTCTGGTATCCTGGTACCTGGAGGTTATAGGAGCCACCATTGAGACGCCAAAAATAAAGTTGTTTTTTTCATTTGACATCAATTCTCTCAGATACTGTTTTATTTATCAGGATAAAAAGTAGCCTATGTGTTATTCCAGAGTCCAAGCTACCTTCATACCAAATTTCAAGTCAATCGGTGCATCCGTTTAAGCGTGAAGAAGTAACAAACATACACACACACACACTCACACACTCACACACTCACACACATACACACAAACTTTCGCTTTTATAATATTAGTATGATATATCAAATAGTGTCCAGCCCTCTTAACTTTCAACATTAAAGTTCCAAACAACGAAAAAAATCCATCATTACACACAGATGTTTGTTATTAGGATGAGGCCCAAATAGGTTAGTTACTATCGTACACCGTACATTAGGTAAAATGGTACATTATGTAGGTAATGGCTTGTAAACATAGTGACGTCATCAGATTAGAGATAGCCACTGCGAGGCCGAGGACGTTAAGAAGCGAAATCTTCTTGTGAATCTTAGCTTGAATTTGGTCTTATTTTTTCCAGAATAGGGTTATTTTATAAATAGTCATACAATACTCCGCACAACTTAATTAAATGTACTATTTTTAGTTAGGTATATTCGTTCCGTTAGGACGGGTAAGGTGGCCAGGGAAATTACCTGGGTGATAGCAACCCTCGAAGACATCAGTCATCGTTGCGACTCCCCGGCAGCTTTCCAGACTGACGTGAGTTGACGATGTCTCTTACACATTTGACTCTCGCTTCAGAGCTGTCGCCCCACGTGGGGTAAAAAGATAAAAAGTAAGCCTAAAAAGATTTTGAAGTTTTATGACAGTCAAATGGACTACAAAGTAATCTTATAAGGGTTCTGTTTTCTGAAGATGGGCAATATAATTAATGTTGATGATGGATATTATAATTTTACGTAATATGATGGATAGTATAATTTTAAGTGTGTGTTTAGCTCGGTCTGAACAGTTAGAAAGTTCAAATATCCTTAATAATAAGTGAGCGAGCAGCTTGCTGTGAGCGCTGAGAAAAAAAAAAAATCTTGACCATGAAATACGAGCAAAATTCGTAACTTTACAATGCTTCTGCGGGAGGGGCTTGGCCCCCTGCCCCCCCTTACCCCTAAATCCGCCTATGGCTGTTTACGTCATTCATGACTGAATAAATTTATAGGTCGGCGTTGGATGCACCTAATTAATGCATCCGTAGTTCCTATGTTAGTATAAATTACTCGTTACACTTATATAATACGAGTAAATGTCCCAAACAGCGAGTAAATTCATACTATAAATTATTTGAAGGCGAAAGTTTGTATGGATGGATATCGCGGGCTTCAATCCAGAGTGGAATACGAGTAGGTATACGCAAAAATGCGTTATCACTAGGTAAAGAGTATAAAACAAAGTCGCACCCCTCGTCTATATATCGGTCCATATGTACCTATCTATCTACCTATCTACTCAGTCTGTATCCACCCACTGCAGGGTATAGGTACGTAGTAATAGTTTCTATTCTTTGGTATAGGCCTCCTCATGTTCACGCCACACCTTCCGATCCTGTGCGATTCTTATCGAGTTCCCTATGTACTTAAATATGCTTAAATTTAAAAATAAGTTAAAACAACGCAACGCATTTTGATGCGTTTTTTGTATGGGAGGTCCTAGAGTTCCCCAGGTCCCCGAAGTCCCCGTGGTCCCCGTGGTCCCCTTGGTCCCCCAAGTTCCCCAAGGTTCTGGCTTAGCCCTTTGAACTCTGGTTTGATACCTTCTATAATATTCTATATTTGCCCGCGTGGACAAATCCTTTCTTAGTGGAGGTCTACGTCATAAAACCTATCTGTATTCCAAATTTCAACCCAATCGGTTCGGCGATTTAGGCTGTGCGTTGATAGATCAGTCAGTCAGTCACTCTTTCCTTTTATCTATAAAAAAATATATGTACGGCATGTTTGTTACTTTTTCACACCTAAACGGCAGGGCAGATTCTCTCTTCTTCTTAGTCGTTTTCTTCACAAAGTGAAGGTCGTGTCTAGTCTGCAGGATTTGCCATCACTCTTCGAATAACACTCTGCCAGGTTGTTCTATCTGTCGCTGATCTCATGGCCTGAGCCACTGGCATGCTGGTAAGGGATTTTATTTGGTCCGTCCATCGCATCGGAGACCGTCCGCGAAAGAGACCTCTTTCCCTCAACCTTACCGACTACCAACAACTTAGGGCAGATTAGGCTCAAATATATAGATACCAAATATATGTGACTTAAACCACGGAATAACATGCAGGCTACTTTTCAGCAGGTACTTAAAGAGGTACAATATAGTAATGAATTGTAAACATAATGACGTCATTTATATTAAAAGATAGCCACTGTTGTAAACCGAGGACGCGAAGTTTATAGCAAATCTTGTAAATCTCAGTTTTTAAGAGTTAAATGTCCTTTAACTTTAACGCTGTATATTATTATTTGTGTCATTATTATTACAAGCTTTTATTTACTTTCACCTGTCTGTTGTCTGTCTGTAATCAAATCTTGCAAGTTTAATTGGACCATTTCCCGGTTTCTGATTGAGCTGAAATTTTGCATGTATGTTTAAATCAACACAATGCAATTTTATTATGACATCGAGCTGATCTGATGATGGACCTGTAAGATGTGGTTTATGCAACGAAGTAAGAAGGCGAGCAAGATGCTCACTTGATTGAATTGATGTAAAATTCTATAGGTGCACTGCACTAACGCGAGAGTAAAGAGTCTAAGACGTTTAGACTCTTTAGCTCAGTTATTTCACTAAGAATATTGTATTTATATCATCTTATATTGACTATAACGAACCCTAGTTAAAGCAGATAACGACCTCAGGATTTGTCTTATTAGTCAACGGAAGTACCAATTAGACTCCACCAATAATAATAATTGGAGTTTATACTCCAACAGTTCCAGAGAGAGACTACTGTTAGAGTCAATCATGGGTTGTGACTCTTAACCTTTGTAAAATCCTGGGTAGCATTGTACTAATATCATGGGCAGCGTTATCTCTTACCATCAGGAGAGCGTCTTGCTCGTCTTCTTACTTCGTTGTATAAAAAAAAACTTATAATAATTTATATTGGAGCTAGCTACCAACGAAGCACACTAAAGTTGTTCGGTGTGGTGCTTGGGCAGTCACAATGTTCAACATTTCAGAGCAAGGTGTGACGTATGTCGTCCCCACAAAAAAAAACCTCTGCTCAGCCATTTTAAAAAAATGAATAAAAAGGTTAAAAAAACTTAGATTTTCCTTGTGATTGTATTGTTTATAATTTGTTTCAGATGGCTCGGTACAAGAAGACAGGCTTGATGGACGACGATGCTGGCAGCGTCAGCTCGATACAGCTGAATGAGGGAGTTCGATCGGGTGGCACTCATATACGATACCACATGGTAAGTTTTAAGAATCCATTTCTAGGACTTATCACAGTTTAGTCTTAGTCTCTCCGTACAAGAGCCAACCTATAAGCCTCCATCCTGATGAAAAACCTGAAAGAAAGAAACCTCCATCCTGATGAAAGGTGTCTGGGGGGAACTGGTGGCGAGAACAACGCATCACAGTCACGTCCCTGAGTTACAAGTCTTTCCTTCTTATCACTTGGGGACTGATTAGGGAGGCAAATGGGTATTTCGACGACCTCTGTGGCGCGGTGGGCTAATACCTGCCTGCAACGCAGAAGGTTGCGGGTTCGATTCCCGCATGAGGCAAATATTTGTGTGATCCACAGGTATTTGTTTCTGGTCTGGGTGGCTTTCAATATGTATTATAAGTATGTATTTACAAAAGAAAAGTATATAAGTATTATATCCGTTATCCTAACCACCATAACACAAGCATTAAGTTGCTTAGTATGGGGTTAGGTGGCGCTGTGTGTATTGTCCTGAAATATTTATTATTATTATTTATTTAAGCCGGTTTTTTCATAAAAATTAACAATCGAGACAAAAAAATTTTTTGTCGCATTTTCACTTTCCATCAGGTGGGCTGTGGTCAAACGTAGGCCTATTTAGTATAAAAAAAAAAAAAAAACTTGCCACCACCCTATCCTGTTACTACGAGTATATTGTTTAAATTGCGGGGGGCAGTGCCGGATTAAGCCAGCGCGGGGCCTGTAGCAAATTCAGTCAAGGGGCCCTTGGTTTGCTATCGGTTCTCAAATTTAGGGTATTAAATAAAACAAAACTGTTACAAATAAACTTTTCAGGATTTATTATGGGCAAATTTAGCGATTAAACTTTCAATATCGACTTCTTTAAGCAAGTCAACAACTCTATATCAACAACGTGAGATGATTAAGACGTTCTTGGCCCATAGTGTTCCTTAATTCATTTTTAATTCGTTTCTACGTTGAAAAAGAACGTTCGCCACTGCAGTTAGTGATCATGAGAGATAAGTAAATGCGCAAGGCAATTTCTAAATTTGGTAAACACGATTCTAAAGAATTATTTAATAAAAGTCGTCGAGTGTATTAGAGCCGCTGAAATGGTCGTACTTTGTATTTCGCTTGATTCGTCGTGATGTCTGTTGCTGGTATTCTTTACAGTTAGTCAAATCTTTGGCTCTTGCCTCAATATCTGAAAATGTGGATCGCATTGCTTGGACGTAGCCATAAAGGGTTCATAAAGGGCGTATCCCGTATTAAGGTCTTGATCAGACGATTGTAGCGAAGCAGTAGTCGCTTGCAAGCGTTCTAGGATTCCGTTCCAAGTAATTGTCATTATAGCTGAGTGTTCGGGAGAAACACAGGCGTGTGCGTATGTAAGTGGATTTATTGCAAAGAAACTAAATGTCAAAAATTGCCCCTCGTGCGAAAAATTATACCTCGCCGACCCGAACGCACTGAGCTATGTCATACATTTACCAGTTTTAAAGAATATAACGACGATAAAACAAGTTTGTATTACGTAAACCCGAAATTCACCGAATTCATAGAAAATGCTGCCACAACTACAAATGACTATCTCAAAGAAAATGCACACAGAAACCTAAAAATGATAAAAATATTACAATTATGTAATAAAATTAAAGATGATCATTTTAGTGGTTGTGATTTGCATTATAATGAAAATATAAAAATTATAAAAAAGTCCACAGTGCTCTTAAGCATAAATAGATTTTGCGTGTTAAGAAATCGCCAGTTCATAGACGACGCATCAAGACAAGCATTAAAAAACAAAATAAAAATTTTAAAAAATGTGTAAATCATGTTATTTTTATTTCATACCTATACATAACAATATAGCATTTATTGGTAGATATAGTAAACATACCTACCGGTACCTATAGACGATTTTTTAAATTTTCCCGCGTTTTAAATTAGTTCCGTGCTATAACACGGGAGCGCTAGTTTCTGCGCGTGTTAGCCTTTCAGTTCTACGTAGTTGTCCTTCTCGTAGAGTATTTTGTTCCATGGTTACGACTAGCTCGATCGATGACAATATCAGGGAATTCCCCAAATAGTTTTGCAGTGTTGCCAACTTGCGTTTAGTGCAGTGCAAGTAGTACAACACACAACTTGTGTGTGGCTAGCGCTCAATTTAAAAAATGTGGTACAATTTCAAATTATTGTTGTTGATTTTGATACCAACGTTTTTCGTGATAGATATTATCCCATCAAAAACATAAATGTGAAAAGAGAGCCAAGTTGAATATTACGATGTATGTACTCATAGTTACCTATGATTTGGTAGTTGACTTCAACGACAAAAGAAGTGAAATCTAAATGGGTGCCAAGTTCAATGGTCAGTCTTGAAAAATATTCACAACAACATAAAATATTTTATTACAACTTAAAAGATTATTTCTTCTTATCACTTAGAATTAATATTATTTTGAAGCCTAAAGACTGACTTGGCCAGTTCTCTTAATATACTAGGTAGGTACTTTCTTAACTTTAGTTTGATCACTATTAAACGCACTTAATGCTTATTAGGGCGCCACCGTCTTTTATCGTGTTAATTCGTCCCCTCCATCTATTGGTTGTCTTGAAGAAATCGCTCTTTAACGATAAGACCGCCACTTGTACATTGTAATTTTTAATTTTAATTATGTACTTATATATTTTCTGTAACATTATGTGGTGTAAAGGTGTACAATAAAGTATCTATTGTCTTATCTTAATGATACTTCGTCGTATGGTACCCATGAGAACTAGCCAAGTCAAACTTTGGGCTTCAAAATAATATTAATTCTAAGTGATAAGAAGAAATAATCTTTTAAGTTGTAATAAAATATTTTATGTTGTTGTGAATATTTTTCAAGACTGACCATTGAACTTGGCACCTATTTAGATTTCACTTCTTTTGTCGTTGAAGTCAACTACCAAATCATAGGTAACTATGAGTACATACATCGTAATATTGAACTTGGCTCTCTTTTCACATTTATGTTTTTGATGGGATATCATTGCTTTTTGTACAGTACTTTTTAGTATGTAATAGGTTTAAGACACTCAGTCATAATAAGATTAATACCAAACGATTATTTTATTGCACCTCCCCCCACCCCACTGCTCCATGGCACGGCCGTCGCACCGCGGCCCGTGAGCCTCGCCGTGCTTCGATATACCTATACCTATAATTAATTTAGTACTTATTTATATATAGCATTCATGTGCACTATTGATTTGAATATTGTACCTAATCAATTGATTTTTAAACAATACTAGTTACTGATAAATTTATCTACCTATATTCACCCAGCTATCTTATACCTACCGCCTACCTGGATGGAAATTTAACTTTTTAGATCATCTGGAACTGGATTAGAATTTCGATCAAAAGAAACCTAAGCCGACAAGACTTGTAATGACGACGACTTGGTGGGGGCACTGCCGTGCCCCCAGATACCGCCACATACCTATAATATTATGACTATACGTTACAGGTACGTAGGTATCTAAAATGTTTACACCAACTAGCACCTAAGGTGATATACATACCTACATTATTTTTATTGTAAACAATGTTAATATTATTACCTCTATGTTACTGAGCCGCCTTGTGCTGGTGAGTCGATATATTGATAGGTATTTACATAGGATATACAATTGTTACGTAGGTACCAGGAACCTATTTTTATGGTCTAAGCTATATTTATTATACCAAATTTAAAGTCAATCAGCCCACCCGTGAAAAAGTAAAAAACATATATCCATACGTACAGTAGGTACAAAGTTTGTATTTATATTAGTAGGAATAGTGGACTCGCGCGCACTTCGTAGTATCTAACAGAAAATAGCCGCCTACACAAAAATTATAGCAACATGCAAGATGTATTGCTTTATGCGTACCTAGGCGTCTCAAACTTTAATATCATACATTTTTTAAAAATTTATAATAATTTAAAATGATAAAAAAATACTAGTTTCTGATTTTTCCCTTTGTTACTACGACATTACCTATCGGGATGCCAAATTTCAGCTTTCTAGGTCATCTGGAACTGGGATATTACTTTTGATCTATCCCTCAGTATGTATTAACTTCACCGATTACTGGATGTTTATATCTAAATAACCGTTTGAGCTGTGTTATTGTAATTTGGAACACAGATGTAGTTCGTATATAAGAGTATATGTGCCAAATTTGACTTGTCTATGTGTAATAGTTTTTGTATAACGAGGGTGTAAAAAGTCGTCAAAACGCGCTTTGGACGGTTCGTGTAATATGACACACGGCGCGGTCGCCAGTTCCTTTGCTTGAACTTGGCTTGACTCGCTGCCGCGTGTCTAGATACCTAGAGGTGAGGCGGAAATAGCCATGCGCGCAGTTCGGGTCGGCTCGGTTCGCCCGCCAATGGCACCAACCGAGCGGACAAATACTCGCTTTCCTTTTCTTACACATACAAAATACCGACTATTTGTCTTTTTTCGTTTATTTCGTTAAGAAAAAAATCAAATTACTTGTAGTTTGGTAGTAGTTTTATAAACAAAACATTTTATTCATAAGTCTTGCTGTTGAAGTGGTGTAATTACGAAATACCTATTTGAGCGCGGGGCCCTCCAATTCGCGGGGCCCGTAGCATTTGCTACTCTTGCTACGTGGTTAATCCGGCACTGGCGGGGGGACACCAATAAAACTTTTTATCGCATTTATTGTCCATTTGGGTATAATCTGCCCAACATAAATAGATAGACAGAATACTCTTTATTGTAACACCACAAATATACAGAGAATCTTAAAACTAAAACACAATTTCGTGACTGGAACATCAACAACAACATCTGGAATAATGTGGTAGGTATTTGCGACAAAAAATAACTTAGTAAATAGTATAAGGACGAAGGAAAACATACGTCCTTGGAACGACCTTCCCATATGTAAGCAACTGCCGTGGTCATGTTATTTCGCCGACGAAATTGCCGGTTTTTTTCCTTCAATCTCCACCGAGCCGAATTGAATGGTTTCCTCGCAATATTATAGAAACTGTGCAAAAAGAGAAAAGCATTACAGTGCCAAGTGAATTATATTTATCTTTGTAAATAAACGGCATTAACTCACTTGTATTTACTTCGGCTTCGTACTGACCGTTTCGATCCTGTACAAGGATCTTCTTCAGGGAGTAGCTGCGGTTACGCGCCGGTGACCGCGCCCCGCTTAGCACCTAAAAGATGAATCTAAATACTAACGAATCGTTTAGTGTAAAAATATATGATTGCCCATCATATCAGACACAGTGCTACCCAGTATTTTCTTTAGTAAACAGAAAAACCTACCACTGTTCTCACGGCTCTTCTCATTTCGCGCAGTAAATCTAACACATTTTGCTATCAAGTCAGTGCAGGCGCTATTGTCTCTAAGCGTTCTTTGTTCTTGCTCTATTTGATCGGTCAGGCGTTAATCGAGCCATTGAGCACAATTGAAATATTATGGCTATTGTAACTGGCAGGTTTAATAAACAGTATTTTTGAATTGGAATTAATTTATGAACATTTACAAGGAGGACGTCTAGATAGTACGTGGACAGTAGTAAACAAGGATACTAAGAATAATGACATGTCGTGTTCCGCTATCCGACGGCACAGATAAAAGAATACTAGTACAGATACCTCATCTCATACAAAAAATTTGGACCGTCCTAACTCGGGCAATTCTGCGGGCTATTTTGTTTGACCTCTGTTGTCGCTAGATGGCGCTCTGACAAACGCCATCTGTCGCGTGCCTATGGATTTACTAAACGCTTAATAGTAAGGGGCCAACAGATGGCGCTCATCGAGTACCTACAGCAGTATTGCCGTCCTTATTTTAAAGTGCAATAACTATTTTGAAGCTAGTTTCAAGAAAAACGCGGATAAATATTTTAATTTTTGTTTTGTTTGTATCTCTATCCCCATACAACGTATCGACTCGAAACTTTTACAAGATTATAGATTAAAAAAACTGGTCAAGTACGAGTAGGACTCGAGCACCGAGGGTTCCGTACAAACCTACGAGTTTCTACGGAACCATAAGGAAAAGTGGGTATAATATTATATACGGTGGGTTTTGATTCCCTTGCGAGTTTGAAAATATGCGGGTAAAATTGCTGTTTCTTTGGATTGCGTTGACATAGATGTTTGGTTTTTTTACAGCTTAAAGTTATTATAAAGCTGAGTATTTGAATTTCAATTTAATACCTGTACGCGTTCTTGAGGAAAGGGATAGTAAATACAAAATTATGAAAAATATTTTTTTTATATGATGTAACTAAAAAATTACAGTTTTCGCAATTTTTCCTGTGCTTGTGATTTAAGACGTTGCTGCGTGCTAAATTTCAAGATTCTGAATTAACGGCAAGTACCCTGTAGGTTTTGATTCCCTTGAGAGTAGTCGCGAGTTAAAAAATACGGCTAAAATTGCTGTTTCTTTTGGATTCGTTGAGATAGAGGTTTGATTTTATTACAGTTTAAAGGTATTATAGACTTTAGTATTTGATATGGATTTCAGTTTAATACCTGCACGCGTTCGTGAGAAATAAGGTAGTAAGTATGAAAATTTAAAAAATATTTTTTATATGATGTAACTAAAAATGTGCAATTTTCGCAATTTTTCCTTTATCTGTGCTCTAAGGAGTTGCTTCGTGCCAAATTTCAAGATTC
Organism: Hemithea aestivaria; assembly: GCA_947507615.1. NCBI lineage: Eukaryota > Metazoa > Arthropoda > Insecta > Lepidoptera > Geometridae > Hemithea > Hemithea aestivaria. The sequence goes on along the minus strand of OX382348.1, from coordinate 4,295,764 downwards.
TAAGATCACGGGAAGTACGGTGTAGGTTTTGATTTTTTGAGAGTATTTGCGAGTTTAAAATTGCGACTAAAATTGCTGTTTCTTTTGAATGTGCTGATATTATTACAGTTTGGCTTGATTTTATTACAGTTTAAAGGTATTATAGATTTAAGTATTTGATATGAATTTCAGTTTAATACGTTGAAGCGTTCATGAGAAAAGGGGTAGTAGGTATAAAATTATTCAAAATATTTTTTTCATATGATGCAAATAAAAATTTATGGTTTTCGCAATTTTTCCTTTATCTGTGCTCTAAGGAGTTACTTCGTGCCAAATTTCAAGATTCTGAGTTTACGGGAAGTGCCCCGTAGGTTTTGATTTATTTGGTAATGTCGAATATTTGCTGAAATTTGCAACATATTCGACTATATCTTTTGATTGCGTTAGCCTAGAAGTTTGAAATTTTCACAGCTCTAAGAGACAATGGATCTTAGTATTTCCTATAAATTCCAGCTGTTTACCTCTACACGTTCCTGAGAAAAAGGGTCTTGACAGACAGACAGACAGACGGACGGACAACAAAGTGATCCTATAAGGGTTCCGTTTTTTCCTTTTGAGGTACGGAACCCTAAAAATGTATAGAATTTTATGAAATAATAAAATATATAAACTATTATGAAATAATTATTAGCTATTATTAAATATTTAGTGTTAATTCCGCTAAAAGCGGCGGTGGTTAGCGGAATTAACGCTAAATGTTTAAATAATAGCTAATAATTGTTGTGATGAATTTCCGCAAAGTAACGCCTAGTTCCATGAATTATTATTTCGAAATAATAAATATGTTAATACAGCTATTTAAAAAGACGGTATTGTACTGATATTTAGGATTATTTCATAAATAGAAAAAATGTTGGCCATAACCGTAACAAGTTTTGTAGTTATTGCCCTTATCGTTAATTAATCAACATATTTTTCAGTTTTGAGTTGCAGATAGGTACAAGTATCTATGTTCTAACCATAAGTGCCTGAGCTTTTGTAGTTTTCATTGGTAAGACAAGCTAAGTTAAAATGCAATAATTCGTAGTTATTGCCCTTATGATTAGTGAATGAGACTTCAAAATTTTGAATACTTCCTACAAATAAAGTAACCACACATATTGCAGTTATCGTTAGTTAAATAACGCATTATTTAGCTCACCTTGCCATAACTTTAGTCATTTCACTCTTGTTAAGTAAACCAAGACCATATCTCAGAAATATTGCGGTTATAATAATAAAAAGCGGCCAAGTGCTAGTTGTACTTGCCCATGAAGGGTTCCGTAGCAGTAAGTTACATAATATATATATTTTTTATAATAAATTCTTTGAGATGATTGAATGAAAGGTTAAATACGGTTTAAGATTTATATTAATACTAATTATTAGATCTCGTTCAAACCAATTTCCGGTGGAAGTTTGCTTATTTTAGGAGTTACGAGGGGGAGGACACACACATTTTTTCACTTTTGAAGCGTCTCTCGCGCATACTATTCAGTTCAGAAAAAAATGATTTTAGAAACCTCAATATAATTTTTTAAGTCCTATCCAGAGATACCCCACACACACACACATTTGGGTTTGATGAAAAGTTTGTTGTTGTTTTTTTTTCTATTTTTGTGTAAAATCTTAATGTGGTTTACCGAATGCCGAATACATACTGACCAACTTCCAACAGTATAGTTCTTTTAGTTCCGGAAAAAAGTGGCTGTGACATACATTCGGACGGACGGACGGACGGACAGACATGACGAATTTATAAGGAATCCGTTTTTTGCCATTTGGATACGGAACCCTAAAAATAAGCATATATAAGTTTAAAGTGTCAAAGAAGGCAATATAGAACTCGATTTGCTGATCATGAATATGTAAATAACTCTGTTACACCCAAAACCCGAGTTATTGCACTTTTGATAAGGGCCGCAGAATAGTAGTAGTAGATTGCTTTTCAATATGGTCCCGCGGAATTCATGATCCATGGCGGAACTAAATTTAATTTAATCGATTACGTTACTCTGCTTCATATTATGCTGAATATGAATAATTTCGTGTACTTACTTAATTCATGATATTTACCTACTATAGGTATTTATAGGTACCTACATGATAACATCTTACTAAATATTATAAACGTGAAAGTTTGTAAGAATGGATGTCTGGAGTCTGGGTGTGTGTTTGTTACTCTTTCACGCCTAAACGGGTAGACCGATTGAGCTGAAATTTTGTATAAGGATAGTTTAGACTTTGGAATAACACATAGATTATAGAACAGCGGACAAAACCGCTGGGCACAGCTAAGTGTGTCTAAAATTAATTATAAACGTGAAAGTTTGTAAGAATAGTGCGGCTCCTTAGCTCGATATTATATGGAGGTACGACCCCGAGCGGCAGAAAGTATGAAACTTGGCATGCGTATAGCTTTACCGTTTATAAGCAGAAATGTTAGTAGAAATAGCCCCCCACAACAATATTTCCAACTCCCCCCCCCCCCCCCCAATTGTATGTCCCTATTTTTAGTTTTTTGAGTTTTCCTTCATAACTATGAGAGCTAGAATAAAAATGTCACTGACAAGTTTATTCTCCACTAGCGGCTTGTCCTCGCTTCGCTTCGGGTACTATTATGAATACAAATTTTATATGGTAGGTACTCTAGATTTAATAAAATATTGTTTAAAAAGTAATTTTTGACTTTAAAACTATTCAATGCTCATCGAAACTTAAACAATCGTTTTTCCAAATATCAGCTCAATCAGTTTAGTGGTTACGGATTTGAATACAAACATTTTTCGGGAATTATTCCAATGGGGAAATTTGTAAATTCTCTTTTTATCGATCGCCTACAGAACACGCTGGTCGAATTTCAGCTCAATATAATTGGTCTAGCGGTTCGGGCTGAGAGATTTTGTTTTAACTGGCATTTTTGAACTCGTGATATCTTTTGAATGCAAAGCCCGATTTTAATAATTCAAAAAGTTATGTACAGATACTGAAACCATCTTATCAAATAATTATATAATAATATTATAGATAAGAATTCATACTAAGGCATAAATCATGGGATCTTTTCACCATTGTCTGGTTTTTGATAAAATTTCTTTAAAAAAGTAGTTACTACTATAGTTAGATATATGGTACCGCGGACTTTTTTTAGATAATTATATGTGCTTTAATATTGTAGAACATATTTTGGTTCTAACATTCATAATAAATATTTTATAATAAATATAATAATTTATAATAAATAATAATAAATATTTTATAGCCTGAGATCTGACTTAGCTTGTTCTCATATTATATTATAGGCATTACCTATCTGAATGTCAAATTTGAACTTCTAGGTCATCTGGAACTGGGATATTACTTTTGATCTATCCCTCAGTATCAATTAACTTCACCGATTACTAGATGTTTATATCTCAATAACAGCTTGAGCTGTGTTATTGGAATATGGAACACAGATGTAGTTCATATATTGGAGTATATGTGCCAAATTTGACTTGTCTATGTGCAATAGTTTTTGTATAACGAGGGTGTAAAAAGTCTTTAAAACGCGCTTCAGACGACTCGTGTAATATAACACACGGTGTGGTTGCCAGTTCTTTTGCTTGACCTAGGTTTGACAGCTACCGCGTGTCTAGATCAGAAATGAAATCTATATCATCGGTTTATCTGAAATTGACACCAAAATTTTCCTGGCTCTACTTGGTTCTACATCTCCTTGAGTTAATTAAATGAAGCAAGGTGGCGCGGCCCCTTTTGCCCTCCTTGCTGCCAGAAGGGGTAATAGGGGGGTTTTCGATCTTAATCAGCTTATTTGGAGATAAGGAATCATTGTGCCAAGTTTCAAACCTCTGCATGAAAACGACATGTTTTGCGCCCAGAGAACGTCTTGTATGGCATTTTAGAATATTATTTATACTATTGAAGAAAGTCCTGGCAACATACTATTATAAACAATATTGTAGAGAATTTTATGGAGAATAAACTTGTCATTGACTTTTTTCAGACATAGTTTTCAAGAAAAACTCAAAAACCAAAAATAGGGTCATATAAGTGGGGGGAGGGGGGAGAGGTGGAAACATTGTCGTGGGGGGGGTGTGTTTCTACTAAAATTTCTTCTTATGAACGGTAAAGCTATACGCATGCTAAGTTTTATGCTTTCTGCCGCTCGGGGTCATACCTCCATACAAAATCGAGCTATGGAGCCGGACTATGTAGCACCACGGTAAAGAGATATACAGTAGTTCGACTCCATAGAAAAAGTCGGAATGTGGGAGTAGGTAGATGTCGGTAGATGTGGGTAGAAGTGGGTATATAATCCAGAAGCGGGTGCCACGCAGCGACGGGCGGACGTCGCGATAGTTTTTTGCAAGTATTTAGTGTAATTTACGTTATTTACTTTTGACGTATGTATAAATAATATAATAAATTATATAAAATGGCAAAAAAAATGCATGCGATATTATGCTGTTTTTGAGGTAAGTTAGTAAGAAGTTATTTTTTTTTTTTAAAGTATGCTGCTGAAGTAAGAGTGCGAGTAAGAGACCGAGTAAGAGTCCAAGTAAGAGTCCGATAAGAGTCCGAGTAAGAGTGCAAGTAAGAAACTGAGTAAGAATTCGAGTAAGACTGCGTGTAAGTGTCCGAGTAAGAGTGCGAGTAATAGTCCGAGTAAGAGTGCGATTAAGATTCGGAGAAAGAGTCCGAGTAAGAGTGCGAGTAAGAGACCGAGTAAGAGTGCGAGTAAGAATCTGAGTAAGAATTCGAGTAAGACTGCGAGTAAGAATCCGAGTAAGAATGCGAGTAAGAATCTGAGTAAGAATTCGAGTAAGACTGCGAGTAAGAGTCCGAGTAAGAGTGCGAGTAAGAGCCCGAGTAAGAATTTGAGTAAGAGTGCGAGTAAGAGACCGAGTAAAAGTCCGAGTAAGAGTGCAAGTGAGAGACCGAGTAAGTGTGTGAGTAAGAGTCCAAGTCTTGTCTCTTGTCTCGTCTGTTGTCTTGTCTCTTGTCTTGTCTCGTCTCTTGTCTCGTCTCTTGTCTCGTCTCTTGTCTCGTCTCTTGTCTCGTCTGTTGTCTCGTCTGTTGTCTCGTCTGTTGTCTCGTCTGTTGTCTCGTCTGTTGTCTCGTCTGTTGTCTCGTCTGTTGTCTCGTCTGTTGTCTCGTCTGTTGTCTCGTCTGTTGTCTCGTCTGTTGTCTCGTCTGTTGTCTCGTCTGTTGTCTCGTCTGTTGTCTCGTCTGTTGTCTCGTCTGTTGTCTCGTCTGTTGTCTCGTCTGTTGTCTCGTCTGTTGTCTCGTCTGTTGTCTCGTCTGTTGTCTTGTCTCTTGTCTTGTCTTGTCTCTCGTCTTGTCTCTCGTCTTGTCTCTCGTCTTGTCTCTTGTCTTGTCTCTTGTCTTGTCTCTTGTCTTGTCTCTTGTCTTGTCTCTTGTCTTGTCTCTTGTCTTGTCTCTTGTCTTGTCTCTTGTCTTGTCTCTTGTCTTGTCTCTTGTCTTGTCTCTTGTCTTGTCTTTTGTCTTGTTTTGTCTCTTGTCTTGGGTTTCAATATACGCCGCCACGACATGATAGGTAAGTAGGTAGGTGTTCAATCCTAGATTGATCATAAACCAGCGACGTGCAGATTCCTTCACGTCACCTTATCTGAGCCTGATAAGGTGCAGATTTCCAAGATAATGGTGAAGCACGTTTTAAACAGACTGCTGCGTCAGTCTTTACACGGACGCACACAACTAACTAAACTGTAAATGTGTACATAGAGATAACTAATATATAAGGTCAAGTTTTATGATAATAAAGTTAGACATCAAATATCATCCACACACCGTGGTTTTGATTCGTCTCACCCAGCACACTGCGACCATTCGCAGTGGCTATGAGAGTAGACGTACCGTCCTCTCACAGTACGGGCTCCGCTTGACCCACCCCAGGGTCGCTCCCGTACATTTGGTCCTTCGAGGAAGAAGTACTCACGGCAGCCAGCAGCCTTACCGGACGTCGGCTACTACATACAAGACACTACAGGCCGCCAGTCAAGGAAGGGGTGACCACATACAGGACGCCGCCGCCGTTCGAGTAAACAGCGATTTCGGACTACAGCTACAAACAACTACGAACTACAACTACTACAACGACGACAACTACAAACAACAAGTAATCAACGAAGACTCAAGAACAAGTTCCAGTATACCTACCTAGAAGAAGTTCAAGGCCAAGAAACATGGAGTCGGTCACTGAATCTGCAAATATGCGCGGACAGCTGATTCGCGTCAGCAGAATGCGAAAAATGCTGAACTACGCACAACAGACGCTAGCAAAAAGCAAAGTGTCGCATAGTTTATTGAATGACACGATCACGACCTTGCGAGAGCCTTGGTTACATATAGAGAATGCGCATATCAGTTTGACCGTAGAGGGGAAAGATTCACGTCATCAGTACTTCCGTAACAACGTTTACGAAGAATTAGAAGCTGATTACGATATGTGCATACAACAATTGATAAAGGCTATAGAAGAAAATGAGGCATCAACAAGTACCGGCGGTTCCAGAGCGTCGGTAAATTTGCCTAAAATCATCATACCTACATTTACTGGAAGTTATGATTCATGGAATTCATTTTACGACTTGTTCCTGAGAATAATACACGAAAACGATGCATTGACTGATACGGAAAAAATGCAGTATTTGAAAACGCACGTGCGAGGCGACGCCGTGAAATTGATAAGACATTTAACTGTCTGCGACGTGAACTATGCCACCGCGTGGGAATTGCTAACGAAGCGCTACAAGAATGAACGAATAATTACAAATAAGCACATTGACAACATACTGAATCTAACGAAGATAAACAAAGGAACGGCAGATAACTTGCGAAACCTTCACGACACAATCAACGAGAATTTACGGGCACTCAAGAATCAAGACGTGGATACCGCATCTTGGGATCCGTTTTTAACAAGATTACTCGGGCGAGTATGGGATGCGGAAACTAACGAGAAGTACGAACTGCAACTACAAGAACCAGACAAACTACAAACGTTTACCGAGATGATGCGGTTTCTGGAGAGAAGATTCAAGAGTTTAGAGGCAGCTACATCAAAAAGAAGAAACTATCAAGAAGTACGCTACGAGCCAATTACGAGCTGCTGGTTTTGCGATAGCCAGGAGCATAATATCTACAGATGTATGGAGTTCAAGGAATTACCAGTCCCCGAACGCATAGAAGCTGTAGAAGAGAATAACATTTGCAAGAGATGTTTAATGCACGAAGATTCAACAGAATGTTATAGCAAGAAAGGATGTTGGTTCTGTGGCCAGAATGGTCATCATACACGACTACATGATGAGAACCAAGAAAATGAAAAGAAGATGAAGAAGCCAGTACCATTCAAGAAAACAAAAACAAGAGTAGTATCGAACCTGTCAACCAGTAAGAAGGCAGGTCAAGTTACTGCGCTGCTTACAACAGCGTCAGTAAAAGTAAGGGCTGTTGACGGCACTCAACATATAGTAAGAGTCTTGGTGGATCAAGGATCCGAGGCTGCTTTCTGCACAGAGGAAGTAGCTAGACTGTTGGCGTATCCCCGGAAAAGTATTCAAGCAGAAGTCGTCGGCATAACGGGAGAGAAGCCGAGTGTATCGAGATCATCGATAGATGTCACGTTAGAGCCGAGGTTCCCCAGCGATTACAAGCTTCCAGTTACGCTGATGGTTCTACCGAAGCTAAACGACGCGTTGCCGCAAGAAACAGTACCACAAATACATAAGCAATCAAGCCAATTGAGAAACAAGCGAATTGCAGATCCAGAGTATAACAGAAGTGGACCCATTGATATAGTATTGGGAGTCCAAGAATATAGCAAGTTTTTGTTGAATGGATTACTGAAGATGCAAAATGGAATAATCGCCCAAAACACAGAATTTGGGTGGATTTTGTCAGGAACGTGCACTGACAAGACGTCGACTATATGTCAATATACAGCGCCTCAAGTAACGCCCGACCAAAAGAAGAAAAGAAGAAGAAGAACAAAGTTAAACAACGAACAAAATTTCAACAAGAAGACGAACGATACAAGAACTATACATGAACAAACAAACGTCACGAAAACTACGTACACTATAGAACAAACTATTTCTACGTCACCGGAGCGACACCGAATAAGCAAAAAGTACCAAGCCTGTCTACGAGCAAGATCCAAGGGTCTATGCCGAACAATCAGGAACAGGAAGGATAAACAAAAGTCGCCTATTTTTTGGTCGAAAGGTGGCAAGACCATGCAATATAAAAATTGCATCGGTGAATATTTTCACAACGACACACTGAACTCAACAAAATCATGTACTCAGCAAACTATAAAGAAAATATACGATACTACAGAAATTAATCAAACGGCGCCGCATCAGCAGTTGAATCATCGCAGCGGCAGAAACTACAGTACCAGAACTCAACACGGCGGGTCCAACGTAACAAAAGGTCCCGAGCGCAGCCTGCCCAGCAACCAGAGATCCCGAGCAACACCAGCCACAGTCCTGGTCCCGAGAGGCCCCAGAATGTTCAATCCTAGATTGATCATAAACCAGCGACGTGCAGATTCCTTCACGTCACCTTATCTGAGCCTGATAAGGTGCAGATTTCCAAGATAATGGTGAAGCACGTTTTAAACAGACTGCTGCGTCAGTCTTTACACGGACGCACACAACTAACTAAACTGTAAATGTGTACATAGAGATAACTAATATATAAGGTCAAGTTTTATGATAATAAAGTTAGACATCAAATATCATCCACACACCGTGGTTTTGATTCGTCTCACCCAGCACACTGCGACCATTCGCAGTGGCTATGAGAGTAGACGTACCGTCCTCTCACAGTACGGGCTCCGCTTGACCCACCCCAGGGTCGCTCCCGTACAGTAGGTATCCCTACTATGCTGGAATAAAACCTATTGTAGTTCCCAGATTAGGCTTCTTAATTATGAACCAACTTTAGTTTTAATCTACCTGTTATTATGTACCTACTTTATATTGAATTGAAGAGTGATCAATCGTATTTATTTTTAACTCCCGACGCAAAGACGAAAGGGTGTGATAAGTTTGACGTGTCTGTCTCATAGATTCGATTTAGATTTTGTTTGAAAAGTAAGTTAGGCGGAAGTGTTCTTAGGTATTTTTAGTCATAGCCGCAAAAAACGCGGGATGAAGGGTGTACTAAGTTTGATACAATAAATTTTCATATCTCATTCGACTGTTGCATTTTTGTAACGGACATTCAGTGGTTCCTAAGCGGACGTAGTAAGGTACATATAGGTAGGTAATATGAAAATGAAATAAAAGCTTGTAATAAAAATATCAATAAATGTACAAAAATAATATAATTAATTTATAATAACTCATCTAGATATTAGCTCAAGTAAGTAGATGATATGAAATAGGTAGGTACCTACTGTATGCGGGCAGCGGCTGCCCGGCAGCCCTATGACTTGCGCATGTACCGCGAGACTGTAGGTATTTATGTTCAAAAATCACGCTCAGTCAAACTACTGTATATCTCTTTACCGTGGTAGCACCTTTGTAATTGTAGATTCATAAGAATTTTAAAGTTTTTTTGTTTTTTATACAAATATCGCTCCAATAATATTTAATACCTAATCAATTATAGTTCAATAAAATATTTTAATAAACAAAAGTAGGTATTCCTAAGCTAAAATCATTGTACTTTTTGAATTTTCTATAGGTTATTTTGACCAAAAACATGCTTTGCTTCACGCCGCCGATTCCGCCGCCGGCGGCTTTACCCCTCGGCACTCATAATATAATCTACTGACTCTGTATTTCAGCCATTGGGTGTTACCTACATTACTGTTTACTGTATATATAGGTACCTATCTCTTTACCGTGACATAAGGTTGCTCTGACAACCCAAGCAAAATCTTAAAAAAATATAATATGCAATTATTGACTGTTGAAAAAAACTTGTTCTTAGGTAGGTAGGCAGGTACCTACTAAGTAATTCTTGTGATCTGACAGTTGACAGGCTTTGATCGATGTAATTTTGTGTGGTGATTGGTGATTCACCCGAGTGGTGATAGGTTCTAAACTAACTTTTGGATCTAAATTTATAATGAAAATCGAAACCATTGAAACTAATGATATTTTTTTAATTCTACTTGTTACATTGCGTCACAAGTCACTAAGAATGTATCTGAAACAATAGTTTATTCATGTAATTTCACGCTACTCAGCAATAAAAAAAACATACCTACTAAGTACCTACTAAGTTCATAAGAATTTAAATTTCAATATAAAATATTCAGGAATAAAATATCATTCACGAGGAAAATTAATTTTTAAAGATTTTTTTAAAGTATCCTTTGTAGCTCATTTATCAATTTTATATTAACTATAATATACTTATTACATTATGACATTATACTAGACATGCTATAAAAAATAAAACGCGAGAAAATTTTTATATCAGCGCCACCTACCTAATTTGAACTAATTGAACGGTGATTGTGTGCCAGTTTCAACGTAGTACCAAGGAATTTCCGCCAGAGGAATGCCGATAATTATTGAATTATGTAAAATTATCGAAATTAAAGTTAAAAGCAAATTATTTTCATTTTTCTATACTAAGGGGATTTTTTAAAAGTAGTATATACAATTTTTTAACCTTAATATTTTCCTACTCTGAACTGTTCACAATTTCTATTAATTTATCGATACATGTAATGCTATCTATCGAAATTATTTTGAACTAAAAAATCAAAGTAGGGAATGGGAGGCCATGCCGACGGGGAGGGATTTATCCCGCCTTCTAGGTTAAGTCTGCTGCAAATTATGCAGCAGCAGTGACCACCTATACCGTTAGCTTAGCCGGCTAAAACTTTTTACTACTTCAGGTTTTAGCCGCAAAATATTGAATAGGTACTTATTAAAAATCTTGTTTAACAGTTTTTCGAATTCCTCCGACCACTTTTTAACCCCAGACCAGACGCATAAACGACGGGATGTTATAAGTTTGACGTGTCTGTCTGTGTGTCTGTCTATGGCATCGTAGCTCCCGAACGGATAAAGGGAATTTGATTTAGTTAAAGTAAAGACGACTCTCTCAACGACCCCGTTAATATGGGTATCAAATAAAAGGGTTTGATCAGGGAGTGGTATTACACAATGCACTTTGATAACTTATAAATTCAAAATGGCCGCTACCACAAAATGGTGAATTACATAATATTGCGTTGGGGGTTTTATATATTTTTTTTATTTTATTCACTTGTTACAAAATATTTCCTGTATTTTTCGGTCTGAGAATAGTCGTAGGCATTTTTTTATGAGACGTAGACGTAGTCGCGCGGTTCAGTTAGTTTATCTATAACTTTATATTCTTTATGTTTGTACGTAGTTAGTATAACTTAGGTAGGTACCGAATCCATCAACATTTGAACCGAACACTAAATCATTTATTTACATACAAAATAATAATTATTTTAATATTGGCAGACACCGCGCTCGAAAACAAAAATATTGTAAAATAAACTAATAAATTATAGAACAGAGAACAAGTAGTGCCGTTCGGGTTTTCCTATTTAAAGTAGCCTGTAGGCTACAACAATGTTTGACCAATAAAGTGTATAATAAAATTTTAAAAAGTAAATTCTACGAATTTATATTTTAAAATTCGTTATATTAAACAAGCAAGAAAGTCGTAGCCCCGAGAGAAACATTTTGTCAGAGTTGCGTTGGTCAAAAAAAAATTTGTAGCATTTTTTTTTATATTGCTACAGTGAAAAAAATGAAATGAAAATAATTTATTGGCTATATCTTACAGCTTAAGTTTACAGAGTGTGTTAAATTTTTAATATAGGTACTCGCCAATGGGAACAGGCTCAGCGTTTTGTGCAGTAAGAACAGTTTCGATAGCGCTTTAGTTTATACATAATACCTACACATTACAACGTATTGCGTATTACCCAATTAGGCTTCACTTGTGATCTAAAGCGCAGTATCTGCCTTAATTACAATAGTTTCCGCTATTTACATACAAAATATTCAATTCGCATGCAAATGTTTGCCGTATTAATACAGTGACGGACAGACAGACATTCGCAACCGTCTTATTAGCGATGTCTTATTTATCTTCCATTTAGTGTCTCGAAACGTTATTGTTCTATGGTACAATTCCATTGCGTTCGGGTGTTAATTAGATCTTTATTAATTGGTTAATTAATATTGACGAAACAATTCAAGGATGTAAGGGTTTTTTGTTTGTCTGTACTGTAGGGCACTGGCTGATCCAGAGGCTGGCGGATCCAGGTTTTTCTCTGGAGGGAATTTTTTTTTTTAACTTTACATGGAAATATGTAAAGGTAAAAAAAAGTTACGTTTTATAATAAACTAGAGTGTGCTCGCGGCTTTGCCCGCGTGGAGAAATCCTTTCTTAGTGGAGTCCTACATAATAAAACCTATCTGTGTTCTTAATTTCTACTCAATCCGTGCAGCGGTTTAGGCAGTGCGTTGATAGATCAGTCAGTCAATCAGTCACTCTTTCATTTTATTTTTTTATATATTTAGATACATTTCCCACAATTTTGGTTGAGAGAAAATCTTATATTTCTGACAAGGACAGGTATGCGTTATACTCGATTTTAGTAGTACGAAAATAAAAAATCTCTACAACCATTCTTGGGTCATGGCCCCCTGGTTCGCCCTGGATCTTCTTATGCTATAGAGTCACATCTCCCATAGTTGAAATAAAATCGGACAAGTGCAAGTCCTTGCCCACCGAGGATTTCGGACAAAAAATCAGCAAAAAGTTTAATCGGATCCAAATACGTACGCACATCGGTAAGTACCTACGTACAATTTTGATGATGTTTTACTGATTACGTACTTTAAAGTCCTCCAGGGTTTCGGATTCTCCTTTAAGAGGTCAGAAACCCTAAAAATATCTCTCTAAATACTACCACTGGATATTTCCCTGAATTTGAAAACTAAAGACCATTTATAGTTATAATATAACTTTTGAAAACTTTTGGCCGATCTGTGGTTAATAAAAGTGTTCTTTACTGCTGTAGTATTGTTAGTTTGTTTTTCTTAATACAAAAAAAAAAACTTTTGAAAATATTCGAAATACATTGTGATTTCAAAAAAACATCACTCATTTTCAGTATCTTAAACTATGCCACCAAATTTTATTATTATCAAACCAAGTTTAATATTAAATTCATATCCGTATAAATAAACAGTAACTAAACTAAAAGAAGTACGTCGATGCGTGCGCACGCGCAGGTATTTGACGTCATGATAGTGAATGATGTTCAATTTATTTTATTATTGTAATTCACATAGAAAAAATGTATCCTACTACCTAAAATTATAAAGGTGAAAATTTATATGGAAGGATGTTTGTTACTCTTTCCAAACGGATGCGGTGGACCAATTAAGCTAAACTTTGGTATTTAGGTAGTTTCACAGATGGGTAGTTTAGATGATTTTAACCCAGAAAACATGCGTAATACAGTGAGAGCGGTTTTTTATTATATAAGTTTTTTTTTGTGGCAAATGCCTTTATTGAGAAAAACAAACTAACAATACTACAGCAGTAAAGAACACTTTTATTAACCACAGATCGGCCACAAGCCAATCTACAGAAAATCCAAGTGCTCCAAACCACTGTCAGTTGGCAGAGTGCCCAGAATGCTCACAGCATTGCCACGTTGAATGGCAATACTTATACGTTGGGCCAAATATACCCCAGCATTTCGGTCACACGTCCTCGTTTCGGTCACCAAGCGCTCAGATAAGTATTGGAAAATGCGGTGAGCTCTCGGACCCCAAGGTTTTTATTATATTTTGAATTTGAAAATTTATTGTTACATTTTGAACTAGCTGCGCCCAATGGTTTCACCCGCTGTCTATATTATGTTATTTCAGGTCCTATTCTTACATACATTCATATTCATACGAACTTTCGCGTTTATAATATTATTAAGATTTAGACTTTTGGCATAATGTTTAAGTTATGTTTTGGTTCTTAATAAACAATTATAATAAAAATATCAATTTTAGTTACATGCTATTATAATAATTCAATTTTGCAAAAAAATTATCAATTGAAATTTAAAAAAAAAAATCTATATAAATTTGAAAATAGCATAGATCCAAGTTTTCCTTATTTATTCAACCCGCATTTAATCGTCCACAGAAAGACAACACAATAGATTAGTTAAACTCACATTCGTACGTAATCAGTAACGTAGGTACGCTATACGACTGACATTGAGTTTCTCTCTACTCTTGACTCTTGACCATGAAAACGATCTAATACACACTGAAAACTCCACTGGACAGGTGGTGACATGTGTATGAAAGTCTGAGACTAGTCGGTCGTCTAGAGCTTATTGTAGGTTGCCGCTATTATATTTTTAGTCTCTTCTAGATCTATCACTTTGTAGCAGACTTTAAAAAAGGAGGAAAGTTTTTACAACTTTTTCATAAAATATATAAGTTCACCAATTAAACTTTTTTTTATTTAAAATGATAGGTTTGCCAAGCGATCAGATTAAAATAGTATAGAAATCTCTGTCATGGTTTTGCAAAACCACATCGAGTAAATATCCACCAAAACCACGACATAAAATCAAACGAAACAAAAGCTATCGATTATAGATAAGTATTGAAAATGAAAATGTTTTTATTTACAAACATCTTATGCTATATAACACCAAAAAGTTAATGAAATTATGTATTTGTAGTATTATATTATATTAAAGATAAGATTAAGATTAAAGTATAGGGATCTTGTCTTCCTGTCATCACACACACGCTCAAAAGTAAAGTGTATGGGGTGACAGTTCTACTCGACAGCAAAAAAGGAAAATCTGGGCTATGCCCGTAGTTTTCTTCTTCGTAGTTTATTGTCTATACTCCTAGATTATGGTTAAATATTTTAATCTGTAGCGTGAAAATCTGTTCAGTGGATGTGCGCACGCGTCGCTCCCACATTCTAAACATCCGACATCCCTATATTTAGTGCTGCGCCAAACTCAGCCATCCATAGACGTGTGTTTATGAACTCTTATAAAAATATGGATTAAATGCCGGATATTACCAAAATAAACTTTAAAAATATTGTTTATGAAAAATGTAATTAATCGTTGATTTGTCTTTGTGTGTAAAAAATGTTGTCTATGTAAAATAATTAGAAATCGTTTTTAGTTGTGTTTGTTTACAATTTAAATGTTAGCAAGAACTATCGTGAAGTGAGAATGTGAATAAAAAATAATTACGTAAATTAAAATTACTGCAAATATTATCCGATTAAATAAGCAATTACTAAAAAACTTATTCAAATTATCCACGCGTCAGTGATAGAAAAAATAAAATTAATTTCTTAAAAAATATTTTACGTTCCATACGAAAAAAACAAATCAAAATTCCATAGGTCAAAGAAAGTACAAAACAGAAACTGATACAAAAAAATTGAAGTCAATAAATTGGCAGTGATCCAACAAAATGGCATCAACTCCAGAGACAGATCACCCCACTCCTGAGTTACCAAGTACTCCAGAACCCTCACCATCTCCTGGACCAGAAGTGACGAAATTCAACTGGATGAAGCACCGAGCGAGGAACAATCCCTTCGTGAAACCCAGGCCATCTTTGACCAGGGAGAGTTCTACAGCCGAGCTGTTTTCCAGGGAGAATTCCAGCAATGATTTCTTCCAGAATTCTAGATTGAATCTGTTTGAGACGGCTCCTAAACCTGAGGTCACTTCGGAAGGGTTTAAAAAGGTAGGCTTTTAAAGTGTTATTTTTTATTATTAGGCTTGGGCATTGTGGATATCCACAATGCCCAAGCCCTATAGAAACCTTTTTTTTGGCCATAAAAAATGTGTTACCTTATGGCGGTATGTGGGACTCCCCCACCGAAGATACCCACTAAAACGCGGGGTGTTCCTGCGGGACGCGACGCCATAATGCCAGGAAAGTGGGTACGCCGAAGCAGTCATCCGCGGCCATTAATTATTAAATCCTTACCAGTAACTTATATCGGAAAATCCTAAACTATCAAGGCTTGGAGATAAACTAATAAAAAACCAATAATAAAATAACTAATAAAAATCCTCTTGATCATAGTGTCAATTTTCTAATAAGACTACAATAACAATCATTAAAAATATACGAGTATAACCTATCTGTTAATGAAATGACATTCATCCCAAATCCCAACTGTAACAGACATCTAAACCCTTTTATTAAGAGCTATATTCATTGTTTACGTTTTCATACACGTGTCTTGTAAATTAAACTGTACCAATAATAGCCTTTGCCAAGTCAAAGAAAACAATGTTGTAGTAGGTACAACCAGTTAGTTTTCACAAGTTTTTATAAACTGTTTTTGTTTCTCCTTCGCTTTTATTTTTCTAACATATGCCTAGGAATTTTACTGCATGAAAAAGGAGGTGCGAATGCATTTCTAGAACCTGTGTCCTGTCGTCATCGACACGTGAGTTGGTTGGTTGGTTGGTCTAGGACCACATTATAAGACTATGCGGTAGTGCCGCTGAGTTGTTTTGAACCCCTGAAGTATGTCGTTCTTCACAGGGAATCCGGCATAACCTTTTTTTTATCCCAGGAAAAAAGCGTTACGCATCATCACCCCAAGCCAGGGAGCGCGGGGCGGTATGTGGGACTCCCCCGCCGAAGGTGGGCGCGGCGGGGATACCCACTAAAAAACCTGGGGGTGTTCCTGCGGGACACCATAATGCCGGGGCAACGGGTACGCCGAAGCACTCATCCGCGGCCCTGACGGCAATCCGACATAACCTGCCTGGGGTTACACGTAACGCGTAACACCTTTTCACGGCGAAAAGAAGGATCACATCATGATCATGATACTCTCACGCACCTACAATATAGTACGCTCAATTTTGTCAGCATCAATGTAGCAAATAAATCTTATCTTTATTAAAGGAAGGGTGGACAGGATGGTGACTGATAGTTAGCGGTATTTTTTACACAGACGTCTGCAGCACAAGTGAAAAGGTCTGATGCTGACGCGTTTAAAAGTACAAATTTGCGAATACAATACCACTACACCCTCCTCACCGCTCACTTCACCTCCTTACCTCACTCAGGCATGTCATCTGACATTACCCTCTACTCTACTCCCTTGATATAACTATGTCGACCTACGTATGCAGAGGTATTATGTATGTCGATAGTTCCATCACAGTCCAAAGCTCTCATTTCCGTTAGCCGCTCGTACAAAGTGCAACACTGCAATCCTAAATGGGGCCAGCGGGCATATATATCTGGCGTATATTTAGATTTGACGCGAACGTACAAATACTATTCGTACTTGTGAATTGATAGATGAAATTGAAACTGGAATTATTATTTTTTATTTAATTTGAAAGAATAACCTAAATTCCTACTAACTAACCTAACTCTGGATGACATCGCCGCGACTCCTCGGTTCATTCGGACGGACAAGGAAGCATCCTTGTTGTGTTTGTTCAACTTTCTTGATATAAATACTGGAAGAACTGGAAAAGCTATATTATCACCACGGGAGTCGCTTTCGGCCAATATGGGCAAGACTCGGCGACAAGAGCCACCGGAGACTCACCACAACAACGCCGAACGCATCTTCTTTTGCGAAGAAGTTATATCACAGAGGTAGGATTCAGAGACAGAGGAGCGATTCAGAGGGATTCGTCGTATAGTGGGCTAGCGAAGGCCGGAGCTGGACCCATGAGGCCTCGTTGTCGTCCATTGGAGAAGACGTCGTTCTGTAAACATCTTCGGCGCTGATGCCACCGGGACTATAGAAAAGAAAAGCGTACCTTTGTCGTCCCCGTTGAACAGCGGCTGGAAGGGCTCTTTGGTTTTTAGTGTGTACATCCGGACGATCTTCTTTTGTTACTAAAACAACGAAAACGGCACAATTCACGTCTAATATTATCGAGAATATCTCGACCACGGTTTTCGACAACGAAAACGGCACAACTCACGTCTAATATTCTCGACAATATTAGACGTGAGTTGTGCCGTTTTCGTTGTTTTAGTTATGGAAAACACTCGCGATAGTTTTAAAAATCGTATACAATTGATCTTCTTTTGGGTGCATAGTTCATAATCCCCTCATCAAAAACTTTGCGGTGACTGTCATCAAAGGTCAGTTTACATGTCTAATAATATAACAAAGGTTACTTACATAATGAATGCGTCATGTACCGTTCAATCAACCATTATTATCAATTAATAACGCTTCGCACGGAAATAATTAATGCATTGAATACACTTATTGTATTGTTAGACTCACGTGTAGAAACTACGAACTTCGAACTGACTTCTTAGTAGATATCGCTGGGACAATAATATCTATGTGCCGAATTTAACTCGAATCTATTTAGCGAATCTATTTAGCTCGAATCTATCTAAGTAACTTTTTTTTTTTATGTGAAGAAGTAGAAGACGAGCAAGACGCTCTCCTGATGTTAAGAGACTGAACTGTGTTTAGATGTATGTGATAGATCAGTCGTTTAATCGGTCATTCTACCGTTTCCGAAGGCATCTAAACCCGCGTCTCCAGTGCATGTTTTGGTTCAAACATTCAACAAAAACGTCACAACATTTTCACCAAACATTGTCAAACTACACTTAATTTTTGTATGCTCCAACAATATTTTTGCTTTCCATACCCGATGCTAAGCACGTTCAACAAAACATGATATCAATATTCATAAATTCCCATCTACATTCAGCTGTATCGAGCAGAGAAGTGAGCAGGTACAGATTTAGCCTTAGCCTGACCCTTAAGGTAAAGGTAAAAAGTAAAAGTAAAAGAAAAGTATAAGTAAACGTAAAGTAAAGGTAAAGTAAAGTAAAAGTAAAAGGAAAGTAAAAGAAAAGTAAAAGTAAAGTAAAAGAAAAGTAAAAGAAAAGTAAAGTAATAGAGAGTAACGTTAAAGGAAAGTAAGAGTAAAGTAAAGTAAAAGTAAAGCAAAAGTTAAATAACATTATATTATAGGCTTCTGTACAGTGGGTAAAATTGCAGGGCGCAGCTAGTATCATTATAATATCATAGCAACCAGTGATTAGTGGCGATTATACCAGTATTAATGTTCATGGTATATATCCCATTACGTAGCCCTCAATGAGCCCCAGTTATCTACTTGATGTAACATCTGTTTTCAAATAAACTATGAGCTAATGTTACTGAATCTGTTAACATACTCTTAATGGATCTTTGTAGTTTTGAATTGCTTTAACTTTTTAGTCCATTCTGGAAAAACAATGGAAAAAATTTAAGCCCATTACACACGTCGCTATATAGCGCTATAAAGCATCTTATAGCGCGGCATAGCTTCAGTACAAATCGGCATCCGTCACACACGTAGCTATAAATGACATATAGCGCTATATCGCGCTATATTTTACAGTTGATGCGTAGAATCCGCCATTTTTCATTTTGACTAGGTGATAAAATGACTAAGCCGATTTGTATTACCGAGACAAAAAAAAAAACAAACTCCTATTACCTACGCGATATATTAAACTAAATACTAAATAGTAGCAAATGTTTAACCGCTGTGTAACAAATTAGAAAAAAATGTTTTTTATATATATTAAATATTTTCTTGTGTTTGCAGGTCTTTTTGTTAGCATTACGAAACAAAGTAATTTAATTTGTATTTTAAATTTCACCTCCTATTTACTTGTAATAGGAGCTCTTTTTATGCATAATGATTATTTGTCCGAATAACTTAGACCTTTGAATACCTTGCAGTAGACTTTCGCTTAACCGGCTAAGTCATGTTACAAAATGGCTACGCATTTTTTTTAAATCTAGTTCATATGGGATTTGCCAAATTGTATGGTTTTACAGCAACATGTCTGTTGACAATGTCAATTTTGAGTCTTATACAGGATGTGTAAAAAATTCATGATTTTTTTCTCAAATTTTTAAAAAATACATACTAGGAGGTTGCTATGGTTTTTTTTTATAAAAGTGATTTTCAGTTAAATCTGTAATAATGCAAACACATTGTTTCAAGGGTTTTGTAGGTACCTCTAAAGAGAAAAAAAAACAAATCATTATTTTATAGTTTGTCTAGACATTTTTACTAGGAAACTGAACGTTTGGAGTTCTTCTTGTCTTTGTCATATTGCCTATTACTGGGAGTCATGGCCCCTCCTTTGGAGGATTTGATATCTGATGATAGATCGCTATCTGGGTTGGTTGGATGCGATTTTCATAGCCAGGAGCCAAAAGACAACAGGACAACAGCAACTTCAAGGGTAGTGCGGATCTGATCTGACCAACGCATCGGACTACGACCTGAGTCCGCTTTCCTTTGATTTTCCGGTTGACAATGAGCTTCTCTACCTTTGCTATTTGGCCGATGTAGTCGAGAATCCTCTGATAAAGTCGGTCAAATCCAACATGAATTGATCTTATTTGATTAACGTAAGTCATACTTTTAGTAAACGATGTTAATTTAGAATAAAATTTTCTGGATTTTTTGACGAATTTTGAAACGTCATTTTTTTTAAGTTTACCAGGAGCAGATTTGAAGGAAACCAAAATCTAG
This sequence comes from Hemithea aestivaria, assembly GCA_947507615.1. Taxonomy (NCBI): domain Eukaryota; kingdom Metazoa; phylum Arthropoda; class Insecta; order Lepidoptera; family Geometridae; genus Hemithea; species Hemithea aestivaria. The sequence continues at coordinate 4,275,153 of OX382348.1, read as the reverse complement.
GAAAAAAAGAAACATCCTTTATGTAGAAAACATTGTCAAATTCATTTGTTTAAGTAGTGTTGGGGAATCATTGGAACTATATGCAATCAAAGTGATTGAATCTCCGTTCCTACTCCTGGTACTCCTGGTACCTACTTCCTAAAAATATTAACAAGGAACTAGCTTTTAAATGATGAAAAGTGGTATGTACCTTTAACGAGTGTGCATATATGAAAGTGCATAGGAAGGAAAAATAAAATAGACCCCGTTGTCGTGATTTTCTGTTTAGCAACAAAATCTCCAAAACCTGACGGTTGGTTAGTTTTGATTGGCTTGTTTATAAAAAAAAAACTCTTTTTTAAGACCAAACCACCTTAAAATCAAGAGAGAAGAGAGAAATAAAGCGAAAAATATATAAAGCGTTTTCTTTTAAGAATTCTCGGATGCTGCTTGCTAGCGCAAGCATAAACAATACCGTCCAATTTCTCGGATATAAAGATGTACAGTACAAGTCCTGCACAGATGCAATATATATAAATAGCAGATTACCACATGAAATAAATACGTCTAGTGAAGCAAACGTACGAATGTGATTTGATTTCGAACAATAGAAATGATTTGGATACGCAAACTCGATCACCTGCTCGCATTAAGAACCACTTTGAATTTCTTCCAGTTAGACTGCGTTCGTTTTCTGCTTAGATAAGATATGTGAGTCACTTGCATGCCTATGTACGTAAACACACATGCGCCTATGTACATGCAATAACGCTCATCCGAAATCCTGATAAAGTTTTACACAGTCACCGTAAAATGAATCGGTGGTAATATAAATAACAAACATTATCATTTTATAGGTTTTGATATAAAAATATTGGACTTATTAGTGCCTATTACTATTAATTATGTACAGAAAAGTAAGATAATAAGATTTCAGATTATTTCTCTTATTAATTTCGATTAGATAAAAATAAGTTGGTTAGTTTTATTACTAATTTATGAAGATTTTTAAAAGCAGTTAATTATTGTATATATAAACACTTGTACTTCTTTTAAACAACGGTTTTCAACTTATATCATTCATCGCAGGAGGCACAAAGTGGAAATTGTGCATACACTTATTAGGTAAGTAAGACTGGTGATAATGCTATATTTTGGTAACATTGAATTGATCCGATAATTAAGCCGTAAAGTAGCAACTGGAACTCCGTGAAGGTTATAGAACAGTTGAAGTATAGCAAACATATATTAAAAAACAATCTACATAACATGAAAATAAGTATATAATAATTATTTTATGAGTAATTTTCACTTTACATATTAATGTTAAAGTTTCATTATAAACTTTAATAATTATCATTATATTGTGTGGGATAAAAGAACAGATACCTAAACTATTAAAATACGTATTTATTCGTAATATATTATGTTAATAACATTTTTCCACACAAGTATATGGCAACTCCAAATTGCACTTGTCCGTTTTTATTTTTAAATAATATTTTTTTTTATATTTTTGTATTAATATACCTATTCTAAACGCTCTCAAAGAAATTGTTGACAAGTTATTCCAAATATTTGAGTACGTTTGTGAATATGAAAGAGTAATGTTAATAAAGTCACTTGATTTGATTTCAATGATCGACTCAAGATTCAATCACAAAGAATGAACTATTAAAAAATATAGTTCCGATCAGTAACCTGGCCATCACTAAAAATAATATAGCAAGGTATAGCGAGGTATAGCAAGGCCTTGCTATGCGATGCTATATGGTACCAGGAGTCATATAGCAAGGTATAGTATAGCGTCGTGTGTAATGGGCTTTAATAACAAAATGCAATACAATATAAAGTACTCGTATAAACAAGTGAAATTAAAAAAAAAACTTTAAAAAAACAAGCTTTTATTATTATTATTACCATCTACCATCCAAAGTACTCGTCAAGATAAATCAAGTGAGCACAAACTCGATGGGAATGCGTCGTTTAATTACGGGGTTCCTATGGTCACCTTCCAGCTCCATCATCAGAACAGCTCGATGTCATAATAATATTGCATGGTCATCCGATTTATGCTTGCATGCAAAATTTCAGCTCAATCGGAAAACGGGAAGTGGGTCAACAAGACAAACACACAACAAGGTTAAACTTGCAAGATTTGATAACAGATAGACAAATAGAAAGACAACAGACAGGTGAAGTAAATAGAAGCTTAATAATAAAACTTGTTTTTAAAAAGTTTTTAACTTTTTAAAAACAAGTTTTATTATTATTACCATCTAGCACCAAAGTACACGTCAAGACCAATCAATAAATGAGCCCAAACTCGATGGGGTTACGTCGTATATTGAGTACCTATGGCCACCTTCCAGCTCCATCATCAAATCAATCGAAGTAGGTTAAATAAAATTTGCAAGATTTGATTACAGACAGACAACAGACAGTAAATAAAAGCTTGTAAGCTTTTAAAAAACATGCTTTTATTATTATTGCCATTTAGCACCAAAGTAAAAATACAAGGAAAGAGAGCGATTTTAGTTCATAAACTTGACCCAAAGTGTTACAAAGAAGTGGCACATCCTTTGACGGCTTGAAGCAGATTGGATCGTGTATTTTACGTGCCCTATTGTAATGCTATTATTAGAGCCACTTCGCTACTATTGTACGGCTTAGTTCATTTAGTCATTTGGATTACAATGCTACAACGATGAAATGTTTTTTTTTTCCATGCAAAGAAGTAAAAGATGGACAAGACGCTCTCCTGATTATAATAATTGGTAAAAGAATACGGTGTCCACAGTGTTGCCAGTGTCCTATCTTCAAAAGCAACATCGTCAAGTTTAAAAAAGTAACGTAAATCATAACATTTATAAGAGAAGTAACGCTTTTTAACATTTTCATATTTAAATACAATATACTAACTCAATTTTAATATACGCTTACCTACTTATGCATACATTTTAGTAGTAAATATTTCTTCATTTTTCAGTTTATTGCAATAAGAACTTGTAAAATCTTGCTACTAAACCAGATCTCTGCTCTACCAACTTAACTATTTTTTACCATTACAAGGAAAATTCGTTCATATTTCGTTCGTTTTAAAATAAAAACCGATGTCTCGAAAAGTAACGTGAAAGTAACTTATCTAACTAAGTAACGCAAAAGTAACGTAAAGGGTCAAAAAGTAACGTAAAATATTACAAAAGTAACGTTCTGGCAACGCTGGGTGTTCATAATCAGTACAGTGCTACCCGGGATTTCATAAAAGTTATCTAATAGCTGTATCTTTCACTTCAGTCTTAGTGAAAAATAAATTGCCTAAAATTCTACATTATGATATAGTTTAACCTTACTTAAATGTGAAATTTTGGTAGCTTAGATTTAACACATAGGAATATTAAAATGCTCCTAGTGCCTAGTGAAGCCTACGTCACTTCACTGAAGGACGGGCGGGGTTAAGCCTGTGTATTTGTTTAACATAAACAAAGCTCACTTCCTTTCACTATAATATCTAAATATGTATGTATATGTGTATTTATTATTAATTATGTATTGTAATATTTATTTTTAGTATATTTAATATTTAGTACCTATATTTATTATACACTTAATATTATAGTCCCATTATTAACCCCCGACGCAAAAACGACGGGGTGTTATAAGTTTGACGTGTCTGTCTGTCTGTATGTGTGTGTGTGTGTGTGTGTGTGTGTGTGTGTGTGTGTGTGTGTGTGTGTGTGTATGTGTCTGTCTGTGGCATCGTAGCGCCCAAACGGATGAACGGATTTTGATTTAGTTTTTTTTGTTTGAAAGTAGAGTTAGTCGAGAGTGTTCTTAGCCATGTTTGGTGAAAATCGGTCCAAGATGGCCGCCGCTACAAAATGGCGGATTACTTTATTCTTCCACGACCCCCTCAATATGGGTATCAAATGAAAGGGCTTAACGAGTAGAATACAGCCCACTATATAAAATTTAAAATCCAAGATGGCCGCCATCAAAAAATGGTGAATTACGTATTGCGTTGGGGGTTTTTTTAAATTTTTAATTTAATTCACTTGTTCTCTATGTATTGTAAGCTATAATATAATGTTTCTCTGTTTTGCTATATATCTTTATAGCCACCGTCATTCTAAAAAACTTGTATTTTTCCTTTCCTGCTTGGTTGTCTTGATTTGATCGCTATTAGCGATAAGACCGCCAATTGTAACATTGCTTAACTGAAATGTACTTATTTAGTGTTAATTGTTTTCTTTTTTGCAATAAAGAGTTATCTATCTATCTATCTATCTAAACAACATATTATATTCAGACATCTTTCTGTTTTCCCAATCCATCGTTCCTTTCGATATTCACACATTTTCCAGTTTTCCCAATCCGTCGTTCCTTTCCACAATAATTATGAAATGAAATGAAAAAATGAAATGAAAATAATTTATTATGCTACATGCACGTTTAGTCAACAATGATTGACCTTTATCTCGTAGATAATATTACCTATCTCGTGACCACAACGGAGGAAGACAAACAGACATAATTAGCAATTATCATTAGCCTCTAAGACGCTTAATGACCCTTACCTTCACTGATAAAAAGTAATTACTGACATGTACTATGTCAGCTTTGTGAGAGAATTAGAACATACGTTCTAGTAAGGTTTTTTTTATGTATTGCGGCTATGATATCACTGTGGCCATGATTGGCCTATTGTGATCGCCGCTTGTTACGGTGAGAAAGACCCCTAGCCGCGGCGCTAGAGTTCACCACAGACCATAGCAGCTTCTAGAAACTGCAGGATTTTCCTAGGGGTCATCTCTCTAAGCTCATTCGGGCTGAGCAGGTCCCAAAATAGAGCTACGTTTACGCATCAAGGTTTCTTTTATATGAGACACCAAAAAACGTGTAGGCGGCCCGATGGATGACGGATGGTGATCGACAAAGGAGCGTCGTACTTCCCTTGGTTCAAAAGATGCCCCATCACTACAAAACTATAGGCTACTACTAAGCTCAGCGATTTTAACCGCTGTACTTATTTTTATAGCCCATATTATGTAATTCCGAGGTCTATTTTTTAATTTTTTTATTTGCTTTTTGGGGTTTTTCGTATCACTGCGGCCAGAAATGTCCTATTGTGATCGCCACTTTGAGGGTGAGATAAACCCCGTTTGCGCGGCGTTATAGTTCGCCACTGACCCTTCCAGCTTCGAGGAACTGAAGGAAATTCCGAGGTCTAAGATATTATACCAAATTTCAGCTCAATCGGTCCACCCGTTTAGGCGTGAAAGAGTCACGAACATACATCCATACATTCCTCCAAACTTCCATTTTGTTAGTTTATAATATTCGAGGGATATACTTACTATACTATTTGCGCCTAGCTGTTTTACCCGCTGTATTGTAATCTATGTGCTATTTCAGTATCTAAGCTATCTATATACCAAATTTCAGCTCTATCGGTCCATCCGTTTAAGCGTAAAAGAGTCACAAACACACTTTCGCGTTTATAATATTACTGGGCTATACCACCTCTATATTAGTCTGAATATTATATACTCTACTCTATAACATTTTTATATATTATGTGAATTTTGGAAAGATGTCAAAATATTTTTTTTTTCTTAATCATCATCAGAACAAATACCCTGTTTTCAATAAACGAAGTAGCCTAAATAAACCAAGTTCAAAGAAACGCTCCCGAAACTCAGCTGTTCCCAATCCTATTCCCATTGTAACCTTGGAACATTTACGACCAACTAAAAGCAGAATAAGCATCCGACAGCCTATTGGGTAAAAGGCCGTTTCATTTTACAAAGGGTTAGGTTCGATTTACATAAACAGATGCAATAAAGGAAATTGTGTCCGGACTCGGCTATAGAATCTTGGTTGTAGACTTTAATAAGTCGTGAATTTGTTGCGAACTGCGAATAGAGAAGAGTCGTGGTAACTACGATTGTCTTTAATTACTAGGACTTATCCGCCGCAGGCCGAAAACTGAAAATTTCCAAGTTAAAGTACTCTTTTATAGGTTTTCAATTAGGCACCCTATTTCTTGTCTGTTTTTCTTGTGGGAATAAGCTACAGTCTTAAAGCAAAATATTTCTCAAATAAAAATTTACTTGTAAAAGTGCTCTACAATTAATAGTAATAGCCATGGATTTGAAATTCTTTCAATCTAGCCCATTTGCATAAATACATTAGGTACCTGTCCCACCGAAGGCGACTAAACGAGTAGCTTTTGCCGATTGTCTCGCTCATTCTGTGTAAACAAAAGAGATGCATATACAAATAGTTGATTGCTGACTGTTTACACTGCCGGCGAGGACTCTATTCACTAGCTTGTCGCTGATCGACAAATAAAGATTACACTCGCTCAGCGATACTCGACTTAGTCAGAACTGACGCCGAGCGAGCAACCAGCTCTACCCGTTACTCGCTCATCGTTGCCGCTTGAGACGAAGATTGTAGGTAAATAGTTTGGTTTTTGTTCGATTTCTAAAGTAAAAAATCTTGTATCTATAGTAAGAAGTATAAATGTAAGTAGGTATGTTTCCTCACATTTTTATCAAACAGTTTCAAAGATAATTTTTTATGTGGAAGATGAGCGTTAATACAGCCGTAAACTTGCCCTAGAAACATTTTTACGAGCAATCATAACTGAAAACATGTAATTTTCCCGGGAGCGTAACAACGGTAAATTTTCGGGAACTTTGGTGCCTTGACTGTGACCTTTTTGTACGGATCTTTACGATGCTCTCAGACTTTCAGATCTAAAATGAGCACGCTCCTTGAATTCAAAATACATTTTTCTTTTTTAGCCCCCGACGCAAAAATGTCGGGGTGTTATACGTCGTAAGTGTCAGTGTGTGTCTGTCTGTGGCATCGTAGCTCCTGGCTGCTAAATTTACAAAGAAAAAAAAATTATAAATACGACACGGCTGTACTCACGTTGACTTTTTGTTGAGATATGTCTCAACCACGTCCCCGTCTCTTATTTATAATATGGATAACACTCACGGTAGTTTCCAAAATAGGAAAAAAAATATGTTCATTTTTTTATACAAATAAGATGACGAGTAAGATGCTCTCCTGATGGTAAGAGATATGAGATAACGCTGCTCGTAATATAATTAGTACAGTGCTTCTGGGTGCGCCAACGCTTCTTACTCAAGGGACATAAGATGTTAAGACTCCACTCGTCTTTTTAGTTATGTTAAGACTCTTTAGCATAGCAACAGTGCCCTCCTACCGAAGCACAGTTATGTTTGCACATCACTGCTCGGGCGGTAGAATACTAGGTATTCTCACTATTGGGGTACCTACGTAGTCGACCTCCTGCAAAGGAAGTCTACCCTCGGTAAATGTGTTTAATATTCATTTATATAATCTAATTGAAGGACAAAATACATTTTTAGCGAACTTTCCCATTATTAGTAGTTATACCTATAGTAAGAACTTCAAGATATTGCACTTAGCACGTACCTAGGAATTCTTCAAAAACTTCCATCGGCGATGACCTCGTTTTAGCCGCTGGTCCAAGCTCATAAAAACTTCGGACTTACCAAGTCCACCAGACACTAAAACTTTCGTATAACATTTTAATATTGTAGGAGATTGTAGCCTTGAGCCTGGTTTTAGCAAGTCTAGCACTTATGAGGATTCTTGGTAATCGTAGATGGCCTGCGGCTTAAAAAAATGGAATTACTTTTTTATTTAGTGTAGTAACCTTACCTTTGATCACAATTTTTTTTTATTCCTTTTAGGTTAGCCTTTGAAGCCTTTAAAGGATTATCTATCTATCTTTGACCACGATCTTGCTTGATCTTAAGCGACGATGCGACCGTAGATGGTAGCAGGCTAAACCTAGAAGGCGGGATAAATCCTGCCCTGGCTTCACTAGACATCATGCCGGAACACGGTCACAATGTCCGCTTGGCGACTCGGTTTTGTCCAGTGGGTAGTGGGTGGTAAGTAGCCACGGCCGAAGCCTACCACCAGTACAGCGAGTGGAAATACCGCACATAACTTATTAAAGTCATAGGTGCGGGGCCGGGATGCGAGCTCGGTGGTCCGGTTTTGCATCTGCACCACATAACACCTCGATTGGTGGTAGCCTAGCGTTTAAAAAAAAAATTAAAAAAATTATACTCCAACACAACTACGGTGCCCTACTTACAGAAGTAACAAACATACACACTGACACTGACACACACCCACACACTCACACACTTTCGCCTTTATTATATTAGTGTGATGTGATAAATAATTAAATTATATAATATTTTCTTGTTCCAGGGCGTCTCCTTCATAGGATGGCACTCCCGCACAAAGTTGGAGCGTGTGCTGCTGGTCATATCTGGTGTGATGACCTTGGCGCTCCTTCTGACTGTGACCCTGGTGCTGACGACCAGAACACCTTCCTATATACCTGTTCCGCCTTGTTACCAGCCTGAGAAAGGTAACTCTTCTATTTCTTCTTGTGGTGCTACATTACAATGGTTTTTAGAAAGTCTCATTCACAAACTGCACCCCTATAATATACTTCAGAAAAATAGGAAGGATATGGGTCTTAATGGCTCTTTCGCACCAAGTTGTTGATAGGCTAGAGAAAGGTAACACACATAATTTTCTGTTAGGTCTAGGACATACTCTCAAGTCCACAGTCTTAGTCCACTACAAGCTCTAAGCACTAGATTATTATAGTTGGAGCGTTTACTGCTAGTCATATCCGGTGTGATAACCCTAGTGCTGACCACGAGAACTCCTTAGTTATAAGTTATACCTGTTCCACGTTGTTACCAGCCTGAAAAGGTAAACCACATCGATTTATGCTATTAGAGGTGCTACATACATAATAGGTTGTCTCCAACTCTCATTCACTTAATACATATTTCTCAAAAAAAAAATCAGGGATATGGGCGTCAGGGGCACTTTTTTAGGGTTTATACTCCAACAGAACAAAATTTGATTAGACCAGTCTGAGAAAGGTGAGATGCTATTAGGGGGTGCTATAATATTATTCTTTAACACCAAGGTTCTTCCTATATTATAATAGATGGCAAATAGGTTTCTGTGGCATTTCTGCACATAGAGCACGCACAACATTTGAATTTGACCTGAGATTCAACCTGAGGAGGTAAGGATCTGTGATTGGTGCTATACCTACTCTAAGGTTTTCCTATATAGGATGACAACTAGATCTCTATGTCCATGGCCACATGCATTGAGCGTGTATACTTTCCTTATAGGTTATCTAACATAGAAATGTTATTCTAGATACGTATGTACATCCTTTATTTTTCAAGTAAAAACCCGAAGAAAAATCTAAAGAAAGTAGCCTTACATTTTCACGACGTAGCGGTAAGCAAAGTGCCAAGTTTATGTTCCATCGCTTGCCTAGACTTGCGGTGAATACTAAATACTAGAAGTTCCCGTAGGTACTTTACAGTTGTAGGTACTATGTATAGACTACTTATTTCAATAAAGGCAGATACCGTGGACCAAACTCAAAAGTGAAGGCCAGATACAGAAATTAATCATACTTTATTGTAAGAGTATAGTTTATAAAATCATTACATTCCTGGTTTGCAATGAATAGTTACCATTCACTAGACAAAACTGTGTTGCCCCTATGAGCCCCAATAAGAATAAGAATCATTTATTGCCACACATAAAAGAAACAATACAATTACAGTGCCAGTTATTCTACCGCCTGAGCAGTAATGTGCAAACATTGCTGTGCTCCGGTAGGAGGGCACTGTAGCTAGTGAAATTACTGGGCTAAAGAGTATTAACATCCTATGACTCTTGAGTAAGAAGCGTTGGTGCAGTGCTCCTAAAATTTCACATAATTGTGAAATCCTAGGTAACACTGCACTGATTATGGGCAGCCGTTATCTCTTAACATCAGGAGAGCGTCTTGCTCGTCTTCTAAAAAAAAATTATTACACAAAAAAATAATAATACATTGTAGGCAATGGGAGCAGACTCGGCTGGTAACCATATTAACACCAGGTTAACACGGTTGCCCGTCTTGCCCGTTCTTCTCGTAAAGATGATTTTCGATTTTTAGTACTATTCTAAGACTCTACCTGTCTTAGAATAGTACAAAAAATGTAAAATTGACTTGTAAAAGTGCTCGAGTGTAGCCTATTCGAATAGAGGAATTTCAGTTTGAGGTCGCCAAGCTGTCATTATAGCCGAGTTCCAGCACGATCTGTGAAGTCAGGGAGGGATTAATTCTACCTAGGTTTTTAGTTTATATTCGGCCGCATCATCGTTAAATATCAGGCGAGATCGTGATCAAAGGTTAACCTATAATGAATACAAAAAGAAAACAATAAAATATATTTAATTTACTTTGTTATGTAGGCAAAACAGGGTTATTTATCTTTATTTATTTACTAACAGCTGCGCCCAGCGGTTTTACCCGCTGCATTGTAATAGCCTATGTGTTATTCCAGGATCTAAACCATCTCTATACCAAATTTGAGCTCAATCGGTCCACCCGTTTAGTCGTAAAAGAGAAACAAACATACATCCAGACCTCTTGACATCCATACATTCTTACAAACTTTCCTGTTAATAATATCAGTAAGATAACTAATAATTTTCTGGTACTGAACGGCGAGGTGTCAGTTTTGCCGCATTAAGTGCGGTGTCAGCTATTACTACTAATTCTGTGGTACATTACTCCCGGATCGATGGTCGAAGGTTGCCAGGCGACTCGCGTTAAATCCTTGTTGACCTAGCGAGGGAAGGGCTTTCAGTAAATACGGAAAATTCTTCGCTTTTCACTTTTATTTACTTTCCTTCCACAGAATGCGAAGTTAAAACGTTTCAAAGTTTGTAACTTATATGATAAGTTTTTCATACATTATAGGTAAGCCTTTGTCCACGATCTCGCGTGATGTTAAACGAATATGCGACCGTAGTTAGTAAACCTAGAAGGCGTGATAAATCCCTCCGTGGCTTCACTGAACATCATGCCGGAACACGGTCCAAGGGAGCGCTTGGCGGTAGATACTCTACTTACTGCGGCGCAGCGACTGAAACTGAGTTTTGGCCTAGATACACTCTTCCCGGGCCACTTCTTTAAGGATTAAATTTTGGGGCTGTAGATAGATAGATAGACACACACACACACACTCACACTCACTCTCACTCTCACACTTACACTCACTCTCACTCTCACACTCACACTCACACTCACACACAAATATTATAAATGAGAAAGTTTGTATGTGTGAGTGTGTATGTTTGTTACTTCTTCACGTCTAAACGGGTGGACTGATTGAGCTGAAATTTCGTATAGAGATAGTTTAAACCCTGGAATAACATATTGGCTAATGTATAGCGGGCAGCGGGTAAAACCGTTAGGCGCAGTCTTTTATAAGCAGATATTTATAAGTTTGGAAAAGGTGTCTGTATGTATGTATTATATAGCATCTAATATATTTCATGTCACACCCCACGACATCGAATCTTGCAGCGTTTTATGAATTTTCTGTATTCATATCACATTTCGCGTAAAAGTGTATCTTTATTACATTTCTGTCCAATTTAGAGAAAACATTTCAGAGTTTCGTGACTTGAATTACTTATACTGATTTTTTAAATCAGTAGTTTTACGGAGTGAAGATGGGCTAGGGGACTGAATGAATAATTTTAAATCATGAAATTGTACCTAGAGGTACTCGTATGTAAAAAAACCTAAGTTTAGGAAATCGTGACTGATTCAGTCAATCAGTATCTATACATATCTATACAGCGTTCCAAAAACCTAGATCTTTTTTTAACAAATGTAAAATAATTAAAACAACAAAAACGGCACAACTAACGTCTAATATTGTCGAGAATATCTCGACCACGGTTTCGGACAATTACGATGTCCTTCATCAGGAGTTCACGCCTGCAGAACCCGACGCTTAGTGAGCGTCGGGTTCTTTATGGAGAACACTCGCGATAAGCATTAGAAACTGCCTAGTGCGATAAGACCGCCGATTGTTTACCTAGCATAAAGATATCTAGCTCATTAAGCTTCATCTTTGTAAATAAACGGCATAAACTCACTTGTATTTACTTTGGCATCGTGCCGAGGATCTTCTTCAGGGAGTAGCTGCGGTTACAAACGAAATACTCACGAATCGTTTAGTGTAAAAATACTCATTAAGCTTCTTTGTAATTGTTTGGTATGCAATAAAGTATTATTCTATTCTATTTTATTCATTAGAAGATTTGCAAAAGAATAATATATATTTGAACATATAATAATTTAGTTCGAACTTATTTTTTGATCAATAATAGAGGACAATAATAGAGACTAACCATCAGATTTCCTTTTATATATTTAGATACACTGTTCCTTATATCTTATGACAAACAGAAACACATAAGGCTATCAAAGAAAGACAATAAAATTGATTAAAGTAATTCGTTCCGACATTGTTATTGTATGTTATTACGTCGGTGTCATTCTATCACCAGGGGGTTTTATGGGGATTTTATGGCGTGATGAGACGTGAGATGAAGGTTATGGGGGGATAATTTGTTACGGGGTTTATGGTTTCTATCTTGAAATATCAGACAAGATTCAATTCTCAGTATTTATCTAGCTTATGCTGTCAGCTTTCCTCTCGTAAAGTCTACGGAGGATATATAGGTAGTTTAGTTTTAAGTCTTTTTATATTAACTTTTAGTCTCAGTAAAGAGTATTGTAAAATTAAAACTTTGGCGATTTTATCTCATGTTAATTTTATTAATCGGGTCTTTTCGCGAAAAATATTTAATGTTAGTTTGTGGAAAGGTTTGATTAATAAAATTAAGAAAGAGTATTGTATTGTATCGTACATCATACGAATGGTGAAATTATCGTACACATGTACGATAATTCCAAACATATTTATAAAGCTACTAAGCATTTGGGGCTGCGCAGACGACAGACTATCCATGACGCACTTTTTAGTCTGTGAAAATAGAACCTATGCAATTATATGCAGTAACGCACACGACGCGCAAAAAGTCCGGCACACAAATAATCCGTGTAATTCGGGCAGACCGGATCGCGCCGCGTCGCGCCGCTCCGCACAAAAAGTGTGTGAAAAAAATAGAACGTTTGCTTCAACGCGCGCTAACGCAGACGGCACACATTTTAGTCTGCAATCTGCATTTGCTAGTGGTGGACGTAACGCTTCTTTCTTCTTCTTTTTCTGTACTTCATGTACAAAATAATACTTCGCGATCTCTGCACGATCTCCATAGCGTCTACGTCCAGCCCTGGATTTACACTAGGGGCATTCGGGGCGAGTGCCCAGGGCGGCAAATTTTCAGGGGGCGGCAAATTTACTGAGGGCGGCAAATTTCGAAACGAGAAAAAAATATTCAATCCTTAAACATCCGATGTTGAATTAAAATTTGTATTCTCAATCACGCTGGTTATTATTATAATTTTTTTTGCGCTCATAATAAGAAGTCTGGAATACTGGCCACACAAACTCAAGATTTTTGCTCCAAACGAGCTATCCACTATCCGTCCACTTTTCGTAGCAAGACTTTTCTCGGCACTTGCAGCTAGTTGCTCGCCTTCTTTTTTTTATTTTTGGCACTCAAAACGAACTACGCACTCACTTTTTGCAGTCAGATATACAAAATTTTCTTGGTGCTCGCAGCTAACTTCTCGCGCTATGAATAATATTTTTTTTTTATTTTAACACTCGGAGCAAACTATGCATCCATTGTTTATATAGTCACAAAAACAAAATTTTCTCGGTGCTCACAGCGATTTTGGCACTCAGGGTGAAGTATGCGCCCACTGTTGTGTAGTCAAATATACAAAATTTTCTCGCTCGCAGCAAGCTGCTCGCAGTCTTTTTAGTCAACATAATATTATAATTTTCTTGCCACTCCAAGCGAGTCTTACGCACACCTGTCGTAGACAGATAGATAGGTAGATAAAACACTTTATTGAAACATTGAAAAATAAACTTAAACAGAAAAACCCGATATTATAATCTATGTGGCACAATTCACAATCAGCGGTCTTATTGTAGTTAGCATTATAAAATTTCTCAATTATAATTTCTCTTTTTCAAAGCAAGCTATACACACAGCTTTCGTAGTTAGATGTATATTTTTTTTTTATAAATATTCATAATTACGTATAATATGAAAGAACTCGACAACAAATTTCTTAGCAAAATGTCTAGCCGATGAGCGTTTATAAATAATATTTCGGCGGAAGGGGGCGGCATTTTCTCACTGCCCAGGGCGGCATTTTGGCTAAATCCGGGCCTGTCTACGTCCCTACAGCTCTGCCGACAGAATGATCGAAGATGTGCGTCGTGTGCGTTGAGTCTGTGAAAAATCCGCAACAGACTTTTTGCGCGCCATGCAGACTTTTTGTACGCCGCAGACTCGATCGTACAAAAAGTGTGCCGTCTGCGCCGTCCCTTTATCATCAAAATAACGATTATCTCCGACAATTTGCGGCAAAAATGTCATGTTTATTTAAAGTAATTGAGATACTACGGATGATGTCAGCGAGTAATGACCCTGTCCTGATTAACTAATCACATTGCGCGTACGCACTTCTCTAAATATAGAGTAAATCATGGATTAATATATCATTGCAATAAATAGAGATGTTATTTAATAGTTTCTGTTTTATTTATTACTAGCTGACCCGCGCGCACTTCGTAACGCGTCACATCAATTCATAATGAATTTGGTGCACCCATTTAGACATGATGGATGACTAAACCGATATTCGCTCCCTCTGTGAGTAGCGAAGAATATGGCGCAGGGTTTTTCAATGCAGTTTTGCTTCGCTACCCCAGGCAACAATTCGATTTTCTTTCCCGAAACTCAAACTATCTACACTAAGTTAGTTAAATCAGCATCAGCAGCGGTTACTTCCCATATAACCTGGGAAAACACATCGGCTCAGTACAGCGGGTAAAACCACTGTATGCATATATAAAAACTAATGTATTATCATAATTTTCAAATAAATAGCTTATAAATTTGATCTTAAAAGTCACTCATTTAATAACTGTTATGTGAACGGTATACCTACAATTAGAAAATTATTAATGATAAAAGATTTATATTTAAAATATAAGTCGCTGGGTTCTTCAACTTGTTAATTTATTCCTCTGGAACGGGTGCTTACTCATTTTGCAGTGCTTTCATCAGTAGATTCAGTAAATTCACTCATGTACATCTCCGATATGAAGAGTTATTTAAGGCTGTAAAACAAATTTTATATATTATATAAATGTGAAAGTTTGTAAGAATGTGTGGATGCCAAAGTGTAATGCATGTTACTATTTCACGCCTAAGTGGGTGGACCGATTGAACTGAAACTTGGTATAGAGACAGCTTAAACCCTGGAATAACACATAGGCTATAAGTACAGTGGGTAAAACCACTGGACGCAGCTAGTCCTATCATAATATAATATTGTAGGTAACATTTTAAGATAAATTAAATCTAAAAACAGTTTGCATTATAAACAGTGAGACAATTGGCGGTCTATTTTACTGCAGTTTGGTTCTTTACACCTATTGGTTTACATTGATATAACATACAGACAGGCAAGCTAGTCTTACTACATAATAAATTTGTAAGAATGTATAGATGTCTGGATGAATGTTTGTTACTCTTTCACTCCTAAACAGGCAGACCGATTGAGCTGAAATTTGGTATAGAGATAGCTTAGACCCTAGAATAACACAAAGTTACAGCGGGTAAAACTACTGGGTGCATAGTATTATTACATTAATGAAAATAATATTTTTCACATCAATGGAATTAAGAGTAAGTACCTACCACCTACCTACCTACCTAGTACCTAGTTGGTAGTAGTATAGTAGGTACCTCTATAGGCAAAGAGTTGTACAAACCTTTTCTTTGATAGTCTTCAAATTATAATAATATTTATCCTTTCATAGACTGTTTTCTTTTTCTTGTTTCATTTTCTGTGTATGTACAAACTGAAAAGAAGTTATAATTCATTAATCTAATTTGTCAATGGAATATTTTTGAAATATTTAACTAATAATAGGTATCTAACATTTATAATAATAAAATTTACCTATGTCAAAAGTCGAAACAAATCAACATAACCTAAAAAATCTCACTTAGATTCGCTAAAATTTTAGCCCTTTTACCCCATGACAAAAAACAATTTATAATAATTATCTAAATAATAGGTGTTATGTACTACACACATTATTAGTATTTTGTGAAAACGTAAAAGAACACTCAATCATTCACAAATAAATATTATTCAAGTAAAGTTACAATTACAACTTCAAACTAATTCTTGACCATAGATAATACATATATAGGGTATTCTTGACCGAAGTTGAGAGGTGTTGCCAGCAGCGAAAGTTAAAAACCGGGCACTAACACTAAAAAAACGCGGATTTATCTTAATCTAATATATAAAATTCTCGTGTCACAGTTTTCGTTGCCATACTCCTCCGAAACGGCTTGACCGATTTTGATGAAATTTTTTGTGCTTATCCGGTATCTATGAGAATCGACCAACATCTATTTTTCATCAATCTAAATGTTAGGGGTAGTCCACCCCTAAATTTTTTATTTTATTTTTTAGACAAAATTTTTAATTTCTATTTTTTTATGATAGAACATACAAAAATACATACAATCCTCAATTTTCACCCTTCTACGATCAACCCTTATTTTTTAATAGCCATTTTAGTAATTTAATCATTTTTCCTCTCCGGTCGAAAACTGATCAATCGTCATTTAATTAGTTATCCCCGCCAGATGTCAGTGGAGTTTCTTAATAGGAATATCCTTAACCTGTTCGATAAACATGCCCCTATCCGATCTGTAAAAATCAAGCGCCCCTCAGCCCCTTGGGTTAGTGGAGCTATTCGTCGCGCTATGAAGAAGAGAGATCGTGCATTCCGTCGGTTCAAACGTGAGAGGACGGACGAAAATTGGTGCTCTTACAAAAAACTCCGAAACATCTGTAACAAACTCGTCCGTAATGCTAAACGCCGACACATTGCTGAACAGATTGAGTTAGCAACTCCTTCTGGGCTCTGGGATTTTTTACGGTCTCTTGGCTTAGGTGGGTCTAAACGTGGTGACAGTACTGTTTCTATCGATCTTGATGTCCTGAACAATCATTTTACTGCTAGCTGCAAAGTCTCGCCGGATTTAAAACAAGCTACTCTTCAGCAAATAGCCACGATTTCTTTGCCTAGTAACGATCCTTTTAATTTCACTTCTGTGAGTGAGGACCGTATCAGGAAAATACTCGGTTCTCTTAGATCGAAAGCTGTCGGGTCTGATGATATTGGACGCACAATGATTTTTCACATTATTAATCACATAATCCCTTCAATTACTCACATCATTAACACCTCTCTTTCCACTGGAGATTTTCCTGACCAATGGCGGCAAGCCCAAGTTATCCCACTTCCAAAAATCTCAAATCCTTTGCTTCCAAACCATTTCCGTCCTATTTCGATCTTGCCTTTCCTGTCGAAAGTCCTTGAAGCCGAGGTCCACAGACAGGTCACTGATTACCTTTGCACCAGTAACCTCAACAATCCTTTTCAATCAGGTTTTAGGACTGGCCACAGCACAACAACTGCCCTACTAAAAGTCACGGAGGATATACGGCTAAACATGGAGAACACGCTAGTTACTGTTCTTGTTCTGATCGATTTCAGTAATGCATTTAATGCCATTGACCACGACATTCTTCTTGCGATTCTACCTCGTTTAAATTTTTCAACTTCTTCCATCTCCTGGTTTTCTTCATATCTAGATAAACGTTTTCAAGTCATTCGTAATGGTCAAAGTTTCTCAAACCCGCTTGAAGTCGATACGGGTGTCCCTCAAGGGGGTATCCTTTCACCTCTTCTCTTTTCTCTTTTCATAAATCTTCTTTCTGAACAACTAGCGTGTAGTTACCATCTCTATGCCGACGACTTACAGCTATATTACGCCGCACCAGCCGCTGACCTTGGCAGGGCAATTGTTGCACTTAATGATGACCTCTCTCGCCTTCTTATCTGGTCTAACAGTTTTGGTATATCTGTTAATCCGTCCAAATGCCAAGCAATTCTGATCGGCAGCTCTCGTCAGCTTTCTAAACTCGACTCGATTAACCTGCCTAATTTATATTACAATGATGTGATTATTCCCTTCTCGCCAACTGTCAAAGACCTTGGTGTTATAATTGACTCCAATCTCCGCTGGTCGGAGCATGTGAAGGAAATATCACGTAAATTCTATGCATCATTTCACGCCATCATCCGCTTGAAAAATTTTCTCCCGACCAAAACCAAAATTTATCTTGTAAACTCACTGCTTCTCCCAATTATCGACTATGCTGACGTTTGTTTTTTGGATCTCAATTGTGACCTCCTTAATAAACTTGACCGCCTTCTAAATACCTGCATTAAATTCATCTTCGGCCTCAAAAAATTCGATCATATATCCGAGTCTCGCAAAAAACTAAAATGGCTCCCTATCCGCGAACGTAGAGACGTCCACATTCTCAGTCTCCTTTATTCTATCCTTAGTGACCCTCACACGCCTTTGTACCTGAAGGACAGGTTCACCTATCTGAAGGACAACATGAGTCGACCAATGAGGTCTTGCTACACCCATTTCCTGATTATGCCTCCGCACACCACCTGTTTCACAGACAATTCCTTCACTGTTGAGGCTGTCAGGCTTTGGAATGCGCTGCCGTCGGAGATAAAGGCTGCAACATCTAAGCAATCATTTAAAAAACTTGTCCGAGAGCATTTCATTAAAAAAGTTCACCCAAATGAGTCATGACTTTCAATCCTTGAGAACTTGTGATCCATTACTTAATGTAAGTTACCATTTTTACATTTGTGATTTAGTATTGTCGGTAAGTACCTCATAATATAATCATTGATTTTAATTCCAGGTTTATATATAGTAGGTATATAGATATATATTTATTTTTATTGGTAGGTATATATGTATATCATTTATTTTGTCATAGTTTATTATATTATATAGATATATTGTTTATTGTATATGTATTAATATAGTAATTAAAACATTATATTGTAGGTATGCAAATATTAACATATTTTATTATATTATTGTTTGTATAAGGTTTATCAAATTAAAGCCTTTGTAATTTGTATTTAGTATAATAGTAGTGCTTTATTTGTTTTCGTTTGTTAGTTTTAAGATCGCTTTATCTCCTTAACATTGTCTGCACTCCTCCCATTGTCCAGTACATTTTCTCCAGTTCCAGGACAGCTGGTAGAAAATGCTATTTTAGCATTAAGTTAGTCCTAGCGTTGTGCTGAATAATAAAATAAATAAATAAATAAATAGATGTCTACAGGTGTCACTTCTGACCCAGTAAACAGCACGGAGTAGGGATGAGAACGAAGCCGGTCTCCTTTCTTTCTCACTCCCTACACAGTTGTCGGCCATCATTATTGTTTATGCATCAAGTGTGTAGTAGTAACGTTGACAATTATTATTTTGCTATCTCAGTGTAACTCTCATATTAACTTTTAATCATTCCTATTTTATCAATAATAATTAAATTATCAATTTTGAGTGTATTTTGCACGATTAGTTAATCAAGTGATTTTATAACCTCAAAAGTACTCAACACGTGACACGAGCTTTGAATAACAACGGATTTTGTGTTGTAAGTATACTTTTTTTTATTTATATCGAAAATGTTGTTGATCTTATAAAAATTTAATTTTAATTTAATTTTATTAAAAAAATATAATTGAACAATTAAGATTTTCATAGTTTCCAAAAAATCAATCATTATGAATCTTTATTTTGAAATGTCAATGGAAATATTGGTTGTATGAAAAAATTATTAGAGACAATGTTTTCATAAAATTTAATTTTTTACTTTTGTTTGAAAATTTTTTCCATAAAATAATGCTTATTTCACGCATATACCACATTCTTACATACATACAATATACACATTCTAAAATACATACATACTTCCAATAAGTAAGCTATTTTTTGTCTACACTAGAAATTACTAGGAAATTATTTATATGGCAAAACAACGTTTGCCGGGTAAGCTAGTAATATTATAAACGTGATAGTTTTGTAAGAATGCAGGTCTAGTTGTCAGGATGTCTGAATGTGTGTTTGTTACTTTTTCACGCCTAAACGGGTGGACCGATCGAGCTGAAATTTGGTATAGAGATAGCTAAGACTCTGGAATAACACAAATGCTATAGATCAGCGGGTAAAACCGCTGGGCACAGCTAGTAGTATATAATAATATATAAAATTGTTTTTATCTGAGTACGAAAGGTATGCATACAATGGGCTCTTTTCACAAACGACCACCGCCTATTTGCATGCGTGAAATGTGTAGAAATACACCTCAGACTGATTGTCAAGACTTTATTTCAGTAATCAGGTACATATTTAATAACTTAATCTTATTGAAACTTATTGAATAAATGTGTTATTACATTTTTATCATATTAGGTATAGATGCATTAAAAAAAACGAAAAAGTTAAAAGAATTAAAAAAATTATAATGTGAAAAAGCAAGGCCAGAAACATTGTAGAGTTATATGCACATATTTCATGGTCAAGATTTGTTTTTAGCTGTCGACGCCATTTTTGTTGTTATGAAGTTTTGTTGTAAGAAATTGAACTAAATATTTGCAATGAGCCGCGGCGGATTGCAAGCGGCGGCCATTATGTGTAACGAATAATTTTGTGATTCAGTGGCGACATTTAGATTTGAACTCTTCGTAATTTCACATAATAATAGTTAATTTCTTAATAAATAAATACCTACGTATTTTTTATCTTACAAAGAAAAATTCTTTAGGGTATGAAGTACAGTTTTTATTATAATCGAATAAATTAAATTTAGTTCCGCTAAATTCCGCGGATAAAAAAAAGCAAAAAAGCGGCATGATCTGGCAACACTAAAGCAATACATTCAAATAAAGCGCGAAAATACAAATTTTTATTTTTAAACTACATATTTATTTTTGCATCATTATTTTATAATTATAATTTAAATATATGTACTTGTGTTCTATTCTACACGGTACTTAATAATAAACACTACTTAAAACACGCAACAACCCTATTCAAACGATCGGTTATTTTTCAGCATTTTATATGTGAATCTTTAGATTGATATACCTATATTTTTTATCAATGAACCGATTTAAATAAAACCAATACCAGGTTAATTGTAAAGAAAAATACAACGTTTAAGTCAACACCGCATCCTGTTCCTGAGGGAATTTTGAAAAATCGCTTCTTATTGCACGATAAAATCTTTTAAAGAACACGCTGTCCAAATTTCAGCTCAATCCGTCCAGCCGTCTGGGCTGTGCGTTGATAGCACGAAAGCGTACGAACGATTTTATAAAAGAGATTTCCTAAGACATTAGTTCCATTATTTTCCGTGGCGTTACTTTGTATGAAAAATAATGAACTTTAAATTAATTTCTATTTATCTTCAGATGATTTTACATGTTTTAGAAATTAAAAATAAGCAGCAAAAAGATACTTATTACTGATATATACACGCGTCATGCGCACATTAGATTAGTTCCATTATTTTCCGCTGGCGCTGGAAATAAGTCACATTTACTAATTTAAATGAATTCTAATTTGTTTACTGATGATTTTACATTGTTTAGAAATTAAAAATAAGGTGCAAAATGATACCTATTACCATATTTACGTTCGTCGTGCATCATCAGACCTTGTTTACTATATAGCATCAAAGTACTCGTCAAGACGAATCAAATGAGCCCAAACTCGATGGGGTTTTGTCTTTTATTCACGGAGTTCCTATGGTCACCTTCCAGCTCCATCATCAGATCCTGGTTACTATATAGTATCAAAGTACTCGTCAAGACGAATCAAATGAGCCCAAACTCGATGAGGTTTTGTCTTTTGATTACGCGGTTCCTCTGACTTCCATTCTTGTTTATTAGCATTTTATATGCGAATCTTTAGATTGATATAACTCTTTTATTTATGAACCGATTTGACTAAAACCAACACTAAGTTTCAAGAAGAGAAAACTGCAACGTATTAGTGAAAATTTTATTCAAATCGGTGGTGTTGTTTAACCACACCAGTGACACAAACTATTTACAAATTTAGCCCAAATTAAACTAAAGGTCACGTTTTGTTTACAGCCACATCGATAGATGGCGCATTTTTAGTTTGTCGCACTTTTTGCTTTTTGATTTTTTTGAATTGAATTTACTTTATATTCTATTACTTTTATTTCGAATTTTTGATGTAAATTAGGGGCGATGTGTCCGATATAAATGATTATTATTTATTTTATTATTTTATTTTACGTTTCCCTAGGAAAAATTGACAAAATGTTTTACGAATTAGATCGCGCAAGCGACTTTTTCGCGTCGTTTTGTTCATATGCGTATTTTCACAGTTCATCTTAGTAAAGGATCACAATGAATGGGGAGAAATTTCCATTCTTATTATATGTATGGATCTGAACTGTTTTGTGGTAGTATCTGCCCACAAAAATGTGCTAAAAACCGCCGCCATGCGTCGCAAAACAAAAATCCGTTTTAATTTTCTTTCGGTGATCCAAACTCACATCTGAAAGTAAATTTCATTTGCCACAAGACAGAAAAAACAACACAGAACTTTTCTAAATTCTGAATTATTTTTTTCAGAATCCAACATCTGCCTATCCGGCTCCTGCATCTACACCGCCAGCGAAGTAATTCGCGCCCTCGACGAAACCCAAGACCCGTGCAATGATTTCTATGAGTTCGCGTGTGGTGGGTGGATGATGAACAACCCTATACCTGAAGGCAAGTCCAGCTGGGGCATCTTCAGCAAGATTGAGCTGCAGAATCAGCTGATCATTCGATATGCTCTGGGTAAGTGAATTTTAAGGAACTTCTTCTTATGTTGGTACGTGAATCTTTAGCTCGGTGTTGGAATATCATTAGATATTCTTCATGCCTTGTAATTATGGCGTACCAAACTGCAACAGCCACACACACTATAACTGTGGTTTTATTATGACAGTGTGCGTCAGCAATGACCGACACTTAGGTACTTTTACCTTCTTTTTCTGTGTTATACTCAGGCCCAATTGTAAATATATTAGGCCAAAGAAAGCTCGTAAAAATGTTTAACCTTGTCAATCTAATCAATAAATATAACACAACACACATAATAATATAAATTACATAATATCTTTTTCATACATTCCAGTAGATACTTCTGAGATAAAATTTAGCGAAGAAACTTATGGGTAAAACGATAAAGAAGATTAATAATCAATTACTAATGCCATATCCATTCCCATATTGTCTTAGCTCAATACGCAACACTTAGTAAACGAGCTGAGGAAAATAATAAAGAAATTGCTAGATCACAATACCATATCCATTTCCATATCTTCTCAGCTCAATACGCGAGACATGGTGAACGAACTTTTTTTGTTTCACCAACAATAGATGCTGTCATGATGCTCCATGATTAGACACGCTAAATATATTCACACCTCTATGTTGTAATAGTAAACACAACTAGTTCGCCAAATTGTATTGCTAGGAAATACCATTGTGTATATAGTTTAAAAATTTGCAAAGATTCCAAATTAGGCAGGTGATACTTGTATGTCGATCTTATATTTAAAGTAGTTTCGTTCAGAGATTTAACCTGCTAAATAGTAGCCTATGTATTATTTTTCACATACCCTGGGGGTATGACGATGCGTAACGCATTTTCCTGGGATAAAAAAGTTTATAAGTCAGCACAGCCGAAGCAAGTGCCTGTAGGTATGAAGCAATAAGTAAGATATAGGATGATTTTGACTACTTCTCGGTAATAACACCAGCATCGAGCACGGGAGCAGGCTTAAAATCAGTCGTCAGGGTAGCCCCAGGGTTAACCTGACGAAACGCTGAGCCTGTTCCCATTGGCGAGTACATTTTTCTTTTTTTTCATACCACACTTGTACTTATGTAAGATAGAACCAATAAATCATTTTCATTTCATTTTTTTTCATTTCATTTTATTTTTTCGTTAATTGGGTCCCATTCTTATCATCATCTGATGATGATGCCTATGTCATGTTCGATTTGGCTTATCTTACTAGTTGGCCGAAGTAAGAGCAAGCTTGTTATAAATACAAGATAAACATAAAATTAGAGGTAAATAATCGGCGGGCTTATAGCATAAAGCAATCTCGTACAGACAACCTGGTCAGAAGGAAATTTGAAGAAATGCATAGCGGCGGTGTGCAACATTAGCTTTTTATACTTAGCATTTTATATTTTGTTTTAACCTAGAAGGCGGGATAATTCTCTAGCTTCGCTGATCTAGTATGGCGTTAATTTGGTCTTATGATATTCCATAATATAATATTTTTACAAACTGGTGTATTATATGGAATTAGCGCATCATTGTGAATATCAGAGTGTATCGTTTATCGAGTTTTTATGTGAAGGAGTGATTAGATCTCGTTAGCGGTACCCGGTAATGTGGCGTTTGCATTAGGATTGTTATCCAGTTCGAGTGACACTGGGTAATAGTTTCTATTCTTTGACACGAGAGTACCCTAAGAAATATCAAGAGACGAAAAAAAAATCGAACGTTAGTCTTTTCCATCTACTTCTATGGCTCGGAAGCGTGGACCCTGAAGGCCGCAGACAGACACAGAATTGTGAAATGTGGTGCTGGCGGAGGATGCTGCTAATTCCATGGACAGAATTCCGTACTAACGTGTCTATTCTTAAAGAACTAAGATTAGTTAACGAGAATCGACTGTCATCTATATGTCTACAACGGGTGCTGCAGTACTTCGGCCATATTGCGCGCAGGAAAGTTGAAAATCTGGAGAGGCTTATTGTAACAGACAAGAGGCAAGAGGCCGAGAGGAAGAAGTCCTAAACCATGGTCAGACCAGGTCACGCAACAGCTGGAAATCTCCGTCAACGAAGCACTCCACACGGCCGAAGATTGGGCCCAGTGGAAGAAAATAGTTTGGACAAAGCAGCATGAAGGGAGTCACGATCCTCAATATTGAGGGATCGACTAAAGAGAGATAGAGAGTACACTAGAATACAAATAAGACACAGCTGTAGATATATAGTTAGATAACACTTTATTAAAACATAACAAATATAAACAAGAAGAACTTAAAAACTAAAACAATTTAAAAACAAAGTGTTTACAATTGGCGGTCTTATCGCTAATAGTGATCTCTTCCAGACAACAGTGCGGACAAGGGAGGAGAAAATTGATATTTACATGGGTTGGTTACAATGATAGTCACGTATTAATTTCGTTCAGATGTGTCTCAACCACGGTTTCGGACAGTTACGAATTCCTTCTTCAGGAGTTTACCCTTTTACCCATGAAAAATACGTTACGCATCATCACCTACTATTTAACCTGGGGGTGTTCCTGCGGGACGGCATAATGCCGGGACAGCGGGTACGCCGAAGCTGGATAATAGAGATAATTTTTGTTTTGCTTCTTGACCTTGTTTCTCTATTGCATAGATGTAGAGTCTATACGTAACTCTATGGTATGAGTACACTTTTAGTGCAATTGTACTGAAGCCTTGTGTACCTCGCCAAATTTTTAAACAAATACCAAATAGAGTTATTTGCAAAAAGCAAACGATCGCATCGCTCACAATGTAGTCATGCCCTTACATAGTTTATTAACTATGTCAACGATTCGACAAAAGTAATTCTTCACGATATGGTTTCTATACACTTTTATACACTTTTATGGTGTGGGTATGATTCGCTTTATATTTGGGCTTTTGACGTATTGTTTACTAACTAGTTTACATCCTTTTACATAGAATTTAATAGACTACCTATATATATACCAAGAGGTTTTACTCGTTTAATAATAGATACGCTATTCTCATATAGCTATAAAAGCGTAAATCTTTGTCCGACTTCTCACACTAAGTAGAAACGTACTCTTTTTTTGTTAACGCGGAAAAAACGGGTTACGCGCACAGACATGCCATAGACAAATTTTCTGTATCTGTGGTTACGCGTACTCTCCCGTCAAGGGTACGGAACTACGAATAACCTTTCTTAATCGTAGGTACAGAAGGTTTATGTGTGCATTTCCGCAACGTCTTTGACCGTCTAACTGAGCGACCGACTTCACCTGACCGACTGACTGACCTATCAATGCACAACCCAAACCGCTGAAAGATTAGGTCAACATTTTGGAACACAGATTTAATAATGACCTCCTAAGAAAGGATTACACTACGCGGACAAGGCTGAGAGTAGAGATCGCTTTGATAAGACCGTCAATTGGTCCCACATTAAGCTTACGTCACACTGAGCGAACAAAGCGAACGCGAACAAGTTGTCATTTGTCATCAACGCGATCTGCCCGGCGCGGCAGGCCGGTCCGCGCCGGTTCGCGTCCGCTTTATGTGTGACGGGTCACGTACAAACTAGAACCTTACAAAAATTCCGTCCCGGTTCGCGTTCGCTTTGTTCGCTCAGTGTGACGTAAGCTTTAGTTTTAATATTTGCAGTTGTAAAATTTTTCTTTATATGTGGTATCAATAAAGAGTTTCTTGTCTTATTATATGCTAGTTGTGGGGGTCGTAAATAATAACTTCGGTTCTTCAATAATAGTGGACTGTATTTCGTTTTCTTCTTAGGTGTATATATAATACAATATACAATTCAAGCAAAGTCGTAGAGCGTAATTATAATTTTTGCCGGGCACCTTAGGCACTCCCTACCCTTACCGGATAGAGAGCACCTAATTTTTACACAAAATTCACAATAATTTTCGATATTTTTCACTATGGGCCCGGCACATTTTCGACTATAACTTTTTCATACATCGTAGGATTTTACTCAACATAATCTTAAAATCTAGCTTACGACGTTATCTATTACCATGTATTACATAATCTTTACTTATTCTTTTACATAATCTACAATAAGCAAAAACATGGCAAAAATACGCGTTCGCGCGGTTTTTATATGTACTTGTCTCGCTCTAACATATTGCTGTCTTTCTCTAGCAATTTGGCGATTACATATTCTTATTCAAGTACATATATTCGTTTACAATAAGTTTATTTACGCGTATTCAAGAAGTAAATAAACCATGACAAATTTTACATAACAACAAATCAAATTAGCAAATAATAAAAAATAAAGAGTTTACATAACTGCTCGTAATCGAGTTATCAAATTTAAGTACTTAAGCTACAAAATACGAAATCTATACATAATATGTGCAATAAATGCGACTAAAGCTACGGGAGTTTACACAGGTACAAAAAAGAAGGAATATTTATTTACAAGGCTCGTCGATCCGCAACATACTCCCCCTGGCGTAGATTATCGCAGCCATCATTAAAAGGGAGGACGATGAGCCGTCTTACTGGTCGTCTAAATATTCCACCCCGTGTTCGCACATCCGCACTCCTCACCACACCATCAGGTCCGCAATAAACGGTCTCTACCTGTCCACGAGGCCACACACCACGTGGTAACAGCCCATCCGCTATGATCACTACGTCACCTTTTTCAATATTACGTAGTGGTTTTCTAATGTCACCTCTCGGAGTCAATGTAGGTACGTATTCTTTTACCCATCGTGTCCAGAAGGCGTTCGCAATGGCTTGCGACGTTCTCCACGCTCTTCTATCTGCGATATCACATTTTCCGACTATAGGTGACCCAAGCGCGGTACCCAGTAAAAAGTGATTGGGGTTCAATGCCTCCGGGTATTCTTCACTTACTGATACGTGGGTCAATGGCCGCGAGTTGATCGTTTGTTCGATCTCGATCAAAGCGGTGTTGAGCACTTCTTCTTTCGGTGCTTTTTCAGAGAGAGATAGCGATAGCGCACTCTTTACACTTCTTATCATTCGTTCCCAGGCACCGCCTTGATTAGGGGCCCCGGGGTCAATGTACTTCCACTCTATACGTTTCGTGAGTGCGAAGTCTTGCAGCTGTGGTAACCATTCTTGGTAAGCCTTGTTCATTTCAACTTCACTGCCGTGAAAATTTGTAGCGTTGTCGCTGTAAAGAGTAGCCGGGAACCCTCTTCTTGCTGCCATTCGGCGGATAGCCATAATAGCCGAATCGATGTTTAGGCTTGCTAACGTTTCCAAATGTACTGCTCTTGTTACTAAGCACGTAAATAGTAAGCCCCATCGTTTTTCTCTTCGGCGTCCTATTGCTACCCACATAGGGCCGAATCCGTCCAATCCGCAGCGTGAAAACGGGCGTGTGTACGCGTCCAGTCGCTCCTTAGGTAAGTCACCTTTGACTGGTACTCCAGGCGGCCTTCTTTTGATGCTACACAGGTTACACTCGCTTACAATTTTTCTCACGGTCGGGCGTAGACAGAGAACCCAATACTTCTGTCTCATGTTATTTACGAGGTGCTCGCGCCCTATATGTCCGTTCTGGACGTGCTCTCGTTTAATGAGTAAGCGAGTCAATAAATGTTTCCCGTCGAGTATTGCAGGCTTTTTCATTTCTACAGGTACTGGCGCTGCGTTTATCCTACCTCGCAAGCGCAGTATTCCATTTTCATATTCTGGATCTAATTTTACTAGTCGACTCGATCTGTCGACAGTTTTTCCTTCCTGTAGTCTTGCTATCTCGGCGTGAAACGACTCCGACTGAGCTTGTTTTATTAACAAACTTTCGCTTCTCTTTAACCGCTCAATATCGGTTTCACCTTGTCTTATTTTTCTGCACTTGTCGCAAAAATATAAGACTTTCATTAAAGTTCGTAGTAAGCGCTCGTATGATGAAAATCGGTCGAACTCGATGAGTGGTGCCTTCTCTGTCGTTCTCGTAGTCAGCACTTCTACCTCATCTATGACCTCGATTTTTTCCTGAGGCCAACATTCTTCCGGCTCTCGCAAAAAGGGCGGTCCTACGAACCATCGATCGGTACTTTTAAGTTGAGTGTTGCCGGCTCGCGTAGCGTCATCGGCTACGTTATGTGCGGTGGGGACCCACCTCCACTCGTTAACAGCGGTGAGCTCGGCGACCTCACCTAGTCGGTGTGCGACATACGGAGCGTAGCGTGTGGAATCGTTCCTTATCCAATGAAGCGCTGTTTTCGAGTCGCTCCAGTACACGACGCTTCCTTCGTACTCGTGTTCCTTTTTTATCTCGGTTGCTAGCCGGGCGCCTATTAGGCACGCTTGTAGTTCCATGCGCGGAATACTTTGTGGCTTCATCGGTGCCACTTTTGCCTTACCGGCTACTAAAACGAGATGTATTCTTCCATCTTCGTACTTGTATCGCCAGTACGCCGCCGCGGCGTATGCTTGCTCGCTGGCGTCTACGAAGACGTGTAGCTGTCGTTCTACAGCTGGTTCCGGGCTATAACATCTGGGAATTCGTAGCTTTTCGATGTACTCCAGATCGTGAATCCACTCGGCGAAACTTTCGGCTTCTTCGGGCGGGAGAGGGTCGTCCCACGCCAATGCGTGACGCCACAAGCTTTGCAGCATCACCTTGGCCGTAATCACGTAGGGCGATATCTGTCCCGCAGGGTCGAATACTGACATAACGGCGCCGAGCGCTTCTCTCTTTGTCGGTATGCGCTGTCCTGCTCGCACGTCTGGCGGTATTCGTGGCATGTTCGTGTTGAAGGCGAATTCGTCCGAAGTGGCGATCCATTTAAGTCCCAGTGTTTTGCCGTACTCGGCTTCGTTCGTACCGAGTTCCTTTGGAGTAGTAGCGCGATCGGCGTTATCTACTCCCCCTAGTAACGCAAGTCGGTTCGAACTCCATCCAGCGAGCTCGAAACCGGCTTTTTTATGGACGGCGATGACTTGCTCCATCGTTTTAGCTGCAGTTTCTTCATCGTCGAAACTCTGTAGCCAGTCGTCCATATAATGACATCGCGTTATAGGTATATATGCTAGCGGGTGCGTGTCGCGATGGTCGGCAGCGTTTTTGTTCCGTACGCTATGTGCCAAAAATGGCGAGCTGCGAGCGCCGAAGATCATTGACGTCATAACATAGGTATCCGGGGGGCGGGTTCGTTCTTCACCTCGCCACAGGAAATGTTGCGCCACTCTATCTTCTTTCCTTATCTTCACTCGCAGGAACATTTCACGTACGTCAGCTGTTATCGCGATCGGTCGCTCTCGGAAGCGATATAATACTCCGTTCAGGTTACATAACAAGTCGGGTCCGTCTAGGAGTGCGTCGTTCATGCAAACTCCATTTGATTTTGCGGCAGAGTCGAAAACCAGGCGGGTTTTACCCGGCTTGTTCGGGTTTGTCACTGCGAAGTGTGGTAGGTACCACATTTTATCGTCTCCGCTGTGATCGTGTTCACATTTAGTCGCGTAACCTTTCTCGACTAATTTGTTTATCTCGTTCGAGTATGCCACCTTAAACTCGGGCGACTTGTCCATTTTTCGCTCGATACTTTTCAGACGTCGCAGTGACATATCGTAACTCGGTGGTAGGTGTACATCATCGGTGCGCCAAGGTAATCCCACTTCGAACCGGTTCTCCACTCTTGTCGCCGTGCGGTTAAATATTTCTACCGCTCGTTCGTTCTCGGCGACTGGTTTCGGCTTTTTTGAGATACCTATAGAGTCCAACTCGAAGTGCGTTCTCACTAGGTCGTGCAGCTCGTCGTCCCGTTCTTGTAACGTACGAACATGCAAGACCCGCTCGTCGCTGGAAACTATAGCGCTGTGCGGGGTACTCCCGTGTATCACCCATCCAAGTTTAGTTAGAGACGCAGCTGGTTGTGTTCTCTTGCCTGTCAACAACTTTCTTGATATGATCAAGTGCCAATTGTCGGCTCCAATCAAGACCCGAGGCTTCACGTCGGCGTAGCATAAGTCGTTGTCGCGCAGACTTCGCAAATGTCGATGGTCGAGTAGCTCGCGCCCTACCGACTGACTGCCTAGTTCAAGCTGTCGCACGGTGCGCGCTTTGATGTTGTAGTACTCGCTTTGATGTCTGCCTTTGATCGCGACGTCGACGGCTCTGCTACTTGCCTCTCTCTGGCTTGACGTGACTCCGTGAATATTCAGCGGTCTTGATGGTCCTTGCGCCCCGATACGGGCGGCTATGTCGTCGTCGATAAGGCTAATTGTAGAACCCTCGTCCATTAATCCGTAAGTCTCTATTTCACCGGCGGGTCCTTTGATCGTAATCGGGCACACCTTGAGTAAAACTCCGTGGGGTGTGTGTACTCTCGCAGACGCGGTGATGGCAGAGTCTTCTTGCAGTGATGATGATGAAACTCTCTTTGTGTGGAGTAATGCGTGATGAGGCATTCTACATTCTTCTATTCCACATTTTTTAGCCTTACATGCGAAGCGACGATGTTTGTTGTTGAGGCAAACAAAACATATCCTTGTCACTTTCGCCCATTGCCATCTCTCTTGCACACTCATTTCTTTGAGCTTTTTGCACTGTGGCGTGGGATGTTCGGAACCACAACAATGACACACGTTCTTGCTCTGCGTGTTACCGTTCTCAGTTGTGGTGTAAACTTTAGCGTTCGTTGTTCGTTGCGATGTTTTCTGCGTTTTCGTGTCTTTGTTCGCCGTATGCGATGCTGTCGTGTAGCAGTGACGTACCGCACGATCCGCTTCTCTCATGAAGAAGCGCGATAACGTCACGATCTCAGACTCGTCCGGGAATCCATGATCTTCTGCATAGTCGCACCAACGGGATCGCAAATGTTCACTCATCTTCTCAGTGATGTGGCGAACTAACATTGGGTTTTTCAGGTACCCCTTCTTATCAAGACACGAAACGACAGTTACGATGTTTTGCAACTTAATTGCAAACACGTTCAGATCTGCCGCGGTCGTTCCTATACGCGGCAGTTTCCTTAGCTCTTCTAAGGCTTGATCGATTATTATCTCTGGCTGTCCGTAACGCTGTTCTAGCGTTGCCATAATCGCGGACGGCTCCGTCGCTGTGTATAATAGCGCGACTACACACTGTCGGGCTTCTCCTTTTATACACGAGCGTAGACGGGCGAGATTCTCTATCGGCGGTATGTTGTAGACCGTAGTCGCTTCATTGACGGCCGCTTTGAACGGAAGCCACTCCCCCGGTGCGCCGCTGAACGGCGGTAGGTCTGGTGGTTTTCTGCTTCGGTTCCCTCGGGCCATCTTTTCTAAAGCTTCGGCTAATCGGTCGATCCCTCTATCATGGGACGGAGCGCGGTAAGGCGACGACTCGTTCCGCGTTGCCTTGTACGTTGCACGGTTCGGTGCGATAGTGACTCGTTCTGTCTCTCTCGCACGTTCCGTGCGCTCACGTGGGCGCGCTGCTTCTTCGGTGTCGGTCGTTTGTACGCGATTAATCCAATCGCTAACTCGCTTGCTATTTTCAGCTATGTCTTGATCACGCAGACTTCCGCGTTCCGATTCTTCTTCGTGAATCGCGTCAATGTCTGCTGCTAACCTCTTCTTTATCAGCTCGGCTTGGATCTGTAGTTCCTTTCGCTGTACGTCCGCCATCAGCTCGGCGGCTTCCAATTCAGCTCTACGGATCCTTGCACTGGCGCTGACCGTCGATCGGACGGAAGGGGCGTGGCTCGGCGGCTTGTCCAACGTGGTGGTAGGCGGTGGTGCGGGGCGCGGGATGTACGCGGGTGCGGGGTTTGTAGACGGTGATGCCGGGTAGTCCTCGTAGACACGTAGCTCGGTACCGTCTCGTTCGTCGACGGCGGCTTTGCTGCGTGTAGTCGGCATCTTCGGCTCTTGTGTGCCCCTAACGGCCCTACCTCCCTAAATGTCCCTACCTCCCTAACGTCCCTAACAGACCCGCAGGAGGGGCCGGCCCTGTTTAAAGGCCGGGATACGCTCCCTTGGGGATGGAAAAGGGGGACGGGAGAGGGGGGACTTACCCGGCAGAGAAGTATGCACAGAACGAGGTGCTCGGCGGGAGGGGGGAATGTCCTCCCGCTTCAGCAGTGCCTACAGTCCGGCCCTCGTCTGTACACACCCGTACCGGCGTAAGAACACTGTTCGGTGGTCTTGCCCACCGGTAGCGCCGTGTCAAGCAACTACTCCACCAATATAGGCGTTGGACCTGTCTCCGTCGCCCTTTGACACCGTTAGGTGGCTAAGGAGCACAGGCCGCGGACGAACCGCGTTATTGTTGTTGATAGCGAGTCTTCGTATTCGTAGACCGACGGTGGGTCCTGGGACGTCCTCAGGTACCCGGCGTGCCTTTGGGCGTTCTTGAAGTGCCTCTTGTGGCCTCTTCACCAAATGGCGCCGGTTGACGACTCAGGAACCTCGTTCGGGGTTGGGGTACCGTATTTAATGAAACACGGTACCAAAGCGACGCTCGACGCTTGCTTGATGCCGCCCGCTGTCGCCTCGTTGACAAGCGGCGCGGTACAGTTGCAGAAGGTCGTCCGCTGTCCCCAGGTTGACAGGCGTACGATGCAGATGCAGATGGTCGTCCGCTGTCCCCAGGTTGACAAGCGTACGATGCAAATGTAGGTGGGCCGCCCGCTGTCCCCAAGTTGACAGGCGGAACGGCTGATGCTGGAGTAATCCGGCGTCGATGGACCACGTTGTGGGGGTCGTAAATAATAACTTCGGTTCTTCAATAATAGTGGACTGTATTTCGTTTTCTTCTTAGGTGTATATATAATACAATATACAATTCAAGCGAAGTCGTAGAGCGTAATTATAATTTTTGCCGGGCACCTTAGGCACTCCCTACCCTTACCGGATAGAGAGCACCTAATTTTTACACAAAATTCACAATAATTTTCGATATTTTTCACTATGGGCCCGGCACATTTTCGACTATTACTTTTTCATACATCGTAGGATTTTACTCAACATAATCTTAAAATCTAGCTTACGACGTTATCTATTACCATGTATTACATAATCTTTACTTATTCTTTTACATAATCTACAATAAGCAAAAACATGGCAAAAATACGCGTTCGCGCGGTTTTTATATGTACTTGTCTCGCTCTAACATATTGCTGTCTTTCTCTAGCAATTTGGCGATTACATATTCTTATTCAAGTACATATATTCGTTTACAATAAGTTTATTTACGCGTATTCAAGAAGTAAATAAACCATGACAAATTTTACATAACAACAAATCAAATTAGCAAATAATAAAAAATAAAGAGTTTACATAACTGCTCGTAATCGAGTTATCAAATTTAAGTACTTAAGCTACAAAATACGAAATCTATACATAATATGTGCAATAAATGCGACTAAAGCTACGGGAGTTTACACAGGTACAAAAAAGAAGGAATATTTATTTACAAGGCTCGTCGATCCGCAACACTAGTTTTTACATAAAATTTATTTTTCCAGAACGAGTCAACGTGTCCAAGCCCATCGACGCAGAAGGCAAAGCCAGGATATACTACGACGCGTGCATCGACACCAACGAGACCATAGAGAAGCTCGGAGAGAAACCACTAATTGCAGTCATCAAGAAGCTGGGCGGCTGGCACATCCTGCCCACCACCATGCCTAAACAACCCAAGTGGGATCTGCAGAAGTTGACGCAAGATGTTCAGAACACGTAAGAATTTTTGCCATCTCATCATCATCATCTCAGCCGTAGGATGTCCACTGTTGAACACAGACCTCCCCTTTGGACTTCAATATGTACCGGTTGGAAGCGACCTGCATCCAGCGTCTTCCGGCGACCTTTATAAGATCGTCTGTCCACCTTGTGGGTGGACGTCCTACGCTTCGTTTGCTGGTCCGTGGTCTCCAATCGAACACTTTTCCCATCTTTTTTTGCCATCTATTTAGTGAATAATTTCACCTGGTGTTAACCGATGTAGTCAAAGATGGTATCAGGCCTTTGGGAAAAAAGAGTTTCATCCGTCCCCCTGACGGCAAAAAGGGGACAGATAAAACTATTTTTTCCCATCCGTCCCCCCAGGGGGACAAATTGGGGTGACGGATGGGAATAATTCTTTTTTTTTACGCTGGGAAAAATGCGTTACGCATCGTCACCACACGGCGGGGGGCGCAGGGCGGTATGAATCTTACCGTGACTTAAATCGTGTCATCTAGCTGTCATTATGACAGAGATCCAAGGCATGATGTGCAGTGAAGCTAGGGTGTGATTTATCCCGCCTTCTAGTTTTAGTCTGCTACCATCTACGTTCGCATTGTGGCTAAATATCGCGCATGATGGTGGACAAAAGCTTACCTATAAAGAATTTTTAAAAAAATCAACCAATGAAAATCCAAGCGCATGCAAGGTTGAAGCTTACCCAATGCGCAATGCTCTCATGAGAGCCTCTTCTATGTTAACCTTAAGGCTAAGACAAACTAGGACATTCTGTTGCGAAATCCCAGGATTTGCTTTAGAATCAGCTTTGGACTCAAATGGAGTTGGATAGGTCTAGAACTAAGCAATTCATGAACAATATTATCATTTTAGATACAATTTGGGAGGTCTATTCAACTGGGCCGTAACAGAAGATGACCGGAATTCTTCTAAGCATGTAATCGTGGTAAGTTCTGTACTTGTAATCCGTTTGAGCCGACACCGCTTGAAAGCCTAGAGGTGGCCAAGGGGTTATGTGATTCTGGACCGCCGAGTCTGAATCCCAGTTCCGTGCCAATGACTACCTACTGTGGTTTTTTTACTTTTTTTTTATGTGATGAAGTAGAAGACGAGCAAGACGCTCTCCTGATGTTAAGAGATAACGGCTGCCCATAATCAGTACAGTGTTACCTAGGATTTCACAATTATGTGAAATTCTAGGAGCACTGCACCAAC
This sequence comes from Hemithea aestivaria, assembly GCA_947507615.1. Lineage (NCBI taxonomy): Eukaryota > Metazoa > Arthropoda > Insecta > Lepidoptera > Geometridae > Hemithea > Hemithea aestivaria. The sequence continues at coordinate 4,239,380 of OX382348.1, read as the reverse complement.
GCTTCTTACTCAAGAGTCATGAGATGTTAAGACTCTTTAGCCCAGTAATTTCACTAGCTACAGTGCCCTCCTACCGGAGCACAGTGATGTTTGCACATCACTGCTCAGGCGGTAGAATAACTGGCACTGTTGGGGTACCCACCTAGACGACCTCCTGCAAAGGAAGTCTACCCCCGGTAGACTTGCTATAATGGTGGTAAAAAGTATTAGGCGGGTCACGTCTGCCGCATGCACGCCGACCGTTGGGCAAAGATCTCCACAGAATAGGTACCGAAACATCGAAAGCGGCGCCGAGCCCGGCCCAGAAAAAGGTGGCGAGATGATATAGACGCATACTAGGACGGCTGGGCCGAAGTGGCACAAGACAGAGATGCTTGGAAGGATTTGTGGGAGGCCCAGCAGCCCAGCAATAAAATTATGGTAGGCTTCAGCCATGGTTACAACCTACGAAACACAAGTCTGTTGGTGTTTACTCCACCTACTTAACCAACAATACGTCAAGCGGGTCGTCAGCTTTTTTGTCTATCGCTAACATAAAGAAAACTTGAAAAAGTTACAATTTTGGCACGTGAAAATGTGGTGCGTGAGTATGGTGTACTAAAAAATCTATTTGCTTCTGAAAACAGTCGAGTTTAGAGAAAGAATTACAAATGTCCTTATTCGCGTTCCAGCTCGACCAAGGAGGTTTAAACCTACCAACTAGAGATAACTACCTGAACAAGACAGCTCACAAGAAGGTTCTAGACGCGTACCTCGACTACATGACGCGCATATGCGTTTTGCTCGGCGCTAACAAAACGGATGCGCGTGCGCAGATGAGTAAAGTCATACAGTTTGAGACTGACCTGGCTAATATTACTACGCCTTCTGAGGATCGGTAATTATTCTCATTTTATTAATTTTATTATTCAGCATGACGCTAAGTCTAACTTTATGCTAAAGTAGCATTTTCTACCAGTTGAGTTGTAACTGGAAAGAGTTTACAAGGAAAATGGAGGAGTTCAGACAATAAATGATATAAAACGATAATATTAACAATGGAAGAAGATATTTTTGGTCATTATGACCGTGTTCCGGCATAGTAAATCCAGTATGGAATTTATCCCGCCTTTTAGGTCAAATGCTAACCTACAATAAATAAAAAAAAGTGCGTAAAGTCCGTAATTTAAATACTTATGTAATATAAAAAATATATAAGTAAATATTTTTGGGTTTGTGAATCAAATAAAAAATGGCTGAGGTTTAATGCTTGTAAGTTTTTGCGTGGGGACTTTGCTGTGATACTTTTTGTACCGGTTAGTGACGTCACACATCCCCACCCAAAAACTTATAAAAACGTTATATCTCAGCCTTTTTGTTACTGTTTGTGAAATGTCTTTAAATATTTATTTATTATTTCTAGGAGAGATGAAGAGGGTCTTTATAATCCATACACCATCAGACAGTGGCAAAAAGAGGTGCCTTTTATGAACTGGACGATGTTCTTCAACGATGCATTTAGTATGGTCAATCGGACGGTAAGTTTGTTTCATTTTATTTATTTTAAGAAAGCTAGAAGCATTTATCTTATGTCCTAAGTAATGTAGGCCGCATTTGACCACATTCCACCGCTCATCTGATGGCAAGTGCAAATGTGGTCGACGATCAGTTACGTTAGATGATATTATAATAGATACCTACTGATACATAAAAATTAATTTAAACAAACAATTCACCTAAGTAAACCCATCAGAAAGAAGTCCTTAAAAGAAATTTATTCCAAAAAATGTTATAAACTTTTCATTAGCTTTTTTAGCGAATTTTCGTTGGAGTTTGTACTTTTATTTATTAATCATATTTAGTAAAATATATAGTTTATTTATATTATATTATGTATATAAACACTTTAATTTCCAGATATTGGACACGGAAAGAATAGTAGTGTACGCGCCGGAATATTTTAAGAATCTTACCAAAGTTATTAGAAAATATAGCAAGACTGAAGAAGACCAAAGGTAAGAAAGACTATTGTAACCAAAGTAACAAGGCCGTTCCTGAGGGGCTATTGGCTAATTCTCACCCACTACGATTGATAGCAACTTCAATGTACATTGCTGCTTTTGATACTTTACTCATATTAAAAAGGAGGTTTAAGCCCGTAATGTACGCAATTTTGTCTATGGATTCTAGTGTTTTACATGTCACAACAATAGGCCTTCCCCTCCTTCCCCTTCCCCTCGTGTTGAGCACTGTAAAGGTAGCACGTCGACAGGGAACTCGATGTTAGGTTCTGCCGATATTCTTCCATTACAAAGACGATGCGGGAGTTCCTTTGAGTTGTTTTAGTAGGTATACCCGTACAGTCATCTTGCACGGGGAGTCTCAAATGACCCTCCAAAAACCACCTCAATAAACCCATTAAAAGTGTAAAGTAAAAACAGAAAATAAATTGAATAAAATAAATAATATATCTTTGTCTAACCTGGCTTTAAAAATCGCTTCATACCAATCCAGATAGTGCTCTATCATTCGTGATCGCATCCTAAAAATGAGGGGCACGATACCCAGTAATGGGGAATACGATTCTAAGGAGGGTATCTTCCAGATATTATTTATGGACATAATTTTTATTTGTTTATATTCCAGAACCTTAACAAGTTATATGATGTGGCAAGTATCCCGGTCCCTCTCGACGTATCTATCCAAGTCGTTCCGCGACGCGACCAAGATCCTGCGGAAGGCTCTGTTCGGCAGTGAAGGCACCGAGGAGTCCTGGAGATATTGCGTTACTGACACGAATAACGCTATTGGTAAGGTTCAGTTTTGATTGGCAAGTTTAGAGGCTATTTTTTGGGAAAAGTGAATGGTGAAATGGACACGTTGACAAAAACCTTTTGAGAATGTTTTCAATTTTAAACACATAATTTTTTATTTGTAAATTTAATAATGAACGTGTGAGATATAACGCAATAAAGTTGCTTGGTTGTGACGTCACTAGCCGAATCATGGTACAATTTAGTACAGAATTTGTACTGAATTGGCGTAGCGCGTCCCTACCCAAATGGGTTATTGATGAAGGGACACATACTCATATATATAGTCATATATATATAAGGGCTTTATATCCTAGCCATTGTTATTTGATTCACATAAAAATACGTAGGTACTTCTTCTTTTATAACAATTTTAATACCTATTTTCTTATAGGTTTCGCAGTCGGCGCAATGTTTGTGCGTGAAGTTTTCCACGGTGAGGCGAAGACTCAAGGCGAGATCATGATCGACAACATTCGTAACGCATTCAAACATAACCTTAAGAACTTAGACTGGATGGACGCGGAGACCAGGAAGGCTGCTGATACTAAGGCTGATGCTATCACTGATATGATTGGTAAGAATATTGATATGTTGATATCAACGTGATCACACGTTATCCCTAGAATATTGACTGGATGGACGCGGAGACCAGGAAGGTTGCTGAAACTAAGGCTGATGCTATCACTGATATGATTGGGAAGAATATTGATATGTTGATATCAACGTGAATAGACGTTATCCCTAAAAACTTGACTAAATGGACGCGGAGGCCAGGAAGGCTATCTTCTTCAAATTCGAATTCGAATTATTATGTTCTTCTTGCCCTTATCCTACTAGGTAGGGTCTGCACAACACGTTTTTCTTCTCCATTCTACTCTATCATCCGTCATATCTTCATCTACTGCCCTAGCGCGCATATCCTCTTTTACACAGTTCATCCAAACCTTTTTCGGGCGCCCCCTTTCCGGTTAACCCACCACCAGTGGTGGCATGGCATTCAACAACTCTAGATATGTTAATCTGGAAATTTTGGGAAGTTTTGAGCAATATTGCCGGCAACATTGTTTTGCTGGTAAGTTTCGGAAATATATGGTCATTGTCATCCCTATGCTACGCCCGCTTATTATAAATATTATGATGTATATTAATAACATACATACCAAATTTGATATTTCCAGGTTTCCCCGACTACATCCTTCACAAAGACGAGCTTGACAAGCAATACGAAGAGCTAGAAGTAAAGCCGAACGACTACTTCCAGAACAACATCGCCTTCAACGTGTTCAGCTTGAAGAATGACCTGAAGAAACTTGACAAACCGGTCAATAAGACTAAATGGGGTACGTTTATTATTCTCTTTAGTAGCATATGGCTGTTCTATTTTTTTATTCATTATAGGTTAGCGGTGGTAAAATACCACGACGTCCGATTTAGAGCGATGATGCGATCGGAGATGATAGCTGGCTAAACCTAGAAAGCGAAATAATTCCCTTCTAGGTTTATTATTATTGAGCATAACACTAAAGCCAACTTAATGTAACCCAAATCACTGGGTACAAATCTCAGTTGGCCAAAATTTTCGCCTGGAAACTAGCGTGTTTCGAAAGGAACGATAACTTTGGGTTCCGGCTGTTTTAAAATATGTAGGAAGCGGTCATTAGGTCATGTTGCAGGCCTTATAGTCTCGGCGACCTGATACTGCAACATATAGCATGGCCACACAACCTATAATAGTGATTTGACCTATAATAAGTCATTCTGTTGGTATATACTCGTAAACGCTAAAATTATCTAGAAGAAAATAGAATACTACTTTTTCTTACAGACAACCATTGAACGCAATAGGACAGATTATAATACAATAATAGACGGTGGTGTGCTATACCATTTATTATTTTTTCCCCATTTTCATTTTATTTTCCATTCTCCTAAAAGACTAAGTTAGATCTCTCCTCAGGGATGACCCCGTCAACTGTGAACGCGTACTACACTCCAACTAAGAACCAGATCGTTTTCCCTGCTGGTATATTGCAATTGCCGTTCTACGATGGTGACAACCCTAAGAGCGTGAACTATGGCGCTATGGGGGTTGTGATGGGGCATGAGCTGACGCATGCTTTTGATGATCAAGGACGGGAGTACGATAGGTAAGGATGTTTTATTTTTTTATGCAAAGAAGTATGGAGACGAGCAAAACATACTGCTGATGGAAAGAGGTAGCTGCCCATAATCACCGGTCGGTGCCACCCAGGAATTCACAATGATGTAAAATTCTGGCTCTGCAAAATTCTGGCACTATCATATTTCAGTGTCTATCGTTACCATAAAAATATAACTGACCCCCTAGTACTAGACTGAATAGTAATAAAAACTAACAGACAAGTAAATCCCAAAATCCCCTCATGGGCCGCCATACTACTACTTTTGAGATTATAATTTTAAGGTGGCACTTAATTTTGTAATATGTATGGAACACGGTTCATAAACTCTTTTAAAATAAGAATATCGTTTTTCAGGTTTGGAAATTTGAACCAATGGTGGAACAACGCCACTATAAAGAAATTCAAGGAGCGAGCCCAATGTATTCAAGAACAATATACTTCATACAATATGGACGGAATGAAGTTGAATGGAAAACAAACTTTAGGTAATGTGACTTTGAAAATTTACTAAACTGACTTTAAGGCGATTTTCACACTGCCCCGCATCATGCTGCATATTGCGTGTCGACGCACCTACGCGCGTTCCTGCGGGAGTGCAGATCTGCATCATCGTGCGGGTTTTTTGCGCACTCACGCGCGTAGGTGCGTTTTGTAGATTCACGCACGGCGGCTCTCATTTCTTCAATCAAAACTGGATTTGGCTGGGATTCGGTGTGCCATACCTTGCGTCTCGCCCCGCACCTACGCGCGGGGGTTTCTCCGCGTGTATGCGCGTGATCCGCATGAACGCGCGTTGATGCATTTTCAGTGTGTTAGACTGTGTGTGTTTTCCATACAAACGGAGATACTTACAAGCAACGGAAGAACACGCATCCACGCGCTACGCTGCATCATGCGGGGCAGTGTGAAAATCGCCTAAGCTCGTTTGCAATAACCGAGGGTGAGACGAAACATTAAAATAATAACTTGAAGTACATTAAACGGTAACATTTAATTAGTAACCTGGATTTTCTGTAGATTGGCGTGATGCCGATCTGTGGTTAAAACAAGTGTTTTTTACTGCTGTAGTATTGTTTGCTTATTTTTTCTCCATAAAGATATTAACCAATAACTTGAAGTCATATAATTAATAACGACCGAATCCGATAAAGTTTTAATGAGACCACCTTAAAAACTTTGAAACAAAAAATAATTCTTCAAATTACCCTTCGAGAAATTGGTAAATAAACTTTATTAAAAAAAACAAAGAAGATCCCGACGAATGGTTTTTATCAAATATTCTGCAACCTTTCAGCTTAAGCTTTAAATTTCTTAAAAATAAGCTAGAAAATGAGGTAGGTACCCTCTCACTCGGTCAAAAGTATTTTCTGGGTTACCACGACACACAACAGTAATCCTTTGGTTTTCGAATTACGTATGACGTGGATACCTACTATGCGATAAGTCCCGATGAATAAAATTAACATAAGGTTAAATACATATTTCCAGGTGAAAATATAGCAGACAACGGTGGTCTAAAAGCATCGTTCCACGCGTACGTGAACTACAGCAAGAGTGCCACACAGAACGTGACGTTACCGGGACTCAAGTATAACCATAGACAACTGTTCTTCATTTCTTTTGCTCAGGTACGTACCAATATCACTATTAGCTGGGTACTGATCAGAGGGCCTATTTGGCTATCGCCAAACGACATTTAAAACACTAGAATCCATAGAGAAAATTGCGTACATTACTTGGTTTAACATCTTCATTAATTAGGGTAAAATAACAAACGCAGTAATGTACATTGAAGTTGTCATCAATCGTAGTGGATGAGAATAAGCCAATAGAAAAGTTCTGAGTAGAAAGATTACTTGTTGTCTTGCCCAGTCAGTACTCAGCTGACTGAAGATCACGCAGACCCCTCAAACGGACAATTAGAGGACCTTTTTCGGTCTAATAAGATGATACCACAGAGTCTAAAGACCCACCTTTCTTACAAGCTTTTATTTACTTTCGCATGTCCGTTGTCTTTCTGTGTAATCAAATCTTGCGAGTTTAATTTGATCCACTTCCCAGTTTCCGATTTAGCTGAAATTTTGGAGGCATGTAAAACGGATGACAATGCAATATTATTATGACATGGAGCTGATCTGAAAACGGAGCTAGAAGGTGGCCCATGGAAGATAGGAAATCCGTAATTAAACGACGCAATTCTATGAAGTTTGGTCTCATTTCGACGACAAGAATCAGGGGAGAATGGCAAAACCAAAGCAAAGTCAATATACCCAGCAGTGGGCTATTGAAGGTTGATGATGAAGATGATGATTATCTACGCGCATCTGTCAACACATCTATATCGGGCCTTAAAGTTTTAAACATATTTTTATTTTCATCACATTATTTCCAGGTATGGTGCTCAGCGATGACAAAAGAATCAACAAAAATGCAAATAGAGAAAGATGACCACACAGTCGCTAAATATAGGGTCATCGGCCCTATATCTAACTTGAGAGAGTTCTCAGAGGAATTCAACTGCCCTATAGGCTCCAAAATGAACCCCAAACACAAATGCGAAGTGTGGTAAAAAACTACGATCGTCATATTGTGGCCAAAAGAAGAACTAATGTTCTGCCATACAAAGTTGCTGTGAAAATATCCATTTACATAGACGCTAGCGACCTCGCAATCGTATTGGAAGTTGGAAGTAGCTAATAGCTTTGGTTGGTGTACTAGCTAAAGATTAAAACATAAAGTGATGGACAATAAAATCAACTCAAATGAGATAGAATTGATACAATACTCTTTAAACCAAAAGTTTATAGTATAGACATAAAACGAATTTTGCTATATTATGGTCTACGGTCTACAATTGGCGACCTTATCGCTGAGAGCGATTCATTCAGGCAACAGACTTTGCACGGAGTTGGGTGAAATTTTGTAGAGGAGTAAAAGTACCTAACTTATTTCGGTAAATATTAATTTACTAATCTCTTACATATTAAACAAATTATTTGATCATCATCATTTGCCCATTACTGGACATATCTCACATAGTCTCTTTTTGGTTTAAATGTTTGATGCTCAATCATCATCGTTGCCAACAACAAATATCGTCCCACTGTTGGGCAAAGGTCTTCAAAATACCCAATATTATAATTTTTAAAAACTATCGCGAGTGTTCTCCATAATTAAAAGAACAAAAACGGCACAATTCACGTCTAATATTGTCGAGAATATCTCGACCACTTCACGTGAGCGTCGTGTTCCGCAGGCGTGAACACCTAAGAAGGACATCGCAATTGTCCGAAACCGTGGTCGAGATATTCTCGACAATATTAGACTTGAGGTGTGCTGTTTTTGTTATTTCAATATTATATTTAAATAAAATATTTTATGAAGATTTTCTTTATCTGCGGCTACAAAATGGCGAAAATTAACAATATAGATGATTAACATCACTTTGTGTTTTAACGAAGGATAAAATGAGTAAGTAATGTAAATTATTATCCTATTTTATATGAGCTTAGCAATGTTGCAGAAATATAATCAGTACCAATGTAGAAAGATGTAGTCACTGTAAAATTAATATGCCGAAGTGCAATTCCTAATAATATAATATGCTTCAGAAAAAACACCTAAATAAAACTGTGATTATAGTATAAAAAGAATTCATTTTGGTTGTTACGAAAGACATTAACAAATACCGATGAGCTTTAACATGGGACTCTTCAAAAGGCAAGTGAACAGAGTCTTGAAAGGTAGGCAACGTACCAGCGGTACCCCCGGTATTGCAGGTATCCATAGGCGACGGTAGCCACTCACCATCAGGTGGGCCGTCGGCCGTCTGCTTGTTTGTCACCTATTACATAAAAAAAAATCATTAAATTTTAATGACGAAAGCACTATGGAAGTTTTTTTTCAACTTCAGTTCACTATTAAGGTCAGCGCTAAATGAAGAACTGCCTTTGTGACTTGTCTTTTCCTATTAGGCAAAACAATTTGTCTAAATTTTGGATTAAAGATGTATAATATTACGAAAAAATATTTTACTCTCCTATTTCTTTATATTAGACGTATATAAACAATGATTTGATATCTATATACCTATATATTATTATCACAGTTTTATTATTAAGGTTTGTAGGTAGCTAAAGTGTTAGTACAAGTATATAAAATTAAATTGTGTATAATAATGTTTTCTATAATCTTGTATTGTAGATTTTGCAAATTATCTTAACAATAATTTATTCGGCACACCTATAAATTAGAAAAAAAAATCTTAAACAACATTTCGAAACAAATCAAGAGCGATTTCTCAAATTTTCGGAAGGAATGTGGCTAAAATTAAAACCAAACGTTTTACATCTTAAATCCCGAATAAAACGGTATGTTCTCATTGAGTTACACCAAATCCTGCATTCAGTGTTACTAGATGAGAATAAATACGCGCATCGTTTCACCACTGTTATTCGTTGCGAATATTTTTCTCAACCAGTCAGTGTTACAGGATTTGGTGTGACTCTATGAGAACATACCAATAAAACGCCTTGTTTCATAGAAACTTCAGCTTTATTATGTTTGTACAAAGTTACTTAACATGAATTGTGTGCCAAGCTTAAGGTATTAATTTTAATGCACGACCAATTGGCAGCTCATCACAGTAAAACACAAAAAAAATCTCTTAAACCCGCATACAATTATTATCACATTTATTTTAAACACAACACAAAAAGCATAATTATAATAAGGCATTTTTTTAAAGTAAGTTTTTCTAATAGCTATTTTTTGCTAGATTTTCATTTAATGCAAAGAAGTGAGACAAACATGAGGCTCTCCTGATGATATGAGATAACGCTGCCCATAATCAGTACAGTGCCACACACTACAGGATTTCATAATGACAGATCTCCGAAATAAAATAATACACACACAATCTATATCTGCAGGGTTATTCACTTATCCGTGAAAGAACCGAACCGAATACCGAATTGTCAATGTATGAAATGACGTATTATGCAGATACAACTTGACATGTCATTTCACGTCATTTCATACATTTTTGACATTTCGGTATTCGGTTCGGTTCCCTAATCGATAAGTGAAGCCCTGCTGAAAAAGATAGTAGATTCAAGTAGCTATTTATTAAAATTAGGTATTTTATTTATTGACGGACGTACTATTATTATCTTTGCGTCAGATATAATATCACACAAGTGTATAAGCGGCTTAATAATTAATAATTTAAATAAATAAGTTAATAGGGATGTTGACTAAAAATGTTTTGTCCATCATTTAGATTATTAAAACGTATTAGGCACGTATTTTTTTCTTTGTAAATTTGATGAAAAACGATTTTTAAAACTATCGCGAATGTTCTCCATAACTAAAAACAAAAACGGCGCGGCGCGGGCGCTCGCCAGTGGGCGTCGTGTTTTGCAGGCGTGAACTCCTGATGAAGGACATCGTAATTGTCCGAAACCGTGGTCGAGATATTCTCGACAATATTAGACGTGAGTTGTGCCGTTTTTGTTTTTAGTTTTGATGAAAAACGTGTAAGACATAACACAGTAAACTTGCTTGGTCGTGAGTCGTGACGTCACGCGTGATGTAGCGCGTCCCTAACCATAATTTTATTTAATTATAAAGGTTATAATATTAATTTTTATTTTATTAACAAACCAAAAAAATACGTATAATATATTTTAATTACGGACTAATTCTATTATAAATTTTTGAACTTGTCAACATCCCTATAGTATTTTAATCATTGTATAGTGCATTTTTAGGCTAAAGTTTTGATGTGATGATTGAAATGCGGGTCATTTTAAATCAATTATTTTATGTCTATATCGTAGCCATGAACGAATGATATAGACTGAGTTTATTGAAAAAATGGGGCACTTAAAGTTAGCCCTTTCGCTTATACATATTATTATATACAAACACGAGTGTGCATACAGTTATTGTTAGCGCGTACGTATAATACAAACGAGTGGGCTTACTATAGGTGATTCATTAATTTTTTAAGAAGATTAGTCTCTTATTTTCTTCGTCCTAATAGTAGCTTATTATTATTTTATATAATAAATAAATTGTTGCTATACTATATATATAAAAAGGAAAGAGTGACTAACTGATCTGAATATTAATGCACAGCCCAAACCACTGAACGGAATGGGCTGAAATTTGACAGATATAGGATTTATGACGTGAACCTCTGCTAAGTAATTTTTTTTACGCGGGTGAAGTCGCGAGCATAAGCTAGTTTATATATATTTGAATATATAACAACATTTTATAATAAATGTTATGTGTTAGCCATAAGTACAAAATGTGTGATTTGTAATCATTTTTGGTAGATGTAATAATCGTATATTTTTAATATAATCGCAAAAATTAAATTATTACAATGTTTTATAAAAAATAATCAGTGTATCAAGAATTTTTGTTATTATATTATATTTTTGAGTTACGTATGCATCTATAAATTTAAATTTAAATCAGTGTATAAAAGTGTTAAAAATTCATGCTTTGGACAAAACAAAATATCAAATAAGTCCAAGAGTCCACTTTGTGGAGTCTACTCTGCGTCCATTTTCTGTAAATGGACTCCAAAAAGTGTTATTCATTATTTTTCATTTAAAAACGTCAAACTTATGGCAAGACATGTTATTCATTACTTTACATTTTAAATCGTCAAACTTTGGACCTAAAAAATATTAGAAGTCTATTATGTCTTAGAATCCTAACACTTTGTGGAGTCAACTCTTAGTCCGTTTTCTGTAGATGGACCCTGATGGACTCCAAAAAGTGTAATTCATTATTTTTGATTTATAAACGTCAAACTTAAGACAGAACAAATATTATTTATATTAGAACAAATATTATATAATTAAATAAAAAAAATAATATTTCAGGTCATTACACACAGCGCCACCTAACCCCAAGCTAAGCAACTTAATTCTTGTGTTATGGTGGTTAGGATTACGGATATAATACTTATATACTTTTCTTTTGTAAAGACATACTTATAATAGATACAGAAAGCCACCCAGAACAGAAACAAATATCTGTGGATCACACAAACATTTGTCCCATGCGGGAATCGAATCCGCAACCTTCTGCGTTGCAGGCGGGTATTAGCCCACCGCGCCACAGAGGTCGTCAAAAAAAAATTAGTCTTAGAGTCCTAACACTTAACGGAGTCAACTCTTAGTCCATTTTCTGTAGATGGACCCTGATACACTCCAAAAAGTGTTTTTCATTACTTTTGATTAATAAGCTAAACTTTAACGCTAACATCAGTATTAATGGGCAGTTAAATAATAAAATAAGCAAACTTTACAAATTAAAAGTACATCCACGATTAAAATAGGAAAAGAATACCAATTAAGTAGTTACAAATTACAAATATAATATGAAAATAGTTTGAAGTATGACTATATTATATGTCTGATTATACAGGGTTATAGGAATCAGACACATCCAACATATCTTGTTTCAATTTAGCAGAATAACATCAAAGTGTGGAAGAGCAAATTTTATTGCTATATTCAAAGTTTACAAGTTTTTGAACTAAGTTGCTAGTGTTAAGCCGCGTCTCCAGCGCGTGTTTTGGTTCAAACATTCAACAAAAACTTCACAATACTTTCCACAAAACATTGTTTTTTTTTTTAATTTTTTTTTTATTATTATTGTTTTTTTTTTATGTATTTTTTTTATTTTTTTTAAATGGATTGTTTTTCTTATGTATATGACTTGTGTATTTTGGTCGAAATAAATGAATTGAATTGAATTGTCAAACTACATTTTAGTTTGCTCCAACTCCAACAATGTTTTTGCTTTCCATATCCGATGGAAAGCACGTACAACAAAACATAATATCAATATTCATCAAAATCGCCACGATTTTTTTTAAATGTTGTGATGTTTTTGTTGTATGTTTGAACAAAACACGCGCTGGAGATGCGACTTTATATTATAATCTAAGCTAACCATAAGGTTATGCGTTAGAAACATAACCCTGTATTAGTTAGTTTAACGTATTACTACTCGTAATTAAGTTTTAGATCAAACCTACAACAGAAAAAAATGTAAATATGTCTTTCCATACCCTTACATACTTCCATATCATTAGAAAATAATAAGCTTCATGCTGTGAATATACGACCAAGAAAATATTAATTATAGACCTGAACAAAATAAGAACATTTTAATGGTTAGAATTTGCTTAGCATTATGATTTTATATATAAATAAATCAGTATTAAGCTTAGATTAATATTAAAATTGAAGATACGGTACACGCGCCTCGCAAATGGAGCGCACCGATTAGGTTCATATACACAATTTTACTCAGAGTTACAATCGGCGCAAGTCACACGATACTTGCCGACCCTGCGGTACTTTGGCTTTAACAGTGCCAGTTATTCTACCCCCTGTGCAAACATTACTGTGCTTCGGTAGGAGGGCTAAGTGAAATTACTGGGCTAAAGAGTCTTAACATCTTATAACTCTCAAGTAAAAAGCGTTGATGCTGTGCTCCCAGAATTTTACCATTGTAATATCCTGGGTAGCACTGTACCAATTATGGGTAGCGTTATCTCTTACCATCAGGAGAGCGTCTTGCTCGTCTTCTTACTTTGTTGTATAAAAAATATGAGAGCACGTACCGTTTCTTTCCTTTTGATTTTATTCTAAGGTATTTAGTATTTTTATGTCATAATAACCGCATAAATAGCAAGTAATAATAGTTATTATAACCAACACTCAGCGGAGGCTGTTTTTGAGTCCACTTATGTAAGTGGACTCAAAGACGGACTCTAAAAAGTATCTCATAATCTTTAGATATAAAGCTCAAAGCCTTTTTGGTCTTTTATGTTTCCGTGTACCTATCAAAAGCCTGGATTTAGCCCGTTTTTTGTGAACGACACAATTATAATTTTATATTCGTAATAATAATATTATAATTTTTTATATATATTTCGTTGAAATATTTTTATCGTCACTTAAGAAATGTATTGAATTTAAAGTGGCGCTCCTACCGTTATTTAATGGAACTAATTTAACCAACACAATTTTTATAAAACAAATTTTAGAAAAACGAAAACAATTATACCATGAATTTATATAATTTGTGAAGATTATTTTATCTTAAAGGTTTAGTGGAACGGCTTGCAAATTAAAACTGGGCAATTTTGTACATTACAAAATTATAGTTTAATTTTAACTAATAAGTACAAGGTAATATTATTTTTTGAATATTAAGAATTTTATTTTATGAAATGTTACTTTTTAATTATTTTTAAATATGTTTAAGATTATGTTATATGACTGATTTTTATTTATTTTACGTGAAATATAAATAAGTTGTATTAAATAAATTGACTTTTATTTACTACCGTAAAATCATACAACTATAGTCCTGTCATACAACTATGGTCCAGTACCATACTTTGACATTTTGTGTTAATAATTAGGAAAGTAGCTACATTTAGAGAAATTTTCGGCCACATTTAGCTAGAATATAAAGTAGGCTTTGTAGTTTACTGCAAATCCGATAAATGGCAAGTATACATGGCAAGTGTACAGTCAACAGCGATGGGTGCGAAATAAACCTGTTTTTACGTGTTTTTTAAACTCCGCTTACTTTTATTACAAAAAATAAGTAAGAGTGGTCCACCAGTTCTACAATTTATTTTTATTGAAAGGTAATATGTTTATGTTTATAATATTGGTGCTGTTTTATAAATCAGTTCATTATTTTAATATTAAGTGAAATTTATTCTAAATTTCATATTGCTGAACTGAAAACGACAAGAAAAAGACGAAAAAAATTTAGCAAGTTTACCTGCTAGACTTTTTTATTTAATTTTTTATTTTACAATATACTGATTTTATAAGATATATACTACGTAAATATAAGTAAAAAGTGATCCATTCTGCCATTAAAGTTACTTACAATGTTGTCAGTTAAACTTGAATAAATAAGAATAAATTCTAATAAAACCTTGGTTTTAATGAAATGATATCATATATAAAATATAATTTTTTTGTATTCTAGACCATTAAAATTGCTCCAAGTCAGTTAAAGAACGGTATTTTCTTGAATTTTTAACCTGGACTATAGTTGAAAACAGCGCATACAACAATGGTCCAAAATAAATATGTAAAAAATAAAATGTTTTTGTATATTACCGGTTAAAAAGTTAATAATATATTAAAGCACATTCATTGACCCACCTAATTAAAAATAAAAATACTCTGTGCGATTAATAACATAACTCTGACAACACGATAAAGATTAAATCCCATATATTTGGACCATATTTACATGATTTTACGGTAATCTTATTTACTAATATAAGCAAAAAGTTCTTATAGATTCGAAAGGCATAATTTTGGAGAATAAAACAAGTTTTATAAAAATTTCGAAGATGCAGAGTTTTTCAAAAAATATTACTCGTGTAGAAGTGACTTCATTAATTTAGTTTAACGCCATCTATTGTTTTAGTTTGGAAACTTCAAAGCGCCATCTAGCCGTTTACAGCAGTACCACGTGAACAAAGACCAAAGTTCACTTTTGGCGGAAGGCGTGCATTTCAATACCTGTATATTTTATTGTTACCAATGAGTTTAATAATAATAACTCACTGTACTAAACATAATAATAGTATTATTATTTGTTATTTCTGATGAATTAATACCAATTTTGTAACAAAACTACTGATAAATTCTGCCACTTTACTAGAGGTAGCATGTTAAATTACCATACTAGAATAGGAAATAACTGATTCTGATCAGATCCTTGACCCATGACTGTCATAAAAAAACTTGATAAATTCATCAACTTGAAACTGGTAAACACAGTAACGAAAAGTTCCATTAGAAATCCCGTGACAGCAGCAGGCAGTTTTTTATCTCTTTAGACGTATTTTTATTTCTCCGCTAGATGGCGCTTTTTTAAATTTTAATTGTAGAGCTTTTATTTACTGTTTTGAACTTTTTATTTTTCGTTTGAGAAATCCTTCTAATATTTTAATGCGAAAGTTAGTAGTAGAGAGATGTGTGCATTTGTTATCCCATCATGCCTAAGCGGCTAAACCGAAACTGACAAGTAGCCATTGCGTTATTTTAGGATCTTCATACCAAATTTCAGACCAATCGGTTCAGCTGTTTATGCGTGAAGTGGTAACTAAAAAATACATCGAGATACACACAAATAAATACATCCACGTAAGGTATTTTATTCGATATTTAAATTTAATTTAATATATGCATAAGTACCTACATAATATTTTCTAGAGCTTTTAAAAAGCAAAATGGAAGGGAGGAACTCAACTAGCCACTATCACTGTTAAACAATTAATTTTAGTATTTTACTTCTTGGCTACATCTTGGCTTAAAAATCTGCGCCAATGGTACTGCAAGAGCACGCGTTCCCTATTTAGAGCTGCTGTGTCGAGGGTTCAAATTGCCATGATGATCGCCAACCTTCGTAAGAAGATGGCACCCATAGAAAAAGAAGTATATTACTTCTATAGTAAGTAACAGATTTGGAAAATATTAAAAAAATAAATAATAAGGTTATAAATAAATGATTATCACGTCTTCGTAATTAAGCTTTATTATAATTAAATAAGTTTTTGACATACTTTAATTTCCTACATTATTTTTAATATTCTTTTATAATATAAACACCTGCCTACATAGTAAACACATTAGAAAAAAAGAAATCGATCAGAAATCGGCACACAAACCAAACCAGGATGCTTGCGAGCCCTCGAAAACCAAAACGAGAAGTAGTGCCTACTTACCACATACTGTAGTAAAATACGTAGATACCGCCTCACCGTTACTGTCCGGTAACTTGAATAGCTATTGGGTACTTCGATGGTTCGATGGTTTCTTGGTTTACTTCGATTTTAAGCATTTACAGTACGTTTATGACTGACTAGCGTACGCTTCGCGACTTTACCCGCGTGGCAAATCCTTTCTTTGGCTGTGCATTGATAGATCAGTTCAATCAGTCGCTCTTTCCTTTTATATATTTAGAAGAAGAAGATGAGAATAGAATAGAAAACTTTTTAGTGTATCACCACTTATATATAGAAAATTTAAAGTTAAAACACAATATGAGTATTCTTGGTTTTCGTAAAGGGGCATTTTTGGTAGCACGATATTATGATGAATTTCGTAATAAATTCGAAACTTCAAAAATCGTCTTGGCTGACGAAACTTTTTTGTTCAGAAAAAGTACTAAGCCTAAGTTAAGTCTTAATTTTTTTATCGAATAATAATAATATATTGAATTTCCTAATGGGACGGAAGTGGCAGGTGCCGTAGTCCTAGCAATAGCCTCATTAACCATCCATTTAGAATGCACATCTATAGCCTAGTTCAAGTAGTTTCCATTAATTAGCAATAGTCCCGTCACTTGGCGGAGACTGTCTTTGAGCCCATTTTCTATGGATGGACTCACAGACGGACTCCAACAAGTGTCACCCATTATATTTATATTAAAAGCTCAAAAGGGCCTCTGCGCGTTGGACTTTTTGTCTCCGTGCACGCCTATAAAAAGGCCCGGGCTTAGCCCGTGTTTAAGAGCGATATATTGACATACATTAATGTGATCAAGTTAAGCAACTATTGATTCTATTTTGTGTCTTGGTACTGTGAGGTAGGAAGGCAATATTACTTGCCAAAACTTGAAAGTAATGTTTTTCTCTCTTTTCTGAAACTGAAAAGTATTTTCCACGATTGTTCCAACAGAATTTAAGAAAGAATGTAGTTGTTTAAAAATCAAAATAAA
The DNA here is from genome assembly GCA_947507615.1 of Hemithea aestivaria. Lineage (NCBI taxonomy): Eukaryota > Metazoa > Arthropoda > Insecta > Lepidoptera > Geometridae > Hemithea > Hemithea aestivaria. The sequence goes on along the minus strand of OX382348.1, from coordinate 4,221,628 downwards.
GTTATAGCAGATGTATTCGTCATACGTTTTAAATTGCAATGTGTAATAAAAATCAGCTTCTTTACCTTTTTAGTGTACGGCATCTACCTTTCTCCCTATGCACCGTCAATCGTACCTACTTACTTCGGACCTCCATTCAAGAGTGGGGAGCGTCAAGAACCATTCACTATCTGACTCCGGCGCTTACCTTACACGTCGTGCACTGCGTTAAAAAAAAGAAAAAAATTAATAAACTTCTCGCAAGAAGGCCAGTTATGAAGTTCCAATTTTAAAATCTTAAAAACAGTGTAGTGCAGTGAACTTTTTTTTCTGATGTCAGTGATATGCTACAACCGAGATTAAGTGCCAGAATGGAGGTTTGGAGCTTTTTCGTGTTCGTCTTATTGGCAGCACTGGTTAATTGTCAAGGTGAGTTTGAATTTGAAACTTTTGTGGGAATAGTTTGAATTTCGAACTTTGTAGGAATCAACGTGAAAATTAAATTGAGGGTAGTTTCTTCGTCTATAACTTTATCGGGAATTGGGAGCTGCACGTTAAGTGCATTTGCCAAAAGAGTAAATTTCTTATTATTTTATAATTTAAACTCTAGTTTGGCGTCGAACTTTTAATACATTTCCCAAAAGCTTTATTAGATTGTTTTTATTAAAATAGAACAAAACGAGTTTGTCGCTCATCAGTCGCAGTGCTACTTATGTATATAAAATAAGAACGAAGTCATACGAAACACTGCATTTCATCCACAGAGCCTATTGGTTATCGCCAAACAGCATGTAAAACACTAGAATCTATAGACAAAATTGCGTACACTACTTGCTTAAACTTCCTCATCAATACGAGTAAAATAACAAACGCAGCAATGTACATTGAAGTTGTCATCAATCGTAGTGGGTGAGAATTAGCCAATAGGCCCTCAGATACATAATAATATATTATTTAGGTCATTTAGCCCAGTAATTCAATTTACGGTGTAATATATAAGTACGTAACAAGATTTGCGACACCCGACTTTTTGTTGCGCAAAAGTTTGCACGTTCGATATTTAAAAATATTATATAACCGTTTTTTGTCGAGTGTTTTTGGATTATGTTTCAAATTTGGAAACTTTCTCCAATTATTTAATTACTTCCATATCGTTACTGTTACTTTCTTGTTATATTAGTTAAAAGATTAATGAAGAAAGAATGTTGAAAATTGTGAAACGTAAAAACCAATGAACAGAGATTGCCTTAAAATTCTAAAAATAAATACACAAGTTAGACTCTTGAAAACTTCTTCTATTTAATAAATATCTACATTATTTATTTAACATTACATTTTTTTTTTAATGTAATGAAGTAGAAGACGAGCAAGACGCTCTCCTGATGTTAAGAGATAACGGCTGCCCATAATCAGTACAGTGTTACCTAGGATTTCACAATTAAGTGAAATTCTAGGAGCACTGCACCAACGCTTCTTACTCAAGAGTCATGAGATGTTAAGACTCTTTAGCCCAGTAATTTCACTAGCTACAGTGCCCAAAAAAAGTAAAAAAAATATACGAGACTCACTCTACTCGTACTCTTTTTAAAATCAGTGTTACTACTGGCGGTCTTATAGCTAAAAAGATATGCTTAAGGTATGTTCGATTAAATATAGATTATAATATAGATATGTATTAGACATCTTGCAGGTAAAACCTTAAGGTTTACCTACTTATAATAAAATTGAAAGCTTTTATACTAAAGACTTCAACGCGCTCTCGCGGCATACATTTTTCTTACAATGTTCCAGTAAGGTTTTTTATAGAACACGACATAATCGTACAATTTAAATAAAGTGTAGATATTAAATTAAACACTATACTCGACACACACACTATACACTATTCTCGATCTGTTGAAAAAAAATAATCATAACAAAATTCAATTCCTTATTTTGGTTAATTAAAATATCTTATTATTATTTTGTATTCTTAGTCAATTTCGATTAGGCTTGTTGAGATACCAAAAAACGAGCTCGGTTTTTGGTATCAATATGGTCATAGATAGGTTAGACCAAAAAAATATATTATAGGCTACTTTTTAGTGCCTTTTAGTCACCGCTGAGCACATCTATTTTTTTATTAACCCTTTAACCGCCACCGTCGGATATATCCGACAAGCCTGTTCTGTTACGTAACCGCCAGAGTCGTATATTTCCGACGAGCCGTATATTTCCGACTGCACTTTAAATCTACATTTTTTAAGTCATAACACTGTATTTTATAAAACTATACTCGTAATTAGATAAATAGTGAATAAAGTTATGATTTACAGTTGGTTTTATGCTTCTCTCCCAAATAGAATAAATATTAGACATCACTTTTATTGTAGGTATTTATAATTCATAAAACTTGCCTGGCGCTAGGGGCACGACAAGTGATTTTAAGTCTGGCGGTTAAAGGGTTAATAAATATCGTACCAAAGTTATGTGTCGTGTATACAGACAGTCAAAATGACCGAATGTAGGTCGATGGTATTTAACCTGCACCATAACGTATGGCAATTCGCCATAGGCTGCATTAAAGTCAAGGTTCCAGAGCGTTCACAATCTATTTTGTATTACCACACAGCTTGTGAAACTGATGAGCCTTTTTATACCGTATGTTTTTAAAAGTTGTTATTGTAATTATGCGTATTTTTTCAAACAAAATTGACAAATGTGTGTGTGTGACACACGAGGTTATACATTACGTACAGTTTTCGCAATTAGCGATAAGACCGCCAATTGTAACACTTTTAAATCAAATTTATTTAATGTGAATTGTTTTGGTTGTAATTTTTGTGTGCAAAATATACTATCTATCTAATATACCTATATATGTTATCTACCTATCTAGAAAAGTGAAACTAGCTGCGCCCAGCGGGTATGCCCGCTCTACTGTAGCCTAGGTGTTATCTCAGTGTCTAAGCTATCTCCATACCAAATTTCAGCTCAATCGGTCTACCCGTTTAGGCGTGAAATAGTAACAAACATGAATCCATACATTCTAACAAATTTTCACATTTATAATAGGTATTAGGAGGATTACTAGGCTGAAGAATCTTAACCTCTTATGACTTTTGAGTAAGAAGCGTTGGTGCAGCAACTAGAATTTTACGACATTGAAATCCTGGGTAGCACTAATTTTTTGGGCAGCGTTATCTCTAACAAATCGCGAGAGCGTCTTGCTCGTCTTCTTACTTCTTTGCATGAAAACCGGCTAAACCGATTTAGCTAAAATGTATGTAGTATAGCTTACAACCCAATAGGTTTTTTAGCGGGTAAAAGTACTAGACACATAGTATATATTTACAATTTTCTGGTACCTTGGTCAAAATTGCTCAAACTTTAGAATCCAATCATTCCCAATTAGGCTAACTAAGCACTAATTATAGTCTAAGAGCTAATTATTAATAAAATTCTACAGTTCCGGTTGCTTATTTTGAAGCCTAGGTTTTGTAACTTATTCGCAACTTAGTTACGTTATTTTTCTTGCTTAAACTTAAACATTGTGTGTATTAATGTAATAATACTTTATGTAGATTTACTTGTCCGAAATTTTATTATTTTTATCGACTTAAAAAAGGAAAGGTTCACGAGTCGGTGGATTTTTTTGGTGCGCTCAGCGATAAGACTTGTGTTTAATTATTTTGTAATTATTGCCATCCTATAGAACGCTGCCAGCATTTTGGGCACTCTGCCATCTGACAGTGGTTTGGAGCACTTTGGATTTTCTGTAGAGGTAGGCGTGTTGCCGATCTTTGGTTAACACAAATTCTTGACTGCTGTAGTAGCCGTGGTATTGTTCGTTTGTTTTTATCTCAACAAGCCACATTTAAAAATATAACTTCGTATATAAAAATGTTATGTCAAAGTGTTGTTAAAGAACTGCTCCGAAATTAGCTTTACCTTTTTTAATGAAATATTTTTTGAATATGTGTTGTGGGTCTAAGTATAGGTTCATTAGTATTATTTAATAATCATACAACCTTACTAATGCTATAAAATCGTAACCTACCTAAATTTCAAGTTTAAAAATAACGTAAAGCATTTTCGCCTCTGTCATTTCCTCATATCTGAATTACTTATTAAAAACAAGTAATGATTATATTATATGACTAGTTGTAGCAATAACTTGCATAATATCGACCGGTCAGTTAAATGTCACTGTAGGTGATACTTTTACACTTCACTTCGTTAGGTAACTTGGTAAATCACTATAGACTTAGGTATAGGTCAGGTCATTCGTAAATACTTAGATTCTAGATGTGCTCCGCGTTTCCTAAGCCCACATTATCTGCAAATGTTAATGATCAACGAACAGAACAATAAAATTAATCCCGTACAGTTTCCCGAAAACTATTTTACCAATCAATGGATCTCATAAAAACTGTAAAATTAAATTTTACATTGAACTAGCATATGCTCGCGGCTTTACCCGCGTGGCAATATTCTTTCTTAGCGGAGGTTTACATAAATAAAATCTATCTGTGTTCCAAATTACAACTCGATCTGTTCAGTGGTTTGGGCTGTGCGTTGATAGATCAGTCAGCCACTCTTTTTTTATATATTTAGATTTATCTACTTTTACACTTTATAAATGACTGTTATTTATGCGCAGCGGCATAACTTGTTAAGTCTTAGTAGTTATGTCTTAGTAGCTATGTGTTATTCGAGGAATTAGGCTACCTAGAAACAAATTTCAGTCAAATCGGTCCAGCTGTTTTGGCGTGAATAGGGAATAAACTCACATTAGTATGTCAGGTAGATCAGATGTAGGTCAGGTTATTATTTTTACACTAAAAGATTCGTGAGTATTTAGATTCATCTTCAGGTTATTATTATTATTCATTGCCGCGGATTAGTGTTTCAGCGTGCTTGTTACCTTATCACACATAAATAGCTGAACTGATTATGCTGAAATTTTGTATCTTATCTAGATACCTTAAACTCTGCAATAACTCAAAGGCTATTTTCAGCGTTTTTACGTGAAATCGCCAACCACATTAAATACCTACGAGTCTATGAAATGTCTATGAAAGATTTTTCGAATAAAACGATGACTCTATTTGGTACATCAACACTTTACTGTTACGAAAATGATACTGTCTGGTCGTCAGGTCTATTCGTAATAACTGTCAATACTTAAAAGAAATGTCCTGAATCATTTTTGATAATGATCCCTTTTGTTACCCATGCCGTTTTGTCTAGAGACAGGAAATGAGGTCTTGTCGGCTGTATTAAGCAGGAAAATGATGATAACTATCTTGTTCAGTGTAGTCATAATAAAGTACAAAATTCTTCTTTTGATAAAGGTAAGATCCAAGTGAAAAATTGATTTTGCACATAAAAGTAAAAAAGCAATTTTTTTACGAATTGTTCAATATATTACACTGAAAACACTCTTAAAATGTGTGTGTTTATAATATTATGCCGCGACCCTCTTAAAGAATTTTTAATACGTTAATTCTATGAATTTATATTTTCAAAATATGCCAAATTGTGTGAGCGAGAGAGCGTCCCGCGGATTAAGAGATAACGCTGCCCATAATCAGTATAGTACCCAGTTCTAACGCTTCTTACTCGAGAGTCATAAGATGTTAAGACTCTTTAGCCCAATAATTACAATAGTTCTAGTAAATCAGGTTTATGATAAAGAGCATTAGTTACCAGCAAAGTCAGAATACCTGACACAGCGTTCGGCCTACAACATCGTGGTACCAAGTCACGACTCAGTCTAAAAGTGAAATCGTTTATACATACTATACCTATCTAATTGCATTCACTGATTAATTTGAGCGACAGATCGTGGATTTGGTAATGTGATCGGTTTATATAGAGTTACTTAATCTTTGGGTGTGAGTTACACACTTGTTTTATTTAGCATGAAAAAATAATAAATTTTATTGTTATTTTTGCATGATGAAAATTAATCAGTGAATGTACTGTATTCTAATTAAAAACAATTACAATTAAGCGACTTGATAACTTCTTTCCTCACATTTTAAAACTACTGAAATAGTTATAACCTATATTATAATAAATTGGATACACCTAAGATTATACAACATTGACCGGCTAGGTACACCTAGATTTAGCCGTCTAAATAATTTTAAGTGTAGCCGCACTTTTGATAGGTCAAATCTATTCATAAAAAAAATTGCGTTGATTAGTTTCCATGAATAATATCGATAGTCCTGTCACTTAGCGGAGACTGTCTTTGAGCTAATATTCTATAGATGGACTCATAGATAGACTCCAATAAGTGTCACCCATCACATTTATATAAAAGTTCAAAGGGGCCTCTGCGCGTTGGACTTTTTGTCTCCGTGCACGCCTATCAAAAGGCCCGGGCTTAGTCCGTGTTTAAGAGCGACATAATAATTATATAATAAATATAATCGTCGGCTATTGTCACATTCCGATTGAGAGCAAATTGTCAAAAGGCTACGTGTTGGCTTCGGCCCCACGCACGCCTACCAAAGGACCGGGATATTGTTGCCCGTGATGCCTAAAGCTTGACAAACAAGTTATAATAATAATAATCCTTTGTAAGAAGTAAGGAGTAATAGAGTGGATGAGTGAAGTATCCTTGTGCACAAGAATTGAAATGCTTTATATTTATACTTGTATTAATTAATCAATAACTTGAATATTATTACCTTTGTTTTATTTATTATCATAATATATAAACGTTACGTGACAAGAAACATGAATTTTGACCACACAGGACTACATTCGTAACTCTTAAATAGGTAAAGGTTTACCTTTTACCCACAAAAAACCCGTTTCTTACACGCACTTAACCTTGTTATATTCCAAAACCGGCAAATGTCATCGGCTTCAACTACTTACCTATATTATTTCCATAAAATATGAATCAAGTGGATAAATGTAATATCAACTTTGTTGCATTGATATAAAGTTCAAATTAGTGAAGAAAAGATAATGAAAAAGCACAGACAATGTATGTGATAGAGGTAAATTAAATACCATGCAATGGTGAAGCCAGAACATTTATATATTTAACTTCTTCTATATCATATATTTTGATTTTAGTAGAGTGCCGTAAGGTTTTTACCTCGGAACCCGGTTCCAATGAACTGATTTTTGTGAAACTTACGAAATGTATTGACACCAAGTAATACAATTTTAAATTCTTACGTCACTCCCCTAATTTAATAATAAATTACTGGGCTAAAGAGTCTTAACATCTTATGACTCTTGAGTAAGAAGCGTTGGTGCAGTGCACCTAGAATTGCACATCATTGTGAAATACTAGGTAGCACTGTACTGATTATGGGCAGCGTTATCTCTTAACATCAGGAGAGCGTCTTGCTCGTCTTCTACTTCATCACATAAAAAAAAGGAATAAACTCTTTGGTTTAGGAGAGGTATAATATATAGCTAATATATAGCTCACACGAGATAGGTAGTCATGGAGTCACACGTTAAGTGTATTTGCACGTAGAATTGACTTATATTTATAATATTTATTTCTTATAAATGCAATTTATGATGTGTCACAGGATATTACAATATACAAAAGTATAGTGACTTAAAATACACTAATATAATTATAATATAAAATAATAATGAAGTTATTTTAAACCTAACAGATTCTCGTACTTGTAAAACGCCTGCTCGATAAGCTAGCGTTTAAGACATAATTTAAAACTAGCCATTTTTTAGCGCTTTCTCGCTTATAATTATCGCAGTGCTTGAAATTTTTTTCTTTCGAAAAAACCAACTCCACGATTGATTGTTCCACTCATTTCTTTTCATGTCAACTACGAGGATCTGAAAAACGTATATTTCAAAGTTGCATATATTTTTTCGATTTTTTAAAAGCGATATCTGCCAATTACTTCGATCTGTGTGTAAAAGCTTGAAACCGCAAGAAAACCTATTATACCTACATCCAAAGTGGGTCGTACATTATGTGGGTGCCGATTGCGAGCGATCCATTACCTCATTTGGTTTTTTAATTATTGAAACAGTAACTAGATTCCGTAGATTCTTTAATTCAAGGTCGACAAGGACGTAGGATGGTAATACTATGGTAATAATGACCATTTAAAAAGCGATTAATTAAAAATCACCTTTCGGCTAATTTACAAGTAATTTTAAATAAAATATCGGTTTTTGATCATTTTTGTAGTTGTTTTGAAGATAAATTGAGCTTTTTCAACATCAAAGTTTAAATTTGAGCTCTTGAAAAGGGTGTCTTATTGTTTCGCATAATGTTATTTGGTATAATGTTTTTTCGCATACTATGAATGAAACCCTTTATTGTACGCCAAAAGAACAGTAGAAAAGCTTAAAACTATGACAAAGCTAACGAATATAATATAAATGTAACAATTGGCGTACTGATCGCTAAAGCGACTATCATTTTTTTTTATTTTTTTTTTCGTACTAAAATCAAAACCTTACTAGAGCATTCTTTATTCAAAAATTTAGCTTTACCGTTAACGTTACAAAAATAACTTACCTACTAAGCTACCATAAGTCAACCTTACACAGAAAAATTCTAACCACTACAGACATTCCACTTTTTCGCATTAAAGTTAAACTAAAAATAAGTGTACAGATTTATCGTCTAGACATTGTGGTCATATGAAATTGACATGCGACTTTGCATGCGAAAACGACTTCTTAAAACATATGCGTGTGCGCAGCTTACATTAAATTGGACACCATTATTTTGTCAAATAGTTTTGAAATAGTACTCTCAGTGACGGATACACAATTTCGTTCGTTCATAGTCCAATGGTCTCTCATTAGACTGTGTTAATAAAGGACACAGTGGTTTTATTTCTAAATTCAGGCGTTTATAGAAGTCCAGCTTTGTGTACACATACGCGCGCAGTGCCAGATTCTGAAACAACGAAAATAGGCATTTTTAAATGAAAATTTGACAAATAGCATTTTTATTGGTATGTAACAGAATGTCGCAAATCGTAAAGTAAATAATCATGTCAAGAAATATTTTAGTGTTACCAGAACATTGAAACCTTACCTCAATTGACCAACAATATTAGTTACACTACAGATAATATAAGGAGATTAGATTAGTCTCTGTAAAAAATTGTAGCAGAAACCGGCTGGGGTCGCCATGTTTTCCATTCTTTCCATTTTACACCTATGTTTAGCCGTTTAAACCTAGGTGTAGCCGACCGTAGTCGGTTAAAGTTAGGTGTAGAAGATTTATTTTCGGCCTCACTCGTTTAAAACGTGAGACAAGTTGTTATCAGCATGTTTGTTTGTTGTCGTGTGGTGATCGTCATAAAATTAGCAATAAGTATTCCTTAATGATGGATTGAAAACTCTGGAATAAGGACATGTCAGATCTGTTGCTTCGTGTAGCTGCGCTTCGAACTTTAGCCGAAACATATATTATAATATCATTACACTCCTAGATAGGAAAGGGCACCGTCTCAAACTGAATGTTACCTGCGATACTCAAAAACTCTTCACCGTTCTGGGCGCCTTCTTGCCCAAAACTCAGCTTGAAGCGTTTCCTTTTCCACATTGCTGAACGATGAGATATTGTATGTTGTTACTGTCCTATGTACATATATATAATATAGTATTATAGACTAAATTATGATTTCATTATCAGCAAGCAAAACCGCGGACTAATTCTAGGATATTATATAGAAAGAAATCTTAATGTGTAGCCATGCAGTGGTTTGGGTTAACCTGGAGTCTCATTACCGTTCCTATGTTTAATTTATCCTCACTCACAGTGTGGCCACACCTCAAACCTGTACATCACTAGGTCACTCGACTACTAGTGTTGGGATAACGTTACTCGATATCGTAGTCATTGGAAAACTAGAATCGAATAGGATTATTATGTGAAACGTGTAATTTAGTTCAACTATTTAAACTCAAAAAATCATAAATCGTAATTGTGTCTCGTAATTGTCCGAAGCCGTGGTTGAGACATATCTCAACGGATTAACGTGAGTACAGTCGTGTCATATTTATAATATTTAAACTCACTAATATTATAAACGTGGAAGTTTGTAAGAATGTATGGATGTCTGGATGTGTGTTTGTCTCTTTCACGCCTAAACGGGTGGACCGATTGAGCTGAAATTTGTTATAGCTTAGACCCTGGAATAATACATAGGCTACAGTAAAGAATGTAGATAGGTCTAAATTTAATAATATTTAACATCTATATTGTAACCTACATTTAATGGATTAAATAAATAAAAAAAAATAGAGCAGGTATAACCGCTGGGCGCAATATAATATATTTTACTTTTTAAATAATATTAAACCGCCTTCAACTCGCATTCAATGAGTGAGGGCAATTTGATTTTTTTTTATACTAAATAGGTACCTACTAAAAATTTATGACTACGTTTGCTCACCTGATGAAAAGAGCATGAGGTCGTCTATTGAAGGTACCTTTGTATGACAATGTCTTCCAATTGCGACCAGTTCTTAATAGGATATTTCAAAGTGTTTTGTATACTAAGTAGTTTTTAATATTTGAACGTTGTTTCAGTCGCAGCAGCATAATTAAAATTATTATTTTAATTTGTCAATCAAATAATATTTGTTATCGAATTAATAACTATTTATTTTAGCAAGAATCCAAACAAAATTCCTAATAACAAATGTTTACGAAACTCATTCTTGAATATTATGCTAATAAGGTAATATAACCTCCAAATTATAAGAAGATTCGTATAATATTTATAAGTTTTGACATAAAAATGAGTCGAATGATCTTGGCCGTCCACAGACTTTCACGAACCAATCAAAGGTCAAGCTTCATTGAATCAACAATAAATGATAGACACCGCGTACAAAAAACTAAAATGAAGACGAAAAACAAAAATTAAACGATAAACATTTTATATTAAACACTAGTGGCTTTACCTATAAAAAGGTAGACTATATTTTATTTTAAGGGTTCAAAGCTATTTATATAATATCTAAGTTATTTCTGCTCTATAGGTTATTATATAGGGCAATTTAGATGACAAGAAATGTCTAACATAAACATATCTACTGGCTTGGTCTGTATAGGTTGACAATGAGAACCCAAACTAAAGTAAAGCAAGGTTATTAGGATTATGTGCTACTACAAATTATATTGTTTAAATATGTTTAAAGACACTGTTTAAGACATGATTATAAGAGATAATATAGATAGAGCCACCCATAAAGTAGATGCACACATTCTAATACTACTCATCGTACCGTCAGTTTTGTTTTACTGAGTGCTGTATCTGCCAATATTACAATAGCTTGCGATCAACTTGTTTGTATAAATAGACAGCCAGTATCGATGTGTGCGTGTACGTTTACATCCACACCAATGTTATCGACTTTCTAATTTTTAGTTTGGTAGTCAAAACAAGCTTTTGGATATACTCGTAAAATGTATAAAAAAGTGGTATTTCGTAAAGTGGTTTTCCTTTCTATATAAGCGTAGAGATACATTTAAATTATTATCTGAACAAACTAATAACCTATTTTTTGTTATTGCCAAAAAGTTGATGTATTTAATAACAAGTGAATTAAATAAAAAATTTAGAAAACCCCCAACGCAATATGCATTCACCATTTTGTGGTAGCGGCCATCTTGGATTTAAAATTTAATATTGCGTTGTATTCTACTAGTTAAGCCCTTTCATTTGCTACCCATATTGATGGGGTTTTGTAGCGGAGGCCATCTTGGACCGATTTCCACCAAACATGGCTAAAAACACTCTCGACTAACTCTACTTTCTAACAACAAAAAAACTAAATCAAAATGCGTTCATCCGTTCGGGAGACACACACACACAGACGGACATGTTAAACTTATAACACCCCGTCGTTTTTGCGTCGGGGGTTAAAAATATCAAAAACATGACACGCTTATTAAGTTAATTCTTTGGTGTGCAATAAAGTATTATTCTGTTCTATTCTATTCTACTAGTTGTGCCTGTGGTTTGACTCGCTGAAATTGATCAACTACCTAGTTACAGTGTTTTTTTTATTTTATACATATACCGCCTCATGCGGACAACATAACCTGCTGCTATGGGTTATTGCAGCACCCTTATATACTATTTATTAAAAATAAACATATTATTAATAATTACAATAGACACCATTGAATTATTCATTTCATTAACATTGTCTTTTTTTTTTCTTGTTCCTCTTACAAAATTTTTTTTTCCTCCATTTTTTTTTTTTTTTATTATCCTTTTTTTTTAATAATCAAATGTTCTATACAGTAAAGTACCTAGTTACAGTGTTATAGATAGATAGATAACTCTTTATTGCAACAAAGAAAACAATTAACACTAAATAAGTACATTTCACTTATTGTAGAGTTCAGTGGTTGTTATTGTAGAGTCTAATCGAAATATCAGGCTTAACCGTTTAGGACGAGGTAACTATTACCTAAATACTAAATATATAAAAGGAAACAGTGACTGATTGATCTATCAACGCACAGCCTAAACCGCTGGACGGATTGGGTTGAAATTGGAACACACATAGGTTTTATGACGTAGAACAACGCTAAGAAAGGATTTCACAAAGCCGCGAGGACAAGCTAGTAAAATATAAAAGGGGTAACTAGCACATACAAGGATTTTTTTTGTGTGTAGTAAGAAGACGAGCAAGACGCTCTCCTGATGTTAAGAGATAACGCTGCCCATAATCAGTACAATGCCACCTACAATTTAACAATGATGTGAAATTCCAGGTGCACTGCACCAACGCTTCATACTCAAGAGTTAATACTCTTTAGCCCAGTAATTTCACTAGCTACAGTGTCCTGCTACCGAAGCACAGTAATGTTTTGACATCACTGCTCAGGCGGTAGAATAACTGACACTGTTGGGGTACCCACCTAGACGACCTCCTGCAAAGGAAGTCTACCACCGTTAAACTCAACTCACTCAACTCACATTTTCATCTTCAAAAAGAGCCGAAAGTGAAAGTCATTGTTTGAGCTAACCATTAGTGCCGTTTGATAGGAGATTCGTTTTCTATACTTGCATGGTAAATACGCGGTCACGACTCATATTTGCTTTGTTACGTATTGTATTCTTTGTTAGGAGTTCATAAATTACTATGGGTCTATTGAATGAAAAAAAATGTTAGACTTAACTTTTATCTCTACAGCTAAAGGGCTTGTAGATATTTACTTTTGAAAATATTTTAAAATTATTAATGGGTCGTCAAGAAATTCTCTCAAATTAGTTTTCCGTTATAAAGATATTCAAGTTAAAAACTTTTTAAGCGTTCATCCTCAAAAATCTGAACTATTGGTATTCAAGTACATGTGGATCACACAAACATTTGTCCCATGCGGGAATCGAACCCGCAACCTTCTCTGTTGCAGGCGGGTATTAGCCCACCGCACCACAGACGTCGTCATACTTTAATAGTTTCAGAGATAATATTGTCACTCAAAGATAAGGCGGTTAATATTTGATTTGTTAGTATAGTAGTCTGCATTGCGCGAAGTCCGACTAGCGTTTGCCTACTTATTCTTTCTTTTCACATTATTCTAATTCTGTATAATTTTTTCTAGTAAAAAATAACCAATTACTTCGTAACCTTATCCCATAACGGTGGATTGACAAAACAATGGCGTGATATAACATAATAATACGTTACATCATTGTAATCTTACCGTTACATATGTCCAATAGTTATCATTGTTAAACTGGATCGTAAAATATGATCGCGTTGTTATGTCGTAAAAAATATGGAACCACATAGAATTAGGCGTTACTAAAAACTTAAATTTAGAGCGGAATTAACACTAAATATTAATTAATTAATATTTAATGTAAATAGTGTATAGAGAGTAATTAAGTTACCTAATAATAATTATGGAACTTTTATTTATTTATTTATTAGGCAGAACAGAACTATTTTTACTTAGATCCTGCTATAAGCTTGAACTGAAACTGATTTGAAATAAAAACGATTTTTTGTTTTAGAGTTTGTCTGGATTAATGCGCTCTATGTAAGCGGCTCTTCAAGTTTTTTAGTATTTTTCTAGTAGTTTATTAGTATTTACCTAGCTCGCTTTGCAGAGATATTACCGTCAGTATGACATTTTTACATAACATTAACAGCAGCTGATTTAATCCCTTCACCAACCTATAACCATTCAAGTAACAATAAATTTTGACAGCTCGAATATTAATTAAGATTTAAAGACACCAGGAAGTGCATGTTTGGTACCAATTGTTCATGCCTAACAACAACTGGTATTTATTTATTAATAGGTATATATTATAGTAATCGAATTATACTCGAGGTCGTATAAAGGCCAAGAAATGGTTCAATTGATTTAGTGAATGTATAAGAAAACTACCGGTTTGATAAGTATTAAGTTATAATTATAATGTTTTTTTAGTACGTATGTTACGGCTAAAATCCGAAGTACGGCTACACCTGGGTTTAGCCGGTTAATTCTAGGTGTAGCCGACCCTCACTTCGGGTTTTAGCCGAAACACATACATACCTTAATTGTACCTCTGAGTGTGAAAATCTGGATTTGACACGTTTTAAAATATCTTTGGCCCAAAAAACTAGGGGCTAAACCTACTGTCTAGAATACTGACACTGGAATAGCACATAGGGTACTATTATTTAATAATAAATAAATATTTATTGACTCAGAAATAAATAGGCACAGTTTACAAATATTAATAGGCTTACTTTGTACATATAATGCATTTATAAACATAAGAGGCTTATAATTTAGTTACATGCTTAATATTGTAAACATTATAATGTAATATGTTGTGAACACTAGACTAATTGTTTCATTTGGACACACTATAGTTTAGGAGTGATGGTGACCGTGCTAGTAATCAAACTGTGTTACAGCCACCATTTGCCCCCCGTTTGGCAACAAGACATTATGATATCATTACTATGACATTAACTTTAAATACAAAGCTAGGAATGTATTACAATTTACAATATGACAGTATTATTGAGTGTATTAAACCGCTAATACAGCTAAGGAATTACCTATATCGCCTACAGTTATTATTGTCCATTATAGTTTTGTCCATACAAAGCTATTGTTGTCGTTGTACATAGGTATTCTTACAATTCCTCCCAACCAATGTAAGAGATTGCTTTATGCGATAAGACCGCCAATTGTTTACCTTTATTTATTATAAGCTTGTCTTGTAGCTATAATGATTTATTGTTACTTGGTATCCAATAAAGTTTGATTCCATCTTATTCAAATTGTTTAAATAATACTTTTTCAAGTTCTAGTTTATAAACACAGTTCTAGCATGTTATAACAAGAGAAATTAAAAAAAAAACTTTTTATAAACAAGCTTTTATTATTATTACAATCCAGCACCAATGTAGGTACTCGTCAAGACGAATCAAATGAGCCCAAACCTGATGGGGTTGCGTTGTTTAGTTATGAAGTTCCTATGGCCACCTTCCAGCTCAATGTCATAACAGTATTTGTCATCCAATTTAAACATGTATGAAAAATTTCAGCTCAAAGTGGGTCAAATTAAAGTTGCAAGATTTGATTACAAACAGACAGACAACAGATAGGTGAAAGTAAATAAAAGCTTGTAAAAAGAACAAAAATTTACCGACTCATCACATTTTAGCAAAAACAAAAGCCACAGAGTAAAATCATCAGCGCACAACCTGCATAGCAAAACCAAGAATCCAACATAAACCTGACCTTAATTATTCAGCTGTGACATTTCTCTTTTGAACAGGCGTCGCGATGAGGTCAGCGTGACTGTTTAAAATTCACTATTTGTATAGAAAGCTTAGTCTTTAAGTGTTGACTGTAATTTAACACACATATTGTCACGCGTGTGCGCCTTTTTTGGAGACTGACATCCTTTGCGCTAGCCTAACTTTTTGAATGAGAATATAGAAGATACACACGCATGGCTTTGATGAAAAAAAATTTTTTGAGTCCCAGTTCTAAGTATGGGGAGCCCCAAAAATGTATTGTTTTTTCTATTTTTGTGTAAAAATCTTAATGCGGTTCATCGAATACATCTTCTTACCAAGTTTCAACAGTATAGTTCTCATAGTTTCGGAAAAAAGTGGCTGTGACATACGGACGGACGGACGGATGGACGGACATACATGACGAATCTATAAGGGTTCCGTTTTTTGCCATTTGGCTACGGAACCCTAAAAAGGAACCATAGTAAAAATTATAAAAAAATATAGCAAGTAAGCCGACAGCGAACAAAATATACAACGAAGTAAGATGACGAGCAAGACGCTCTCCTGATGGTAAGAGACAACGCTGCCCATAATTAATACAGTGCTAGCCAGGATTTTACAAAGGTAAAATTCTGGGTGCACTACGCCAACGCTTCTTATTTGAGAGTCATAAGATGTTAAGATTCCAATTATCCAATACCTATCTATGAATATTAAATGAAGACTGGTAAAAAGAAGTTTGTGTTGAACACTTACGAATTTACTACTACGGATTTACTTTTTGAAAATAATTCTGGAAAGCAAGATAATATTTTTAAAAGTGTTAAACGTGATGACAGTATTTCAGTTTCTTCTTTTTCCTGCCCTTATCCCACACTAGGTAGGGTCAGCACCACACGTTTTTCTCCTCCATTCTGCTCTATCATCCGTCATATCTGCATCCACTCCCCTAGCACGCATATCCTCTTTCACCGCTCCCTTAGCATGCATATCCTATTTCACACAGTCCATACAAACCTTTTTCGGATTACCACTTATCACCACTTATATTCAGACGTGGTGACAGTATTTTAGTTTACACTCAAATATTCTTGTAATTGTCTTTACACAGTAAAAAACACGGAATAACCTAACCAATGCTATATCGAGCATTTACAGACACGCAAACATAAAAACCATGTTTATTATACAACTATAACATTATGTATTTGATATAACTTTTAAATGGTTATTTGTTAAGTATTGAGAAATAACCAATAACATACATTTTGACCTTGTTTCTTGCACGCTACTGTAGCATAATACGGTTGCTTTTTAAATTCCATAATCCTACGATACCACTATGTTATACATATGTATAGGTAAATGCATATATTATAATGTTACGGCTAAAGTTCGAAGTGCGGCTACACCTACATTAGCCGGTTAAACCCAGGTGTAGCCGACCGCAGTCGGTTAAAGTTAGATGTAAACAAAATGTTTGTAAAAAACTTGTTTTTTATTGCGAAGTTCAGGGCAGACCGACATATGTATATATGTTGCTTATCTCTTCACGCCTTAACGGCTGAACCAATTGGGATGAAATATGGTAATTATTTTGTTAGCTACGGTTTTTTTTTCTTTTCAATACGTAAAACGCTCGATAAAGATTTAAATAAAATTATAAAAATCGATCAAGTCGTTTCGCAGGAGTTCTATAATATAAATTATACAGTGACACGATATTTTTATGTATAAAAATATCCATTTTGCTCTTTAAAATGTGTATAAAAAATAAAATTTATTTGTTTCCAACGGGTTTTGGTGCTTATTTTATATTTGAATTATGTATATCTAGAATCTAGTTGCAATACTTTAAGGTACCGTATTTAGTATAAAATAGTTTTGATTATATATTTTTCCTCGCATTTTACTCTAGAAACCTACTCGCATACTCGCATTTATGATTATCTACTTTTACTGGCACGATAAAAGTTATTTTCATTTCCTATCTTTATTTCGTTTATTTTGTTCATAAATCACAACCGATGTCGCGTTATCATTATAAATGCTATTGAAATGTTAATTATGTACACACAGACTAGTAATAAACGTGGACACCGCCTTCCATGAATGCAGATGCTTTGAAAATTGAAATGAGTATTAAAGATAACATATAGAGGTATAACATACGTTTTTATGACCATTAACCCGTCTATTATTCAAGTATTTATTGGGACTTAGTACTAAGTACCTATGTCTTATAATCTCACATTTCAGTTTTTAACTAACACGTGTATAAAAAATAGTTTCCACAAACTATAGGTATCACGAACTGTTGATATGTTAATTTAACGATATTAGAAAAATAAGGAATGAGATATATACTACAACAGTAAAGAATACCTGTATTAACCACAGATCAGTCACACGCCAATCTACAAAAACCCAAATGTTCCAAACGGCTGTCATATTTATAAACAGTCTACTCATTAAACTTCTTTTTATACCTAGGTATTTTTACTGTGGGGTTTAACATTGACCACAACCATACATATTCTCAAACAACAATGCGTCAGCAAGGAGGTTTTACCATCTTAGATGCAATAAATTCTTTGTGCGTCAGTAAATGGTTGCTTGAAGATATGGCTTCACTTTGGATTTTGGTGGGCGGGATCTCTACGTACAACATAGTCTGTTCACAATGTTCTCTTGCATGTGTAGACCGTTGTACTGCTTCCCACGTGAGCGTCACACTTTACAATAATTACTATACTACATTGCACTTGCCGTTTGTGAGGGTTTATAGAGTAGAATATAGTAGAATTAAATTACACTTTATATAACCATTCATTTACGAAAAACATGCATCATTATCCTTGGTCATTATGACTATGTGTGTCCGCCATGATGTTCAGTGACGCCTGGGATTTTTTTTTTATGTGATGAAGCAGAAGACGAGCAAGACGCTCTCCTGATGTTAAGAGATAACGCTGCCCATGATAAGTACAGTGCTACTTAGGATTTCACAATAATGTGAAATTCTAGGAGCACTGCATCAACGCTTCTCACTCAAGAGTCATACGATGTTGACTCTTTAGCCCAGTAATTTCACTAGCTACAGTGCCCGTCTACCGGAGCACAGTACTGTTTGCACATCACTGCTCAGGTGGTAGAATAACTGGCACTGTTGGGGTACCCACCTAGACAACCTCCTGCAAAGGAAGTCTACCCCCGGTAAAGCAAAGGAAGTCTAACCCCGGTAAAATTACCCTGTGTAATCTAAAATATTTTTCCCGCCTTTTATCTAGGTTCTTTTATTCTAGGTTTTCTTTTCTAGGTTTAGTCTAGCATGGTAGCCCATCAACCATCTACGGCCGCATAGTGCGAAATCGTGATCAAAGGCTATAAATAATTAAAAAAAATAAGGATTTAGATCTAATAATAAACGTAATCGTACGAGGCAATTACTACTAACGCGTTTTTTAACACATTATTTCTCAGCGAAACCAAATAAAATGTCCCGAGTACCTCGATCTTTCAGAGAGATGGGTGCAGTGCAACAATTTGCCTATTATGTATTTTTATGTTCTTTTTTGTATGTGTATTTTTTGTTAGTTTGTAAGGTATATATGATATGGGCCTTTGGTACACTGCGTCTGTGGCAGTGTACTATTGCCTGAAATAAATAAATAATTATTATTTAAATAGTTATCAATAAGATCGACTCGAAAGTGTCTTTTAAAATATTCACTTATCAAAGATTCCACTGAAGTAGCGGCTCCGAACACGTATGATATTCACAAACTAGGTGTGGTCCGAGGCAGAGAAAGTGAATTCCACATGTGAAATGGTATGCCCTTGCAAATTTACTCTTACTTACCGAAAGTTTTCGATAATTGCATGTATTGGAGAGTTATGAATAATTAGTGTGTTTGAATTGAGAATTGATACGCTTTCGTATCGAAAATTGAGTTAAAATTGCGTGTAAGCTTTGTTAAATGTACGTGTATGTTGTCTGGGGAAGGTAAATGATTTAGTTGTACAAAACAAACAAATTTCGTTTTCAAAAGAACGCTTTTTGAATTCAAAAGTGTGGTTATTTAATAAATGTTACACACAGATCAACATAATTAACGATAATACAAGTGAATTAAATTAAAAATTTAAAAAACCCCCAACGCAATACGTATTTCACCATTTTTTGTATGGCGGCCATCTTGGATTTTAAATTTTATATAGTGGACTGTAATTTACTCGTTAAGCCCTTTCATTTGATACCCATATTGAGGGGGTCGTGAAAGAAAAAAGTAATCCGCCATTTTGTAGCGGCGGCCATCTTGGACCGATTTCCACCAAACATGGCTAAGAACACTCTCGACTAACTCTACTTTCAAACAAAAAAAAACAAAATCAAAATCCGTTCATCCGTTTGGGAGCTACGATGCCACAGACAGACACATACACACACACACACACACACACACACACACACACACACACACACACACACACACACACACAGACAGACAGACAGACAGACAGACAGACAGAAAGACAGACAGACACGTCAAACTTATAACACCCCGTCGTTTTTGCGTCGGGGGTTAAAAAAAACGGAGTAAGCTAAATAAAACCGTTTAAAAATCTAAGCCAATAAAAAAAATATATTCGAAACGTTTCAAGAAATGCTAGGACTTAGGTATATATCCATTTCTAAAATGTTGTATATTTTATTTTAAATCCTTTCAGGATTGTCCTATTTAAATATCAAGCAGTTTCATATTATAAACATACATACCGAATCAATAAAAGTTCTTTTTATACTAATACTAGCTAATGCTCGCGGCTTTGCCCGCATGACGCAATCCTTTCTTAGCGGAGGTCGACATAATAAAACCTATCTATGCTCCGAATTTCAACCCAATCCGTCAAGCGGTTTAGGCTGTGCGTTGATAGATCACTCAGTCAGTCACTCTTTCCTTAAAACCGTTAAAGGATTGTCTTATTTAAATATCAAGCAGTTTCATATTAAAAATATACATACCAAATCAATAAAAGTTCTTTTTATACTAATATACACTAATATACACTCACGTTAAGTGATTAAAAAAACAAAATTAGATTACAACTACGTTTAACACGTAATTAATACTGAATTAACAACTCAATCCGGACTTACCGATGAGCTAAGCCTATATAATACTTTCACTGTTACTCTATATGAACCAATATTATGCAACGAGGAACCGATATTAATGGAATGCATGCCGTGGATGTACTGGTAGGGTTGCTTCTATATGGTGGGCAATTTAAAACAAGTGAAACATTAAAAGTGAAATTTGAAGTTCTTTGGTCACATCTCTAGAAAAGAACACTCTATGGAGAGACTTGTTGTGCAGGGTCCCATTGAAGGGAAGAGAGTTCGAGGTTTACCGGGGGTAGACTTCCTTTGCAGGAGGTCGTCTAGGTGGGTACCCCAACAGTGCCAGTTATTCTACCGCCTGAGCAGTGATGTGCAAACATCACTGTGCTCCGGTAGGAGGGCACTGTAGCTAGTGAAATTACTGAGCTAAAGAGTCTTAACATCTTATGACTCTTGAGTAAGAAGCGTTGGTGCAGTGCTCCTAGAATTTCACATAATTGTGAAATCCTAGGTAACACTGTACTGATTATGGGCAGCCGTTATCTTTTAACGTCAGGAGAGCGTCTTGCTTGTCTTCTACTTCATCACATAAAAAAAAGGTCGTTCTCCAACTCGCTGGACTGACCTCATCAAGAAGGCTACAGAGGCATCTATGACCCAGTGCTCTCGCAATGCCATTTACAGAAAAAATGGCGTCACATCGCTAAATCCATCGGAAAAATCCAAGCAGAAGCGAGCATCAGAGCAACCACGACCACTCTGACAAGAGTGTACGACTAAGAAGAAGAAAAAACATTTTAAAAAAACTCGAATAATAAGCTTTATACCATTTACACCAAAGTACTGGTCAAGACGAATCATACGAGCCCAAACTCGATGGGGTTGTATCGTTTAAATACCGAGTTCCTCCATCTTCCAGCTCCATCATCAGATCAGCTCTATGTCGTAATAATATTGCATTGTGATCGGATTTATACATGCATGCAAACTTTCAGCTCAATCGGAAACCGCGAAGTAGTTCAAATTTAACTTGCAAGATTTGATTACAGATAGACAACGGGACAGGTGAAAGTAAATAAAAGCTTGTAAATGAATAACTGGTAGGGCCCTATTGCAGAGATCTGGAGAAGTACCTGCTTTTATTTTATTTTACATATTAAACAAGGCTAAGAGTGTTGACCATTGATTAGACCTAAATAAAAAATCCAAAAATGTATAATATAAGTCCGTAATTTAAATAATAAAAAAATATAATAGACAAGTAGTTATATCGCGCTTCGAGAATAAAAAATGGAGGGCAGACGCTTTTAAGCATACCAAATGGCGCTATTTCTCATAAAAATGTTTTATAAATTTCATTCCCGTCCTCTATTATCAGTTTGAGTAAATAAATTAAAAAAATAAATATTAATTATTTTCATGCAACTTTTACTATATGCTCTATTTCAATTCGTAGACCCTGACACCAATTATCTTAAAACAAGTTGTAAAGAAATTTAACATTATTTATTAAATCATTACTTGTAACATTAAATTAAAATTTATTTACTCGCAGCTCTTTTTATTGGCGTGTTTTAAAACCACACACGCGTATTTATAATTGATGTACATATTTACGAAATAAAATATTTAAATTTGTGATGAAATAACTAATTCACTCGTAACCTAGACCTTTTGGTAAAATTATGAAACGAGCTTAGGAATTTTGCTTGGTAACAGAATAAAGGAGTGTTCGATTTTAGGGACCGCTAGCTTTGATGAAAGCTGGTAAAAAAAAAAAGTCATGTAAATAATTAACGATAGGCTTACTCTTATCTGCTTCTAAAATATTCTTTAAAACTTGTTCATACCTGTTGACCTATTGGCTAATTTTCACCCACTACGATTGATGACAACTTCAATGTACATTGCTGCGTTTGTTACTCGTATTTTACTCATAATAATGAAGAGGTTAAAGCAAACTATGTACGTAATTTTGTTTATAGATTCTAGTATTTTACATGTCGTTTGGCTATAGCCAATAGGTCCTCTGGGCGATATTCACTACCACTTTGGGTACCAAAAAATGCTTAGATCAATTTTCCAACCCCATCATAAAATTACCAAAAAAATGGAAAAAGTCCCCTTTTTTGGTAAACTTTTGGGATTCAAACTCAAATTTATTTTTTATTAACACAAAACCATTTATTCTCATCGTCAGTTAAAAGTGGTAACCATATATTCAATCTCCTACACACTGTTTAAATTTCACGCTTCATTACAGTTATAATAGTAATTGTAATATCCATTATTACAATGTTATGTTACTTTTAAATCTATTTGTACAAAGAAGATTAACTTTCACTGTTATGACGATATTCATGGTGTATTTTTAATTACAGGTAAGCATGGAGAATCATGGTGAAAGAGTATGGTGACCATAAAACTAGTATTGTATGTAGTTATATATTTTATTATAGAGGTATATTTGTCTTTATTTACACAAAGGAATAAATAGGTACATACCGAACATAAATATAAAAGAATTTACTGTTCTGTATTTAATGTTACCTATTTACTATTTAGTGCCTTTATTGAGAAAAACAAACTAACAATACTACAGCTACTACAGCAGTTAAGAACACTTTTATTAACCACAGATCGGCCACAAGCCGATCTACAGAAAATCCAAGTGCTCCAAACCACTGTCAGATGGCAGAGTGCCCAGAATGCTGGCAGCATTGCCACGTTGAATGGCAATACTTATACCTATTTAGTGATATTGTAGAAAATTTACGTTTATACACTTATTTTTTTATTACAATAAATGTCTATTAGTTATAGAAAAAAGGACAAGGACAAGCTTTAAAAGATTACACATTAGAAAAAAGAGTTACAATTGGCGGTCTTATCGCTAATAGCGATCTCTTCCAAACCAAGTAAAGTAATATGTATTGCAGGTTGATTTTAGTTATATGCCATGCATTGCGGCGCGGCCTGCTGTAGTTTGCGCTCTACGACTAAGAAATGTTAGACGAATTAAATTCAAAATATGCCTTGTTAACGAAAGTTAAACTTTTCTCATGTTAAACTTACCATTGAAAGTTCAAACAAAGCTCAAGCATCTGTAATTAAATGCTTTCTTCTAGTAAATAGCTATTGTGCACAAGTTCATACAATTTTAGGTAAATTCCCACGTCAGGTGGAGTCACTTTCATTTTTGATTTGGGTAAGGGTAACTAGGTGAATGGGGTTCTTGATCTTTATTTACCGACTACAAAAGCGGAGGTACTGGTATATCACTACATGTATAATATTTTAAAGGTTTTGATGACCTCTGTGGCGCGGTGGGCTAATACCCGCCTGCAACGCAGACGGTTGCGGGTTCGATTCCCGCATGGGACAAATGTTTGGGTGATCCACAGATATTTGTTTCTGGTCTGGGTGGTTTTCTGTATCTATTATAAGTCCCTCCTCCTTGAGTCGTATTCACCATTACTGGGGTCGTGAGTCGTGACCCACATCTTTCAGGATTCGATCATAAATGATAGAGCGCCATCTGGAACGGTTGGAAGCGATTCTTATAGCTTCGTGCACTGGAGTGTCGAGAGTGGTGCGGATCTGGTCAGACCAACGCATCGGGCTACGACCTCGAGGTTTCCTTCCTTCAATTTTGCCTGTAACCATAAGCTTCTCTAGGTTTGCATCTTCTTTCCTTGCTATATGGCCGAAGTACTCGAGTACCCTCTTGAGACATATTGCGGATAGCCTAGTCTAAGAACCTAGCCTAGTTGCGGATAGCCTGATCTATTATAAGTATGTATAATAAGTATTATATCCGTTATCCTAACCACCATAACACAAGCATCAAGTTGCAAAGCTTGTTGGAGTTAGGTAGCGCTGTGTGAAATGTCCTGAAATATTTATTATTATTAATGTAAATATATTTATGTATGTATCACTACATAGTATAAAATAAAGTTGCTTCCCGTGTCTGTCTGTCCCTATGTATGCTAATACATGTAATATAGTAGAGTAACACTGATAATTTTCTGTTAGGCGCTACGAAGTGCGCGCGGGTCTACAAGTCATACTATACAAAAGGAAAGACTGACTGACTGATATATCAACGCACTGCTCAATCCACTGAACAGATTGGGTTGAAATCTGGTAAGAAAATAGGTTTTACGATGTAGTCTTCTGCTAAAATAGGATTTCTACAAGTCGGCAAAGCTGCAAGAATAAGATATAAAAATATTAATCTAGAGGTTAATTTTGCTATAAAATATTAAGTATTTAATAATACATTTATACAGTAGGTAATCATAATAACAATAAAAACTAAAGTACCTCCTATTTTGTAAAATAACAATTTTGAAATATTTTACGCTTCAAGCTAATCTGACCACAGTGTGGCATTGAACTAAAATCAGACAAACACAAGCATTAACATACAGGTTTAATAGATGATGTCATTTAAATCTAGATTCTAGAAAAAGTCAGGTTCAATACTTTTTGGTATTTCTGTATATAAATATCGTAAGAAATAGATTTGCACTTTTTGCATATAAAAATTGAGAGAGGTGGATAAGCCATTTTTAAATTGGACTTGTGAGTAAAGAAAGTGTTCGTGATTTCTTGAAGTGACGACTGCAATTTTAGAGTGGCTGGATTCTTCCGAGGGAAAGTTCAACGACTTAAAAGGATGGACAGATATTTTGAGAAAAGACGTGGGACGAATGAGATACAAACAAAAATTCTTATAATTCACTGTGAGTTTTTGTCTCCATTAAAATATATTTTTAGTTTTTTTTCAAAATCAAATAAAATAATGTTAAACAACCTTTGATAAAGATTTTGGACGATATACGTAGGGACGCTTTAATAAATCCATAAATCAATACTCCACAGATATGATTACTCCGTGCAATACTCCTACTCCATAAACAAATCTAAATATATAAAAGGAAAGAGTGACTGATTGACTGACTGATCTATCAACGCACACCCCAAACCACTGGACGGATTCGGTTAAAATTTGGAATATAAGTAGATTTTTTGACGTAGATTGTTTGAAAAGGATTTTGCTATGCGGGCAAAGCCGCGAGAGCATAAGCTAGTAATATTATATAGTTTAATAATAATACTTTTGAGCAAAAGTCGGCATCTAACAGACAAGTAAGAAAATAACAAATGTTTCTATCATGGATCTTTGTTTCTCTTTCACGTCTAAACGAGTGGACCGATTGAGCTGAAATTTGGTATGCTATACATACATATATTTACCTATATATATACTCTGGAATAACACTACACCCAATGGTTTTCAATTACAGACTATTCTTCTGTAAAATCACTGGGTGTAGCTAGTATTGAAGAAATCATTATACATTACACACACATCACATCAAATCTCATCACACACATCACATTTTCATCTCATCACATTTTTATTTAATAATTAATTAATCATTACATTTTTTTAAAGTTTGCCATATTATGTTTCGCTATATCTTGTATTTTGATATGCAATATAGAGTCATTCTATTCTACACTCATACTTACGTTCTAGTGTGTAGTACGAGTAGAACGTCCGTTCGAACTACGTTTTAACCCTTTGTGCTTAAGTAACAAGTTAGGACTAGGCCACAGGTCCGACGAGTTAACGACCCCGGCCACCTGAGTGATGACGAAACAGCTTTCACCTCGAGAAAGTAATCGTCCGTGCCGACATCTTTGGTTTTTTATCTGTGTGTTTTGGTCCTATTGGTACGCTTGAGGCGGATCTTTGGCTTGAGATATTTATGAATGGGTGAATAAGACCTTGTTGACTTCTGATA
This sequence comes from Hemithea aestivaria, assembly GCA_947507615.1. NCBI lineage: Eukaryota > Metazoa > Arthropoda > Insecta > Lepidoptera > Geometridae > Hemithea > Hemithea aestivaria. The sequence goes on along the minus strand of OX382348.1, from coordinate 4,194,973 downwards.
AAGCTTATGATGTAAAAGTCAAGAATGAGAGAAATATTACGATATCAGTGCCTCAAACTTCGACGAAGCTAATATGTTTAATAATTTATGTGATGAATGGAAAATAACATTTTTTATGGCAATTGTTGATGAATAGAGTTATTTTGCGAAAAACTAGTTACCCCTATTGTCCCCCGGCCTCACCTAAAGTGATGATTGATGTTAAAAGACTTAACTTTCAAGTAAATAATTTATTGATTTGAGATATTTATTAATTTACACATAAATATCATTAGCTTTAGTAGTTTGTATATTGTAATATACTTCACCTATTGCACTTCCAAAAAATATATGAAATTCCTTTGAAAACAAATTCAAGCTATATTGCGAGCAGAATTTTAATCTAAAAATGTTCATCAGTATTCCAAATCAGTCTTTCCACACAAATTCCAAGACTAACACGATTGGCTGTAGACTCACTTTTACACTCCAGTTTAGCGCCTGCGATTTGTGAATGGATTTCATGCTTTCTTTGGCCTTTTTACACTAAATTACAATGTTTACTTTAGTTTTTCACACGGTTTTGTAATCAGCATTGTTTTAAATATCGTGAAGGTTCCAATTACTTGGTTTCTGCCTTTGATTTTTAAATATACATACATCATAATATCTTCTAAGTATATAAAAAGAAAGAGTGACTGACTGATTGATCTATCAATGCACAGCCCAAACCGCTGGACGGATTGAATTGAAATTTGGCATACAGATAGGTTTTATGACATAGACCTCCGCTAAGAAAGGATTTAGCCACGCGATTCACGAGCATAAGCTAGTGAAATATAAAAAAAAAACAAAATTCAAAAAAATCAAAGATATTTATTTGTGAAAACATAGTTTATTGTTAAAATGTAAAACGCATAGACAATAAAAATAAAGATATTACAAAGTAAGTTGCATAGATAACACTTAATTGAATAATTACAATATGAAAAACAAATTTTAATAGTAAATTAAATTTGGTATCACAATTAGCGGTCTTATCAGTAACAGTAAACTCTTCTAGACAATCGTGACATTTTATCAGTAGCACTGGCCGGAATGTCATTAAAAACTGACATAATACGTTAAAAAAAATTTAATCAGATTTAGTTGACCTAAATTGATTAGAGCAACTTAAAAATCGTCCACTTTGAAATTGCATCTATTCACCTTATAAAATGTTCCTAAAGCTTGTAGGTGTAGCATGTAATTTAAGACTGGACGATCTTGCAAGGAAGGATCGAGTCACGAAAAGGTCGAGAAAAGTTACCAACTTACGTTGACACAGATGCTAATCTCGAGATGCTTGTCGTACCCTAAATGACTTCATCCAAAACACAAAAAAATACTTTCTCTAGTGAAATTTAAGTTGATTTGCCTCCTGTGGCTTTGACCATAAACGATACTATAAAACCACAATAGTAGAATAAGAAAACAATAAAAAATGCATATTTTAAACCTTTGTGTTCGATTTCAATTTCCTTATGTAGGTATCAAAGAAAGCTTACAGTCAAGCTAAAACATATAAATGCTTATAATATAAATGCGAACGTTTGTGTTAGGAGTGGGCGTTAATTCAACGAACGGCTTTTTTTAACTGTTAATCTAATGTTAACGAATTAACAGTTTTTTGTTTACTGCAAAACCCGTTAAATCTATCAACTGTTACATTCAACGATTTTGGCAATGCGTTTTTTTATTATCTCAACGAAAAGGTATTCAAAAGTCGCTTACGTAATCTGAAGCTGTTAACGCAAAACCAGTTAAAATTATCTATTTCTTCTGCGTTGAAAGAACGAATAGAAACGGAATATGCCGAGTGGACTCGAGGGCGCCTATGTGAGCGAGCGAGACGCCGCTAGCTTAAAATTGTACGAGCGAGAGTGAGAGATATCTATGTTTCTAAGTTCGCTTGCTACTATTAACTGCTACGTTGCCGTTGGTACAAATCTGTTACATTAATGAAAACCTGTTAATAATGTTAACGGCTTTTTTAACTGGTTAACATGATGAATTAAACGGCTTCGTTGCGTTAACCCAAAAATCGTTAACGACCCACCACTATTTGTGTGTATGGTTGTTTCTTCTTCACGCCTAAACTGGTAGACCGATTGAGCTGAAATTTAGTTAAGAAATTGCTTAGGTCCTGGAATAACACATGGGCACAGCTAGTCAATCTATCTATTCTAGTATTAGCTTAGGAAATGGAATCCAGCCCCGTCCTTGCAATGCCGTTGACTTCAGTCCTGTCAGAAAAACATACGATTCCGCCCGACTTGTACCACCAGTCACAAATTACTAAAATAATATTATAATATTTAATAACGTAATAAACCAAAATTATCCTAGGTACCTATAGCTTTTGAGGGTGTTTATATCAAGCCTAACTCTTAAGGAATAATTCCAAATTAATTAACAATGTCGCTTCCCGCCTGTATAGATAGATAGATAGATAATCCTTTATTGAAACACAAAAATGTACAATAACAAATTAAAACTATAATATAAAACTAAGTGTTACAATTGACGGTATTATCGCTAATAGCGATCTCTTCCAGACAACCGTGTAAGGAGAGGAGAGCAATTGTAATTCACATGGGTTAGGTGGTCTGTTTAAATTTACAAGATACAGATGTTTAAATACTTACTGTATATGTATGTATCTTTAAAACTACGCAACAGATTTTGACGTGGTTTTTTTTAATAGATAGAGTGATTCAAGAGGATGGTTTATATTATGTGGGTACCATACATAGTTTTAGTAGTTAAGTTTTTTCTCATATTTTATTTGTGTTTCAATAAATGTTCTCTCTCTATGTATTTTAGTACTAGCTAAGGAAAAGGAATCCAGCCCTGTCCTTGCAATGCCGTTGACTTCAGTCCTGTCAGACAAACATACAAGTCCGGCCGACCTTGTACTACACAAATCCAGTCACAAATTATTGATACAGCAGCTTTATCTCATTCTACGTTACCTTGGATTTAATTAGTTTAAACAGCTTTTATAGGCGTTTATGTAATGTTTTGTAGAGCTTAAGGAGCCCACACACCTAAGGCCAAAATATAAAGGTTTTATTTACCATAAGAACATAACACAAAATTTTATTGCATTTGTAATGGACCCACGCCACTTCTTACACTGTCTTGTAGGATCCCTGAGGCCCAGTTTACAAATTATAGGTACAATTTAGAACTGTTTTAATATCAATCGATGCCTAGATCGATGTAAATGTGTGTAATGTTAATTAAAGGTTGAATTGAAGTACCTACATGAAGAAGGTGCTCATGATTTTATTTCTTAGATTCTGTTTAATAACTATACTTTTTATTAATAGGTATCTACTGTCTCTTCTATTTGCACGGTTGTCTAGAAGACATCGTTTTGAGCTTAAATATTATCGCTCAAATATTCCACAAATCTTTCAAACCTCTTTGAGATAAATGCCATTTTGTGCTGTACACTTTTTATGATCACCTAATATAATCACGCCTGGTTCCCGGTGGGGTAGGCAGAGACTATTTATGATGTTCTTGAGGCAGATTAATTTAAACAACAGCAGATTCTTGAAGATTTGTTTATTCCGGTTCACAAAATACATTCACCATTACGTACAGTAGGTAAGAGAGAGAGCGCGCACACGCATGAGCGAGACAACATATTTTTTGGTGACAGATGACAGTGGCGTCTGAATGACTTTGACATAATTTAATCTTATAATAATATATTCGCTTGTATTACATTACATTTGCCAAATTCCTAACACTGTCCCTTAATACAACGAATGTATAAATTTATTACATTAAACATAACAAGCAAAAACAAAAATTACATCATATTGCTTGTAACACATACCTATCTAAAATACATTACATAATTAGGCACTAAATTAAACATCAACCACATCTTATTATAAGTTTAGTTGCAAATTTTTCACAAACTTGTAATGCTTTAATTTAGTAAGTGGTTTAGTGAAAATATCTGCAGTCATCTGCTCTGTTGATAAATACTTCAAATTTACAATATTGTTTGATACTACTTCTCTTACAAAATGATGCCTGACATCTATATGTTTTGTTCGTGAATGAAACATACTACTATTACACAATTTTTGAGCAGATTGACTGTCATTATACATAGTAATGTAACATTTGCCAAAAAATTCAATTAATAGTTTTCTAACGAACAATGCTTCCTTACATGCATCGGAGAGAGCCATGTATTCAGCCTCTGTGCTGGAAAGAGCTATGGTTCTCTGCTTCCTGCTCTCCCATGACACAACACAATTGCCAATAAAGAATACAAACCCTGTGTAGGATCTGCGATCCACTTCACTGGCAGCCCAGTCTGCATCAACGTAGCAGCTGATCTGGAGACTACTCCTTGCATAAATTAAAGAATAATTTAGTGTACCTTTAAGATATCTTAGAACCCTCTTCGCTGCTTTCCAATGAGTGTCGTCATGACAATCATTGAATTGACTGAGTATACTGACTGCATGAGAGATGTCCGGGCGAGTACAAACTGAAACATACATTAAACAACCAATCAAGTTTCTATATTCCATACTTGAATCATTCTTCTCAGCTTTGACAAGCTTGACGCCAGCTTCCATGGGTGTGTCTGCAGGTTTGCAGTCTGACATCTTGAAGCGTTGTAAAACTTTCTTTATGTATGTAGTTTGATTTAAAAGAAATTTATCATTTTTCTTTTCTAAGCTCATCCCCAGGATGTGACGAGCTGGTCCTAGATCCTTCATCTCGAAGATTCCCATGAGCTGTTTCTTGATTTTAATCTTTTCTTGAGAATTTTTCGAGCTAAACAAGAAAATATCATCAACATAAAGTGCCAGAATAATCATTTCTTCTTTATGACGCTTGAAATAAACACAAGGCTCCGACGAGGACCTGTGAAACTGTAACTCTTCAACCAATACTCTGTTTATTTTCTCATACCAGGCTTTGGATGCCTGTTTTAATCCATAAATGGCTTTATTTAATTTATAAACCTTATTTCCTTGACCTTTTACTTGAAAACCTTCAGGTTGTTCCATATAAATGGTTTCCTTTAAATCCCCATTTAAAAAAGCTGTTTTGACATCCATATGGTCGATTTCCATATCTTTCTCTGCAGCTATAGCTAATAATGAGCGTATTGTGGAATACCTCACAACCGGAGAGAATGTTTCATCATAATCTATACCATATTTCTGAGAATAGCCCTTTGCCACTAGTCTAGCTTTAAATTTCAACATTTCCCCATTTAAGCCATACTTTCTCTTAAAAACCCATTTACATTTTATAGCCTTTCTTCCTTTAGGCAGGTCAGTCAATGTCCAGCAGTCATTATCAATAAAAGATTGATACTCATCTGACATAGCTTCTTTCCACTGCTTGGAGTCCGGGCAATTTAATGCATCTTGCACTGTCCCTGGATCATCACCGTCGCAGGTCAGCTGCCCAAGACCAGCAAACTCACTGGTGTCAGTGAACTCATCATCTTCTTCATCCAATTGCATTTGCTCCACAGATGAATTTCCTGGAAAATAATTTTCCGACGAATGACTGTCTTCAGGACTAGAGTCAATAAGTGTTATGATGCTTTGTCTTTCAGAATTATTGTTTTGAAAAACAACTGTATCATCATGAAGAGAATCTGTCTGATTTTCTTCTTCTCCCGTTAAACTTTGACTTAAATTTTCCTGTTCTTTGTTCAAATTTATCAATTGTATATTGTTACAATTTGAATCTTTCTTTTCAGAGTAAAATCTATCTTCCATAAAAGTTACATTTCTAGATTTTATACATTTCTGTGTATGAGGATCTATTAATCTATATCCCTTACTTTCATCACAGTATCCTACAAAAATACATTTCTTCGATTTTGAATCTAATTTTGTACGATTCGTTACTTTTGTATATGCCAAACAACCAAAGATGCGTATATGCTTAAGGCTTACTTTTCTCCCTGTCCACTTCTCCTCCGGTGTAGCTCCAAGGACTGCTTTAGTAGGGCTGCGATTCTTGAGGTAGACTGCTGTGTTCACTGCCTCTGCCCAGAATTTCTTCGGCAGACCTGCATCCTGGAGCATGCAGCGAACCTTCTCCATGATTGTTCTGTTCGCCCGCTCCGCTACGCCATTCTGTGAAGGTGAGTGAGGAATCGTAGTTTGGTGCCTAATACCATTCTCTTTTAGGTAACTTTGAAATTTTATATTCACATATTCCCCACCATTGTCTGTACGCAATACTTTGATCTTTTTGTTCATTTGATTTTCAACTTCCCGTTTGAATAATTTAAAATTTTCAAAAACTTCGGACTTAGACTTTAAAAAATACACATAAGTCTTTCTGGTATAGTCGTCTATAAAGGTCAAATAGTATGTAGCACCGCTAAATGATTTTACAGGCATAGGGCCACATAGGTCACTATGCACGAGACCTAACACTTCTGTGGACCTATGTTGGGATCTCTTAGGAAAAGGAATTTCACTTTGTTTTCCTTCCACGCATGCAACACATGATTTAAAACTATTAATATTATAATCAATATCTTTAGCCATACCTTTTTTAAGTAAATCCATGCTGCGCAGATTTAGGTGTCCCAGTCTGCGATGCCATACCTCCTGTGAAGTTCCTTCAGCAGTCACACTGTCCAGAGACGCCTCCTGGCCTGGCTCGCCTGACTCCTGCGTCCTGTCCTCTACCTGTTGAGAAACTGAACCATATCCTAACCCTGTACACAGAGACTGATACACATTTTTACCCTTTGAAGCATTTAACTTATAAACACCATTATTTGCATCTGCTGAGGCTACTGTTCTATTACATTTGTTAACTACTTTGCACCCTTTGCTATCAAAAATCACTTTATATCCTTTTTTAACTAAGGAACTAACTGATAATAAATTAGCAGCAAGTTTCGGCACATAAAGTACATCACTAATAGTTTTTTCACAATTGTCAATGATAACGTTAACATTTCCACAGCCAGCCGTGCTCAGCTTCTCACCGTTGGCAACTCGTACTTCCGTTGGTGTGGTGTTCTTGAAGTCCTCCATAATGCTTTGATCGTTACACATATGGTTAGTCGCCCCGCTGTCCACATACCAATCTATACTGCTTATATTGGCCGATAAAGCAGTAAGGAGAGCATCTTTTTTCTTATTTTCCACTGCCTCTTTCTTTTTCCACATTGGGCATTCTTTTATTCTATGTCCAGCCTTCTTGCACTTGTAGCACTTGTACGATGTAGACTTTTTCACTGTAGACAGTGCAGATGTGTTATCGTTATTTTCTTCTTTGACCCCCCTTCTTGCGCTTTCTTGTAGTAATTTATTTCTGACAATATCGCTGTTCAATTTGATGTTTGTATTTTCTAAGGCCATTATGAGTGGGTCATAATCTGGGGTGAGCCCACTGAGTGTAATGATTGCCACAAATTCATCTTCCAGAGGTGAACCTATCTCATGCAATTGATGTGCAATATCTATGATTTTGTTTAGGTATGTCTCCATAGACTGATCTTGCAATTTTACATTGAATAGAGTTCTCAGTAACGATAACCGCCGGCTAAGCCCTGTGTCTTGGTAGGCCTTCTTTAATATATCCCACGCTTCCTTGGCAGTCTTGGCTCTTCGCACCATCGATATTATCACTGAAGATATCGAAAGACATATTCTTGCCAATGCTTTCTGATCTTTTCGCGTATCGACGGCCTCTGCTGTACCTTGAATGCAGTCCCACAAGTCTTCGTGAATGAGAATCATTTTCATCGAAAATTCCCACGTCGCATAATTTTCTGCGCCCACGAGTTTCTCAATGGGAATTGTGTTGGACATTTTTGTTGTCTCCATTTTTGCCGTGCCTCGCAAAAATCATATAGTTGTTGCGCCGAGGGAGCGTCCTGGTCCCATTACCTGATGTTCTTGAGGCAGATTAATTTAAACAACAGCAGATTCTTGAAGATTTGTTTATTCCGGTTCACAAAATACATTCACCATTACGTACAGTAGGTAAGAGAGAGAGCGCGCACACGCATGAGCGAGACAACATATTTTTTGGTGACAGATGACAGTGGCGTCTGAATGACTTTGACATAATTTAATCTTATAATAATATATTCGCTTGTATTACATTACATTTGCCAAATTCCTAACAATTTATCTCCCTCCACGACTTGGTACGATCCTATGACACACCTTTTTCGCTTCTTCAACTCTCATCCCATTTTTCATACAACACGCTTGCGGGTTCTTGGTTCTATTGACCTGGCCTTTCCTTAGAACGACATTCATTTCGTCAAGAAAAGAGGTCGACCAATTGCATCTTGACCATTCAAAATAAATCCAATTTTGTGTCCTAGCGGGGCACTTTAATGTACTACATAGTATAATATTTATCTTTATATTCTCAAAGACATTATACCATTAACTAAGTGCCATGTTTATTTATTACATCAATTCTTGTCAGTTTCGTTTGCTATGCAAATTACTGAGTTTAAGTCAATTATGTAATTTAAATGTTAATGTTATCTCAGTCAAATTATTCACTACAATTCATTGCACTGGTTCTCTTTGTTAAGTACGAGTACTTACATATTTTTACATAAAATACGTTTTTGGAATTTGATTGTATGTATAGTCACATCATTTCAGACATGTCTCTTTATAAAAAACTGGCTGCGCCAACCGTATCTCTGTTATTTAAAAAAAAGAGGTTTTCAAGTCGAGACGTACCTATGTATATCTTATTTTTTTATGTATAACCACGCATAACTTTTTACAGAGTAGTCCAATTTAGATTTTTTTATTGGAATTGGGTGGTTTTTATATTTGGAAAAATAACCAACGGGTAGAAAACAGGGGATGATTGTTTGTTCACTGCCTGTTTTGCGCAGTCGCTTCCCAAGACTCACCTTGGAGCGCTCTCAGATCTTTCATCACTTCGTCCTTCCAGCGGTACTTTGGACGCCCCACTGGCCGCTTGCGGGTAGCACGTCCCAAGTACACCCTTTTCACTCCCCGATCCTCACCCATTCGCTCTACGTGGCCGAGCCAGCGAAGGCTGTAAGAGTTTATCTCGCCCATGATATTAGGCTTAGCCACTAGTTCTTCTATTTCTGCATTACTATACATCTACTACCCTATATTGCCTATCCTACCCTATCTATACTAACCTATCATAATGTAATCACCTCACCTCGTCCCAGGGGTTAATGGTAACAAACCAGGCCGCTTTCCCGCCAACTGGTGCGTGGTGGGTTCCGTTTGGTAACACTGTCGCAAGCCACGTTAGCTCGACAAATTAATTGGTATATGAAGGATCGCCTGTCTTAATTGTTTCATACGATTGTAAATATTAATTGAACCTGTGCAATAAGGTGTCTGTTATTGTAAGAATTCGAGTTTTAAATGATATATTTTTTTAAAGTTTTTGTTGTTATTTTGTTATTATACATAATTTTTTTTTTATCATTATCTGTATGATAATGATAAAGTGACAAAACGAACTAAGCAGGTGCCCGATAGTAAGCACCACGATTGCCTATTGTCAATTTCACAACGGCCTTATATTCTTTTTTAAAATATCACCACCAAAATGACCAAATACGCTAAGATGACAATTATGCCGCAGTGCCGTGACAGCTGCCGGCGAAGCGCCATGTACAACTAGTAAATCCAAACTTCTTTTTAAAGGTCAGCTTTCAATATCAATTAAACAAATTTACATCGCGTTTATAATCGGGCGTGGTATTCGAAATACGAAATCATGCAATTAGACTGCGACATAGTTATAAGCCTTCTAACAAAGTAAACAATTACATAGAAGTCTAGATGTAAGATAGTTAATTGCAACTAAACGCACATTTTCACGGCGTTTAGTTCTGAGATCTCATCTTATGTTGCGCAACACACGCGATTGCAATGCTATTGAATTTGATATCGAAAGTAATGTCATAATACTTTTGTTCTTGCAGTGCAGTGTACACTATAAATATAGGTAGGTTTATTAAAAAAAAAAATTTAAATTTAACTTTTGATTTAACTCTGACATTGTAAAAAGAGTAACTTGTTTTGTTGGAGTATAAACCCCAATTATAAAACATAGGCTACTGACTTTTCAGCAGATAAGTATGTATTTACAAAAGAAAAGTATACAAGTATTATATCCGTTATCCTAATCACCATATTACAAGCATTAAGTTGCTTAGTATGGGGTTAGGTGGCGCTGTGTGAATTGTCCTAAAAAAATAATAATTGACAAGTGATGTATATAACAAAGAATAAAAAAAATGTCTTGCCGTAGATAGGAAGATCGCAGATAGGATGTCTTGTAGTAGATAGGAAGAAAAAAAAATTGTCTTGCCGCAAAAAGGTATCAGCTCAGCATGTGTAGATCTGGTTTGATCTACGCTGGCCTTCCGCTGGTACCCTGTTCTATAATAAATATAAGTTACAGAGCCGTATCGCAATGTCTGCCTATCACAAAATTTACCGGTAACCGTGGACATGGTTACTTATGTACGTACTTAAAGTGTATGTCCGTTAGTGAGCCCGTTATTTGCTACATAGCACATCTTCGGCACTTATATCTAATGATGGACATATATTGTGGATCAAAGAAGTTTAAAATCTTTCTTTTTTACAGCTTTATTATATAAGATTTTATTTAACTTGTTTGATACAAATCTTGCGACTCAGTTTTAAAGCAGTCAACAGATAAAGCAGTTTCTTTTTAATGAAAAGCATATACCATGACGCCATTACATGTTAACGACAAAAACCTATTAGAATTAAAATTATTCGACTTTATGAATGTTTTCATAAAACTACATTCGATTCCAATGTGTTTGAAGATCGTATCGATTCATTACCTTTAATCGAAATAAACAAACAATGTCCCATCAGTAGTACATAATTTAATCCTCTTGGGATGTACATAATAAATTCATACTTTAGCTTTTATTAATATGTTTTTAAATCAGTTAGTCAGACGTTCTTTTAATATACTACCTTTATATTAACGAATACACTATTAATATACTATTAACGAGTTTTCATTAAAACTTTTCTATGTGAATGACATTTTTATGTCTATCTAATAGTCTTGTCTTTCGATCAATAATTATAATTAAATTTCAATTGAATATTAATTAATACATATACCTTTATAGTTTATTTGCATAAAGTACATTATGTATGTTTAATTCCGGATTTTGTTTCCGGATTCCGGATGTGTACTTTAAGGTCGACACATTCAAGATTAGAAATTTTATTTTAATTTGTTTTGAGTGGCAATATAATATGTAAGAGACAGGGACTCGTGACTTGTGAATAAGGGACTTTTCATAATTACAGTTTTTTTTTTTCAAGAAGTAGATATATATTTTTTATTCAGACCATAAACTTACATTATTTACATTTAAACATAATATATATCGTAAATTTCAAATTATAAGTTGTCAAAAAGACCGCTCCGAGCCGTTCCTGATGGAAAGGTCACCATAACACTTGCTGCGTTTCCACGTTGTATGGCGATGGACATTCTTTGCACCAGGAACGACCCTGAGCGACTATCTCCACTTTTAATTTGGATCCTGCGCCCAATTGTATTTTTAGTATTATACTTTTTTTTTATGTGGAGAAGTAAGAAGACGAGCAAGACGCTCTCCTGATGTTAAGAGATAACGCTGCCCATCATAATCAGTACAGTGCTACCCAGAATTTCACAATTATGTGCAATTCTAGGTGCACTGCACCAACGCTTCTTACTCAAGAGTCATAAGATGTTAAGACTCTTTAGCCCAGTAATTTCACTAGCTACGGTGCCCTCCTACCGAAGCACAGTAATGTTTGCACATTACTGCTCAGGCGGTAGAATAACTGGCACTGTTGGGGTACCCACCCACCTAGACGACCTCCTGCAAAGGATGTCTACCCCCGGTAAAAGAGGTAATGCTGGCAGCATTACCTCTCTGAATGGCAATACGAATTATTACTAATATGCATTGTCCGAGGTAGTTGTCAGCGTTTTGGTCATCTAAATGTATAAAAGAAAAGAGATTGACTGACTGATCTATCAACGCACAGCCTAAACCGGAGGACGGTTTGGGTTGAAATTTGGAACATAGATAGGTTTAAGACGTAGACCTCCGCTAAGAAAGGATTTTGACATGCGGGGAAAGCCGCGAGCATAAGCTAGTCTCAATACATATAAAAAAAGAGTGACTGATTGACTGACTGATCTATCAACGTACAGCCCAAACCACTGAACGGATCTGGTTGAAATTTGGAACACAGATAGGTTTTATGATGTAGACCACCGCTAAGAAAGGATTACACCAAGCGGGCAAAGCCGCGAGCATAAGCTAGTCTATAATTATTACGAGTATTTTAGGGGCCGTAACATGAAAATTGATTGAAGTCATCATGACTGGGCTGAAGAGTTAATCTTCAGCCCAGTCATTTGTTCACAACTTAACTTATATACTATTGTGATTAGATGTACTTACTTAAGTAGTTTTCAAAAGTTACTCGTACTATGTGTCACATAAGTGCAATAATTAAGTAATTTCTATGTACTTACGTGTTCACTACCTTCCTGTTAAGTTGGCTAAGCATCTTGCCACTTTCATACTTGTTTTAACTACAGACTATAGTAATATGGGCAGACCTCGCTCTATAACTTAAAACTCCAATCGTGAAGTCAAAACCGTTTCCCAATCAGTGAGGAAATGGGAACCTAATTGTTGAGCTTATACGCCTTATGTGTCACGCGCCGAAAGATTTTTACTTTTTGGAATTTTGTTATTTTTGTAGTAACTATCCGTGGCCCTATCAGTATCCCTGTTATAAGGGGGTATTCATACTCCATCAGAACCTCTTTATTTAATAAATTCATCTATTTATAGCCCCATGTTTTTTAATAATATTATCAAGGAATAGCAGCTGCCGTGATAATTTAGTTTTTATCTATTAAGTGAAAAACTGGTGAAAGAGCGTGTTCTGTCAAAGCACCGCACCGGCGGCTCGACGATAATACACTTTATAACATTCTTTATACGTAGTATTAACTGCAAAGTGCGGTGTGGCGTCAGTTTTGTTTTAGAGTGGTATCTAAATTTATTGCTTTAGTTTGTAAGTTTAACTTGTAAGCGGATATTATCTACACATTGACGTATTTTTATCGTTTTCTATTTAGTATAGCTGGACCAGAGTGGAAACTGTGAAACTGTAGGTTATTTATGATGGCCCTTTCTCTTTTACTTTTCCGTACTATTTAAATTTATCAGAATAAAGAAAAAAATATTATTTTGTCAGGTTTTTATGATGTTGTACCAAACGATAAATCTTATTTTAGGACGTTTAACTAAATTTCAGCCCAATCGGTTCGGCAGTTATGTGTCCAATATTCCGCTGGGCTTCCTTTAACTGAAAGGTTAGAAACATGGTATTTTACTATTTATAATAACGCGTTATTTGATTAATAAAAAAAAGTATTCCAGTTAAAATGCCTTGCTTAACATCACATAAATATTTAAGTTTTCATATATATAAAAAAAAAAAACTCTAGATACATATTATTATTATATATCTTTAGCCAATTTTTTTTTCGAAAATAAACGCCAGATCAAGAGCCAACTAATAGGTATTTATAGAGTAGATAAAGAACAATCACTTTCTATATTTTTATAGATAAATTCAATTATGTATGGACATTTGAAATGTTCTATCACACGCGTGGTCAAACAGGACTACCATAAAATTTCTACTGACCTTGATTCGCAAATTGAAAGTAGCCCCTACAACCGGACTCACGCGCTCGGTGGAAAATAGACTTTAATTACAAGGTGTTAAAGACCGGTTTGACGTGTACTTGCAATGTCACTAGTTCCGCAATGATTATTGAGTTATTAAGTAAAAGAATGTGTGGCAATTGTTTATGTTAGGTAGTTGAAGTTTAAATAATTGTGTTATCTTTGGTATTACGCGCAAATCAAAGAGTGGGCCGTTGACATCCATCACTTTGAAACATTTTATTCATTAAAAAAAAACAGCGATTAATAGCGCACTAGAGCAGGCCGCTTTTTTTGACTCAGGAAAAATGTGTTACACATCATCACCCCACGCCAGGGGTTCGGGGCGGTATGTGGGACTACCCGCTGAAATGGGCGCGGCGGGGTTAGCCACTAAAAACCTGGGGGTGTTCCTGCGGGACGCTGTAATGCCGGGGCAGCGGGTACGCCGAAGCAGGAATAAGATGCAGGATTTGGCCTGTATAGCGGGTAAAACCGCTGGCCTTAGCTAGTATAATATAAAATAAATTTATATCTATACCAATATTATAAAGAGGAAAGATTTGTATGTTTGTTATGAATAAACACAAAAACTACTGGTCGGATTTCGATGATTCTCTCACCATTAGAATGCTATATTATCCCTGAGTAACATAGGCTATTTCAAATCCGGGCAAAGCCGGAACGGGCCGCTAGTATACAATACAACACTCTTTATTGACACCAACATTAAAAATTATTAATTGACCAACAGAATTGACTAAAAACTAAATAATATAACACAATAGTATTCTACATAATACAGAAATACCCGATGTCAGTTTTCACTACGGCCTTCGTGCAGTAATAAAATACTTGAATGTAAAGATCATCTGGCCCCTGACTTTTGACACTCTGAACCTGTTCCTATAACATATAGTTTGAGATCTTCGCGGCGGAATGTTTAAAGATTGACCATACTTTTGAAAACTGCGCATCGTTATATAAATATATCAGAAACAATTTAACATTATTATTATTGTGATTTAATTTAATTTTATGTTTTTTTTTTATACAACGAAGTAAGAAGACGAGCTAGACGCTCTCCTGATGGTAAGAGATAACGCTGCCCATAATTAGTACAATGCTACCCGGTGCATTGCGCCAACGCTTCCTACTTGAGAGTCATAAGATGTTAAGACTCTTCAGCCCAGTAATTTCACTAGCTACAGTGCCCTTCTACCGAAGCACAGCAATGTTTGCACATCACTGCTCAGGCGGTAGAATGGCTGGCACTGTTGGGGTACCCACCTAGTCGACCTCCTGCAAAGGGAGTCTACCCCTGGTAAAATTTCAAATACAATACCGATTGTTTGTGAATTAAATGAAATGAACGAATTAAAATATCTTCTTTCTTACCCGGGGTAGACTTTCTGAGGAGGAGGTCGTCTAGGTGGGTACCCCAACAGTGCCAGTTATTCTACCGCTTGAGAAGTGATGTGCAAACATTGCTGTGCTTCGGTATGGCACTGTAGCTAGTGAAATTACTGGGCTAAAGAGTCTTAACATCTTATGACTCTTGAGTAAGAAGCGTCGGTGCAGTGCTCCTAGAATTTCACATCATTGTGAAATCCTGAGTAGCACTGCACTGATTATGGGCAGCGTTATCTCTTAACATCAGGAGAGCGTCTTTCTCGTCTTCACATAAAAAAATTAAAATATAGAGTAAAATTAGCTGTCGAAAAGCGAAAAATTTATTTATATTCTTATTTGAGCTAGAGTTACTCTGCAGAGTAAACGCTGCTTATTTTAACGTTTTTAGTAGCGACAATATACACGGTCCTGCGATGTTGCAGGTGTTTTAAAAAATTTCCTGTATAGATAGATAGATAGATAACCCTTTATTGGAACACAAGAGACAAAGTACAAAAACAACTTATAAACTAAAACAATACAAAAGCTATGTGTTACAATTGGCGGTCTTATCGCTAATAGCGATCTCTTCCAGACAACCGTGCAGGGAGAGGAGAAAAATTGAAATTCACATGGGTTAGGTGGTGTGTTCAAATTAATACTTTTTTTAATATAATATTCATAACATACTTATAACAATAAATATATTATATAATATAAATACATATTATAATTTATAATACATAAAATATATACTATTTTATCTGCTTAATATGAGTATTATTTATTTATCTTTTCAATAACATTTCTAAAAAACTAAATTACAGTCTATAAGATACAAATATATGTCAAACATCATGTAATTACTAGAAACATGGTTGTAAGAAACAAGGTTGTAACTTTACATAATAATTTAAATTAATAAAATTAAGCTTGGCACAGATTTATTATTTTCAAGTGCTCTAGTTACCTAAAGCAACAATTAAATATACAATTACAAATAACTCTAGAAGTAGTTTTACATAAAACTGAAATGAACCATTTATTAAGCCTCGCTTGTTACACAAAAATGATCTTACATATTATATTATAAACGTGAAAGTTTGTAAGAATGAATGTACTCGTACGTCTATATGTCTGGATGTATGTTTGTTACTCTTTCACGCCTAAACAGGTGGACCGATTCAGCTGAAATTTGGTGATGAAGATAGCTTAGACCCTGGAATAACACATAGGCGGGCTTTACTCGGGGTAGACTTCCTTTGCAGGAGGTCGTCTAGGTGGGTACCCCAAGAGTGCCAGATATTCTACCGCCTGAGCAGTGATGTGCAAACATTACTGTGCTCCGGTAGGAGGGCACTGTAGCTAGTGAAATTACTGGGCTAAAGAGTCTTAACATCTTATGACTCTTGAGTAAGAAGCGTTGTTGCAGTGCTCCTAGAATTTCACATAATTGTGAAATCCTAGGTGGCACTGTACTGATTATGGGCAGCCGTTATCTCTTAACATCAGGAGAGCGTCTTGCTCGTCGTCTACTTCATAACATCAGCGGGTAAAACCGGTGGGATTATAATAAGTAACACTTTTGTGAAACACAATCAATAGCGATTTCTTCCGTCAACCGTGCAGGGAGACAGACCTACAGACAAACACTTTGTAAGATATAAGTAGTAAGCAAAAAGAAAATCGTTCTTCTTTTTTGTTTTGGCCAATCTGAAAAGTCTCTTTTACATCAGTATAGAAGTGTATTTTCAAGCTAGTGGGCTTACTATGCGTACCTCATTTATCTGCAAACTCAATCCAGTTTTTTGACCATGATTCAATTCATAAAAAAGTTTATGATACCTACGTATAAAATTATGTAGGTATAATAAATTGCTCTTTAATTTGTGCTATTTTTTAAATTATTTTGAAGTACGTTTTGATTGAAAGGCTTGTCGAGGTCAGGCTGTTTTCGAAGACCGATATTTTGGATTGAATTTAAATTTTTACATTCATTAATAATATTTATTTTAATACTAAACTAGTGGACCCGCGCGCACCTTGTAGCGCCTAACAAAAATATATCAATATCCTAGTCTACCATATTATGCATGCAATCACTCTATTAAAAAAACCGCAACAAAATCCGTTGCGTAGTTTTAAAGACCCAAGCATACATTATATAAGGACAGATAGACAGACACGGCAAGCGACTTTTTTGTACTATATACCTAATGATAGACGTACGTATGACCTTAATATTCATATCAAATTTCAGCTCAATTGGTCCACCCGTTTAGGCGTGAAAGAGTAACAAATATAATCATTCAGACATCCATTCTTACTAACTTTTACTTTTATAATATTAGTAAGACTAGTAAGATTATAGTTATTATAACAAAAAACAATACCTACTTTAAAGTCCACATAATAATATATTTTCAAAGCAAATTAGTTATGTATGAGGGTGTTGTGACATTTTTCCATAAATTATATTACATTATAATTTATGTAACATTTTGTATTGACATTGAACTTTGGGCATAAATACCAAAAATGAATCTATAGAGTCTTATAAAGGTTGATATTATAGGAGTGTCTTTTAAATAATAATCTCGGCGACCTGAAACTGTAACATATAGGTTAGCCACAAAACCTATAAATTGTGATTTGACTCTGACAGTGTAAGTAGGGTAACCTATTCTATTGGAATATAAACACCAATAATTTATTTATTTATAATAAATGTAGAGGGTTTCGTAGCCTAGTTTCCATTAATTATGTCATTTGGCGGTGACTGTCTTTCACCTCATTTTCTATAGATGGGTTTAGACTCTAACTCAGACTTTTATGTCTCCGTGTAGGACTATGAAAATGCTCGCGCAACCGATTCGATAAAATTTTAAACGGGACTTCGGCTATTCACTTATCCGTTTGGGAACCGAACCGAAGACCGAATTGTCAAAAATGTATGAAATGACGTATTACGTCGTATATACGTCATCATGTAGTAATGATTGCAGGGTTATTCTCTTATCCATCAGGATAAGAGAATACATTATATAAGGACTGAACCGTAACATTTCAAACAAAATAGATTTTCCAAATCGGTCTAAATCAACGGTCAACATAATTTTAGCTCTATCGGTTTATCCATATTGGCGGGTAGAGGTAACAAACACACATTCATACTTTTGCATTGATGTATATTTATTATTGTTTATTTACTAACTAAATATATAAAAGGAAAGAGTGACTGATTGACCGACTGATCTATCAACGCACAGCCTAAACCGCTGGACGAATTCGGTTGAAATTTCGAACACAGATAGATTTTATGACGTAGACCACCCCTAAGAAAGGATTTCGCCACACGGGCAAAGCCGCGAGCATAAGTTAGTTATAAATAAATAAATATTTCAGGACATTTCACACAGCGCCACCTAACCCCAAACTAAGCAACTTAATGCTTGTAATATGGTGGTTAGGATAACGGATATAATACTTATATACTTTTCTTTTGTAAATACATACTTATAATAGATATTGAACCACCCAGACCAGAAACAAATACCTGTGGATCACACAAACATTTGTCCGTTATGTATAATATTATTAGGAAGGAACTATACATCTAAAATCCATCAAGATTTAATAGATTTCTAGCAAGTACTAGATATCCAAGGCAAGTAATTTTGGTAAGTAAAATACCCAAGTAATTACATACCAAAACTTAATAAGTACAGTTAATAGGTATGCTACCGCACCTAAGTCTAAGTAATCACTTAGCTAAGTTAGGCAAGACATTGCGAAAGAGAATGTCCGAAGATTCCTAAGGATTAAACATTTAAGCTATTAAATGTTCTTATGGTCAGTAAGGCTACATTCAGGTCTCAAGTTTTCTTGTTGATTTGGTAACAAAGTTTCGAAGACTAATTAGTTTTTACCGACTTTTAAACGGGAGATAATTAATCAATTTCATTTGTATGTATTTTTTATGGGAAGAAGTAAGAAGACGATCAAGTCACTCTCCTGATGTTAAGAGATATCAGTGCAGTGCTACCTAGGATTACACAATGATGTGAAATTCTGGTGCACCAACGCTTCTTATTCAAGCTCCAACCGGTCCCAGCAACCCTTCGGAAAACATCGCCCAAAGGCTTACCTATAGGTTCATTATGATGAATAAAAAAAAACCGTCGTATTTTTAGGCTTCTGTAATCAAATAGGAAGCCTTATAGTTTCGCTTTTTCTGTCCGTCCGTCCGTGGCTTTACAAAAATACTATAAGACTTAGAAAGCTCAAATTTAAAAGTTTTTTAACTTTTTTCTTCCACGACCCTATCAATATGGGTATCAAATGAAAGGGTTTGACTAGTAGAATACAACGCATTATAACAAATTTAAAATCCAAGATGGCCACCTTTACAAAACCGCTAATTACATATTTTGAAAGAGTTGTGTTGGGGTTATTTTTTAATTTAATTCACTTGTTAATAATGCACAAAACGTGACATTAAGAGTCAAGTATGAAAAAAAATAGGTGTCATCCAATTCCGGCCTGCAATGCTTATTAGAAAGTGAGCCGCTGCCCATACTCGCATAGTTAGCGCTTATATAGACTAGTAGGAACTGAGCGGTCTAGATATTGCAGTTCCTAGTGCTTAGCTAGCTTGTAGGTTTATAGGGAGCTTTTTATTCGTAAACTTGTTTCAACTGTCTACTTAATTTATGGCCTTTTGAAAAAAATGAGCTAGTAGCTTTGTTTCGTTATCTTGTCTGTCAGAACGATTTATTTATTTATTAATACTTTATTGTAACACCAC
Organism: Hemithea aestivaria; assembly: GCA_947507615.1. Taxonomy (NCBI): domain Eukaryota; kingdom Metazoa; phylum Arthropoda; class Insecta; order Lepidoptera; family Geometridae; genus Hemithea; species Hemithea aestivaria. The sequence continues at coordinate 4,174,961 of OX382348.1, read as the reverse complement.
ATGAAAATTAACAATTTACAACAGTAGATAACAAACAAAACAAAGATGTTGCAACCGGCGGTCTTATCGCTAAAAGCGATCTCTTCCAGACAACCGTCCAGGGAGGGAGTAACATAATATGGCAGAAACTGGTAGGTGGTGAAGTATAAAATAAACAAACAGTACGATTTATTCCATTTCTGGGCATAGTCCTGCTTTTTAAGTACTGTTTTTCTCATTCGATGTATAATTCTTACGCTCGCGTAATGCCCAATTTGGGGTTACCTAAGCATTAGGTATAATATTTAAAATATAATCGTTTTTACATAAATAACTACTTTTGAGACTAACTAAGGAGCGACAAGGAGTAGTTGAAAATTTTGATCGGTAAAACTTTTTAAGTTCATTGCAGATTTTTTATAGTAATCGAGTAAGAAAATGTTTTTCTGCGATCGTGCCCTAAAATTCTGTTAAAGACGAAAACCCGTTTTAATTTTACTTTATTCACAGATATAGCACAGATAAAAGAATAGACTATAGAATAGTAAGTAATAATATTTTTACTGTTTGTTTTGTGATGGACAAGTCTGTATTAACGAGTATCTCAGTATAAATCTATGCTAACTTCTTATGCAGTTTCTTGACATTTAAATGTGAACATTTGCGATTTGTCATCAAGGTTAATTCTAGCTGCCAACGGCTAAGAAACCGTTTTACCACTTCTCATACTTCGTTTAACTGCAAGTCATTTTGTAAAAATTAAAACTGCCACTTGCACTGACTAGGCGAACAAGTGAAATTTTAAAAAACTTTATAAATAAACCTTAATTATTATTGCCATCTACCACCAAAGTACTCGTCAAGACGAATCAAATCAAGTCGTTTAATTACGGAGTTCCTATCGGCTACCTTCCAGCTCCATCATCAGATCAGCTCGATGTCATAATGATATTGCATTGTAATCCGATTTATGCATTCATGCAAAATTTCAGCTCAATTAGATACTGGGAAGTGGGTCAAATTAAACTTGCAAGATTTCATTACAGACAGACAGACAACAGACAGGTAAAATAAATAAAAGCTTATAAAAAGGGGCTTTATGGACATCATATTTGTGTAGGTTTTCTCTTGACCGCCAATATAACGATTTTTTTTTATTTCTTGGAGATGCTCTAAATCATAACATTATTTTAAAGTTATTTTTAGTTTGATAATATATATATTTTTTAAATAAAGAATACTCGCTTGCTTGTATTTTGTGTAAACGTAAGTTTCAAACTGAGAATAATTTTAAAAGGACTATTATTTAAAAAATGTCCAAAACAAAAACCGACGTATTGTGCGAGCGAGACGGTCGCACATAAATAAAAAAAATACGAGACTCTTTATATTTTTGTATATCTCAGGGAAAAAAAATTAAAGTGGGATTAAATTTGTAAATAGTGGGCAATTTTGTGTATATTATGGTACGAAATACATACAGGTAACGGTCGCTTCTGGCAAAAACTATACGTACGACTTCATTGTGATTGCTTTTATAGAGATGAGATATCGGTTTAAAGTTATCGATAATTTTTATTTTGAAAAATTTAAATGAAATTATAGTTGTTATGAAGTTCTTATAATAAAAATATTACATACACCTTATAATTAGGTACCTATAATAGTAAAAAAAATGAAATTGAAAAATTTTAATAGAAGTTCTTAATTAGAAATGCGATTCATCGCCGACAAAAAGAGCACTTATCGAGATAATATTTTTGGTAATTGCTTTGCAGTTTCCGTTGTTGATGTCTCGAGTCATGTACGTATATTTTTAATATGATTTATTGGTGTAGGTACTTAAATTGCTATAATTGCAGGACTACAATATCTCAAATATAATAAAAAGAAAGAGTGAGTGACTAACAGACTGATATATCAACGCACAGCTCAAACCACTGAACGAATTCGGTTGAAATTTGGATTACAGATAGGTTTTAATACGTAGACCTCCGTTAAGAAAGGACTTTCCCACGCGGGCAAAGCCGCGAGTATAAGCTAGTAATTAATAAAATTAGTTCACAGAATTTACAAAAACTATGTCTGACCATCTTGTATTAAACTTAAATAAAGATAGGTATATATTTAATGATCTAATAATAAAACAAATTAACTTAATAAAATAAGTTTAATAACGTTAATAACAATACATTCCAACTTAAAAATAGACGAATTGCGAACACGTTTTGAACCTATTTAATTGTCAATGTCACTCGATGATCCTTGAAACGCTTCGTGACCGATACTTTCCATCTCTTTTGAATAAATGTAGCAAAAAATATTTATATTGTGTTTAAACGTGTCAAATGGCTTTTAATAAAACAGTCAAAATAATATTGATACTTAAGAAAATAATATAAGTTATGTTTACATTTATGATTTAGAATAACGTTATATACTTATTAAAAAAAACATCTTTCTCAAAAATAAAAATCATCGCACCCCATTTTAGTACATAACACGTTTATTTTTCTAAGTTTTATCATAAAAAAAATGAATAAACGACATTATCCTAATACATTATAATAATTTGGTACAGGAGATGTTTAAAATCTATAATAACATTTATAACCATTAAAAATTATTATACATAACATTTTTTTTAATTCGCTCTTCAAACATTTCGATTTCGAGAGTAAGTACGAAAGTATACTTTAGATAAAAAATGTTTTTGTCGATATGCATGTGAAGAAAGGTGCATCTCTAGTGCATAGAACAATGGGGGATCTTACGCACTGTAGTGTGTCGCCTGCGCATCTAAAGCTGATATGTTCATGTGACCATGATATATGAAAAAATAAAATCTTTTCTGTCATGAAAAATCTAATTTGAAATGCTTTGAATACTTACCCTAAATACACTATCTACATGGGACTCTTAAAAAGTTAAATATTCAGAGACTTTGTCGAGTCGAACTAGGGCTATGATACGTGCCGCCGGGGCCGCGGATGAGTGCTTCGGCGTACCCGCTGCCCCGGCATTATGGCGTCCCGCAGGAACACCCCCAGGTTTTTTAGTGGGTATCCCCGCCGCTCCCATCTTCGGCGGGGGAGTCCCACATACCGCCCCGCGCCCCCCGGCGTGGGGTGATGATGCGTAACGCATTTTTCCTGGGTAAAAAAAAGGGCTATGATACGCAAGTTGACATAATATATTTTGCGTGAATAATACTTTATGTGGCTGTCTTAAAGTCGAGTTTTTCACGCGAGTGAAATGATTTTGAAGTAAAAACTCGCATTATAAATATTATGTTATCTAAAACTACAGCCACCTAAAGTATTTTATTTTATTAACATTAAATGACATTTCACGCGAGACATCATATTATGTATACCTAAGACCTCTTAATGACCTGCTGATATTGCATAAGCGACGTCCGATCCGACGAATCGTAACGGTCAAAGACCAAATGAATTGTCTAAAAATGATAATAAATTTACTTAATCTGTTCAAAATATATCAACATAATTATAATAATTATTTTGTTCACTCATCAGAAGATCAAGAACGGAACGAAACAAGATTTTTTGCACTTGACATTTGGTTGGTATTTAATATGATGGCATCGAGTTTCAGTATGAATTAACACCTATGTTCGACATATTCTGTGATTGTTTGATATTATAATACGTAAAAACTTAATCAAAACAAAATAAGTGAATTAATGATACACCTAAGATTTCAACTCTACTATCAACGAATTAGGGAAACAATCTACTATAAATAAAAACATTGTCAATACTTGAAAGGTATGACTGATCCATTAACGCACAATTCAAACCGTTGGATTGATTTTAAATTTGGCAGAGAAATATTGTGGTAAAGCATCTAACATAAGTTCGTAAATAATAATTGAGGCTTATACTTCAATAGAACAGGTTACCTTATTTACACTCTATGTAATAATTATTGTGACTATGATTTGACAAAAAAATCCTAATCAAAATAACAAAGAATGTGTGGCTAACCTATACTCGTATGTTGCAGTTTCAGCGACTATCTCCTACAAATATCTTATAGAACAAGTGAAATTTTAAAAATACTTTTTAAAAACAAGCTTTAATTATCATTACCCTCTTGCATCATATAGTACTCGTCAAGACGAATCAAATGAGCCCAAACTCGATGGGATTGCGTTGTTTAATGACAGAGCTCCTATAGCCACCTTCCAGCTCCATCATCAGATCAGCTCCATGTCATAATAATATTGCATTGTCATCCGATTTACACACGCATGCAAATTTTCAGCTCAATTGGAAACCGGGAAGTGGGTCAAATCAAACTTGCAAGATTTGATTACAGACAGACAGACAGACAGACAGACAGACAACAGACAGGTGAAAGTAATATAAAGCTTGTAAAATAGCAACAACGCGAGGCTTACATCTCTTTTGCTCTTTGCATCTTGAATCTCTTTTGACATCAATGTGAAATTCTGGATGGCACTGTACTGATTATGGGAAACGTTATTACTACCATAACGAGAGCTTCTTCGTCTTTTTACCTCTTCTTTGCATAAAACTAGTTTTAACACTCGTGAAAATCGTCACGTAATATAAACCCCCAATTATAATAATTGGGGGTTTATATTCCATCAGAACAGGTGCCCTACTTACACTGTCACAAGCTGCGCCCAGTGGTTTTACCCACAGTACTTATGTAGCTTATGTGTTATTCCAGGGTCTAAGCTATTTCTATACAAAATTTCAGCTCAATCGGTCCACCCGTTTAGGCGTGAAAGAGTAACAAACATCCATTCTTACAAACTTTCACGTGTATAATATTATTAAGATACTATATGCTTGTGGGTGGAGAAGAAAGACGGAGGACCGAGTTGAGTGGCGTGCCATGGGGGAGGCCCATGTCCAGCAGTGGACGGACATAGGCTGATGATGATGATGAAGATAGACGCTTACATCTATCACACCCCATTTCGTCCCATAAAAGTCCACCAACTAGCCACCATCATGGTCACCGTACAAAGCTCGCCTCGTAACTATGCCAGTCCCATGACCTACAACTAGAACTGAGCCAACTGAATTAAACACACACTTGCGTTCTCAAATACTAATGCACTGATTAATGGCTAATTAATCACTTAATTGCACTTTTATTTACTTTGTGCGTTGAAGAAAAACAATTTAAACAAATGTAGTTGTAAGCCTAATAAAATGTTCTTCGGGAAGACCCTGAGATTAGACCCTGAGAAGATCATTTTTTAAAGGTTCTTTCAACTTGAATGAGATAAATGGAGAATTCTACAGTTAATTTCAAACCATATTATAGTCTAGCCAACCTTATGCTAATAAGGTTATTTATGCTAGCCAATGTAAATTTACAAAAATCAAGAATCTCATTGATTTTCGTAAATTTACATTGTCCAAACCACTGTCTGATAACACTGTGGCTGGAATGCTGCCAAGTTTGCTTCTTTGATTGTATCTTTCTTTCATGGTCTTACTACTCTAATTAACTTACACTAGCTTAAGCTTGATTTCATTATGCGACGGCGAAAAATCACTCGACTTATTTTGATAAAATTTAAATGGGAGTGAAGTGTACACATTGACACAAAAAAAATCCAAATGGGTTCCGGCGATTTTTACTAATCGGCAAACCGTTAAAAGAAAAAATCCATAGAACTGAAAACTTGTCCTCCTTTGAAAATTAATTAATTTAATCCTAGAAATAAATGTTGCAAAGCTTGTTTATTACTTTATAATAATGTGAAAAGTACTCAATATTGCATAAATCTATGTTATATCATAACTGGAGGCCTAATTATTACAGAACTTATGCATAAATTCAACAACTTTTCAAAATAAACCTGATTCTAGACTTACGCATAGATTTTACATTTATTAACGAAGTGGCAAGTAAAAACAAACTATAAATCCAACGTCACATAAGCCAAAACGCTTGGGAAAGGCTTATCGGCTTAAGGTTTATCGTTCACCTTTTTTATCCACAATCTATACTATTATATAAAATAGAAAACTGACTGACTCATCATCACAGGGACAAAACAGCTGGACCGATTGAGCTGAAATTTGGACAGCGTGTTCTTTAGGTAACGTAGGCAGGTAATAAGAAGGGATTTTGCGAAATTCCCACAGGAACGGGAACAAAATGGAAATCTGTAACCGTTGAGTCTATCAAGCTGAAATTTGGTGTAAAGGTAGTTTTACTACCATGAAAAAAATTCAAATAGTTTTTATTTCAAAATTCCTACGGGAACGGGAACAAAATGAAAATTTGTAACCGCTAGGCCTATTAATCTGAAATTTTGTATAAAGGTAGTTTGACTACCATGAATGGATTCAAGATAGTTTTCATTCCAAAATTCTTGCGGGAACGGGAACAAAATAGATATTTGTAACCGCTAAACCTATAAATCTGTAGTTTGGCATAAAGGTAGTTTGACTACCATGAATGGATTCAAGATCATTTTCATTTCAAAATACCTGCAGGAACGGGAACAAAACTGAAAATCTGTAACCGCTAGGCCAATTGCGTTGAAATTTAGTTGAAAGGTAGTTTGACTACCATGACTGGATTCAAGGTAGTTTTCAACCCAAAATGTCACGGGAACGGGAACAATCTACGAGTAATATGTATTTAAAGTGGAAATCTACTGATTCATCATCGCAGGGATAAAACCGCTGGATTGAGCTGAAATTTGAACAGCGTGTTTTTTAGGTAACGTAGGCGACCGATAAGAACGGATTTTGCGAAATTCCAACGGGAACGGGAAAAAATGGAAATCTGTCAGCGTTGAGTCTATCAAGCAGAAATTTGGTATAATGGTAGTTTGACTACCATGAAAAGATTCAGGATAGTTTTCATTCCAAAATTCTTACGGGAACGGGAACAAAATGGAAATCTGTAACCTCTAGCCTATTACGCTGAAATTTGGTATAAAGGTAGTTGGGGTACCATGAATGGATTCATGATCGTTTTCATTTTAAAATTCTTACGGGAACGGGAACAAAATGGAAATCGCGGTAACGCCTATAGCGCTGAACTTTGGAAGGTAGTTTGACTGTCAGGAAAGGATTCACAACGGTTCTTCACGGGAACGGGAATAATATGAAAATCTGTAACCGCTAGGCCGATTAAGCTTGAAACTAAATGCAAAGGTAGTTTGGCTACCAAGAAAGTACAAGATAGTTTTCAACCCAAAATTCTTACGGAAACGGGAACAATCTATGTCTATGCCAAAATTTTAAGTGGAAATCTAACTGACTTATCATCGCAGGGATAAAATCGCTGGACAGATTGACCTGAAATTTGTACAGCGTGTTTTTTAGGTAACGTTGGCGACCGATAAGAAGGGATTTTGTGAAATTCCTACGGGAACGGGAATAAAATGAAAATCTGTAACGGTTGAGTCTATCAATCTGAAATTTGGTGCAAAGGTAGTTTGACTACCATGAATGGATTCAAGATAGTTTTCATTCCAAAATTCTTACGGGATCGGGAACAAAATCGAAATCTGTAAACACTAGGCCTATTAAGCTAAAGTTTGGTATAAAGGTAGTTTGAGTACCATGAATGGATTCAAGATCATTTTCATTCCAAAATACCTATGGGAACGGGAACAAAATGGAAATCTGTAACCGTTAAGCCTATAACGCTGAAATTTAGTATAAAGGTATTTTGACTATCAGGAAAGGGTTCAAATAGTTTTCATTCCAATATTCCCACGGGAACGTGAATAATATAGAAATTTGTAACCACGTGCCAATTAAGCTGCAATTTAATGCAAAGGTAGTTTGGCTACCAAAAAAGAATACAAGATAGTTTTCAATACAAAATTCCCACGGGAACGGGACTAATGTGGAAAAATTTAACCGCTGAGCTGAATAGTTTGAAATTTGGTGTACCTAATAGTGATTTGACTACCAAGAAACGATAATGGATTGTTTATTCATCCCAATATTCCTATGGGAACGGGAATATTAAGCTGAAATTTAGTATAAAAAAGTTGTTTGATTCCCAAGCTCAAGCGCATCGCCTCATTCTCACGCTCGATTCGCGCATTGTGGATACTTTCCAACCTAACTAACATAATATGTGGGACTACACTAAACTCTGTAGGGTAATCTGACTGACTCATCATTATCACAGTAGAGACGAAACTCCTAAACCTAGAATGATAAAATTTGGAATACCTATTCTATAGGTTCTTTTTAATACCTAAACATATATATTTTTATTATCTTTTTGCTGAACTGATAGAGTTGAAATTTGGCATGCTAAGGTATTTAAGTACCAGGAGAGGATGTAAAATAGTGTTTATCTCAGATATTCCCCTCTTATAGGGGGAAAAGAGGGCCATTTTTCTCCTATAAAAGTGGGGGCAAATGTTGTATTGAAATTCCTAATACCGCTGGGCCTGAAATTTAGTAAGTATAATAAAGGTAGTTTGTATACCAAAATAGGATATAGGATAGTTTTTATATTTTAGAAATCCCCTTTTAGAAGGGGAACAGGGGTGAAGTTTGTATGAGTTATCTATATTCGTTAGACCAATTAAGCTTTTTTTTACTTCTACAAAGGTTAGTTTAATTACCAGGAAGGACACAAAATAGCTTTTATCCCTGAAACCGCCCTTTCAGATAGGAAACCAGGCATTTAAGAGTTTGTATAAGGAATCAGTATCCGTCGAACTGACGTAGCTTTCATTTGGTTTTAACCAACGAATTAGGGAAATAAGTTTTGACACAATTTGAGTCCTGGGACAGAGCATAGGATAGTTTTATTTCCCTGAAATCTTTGTAGTATCTCCAAACATTGTAAAGGCCGCGGCAGTGGCCGGCGAAGCACCAGAAGCTACTAGAATATTTTAAGATAGAAATATCATAAATAGGATCACAAGTTGTAAAAGACTAAGAAAGAAAGAAAGAAAGAAAATATTTTATTCGTTACACACACATATAAAAATTAATAATAAGAAAAGAAAAAAAAAAAAAAAAAACAAATAAAAACAATAGATAGGTGTGTGCCACAAATCGGTCCCCAACTCAGCATTATGCTGGGTGCAAGCACCCAGCGCTGGTCTTCCGTTGGGGCCGCTTAGTGACGTTACGGACATACAATACACTCAAACAAAGAACAAAATTAAATTGAAATTTGGTAATATATATACACATCCAAGGACCATTAACAGGTATTATTAAAATCACATGCCAAATTTACAATATAAATAATACACCCTAATAAATACAATATGTTATGTATATATATAAGCCTATAAAAATAACGTACACTTACAACATAACAAAAAAAATAAAGAAACATAATTTTTACATAAAAGAAATGATACATATAATAAAAACTTTAATAGAAGTCAATGACCTAAATAAAAAATAAAAATTAGAAGTGAAAAATACGGAAACGCCAACTTACAAATAAATTTGCAAATTTGTAATTTTTCTTTTTTACTATTGTAGATTAAAAACATAAATAAATAAATGCTGCTCTAAAACATAAGTAGGTACCTACTAAATAAATTACCCACTCAAATAGCACTAAAACTAAAACAAACAAAACTACACATAACACTAAATTCATGTTAAGATGCGAATTTAATGTTTGTGATCATTTTCTATTTCTAGCAATGGTATTATACTAAATCTGTAGAGTCATTGAAATATTTAGGTATTGCGTAAGTCTTATTATTTCATTTTATTTTTTTATTCATAATGGCACCCGAAGCGAAGCGAGGACGGGCCGCTAGTATAATGATAAATAAATGAAAATAAATAATTGGGGTTTATACTCCAACAGAACAGGTTACCTTACTTACATTGCCAGAGTCAAATCACATATATGTTGCAGTTTCAGATCGCCGAGATTATATCAAAATAAAAGGATATATAACAGAAAAAAAGATTGATCAATTCTGGTCTGCTCGAGTAGAAACCTACCCTTAGCTTTGTACAGACTGCAGTGTTGTATTAATTCATTATAATGTCCTTAAACCGCAATCTTGCGTGATGTTAAACGACGATGTGGCCTTAGATGTAAGCAGACTAAACATAGAAGGCGGGATAAATCCCTTCATAATACCATTGCTTATAAACGTATACCTTACAAAATAGTTGTATATATCGTAAAACTGAGCTCAAAAAGGCTCAATACAGTTACAAACTAATTTTGGGGTTCCGTAGGCGTGTCGCAAGGACGACGCAACGGTTGTTCGTACCACATTCCGTTTTTATTGTATTAATTCTCCTTTTAAGTAGGGCAGGGAATATATTAATGTTATTAGGGCCCTGCCTTGATATTTTCTGTCCATTTGTCTATTGAAATGTTAATTGGATGAATTAAAAAGGTAGAAGTACAAAGGTATAGTAGGTAGGTCGTAGGTATAAGTAGTAGTCAAAAGTAGGTTAAAAGGAGTCATATTTGCTTAGTCTTCTTCTTAGTCTATAAACAACCCCAGGGTGACAGATGCGCTGTAAAAATTGCTCAATAATGACTAAAAGAGCTTTTAACTTTAAAAAAATAAATAATAATATTTAACTATAACTAAGTTGTCATACGACTCGACAAAGAGAACGACAGAAAGACACCACAAAAAAAAAATCAACACTAAAACAAAATTAGGAAATAGGTTTTAAAAAGCTCTGAGAAGAAAAATAAACGCACATAGTTTGGCTCTACTCTACGAATAATAGTTTAATAATTATTCGTAGACTCTACTTTTATACTATAAATATGTAGCAAGTAGTAAATACATTATTATTATAAAAGGTAATTGTGGGAGCAGATCATTGTAATGATCTTTTAGTCATTATAATATTTTTGTAGCTTATTTAAAAAAATAATGACCGATATTCTAAAGAGCAATGAAACATAATTAAGTTATAAAAAGTGTACACTTAAAACTTCAACGAGTACCTAAAATAACACTACTAATTTAATGCCTGTAATTAAATAAGTAAAATATCAAGGTTTTCAAGATTTAAAAACCTTTCGCAACAAATGTCTATTGCCATTATCACATAATCTATAGTTCCTATTTCGAATTTAAAAGTAGGTTGACAGATTGTAGGTTGTTATAATAAATAATAATTATATTGTACGGGACCACTTGTTGAAGGCCTTGAACCTGTTTAAGCTACTTGAACAAATTATACATTTGGAACGTGAAATAGTGTTGTAATGATCATGACAAGTACGAGTAGACAGAGTTTGCACAGGTGGCAATCACTAAAGTCAATAAAATTGTTATAAAGTTGAGTTAAAATAATAGGCATTTCTTAACGCCCATCTTTGGCAATGGAGTCCCACATACCGCCCTGCGCCTCCCGGCAATGCACTACGCATTTTTCCTGGGTCATAAAAAGGTCTATTACATTCTGGCTTGGGCGTGCAAAATTTCACTGATTATTTTAAATAAAATATAACAATTATAATATATTAAACATGTATTTTTTTTATTAATACTCGTACCTAGCTAATACTCGTACCGTCGGTCTTTCTCATGGCTCACCACTCAATTCGTTCCTCCATCTTCATAGGCAATCCTAAAATACGCCGAGCATGATGGGGGACTGGATGCTAAGGCTCTGCTGATTCCCAGTCCTCCGTAACAAAGACGATGCGGGAGTGCCGCCGAATTGTTTAAGTGGGTAAACCGTGCAGTCGGCCTGCACGGGGAGTCCCACATAACCCTCCCATTCCCTCGATAGGATCCTCGCATACTCTAAGCGTAATGCATTTTTTCTCTGCGTCAACAAAAAAGGCCTGCTCCATAGCTCGTTCCAAATTTAATAAATGATTTCAAAACCTTGACCGTTACGTCGTCTGACATAACAAAACAATGTAAAACATAATATTAAAACAATTTGTCCGAGTGCGCCATTAAATTAATTTACCGTGAAGCTATATATTACAAGATATGGCAGCTTTGCAAAATATTGGTTGTGGTAATATGTTACAGTTTCATGTAGAACACGACATTTATGAACTACATCGAGATTTATGTTAGGAAATGTATCGGTGGTCGGTATTGTTAACTTTTTTTTGTAACTATGAGTGAAATGACGAACAAATTAGTTGTCCGATGGTAAGTATCACGATTGCCTATATTCAAGAATTTGTACACTCAAATGGATTTTACAGTAAACACCAAACTGAGTCAAGAAAACTAACAAGTGAAATTAAAAAAAATACTTTTTAACAACAGTATTTTATCACCATCTAGCACCAAAGTACTCGTCAAGACGAATCAAATGAGCCCAAACTCCGTGGGTTGCGTCGTTTAGTTACGGAGTTCCCATGGCCACCGTCCAGCTCCGTCATCAATCCACGTCATAATATCAGCTCCATGTCATAATAATATTGCATTGTCATCCGATTTATACATCCATGCATTTCATATCAATCGGATATCGGGAAGTGGGTCAAATTAAACTTGCAAGATTTGATTACAGACAAGGTAAAAGTAAATAAAAGCTTGTTAGATAGCCAATGTGTTATCCTAATATAAATCCTACCGACAAAAAAAAATCTGCTCAAAATTGATTTACGTGTGAAGAGGTTACAAACACACATCCATACTTTCGCATATACCTATAATATTCGTATATGATGTTTTAAAAACATGATACTAAAATTGTACTAAAAACATGACACTAAAAATAAATTATGTAGATACCTAAGTAAGTCACGTTTGCAGAAACGCAACTTGACAAAAACTGTTCATTTTCCTATTAAAATGTCTAAAATCCCATAACATCTACTATTAACGATTCCGCGATACTTTTATTTTGGTACCTATACGAGTATACTTATATGAATCATCACAAAAAGGTTTGCTCTGTGAATTAAAATAAATATAATACAGAAATCAAAAATCTAATAGGCCAGCCCGAGTATCAAATTCTCTAACAATCCTTCTTAATGTCGAAAGATTTTTTTTCTCGCGATTATTTTCCGCGTCTCCAGCTCCTGTTTTGGTTCAAACATTCAACATGAGCATGACAACATCCATAAAAAAATCTCGGCAATATTTTCTTCTTTCCATATCCGATGAAAAAAAGCACGTACAACAAAACATAATAATCAATATTCATCAAAATCGCCGAGATTTTTTAGATGTTGTCATGCTCATGTTGAATGTTTGAACCAAAACAGGAGCTGAGTGTCTGTCTACACCATGTCACACTAGTGACACTGTACACAATGTATGTTTCGCTGTGTTAACAACAAATACACAAATAAAAAACATGTATGCAAAAAAAGTAACAATACGAGCAAGACGCTCTCCTGATGGTAAGAGATAGGCAACACTGTCCATAATAATCAGTGAAGTACAGTACCTACCCAGGATATACGAGTACATACGAGTACATAATAAAAATTCTAGATGCACTGCACCAACGTTTCTTACTCGAGAGTCAAATGAAGGGATCGTGTGCTCAAAACCTCAAAAAATAATTTTGAATTTTTTTATCTATGAAGGGATCATTTGAAGCTCGAGCTTACAGCTTACTAATTTTACTAGCTACAGTGCCCTCCTAAACAGAAAAGAACACTACCTAGATAATTATGCATGCAGATTTTGTTGCTAAAATAAAAATTCCTCGAAATTTCACTGTTTACAAACAATTAAACGAATTGTATAACATTTTATAACAGTTTTCATTTTGTGTAACAATTATCTTGCACCACCGGTTAGATAATCCAGCGCATGTTTGGTATAATTGTTTATGACAACACAATAATTATATCAATGAAATCGGTGTACTAAATAATTTGATAAAATAGTTGAGATAATGAAAGAAGATTCTTTAATGAACTGGTTTAATTAAGCGATTTTGTTGATAGAAATATATAAGAAAAATAATTGTTATTGCAGTTATTATAGTCTTTGTGAACGGATAATAATTTAAAACTGCGTGTAGATTCTGTAAGAGGACAAAGCGAATTCGTAGCAAAACTGTAACGATTTTGCAGGTTATAAAACATAATATATTTTATTTTGAAATAACGCCACTTCGGAGGTAGGTAAACTGGTTTCGGGGGTACTAAAAGATGCAAAATATAAAAAAAAAGCTTTATTTGGTTTCTTAACGGAATGGTAGGATTTTCAAGGCTTTTTCAAAATTTTGTTAAAGTTTTGGTAGTAAGTAAGCGCTTTGACATGAATTCGAGCGTAAATCACCCCGCCCCATTGCACTGGTCGGTCATTATTAAGCTATAAAATTTTTGATAGAAAAATATAAGGAAAAATTAAATCAAATAAGTTTTTGCCTCGTTCTTAATGGATATTTATTTTTAAGTAGAATAGCTATAAAACAAAATTTGTTCTTTTTACTACCTCACATCCGTTCCATTTTTATTTGTTTTTTACCTAAATACCCATTAAGTTGCTAATAATTATTTTGAGATTTAGCTACCTAAAATCCAAATTTCAGCAAAATCGGTTGTCTTTTAATCGTTATGTTATAACAAACATAGACACAAACTTTCGCTAGAAGTCGGTTTATTTATGGTTCCGTACCCAAACGGTGACAACGTTTTGTCTGTCCGTCTGTCTGTCACCAGGCTGTATCTAATGAACCCTATCAGTAAGACATTTGAAATTTTTATGGACGATGTATTTCTGTTGCCCCTATAACAACAAATACTAAAAACAGTATAATTAATGGTACGGAACCCTTCGTGGGCGAGTCCGATTTGCACTTGGCCTGTTTTTTTTTAATTCACACATTTTAACATCTTGTGAGATCTCTTCAATTAGTGCCGACAATAATCACGACCAGACAGACAGTCTGCTTTGCATATAGATACCATCTGTACTTATATTAAACTGTGTAATCCTACGGTCTGATTCATTCGTGTGTTTTAACCTAAGCACACATTTTAAAGGTCGTTAGCCTGAGAAATTATTTTTATCACACTTCATCATCATCATCATCTCAGCCATTGGACGTCCACACACACGTTACCACACTTATTAGTTAAAATTGACGATCTCCTTTCTTGAAGTCGTTTGAAAATATAACCAACTGACCAGCTTACGCTCGCGGCTTTGCTTGCGCGGAGAAATCTTGTCTTAGCTAACGCTCCCATTTTTGGCGGGGGAGTCCCACATACCGCCCCGCGCCCCCCGGCGTGGGGTGATAATGCGTAACGCATTTTCCTGGTATAAAAAAAAGTTCTAAATCATAAAGCCGATATGCAAAATTTCAATCCGAACCGTTCAAGGGTTGGGGATGTGCGCTGATAGATCAGTCAGTCAAACACGAACGCGAATAGAGGACCTCGTGGCCGAGCCATACATCATCGGCGAGACAAAAGCACATCGACTCGAGTTGCCTGGAAGAGATCGCTCTAAGCGATAAGGCCGCCCATTGTGGACATTAATATTAGTACTTTTATTAAGTTTTAAGTATATTTTGTAATTTTTTGTCCCAATAAAGAGTATTGTATTGTATTGTATCGACTTCGCTGGCTCGGTCATGTTTTGTCTCGAAAGAATGGGAGAGGATCGGGGTGAAAAAGGGGGTCACAAGATAAGATTTTTTTAAATTGCACCTACTACCAAACCTATAATATTATATTCGAGCTTAATTTAAACCTGAATCTATTTCCCAATTATTTTAACAAAGTGTATCCTTATTTTTTTGCTAAAACAACTAAAAGTTGAACCAATGCCTAATCAATTCTAGTTTTTACTATATCTTATAGTTTTTGTCGTTTTACTGACTTTAATTGGTATAAAAATAAACTATTAAATGAAGTATGGTCTCATCTTTAGACAAAAAAATCAAACGTGACTAGGTTTTCGTAAAAAGCTAACAAATAGTTGACCCAACCCAAATATTTTGCTTGTATGACGTAAGGCTTTATTTTATAATGTTTATTTAGTTTTACTAACTTTAGATTAGTTTGAGTCTTTTATGCAATATAGTGAATGAGATTTATATAAAAAATTGGGGTTTATACTCTAACAGAACTGGTTATTTTACTTAAACTGTCAGACTCGAATCATAAGTAACACTTCCTAGATAGATAATACTTTATTGTACATTACACAAAAGGAAATTCGATACAAGCAGAAAATTATTCACTAAAAATAAATGTACAAGCGGCGGTCTTATCGCTAAAAAGCGAAGATAATATGTAGGAGGTAGTTGTTAGGTTTTGTTGCAGGCCGTGTAGTAGTGGCGACCTGAAACTGCAACCTATAGGTTGGCCACACAAGATATCTAGTTTATATCGCCTTATTCTAGCTTATAGCAAAGCCAAGATCTAAAGTTTTACGTGCCTTGCGAAACACGGTAGCGTTCAGACAAAAAATATCCCACACACTGAGATTTTGTTGCTTTTCCGCAAAAACCTAAGTAGGTTGCATTCAGAAGCTTCCAGATCTTTACCTTTATATCAGCAGGACATAACGTAACACAGAGTTACTCAGATCGATCTTTTGCAACTGTCACATCAAAACTATCTGAGAATCAGAATGCGACGTGATTCAGTTATTTTTTACGACATTTCGTGACGGGCGGCCATCTTGTTTCCAATATTAAGCAACTTATGAAATACAAGTGAACTTTTGTCATTTCCGGTTGTTTTTGTTTGAATTACCGTTCATCTGCTTGCCTAATAACATTTGTGGTTATTGCAGTATGTAAACGACCTCAGTGTTTGATATTAGTGACCTCTATGAAGATGCTAGTGAAAGTTGCAAAATTTTTTAGTCGTGAGTACTCGTCAGGTATGTTGTAAAGTTGTAGCAAGAAAATATACTTAAATCTTTAGTTTCATACCAAGGATGCTTGAATATTCACATTTGTATCCGTAATTGTGGTGCTTCTGCATCGATTTATACATCTACATGTGCCCTTAAAAACTGTATGTGAATAAGTATGCCTCTGCAATATCCCTGTTTCATATAATTTGAAGGCGATTTGCTTTTGACCTTTATCTTATAGGAAACAAGAAGAAAAAAATATAATATTATATCACCTTTACACAATTGCATAATTTGATGTTCCCAACGGGACGAGTTTCGACACATTTGTCTTGGACTCTGTGTCCTGTAGAAAATGAACTCAATGGCAGCCGTCAAATAATAGGGCTAATATAATTAATGGTACCGTTGAAAATATATTTAAATATGCTACAGGAACTACAGGAACACTTTTGGAAGGTTTTAATTATTTAATTCAATTTTAGAGCTCTGTCACCCGTTTTATGAGAAAAGTGATTTTTCTCTTAAGACCGTTACCATTTACGGCTGCACCATCATCTTAACACCACGCGAGAACGCGCTCAAAGGTCATTTAAAATATTAGCCAAAAAAAAAGAACCTGCAAAAACTTGGATTCATTTAATCAGTTATAACTATTGTTATATTATTCCGCCTCCATTGACACCTATCTCCATGTCAAACACAATACTACCTGTACAGCCGAAGACAAGCCAGTGAAAGTAGCAGGTACTCGTACTTAGCCCTGCAGGTTGGAAAGTGAAGATCAAACAGGTTCACATTGTGTTTATGAATGTCTGTCTGACTCTCTACTCTCACTGCTGTCTTAATTTATACTATGTGTCTACTGGTTTTGCTTACTGTTATTACCTATGCCTATGTAAAATCACATCACACTTATTATATTACCTCTATATATACCTGTAGCGTTCGTGGCCCAGTGGTCATACGTCCGGCTTTTAATACGGAGACCCTGGGTTCAAATCTCTGTGTGTGGCAAAAAGTTCGCCTGGACGCTACCGTGTTTCGGAAGGCACGCAAAACTGTGGGTCCCGGCTGTTTCCTATAAGATATGTAGGAGGCAGTCGTTAGGTCATGTTGCAGGCCCTGTAGTAATCTCGGCGACCTGAAACTGTAACATATAGGTTCGCCACACAACCTATAAAATTGTGATTTGACTCTGACAGTGTAAGTAGGGTAACCTGTTCTGTTGGAGTATAAACCCCAATTATTATTATAAAGGCGAAAGTTTGTGAGTATGTATGTTTGTTACGCGTTTGTCAATGCGTAGTCCCAAATATGAACTAGTACAGCTAAAGGGCTAAAAAAAGCTAAAAATAATACAGGGAAAATCTTGCCTTAAAAATTTGCGCCAATGGTACTGCAAGAGCACGCGTTTCCTATTTAGAGCTGCTGTGTCGAGGGTTCAAATTGCCATGATGATCGCCAACCTTCGTTAGAAGATGGCACCCAAAGAAGAAGAAGATGTTTGTAACTTCTTCACTCCGATGGACCGATTGAGTTGATGTTTGGTATAGAGATAGCTTAGACCCTGGAATAACACTTTTATTTTGAAAAACTCTTCATGAGGCGACTATTAATGAGTAGCACATGATTTCGTCAAAGAATGTAAAGAATTTTCATATTTCCCACTATCAGCTGAAAAATAGCTGTCAATGACTAACTAGTACAACAGTCTCTTTGATAATATTGCCTCCCAGATCAGTCTTAGTGGGTTGAATAGCCGGTTTTATTTCTTCCTTCCATTTATTAGCAACTTAAGAAAGTTTTACATAACATCCAATTTCCACTTCATTAGCTAATCTACTCGTAAAGTTATTATTAGACCAATTAAAAAGCCATTTGAATCTAAGGCATTAGGACGTATTTCAATGTATGTAAGTATATTTAGCAATGTAGCGTTTCCCACAGTTCATTCTCACGCGCAATCGTTTGCTCATCTCAAAGACTTTTAACTACTTAGTCGCCTGTCATTTGTACACTGACGAAAACGTTGTAAATTGATGCCTTAGAACTAATCATTGCTTAGAAGAATAGAATAATACTTTATTGCAAACCAAATAATTACAAAGAAACTTACTGAGCTAGATATCTAAATGCTAGGTAAACAATCAGCGGTCTTATCGCACTAGGGAATTTCTTACAGACAACCTGGGAATGGAACAGGACTGATATTACAATGATAGACGGGGGTGTGCAGTATCTGTATACATACACTAGTTAGGAAATATTTATATAAGATGACTTATATACCTACATATTACGTAAAAATACCTAGGAGGTTTAAATAATACTCGTACCTAGGAAATATGAATAGCCAGGTTTAATAGCCTAAGGTCCAAACTAGAGTTGTGTAGGGACACATTATATTTATTGCAATTCAGCGAAATTATTTAGAGCGACTGTCCCGGACGCCCCCCTCCGTCGGCAGTCGTCTCGGAAACAGCGCAGCCCTAAGCCGCTTATGTAAATATGTATAATAGGGATGTAGACTAATTTTTGGAATTGCGTTTATATGATAGATAGACCCATTTCATACACGAATATCATATTTTAATGCAAAAATATATGAAATTTCAATTTAAAAATACGAAAATAAAAATGATTTTTTTAATTCCGGCTAAAACGTTCCGAACTGTCATCTGACAGCGCGTGACGTCACACCACTGGCTGGACTTACGCTTCCTATGAAATGTTCCTGATTTCGACACATTTTAATTATTCATAACTTAAAAACCACTGAACCGATTTTGATGCAACTTATACTGTGCGCTTAGTTGGTCCATACTTAAACCAAAAATAAAGTCAATAACTAAAATGTCTCTCTGAAAATATATTAATAAATTTTGGTAATTGACTTTTTTTTTGATTAAATTCGGACCAACATAGTGCACCGTATAAGTTGCATCAAAATCGGTTCAGTGGTTTTTGAGTTATGAATAATTAAAATGTATCGAAATCAGGAACATTTCATAGGAAGCGTAAGTCCAGCCCGTGGTGTGACGTCACGCGCTCTGATTGGCGTTCGCATTCGCGTAACAATAAGTAAAAATTATTGAAATTAAAATTGATTTTATTCAATTTTGGCTTGTAAATAGATCCTTAAAATGTGATTATAGGTTTTTAAATACTGTCTTTTATGTGAAAAACATAAGTTTATATGAATTCGTAACATGTGTCAACATCCCTATTATTATTAAATCAGAAGTTTAGTTTTAGACTGTTTATTTTTAACCACATCTATACAAAAACCCCAACAGTTGCATATTTCATGACGAGCTTTGTGCTGTCTCTACAAAGAATAATACTACTTCCGAAATTTTTTTAGTACTTACGATTAACTTGAAAATTTATAATTACCAAAAATAGGGGAACAATGATTTCGCGACTTGTTTTTATTTCTATTTCTTCCTTAGGTTTAAGATATTACCTCTAAGTATATTTGATGCATGTCCAGTTTCGTGCTTTCTACCGAATGAGCTATACTTTTATATAACTAAATCGAAATAAGAAGCTGCACTAAAATTCTCCAGCGCAACGTGACTGTATGTTTGCCCCTGTATGAAAAAAATATGTTCACGATACTTTGTAAGCTTTGTCTAAACTGCCAATTTTAAAGCCGCGTCTCCCCTCTACACAAAAAAAATAATAATGAATATGCTTCAAGCTTCAACAAATGTTTTTGCTTTGTTTATTCATTTATTTATTTACTTGCTGAGCCCGGCCGGGCCCGGCGGTAAGCTTCAACAAATGTTTTTGCTTTCCATAGCCGATGGAAAGCAAAAACATTTGTTGACGCTTGAAGCATAGACATTATCTTTTTTTTTTGTGTAGGAGAATTTTGCTGTGTGTTGACGTGTTTTTGTTGAGAGTGTAGACCAAAAAAGGAGCTGGAGACGCGGATTAAGACATTGGCACTTTAAAACAACTCAATTTAGGTGAAATCCAAAATTCGAATTCCTTAAACATAAGCACTTTCTAGAAGTTTGACCCCACATTCACACGTTCAACATTCTATCAGCATTCGATACAACGTGTTTTACATATTTATACGTTCTGTCATTCACCTAGAAATGTAACTTTTACTATCTTTGGACAAAGTCAAGGTAAATGTTTGCTTTTTAATATTATAATTTTCGTCTAATGTGTATTTGTTTTGGTTTCAGGTAAGCTTGGATTTCTTCATCACGTCTTCGTATCAAGAATCACGTCTAAGGACAGGAATGTAAGTTGTGATGGGAACAGTAGTTAAAAAGTACTGAAAAAGCTCAAATCTGCACTCGAAATTAAATGACAGTATCCAAAATCTTGACCAACAAAGAGTGTAATAGTCCAACCTTAGCACTCTCTTCACTCGTGCAGTGTTGCCACCAAATACTACTCTTTTAATTTGTTGTCTCTTATTACTATTATAATATAATTTTATCATTAGTATATAATTTTTGTTACTAATTACTATTGGTAATAAAATAGAACAGACAATAGAACAGACGACCTTATAAAGATCGCCGGAACACGCTGGATGCAGGATGCTTCCAACCGGTACATATGGAACTCCAAAGGGGAGGCTAAGTTCAGCAGTGGACGTCCCATGGCCGAAATGATGATAATTATAGAATAGAAAACTCTTCATTTAACACCATAAAACCAAAAGATCTTAAAAAGTAAGTTTAAAAAATTACGCATTAAAGAAAAGTCTTATAATTGGCAATATCGAGGTAATATAGTGGTTCCTCTAGTGTTGGAAGGGTCACTAGGCGGCGGTAATCGCTCAACATCAGGTGAGCCGTCTGCTTGTTTGCCGCTCAATTTATATTAAAAAAAATACTTTTTTACCACAATCGCGTCTTCGGTGTTAATTAAAAAGCGATGGTTAGCAATCATATTATGTCAGTGTAATGACAAGTTGTTAAAAATCATACAGAACTTGCAAAAATATTATAAAGCCAACTGTATTTTAACATTAAGTGGGCCTCAAAACACTTTTGCAAATAATGAATAGGTAATTTTGTACTTGCCTTAAGTGAATAGTTGTCATATAATGGTATCCATATTCAAAGCCCACTCGCTCGACAATTACAACATAAAGTTTAAAATATTCGATATCACAACACCTAAAGGTCGTCAGCCTTGATATTTGCGCCTCTACTGTACGTCATACCACTTTTATATGAAAATAGCATACTTCCTGAACTTGAAATGATATTATAGACAAAAATACAGAGATACATAATACGATATCTAAATATATAAAAGGAAAGAGTGACTGACTGACTGATCCATCAACACACAGCTCAAACCGCTGAACGGACCGCGTTGCAATTTGAAACACAGATAGGTTATATGCCGTAGACGCCCGCTAAGAAAGGATTTTGGTACGCAGGGAAAGCCTTAAGCATAAGCTAGTTATAGATATGTCGCAGTCAAATCGTATAATTTTCCATTTTACATTCGGCCTCGTCCGTTTACAAACGAGAAGCTAATTATTTTGTTATTATTAGGTGCAGGTATCATGTCAGGTTTAATATTCCTGAATAACGAATTTTGAACTCTGTACTCTGTAATGGGGATTGTAATGGGGACAAGTCGCACCTGGCGCACCGCCGGCCGCTGCCGCAGCAAGATCATTTATGAATCATGTGATTTGTCTGTGACAGATACCTACGTCTTACATTTATTATAATATAACGTGACTATTTATTTTTCTTGTCAAAGCAGAACATCTATATGATATTATGTATTTTAAATATTAAAGATAGTATTAACATACAATCTCCGGTGTCAACTTGCGAGCGAGACAAACAGTCTTAAAAACAAAATGGTCAATCTACTTGACCGATCAATTTTTACACACATCCCTATTCAGACCAATCTAGAACTTTCAGCTTACAAGAACATAGCAATAGTATTGCGACGTCATTGCCAGAGGAAATCGCTCCACTTTACAACGCATACCTGCGCCTGCGCATACCTTAGTACTGTTAGCGGCTGGATTTACACCGACACGTAACTTCAATAATTTGGCTAACTATTTGATACAAAAATAAGTGAATTTTGAAATATTAAACTGATTACAAGTTTGCTTTTAATAATGGAATGAACATTTATTTAGTCAATTATTACTTGAAAATTTCTCTATCGATAAAAATTAAATAAGCTTAACCACACCAGCAAAAACCACATAAAAATCCGTTGCGTAGTTTTAAAGATGCATATGTAGGGATAGACAGACACGGCAAGCGACTTATAATACTATGTAGTATCTTTATTAGGTAGCTACTGTGTAAATCTGCGCACGCGTCGATAGGTACATCACGTCGAGAAATCGCAACTATTTCGAAATGTCGCTTTTTATCGGAAAGTTGTGATGTGTTTTTAATGGGGGGAAAAGTAAATCATTCGATGGTTTCGATCCGGTGTTGGAATCGCAATTGACAATATAATATGAGTTATGCCCTTATAATTGACAGATACATTTTCTATGGCTAGAAACACATAAGCCTAGTCGTACACTGTAGAGTCCTTTTCACGAAAGAGGTCCCGCGGAATTTAGCGGAACTAAATTTAATTTTATCGATTATTACTGGACTTCATATCCTTACTAATTTTTATTTGTTAGATAAAATAAATACCTATTTAATTAAGAAAGTAAATATGAGAAATTATGAGGAGTTAAAAAGTTACAGATATTTTAACATTTGAAATGTGCGATAGAGGCGTCCCGCAAAAAGGACTCCTTTCGTGAAAAGCACTCTACATACACAATTTTTTTAACAAATGATATTACTATTTATTGTCAATAATAGGTACAGGAAAACGCTGGATACAGTCGCTTCCAACCGGTATGCATGGAGGTCCAAAGAGGAGGCCTATGTTAAGCAGTGGACCTATGGCTGAGATGATGATGATGATGAATACGTGTGTAGAGCGTGTGCAGCTTAAATCTATAAGATGTTTTCATAATACTTCATTTGATTCCAATATGTTTGAACCGATTCTTTACTTTTAATCTTAATCTATAAGTACGCCTCATCACTACGTAACTATGACTGACAGCTGTCAAATGTGACCTATTAATTTGACCCGAGTATATTATTAAAATTGTCATTTAGATTAAGTGTGATAAAAAAAGAGATTTGAAAGGTCAGAAATCTAGACATTGAACCGGAATTACGCCCGAAGCTAAATAACTCTAGTTCCGACTTACCAAAAAGTTAACAGTTATATTTCTTGTTAAACTAAATAACCTGTTATACAGGAAGTCTATTGCTATGTGATGAAAAGTAAGGTCTGTTTACAAAAAAATCTTACTGTTAGGCTTCGGCCGTGGCTAGTTACCGCCCACTGGACAAAACCGTGTCGCCAAGCGGTCATTGTGATCGTGTTCTGACATGAAACCAGGGAGCGATTTATCCCGCTTTCTAGGTTTACTCTGCTTCTACGGCCGC
Organism: Hemithea aestivaria; assembly: GCA_947507615.1. Lineage (NCBI taxonomy): Eukaryota > Metazoa > Arthropoda > Insecta > Lepidoptera > Geometridae > Hemithea > Hemithea aestivaria. Next base: position 4,150,739 of record OX382348.1, on the reverse strand, counting down.
ACCGAGGCTGTTAACCTATAATTATGTATGAAAAATGTAGTTCTAGTTCCGTCTTAGAGTGCTTTTCACGAAAGGTCCCTTTGGCAGGGCGCCACTATCGCGCGTTTTAAAGTTGATATATCCACACACACATACATACATACATACATTTCCATTTTTTATATTTCCATATATTATATTATTTACTTTATCTAAGAAATAAAAAATATATAGGATATGAAGTACTGTAATAATCGATTAAATTAAATTTAGTTCCGCTAAATTCCACGGGACTTCTTTCTTGTAAAGCACTCTACCAAAAAGTTTTACAGTTAACCACTTTATTGATACAACTTACAAGTACTTGGAACTAAATACAATTTGTACAATTGTAACAACCAGCGGTCTTATCGCTATCGGTCGTTATACTTCTTGTTAAACTAAATAAACGTGTGGTACAGGAAGTTTATTGCTATGTGATGGAAAGTAAGGCCGTGGCGAGGTCGATATCGACGCATTGTGTACTGCATTCCTTGGGAACGCCGTGGGTACAGTTCTGAAGATTTCAAGGTTTATATTGTCCTGAAATTGTATCTTTTATGGTTCAGTTGAAGGTTCGCACGATAGTAAATTTGGTGAAAAATATATTAACAGGAATATTTTATGTAAAATGAGGCCTGAATTATAAACATAACCTATTTAATAAAATTATGAATATACTAGCTGCGCCCAGCGGTTTTACCCGCTGTACTGCTGTAGCCAATGTGTTATTCCAGGGTCTAAGGTATACACCAAATTTCAGCTCAATCGGTCCACCTGTTTAGGCGTAAAAGAGTAACAAACATATCCATTCTTACAAACTTTCACGTTATATGTACATATATTAGTAAGATTTATCCACCTGTTATTTAATGACTATTAAATGCATATTATTATAATAATAGGATTTAGTAATGAACTAATTATAAATACAAAAATCGTCAAACGACATTTTTTCAATTTTTTTTACTGTTTTATTTCTCTGTGTTACATATTTATTATATTATATCACACATTATGATGAATGTAAGACCTGAAATGATGGGTAGTTAAATTTATACTTTACCATGACGTCATGTGCCATTTGACCGCATTATTTCATCACATCTTGTTAAAAGGTTAACAATTTTAAACGACCTACAATTTTATTGAAGAGAAATTACCATTCCATAAAAAGTGAGGGCACCTGTGAAACACATTGCGAATAAATAAACAATAACGTTTTAAATTCCAGACGTTTTGATTGCAGAATAATTGACAAAATAACAGTTCTTACCCAAACTCATAAAACTGTGAACCTTGACTTTTATCATCACTAAAAAGTATCTATATAAAAAAAAATACTGGCCACATCACAACTCAAGGGAAAGAGAAAACCACCTGTCACACGAAATTCGAATTGAGAACCAGTTTGGCGCGCTTTTTGCTTGCCCCGACCTACATTATTGGTTCGTAGGTAGATGGCCACGGACCGCGGTGTGCTGCGGACCTTTTTGTACAATTTCCCTTTTTCGAGCACTTTCGATTTTGTACGAATGTTTGCTTTTTATTTTAGTAGTTAGAAATGAAAAGTTTTACGTCAACAGTTACGAATGTTGGTGTGGTACGATGATTCATATTATTATGCCTCTTTGCTTAACTTTACCATCTCGTTTGTGACTCAGAACCAGAACCAACTACTAAAATGTAATCGAGATCCGATTTATATACTTATCAGAAATTAAATTCTTGTTACCAAATGGAATTTATGTTAACGAGGATCCGTGATCGGATATATTATTTATTATGTTTTTTTTTTGCTCTATATTGTCCCTCTAGACAAACGCAAACACTTGCGGCTAATGCTAAAAAATGTATTCTTGCTTGGTTTTTGTTCATTTTCCCTCAACAACTGTCATTCTAAGATTTTTTTAGTATTAGCCTTAAGCACTCGGCTAGAGAAGCAGGGCTATTGGCTTCTTTATGGCAAGTTTGATATCCACCTCAAAGTACATTACTTACATGAACTTCCTCATTAATATAAGTGAAATATCAAACGCAGCAATGTACATTAAAGTGGACACAAAACTTAGTGGCTATGAATTAGCCAACAAATGAATAGCAGCATGTATAGCTCTGCAGGTCACACTATAAGCCCTGTAGGGCTATTTTTACTTATTTGTCAGGGAACCAAACCGAACACCGATTTGTCAAAAATGTATGAAATATCGTGTTACGTCTTATCGATTTAATACGTCATTTCATACATTTTTGATAATTCGGTTTTCGGTTCGGTTCTCTGACGGGTGAATATCCCTGCAGTAGTTTCCCTGGCCTTATCTTACTAATATTATAAACGTGAAAAAAGTTTGTGTAAGAATGGATGTTTGGATGTCCGGACGTTTGTTACTCTTTCACGCCTAAACGGGTGGACCGATTGAGCTGAAATTTTGTATAGAGATAGCTTAGACCCTGGAGAATAACATATAGGCTATAGTACAGCGGGTAAAACCGCTGGGCGCAGCTAGTAAGGCTATATAAGGCTTATGGCAGCCTTCAGTCTGGTATCATCTTTACCATAAATGCTTCAAGGTGTTTTACTCAACCTATAATTTTAAGACATGAATTGATGAGAATCTTTGGCGGCTTTCCTTAAGCTGAATCCGCAATTACCAGACTGACAGCGGCTTATGGCGATGAGACAGATTTATCTATAAATAGCATTGACATAATATCACTAAAGTTTAAACAAAGAACTGGTTTTCTTTTGAACTTCGATTGAGGTCCATAGTACTTGAGCTATGTTTTTTACACGGTGGTAACCTTCAGTTGTGGTTATGTCCACCACTCACTGGACAAAACCGTATTCGTAATCCGGTACGATATTCAGTGTTGACAGGTAGGGTTTTTCCACGTCAACTTTACCAACAATTCGTCAGCAATACCACTGTTATCCATCCAGGTTTTGTGTATGTCTGTTCCAAGCATAAAATCTACTTTGAAGAACTCTTTCATCTTCCTATAATATTTATCGTATATAATACATGTATAGAAATGTTTGCGTCAACCGCAGGATACAGGGATGTATTTATCCCGCTTTCTAGATTTAGTCTGCTACCATCTACCGCATCTTTGCTTACCATTCGCGTCGTACCAAAAATGTTTTAAAAAATATTGGTAACTCAAAAAGACCTCCCATTCACGCAGAGAAGACCGTAAAATGTTAATTAATCTTTCACCTCAAGTCGTTGGCCTTTCGAAAGTGTCCGAAAATGAGCTGTCAATCGATTTCATGTACTTGACATTCAGTTGTTGTCTTAAACAATTGCTATGCTAAATTAGGCTTTATGTCATTGCAATTTGGGTACAAATTAGTTTAAATTATGTAAGTTAAAAGATACTCTAGATTTTTGAGTTTGAAAAAAGAAAACTATTGTTTGTGTGGATGATGTCACGTGGTCTTGCATTTATTTATTTTTTTAATTTACTATGAAACGAGATTTTTGTAAATTTGATTTTTTGAAAAAGATTCTGCATTTAAAACAATTACCATTCTAAAAAGTCAAAAAATATTTAAAAACTAATCGACCGAGCGAAGCGAGGTCTTAGAGTCGAGAGCCGCGAAAAGCCTGCGTTTTGACCAGTTTAACGGTTGACCTCTGGTGCCTAACTTTGATCGACATTTACTCAAAAACGGTAAATCCAAATTAAATGAAATTTTGCACACCAGTTAAATAGGTTAATAGAATACTTATAGTAAAAAAAAAAGCCAAATAGGCTTCAGTATTGCAGAGATATAAGTGACTTAAAGTCTTTAAGATAGGTCTGACGATAATTTCAAAACTGGTACGCCGATAATTTTTTTTCTGAGCTATTAACATTTTTTATAACCTACCTAAATATTTTATCAAAAGTGTATGTTTGTATGTATGTTTGTTACGCGATAACTTGAAAACCGATGGTCCAATCTTGATGAAACTTTGCAAACGCGTAGTACATATCCATAGAATTTTTAAGTTCGAACATGAGCCAAATCGGTCGAAGGGTTCTAGAGTTCAAGAGATTCCTTGATTACCACGTTACCGAAGTTCCAATCTTGACGGAACTTTGCGAACGGGTAGTACAAACGCAAAGAATTCTCATGTTCAGAAATGAGCCAAATCGGCCCAAGAGTTGCAGTTAAATCTTTTATTAATAATGTAACCGGGATATAATTGCGATTCACTGTCTTAGGAGATGGGAACATTTTGGTAGGTAGATAAACGCAGTTTGAAATTAGTTCGAATAGTACGGACCGTTATGTAATTGCGATTCACTGTCGTTGAAGATGGGGCATTTCGGTAGTTTGATAAACGCAATTTTAAATTAGTACAGATATTAGAGTTGACCATTATAGATTTGCGATTCATTTTCTTAGAAGATAAAAACATTATGTAAGGTTGATAATCGCAATTTCAAATTGGTACAGAAATTAGGGTTGACCATTATAGTTTTGCGATTCATTTCTATAAAAACACTTACATTTTGTTAAGTTGATAGACACAATTTCAAAATGGTTCATAATTTAGAGATAATCATTATAGATTTGCGATTCACTCCCATAAAAGACAGTAACATTTTGTTAGGTTGATAGACGCAATTTCAAAATGGTTCATAATTTAGATATGATCATTATAGATTTGCGATTCACTCCCATAAAAGACAGTAACATTTTGTTAGGTTGATAGTCGCAATTTTAAAATGGTTCAGTATTTTGAAAAGACCATTATAAGACCATTTAATAAGGCTGCAGCCTTTTTAATTATTAAATACACAATTTCATCTTGGGCATATTAGCTTTTTCGCTGGCAGTAAGATATATTATTATTTGTGTAGCCTATCTGCAAAACTTTTTAAAACTTAGAATAGTTTGTGCCGGCACATTCAACAATAAAGGTGCACGAGCACACCGTAGTGCAGCGCAGACCACTGGTGGCTCTCTCCAAAAAAGTCAGCAAAAAGTTGAGATCACTACGTACGCGCCCATCCAAATACGTACACGCATAACATTGCTTAACTTCGATGATTACGTTCTTTAAATAGCGCTATTTTTAAATGAATTAATTTTATTAAAAACTAGCAAACCCGGCGAACTCCGTTTCGCCACCAGATGGTTTCCTGAATTCCTGAATTTTCTTTGTTATAAACCTCACGGAGCCCGAGACCTTTCCAACGAATGCAAAACCGTGGAAATCGGTTCGTGCGTTCTGGAGTTATAGCGTCAGGGAGGAAAACCCGACTTATTTTTATATAGTAGATTAAAAGTTTTCAGATTTTTTCCTGTATTTAAAATATATGTTAAGGTATGCCAAATTTCATAAACATAGGGTAACGGCAAGTTCTCTATGAATATTGATTTATTCAGAGGGTCAAAACATTTTTTGAAGGATAAACGGGTGTATTTTTTCGACTTAAAGTTAAAGTTCTTGTATTAGGATATTTTAAAAAAAGTCTAAGGTCTAAAGTCTAAGGTTTAACGGAAATTGGGCCGCGAGGTCCCAGTTTGAGGCGAACTACTAGTAATACATTTAAAACAAGAATTAAACATGGAGACTACGTTATATTATACCTAGATTTTATTTTTCTTGAAGTTTTATTTGCAACCAAATAATAAAAATCACTGAACAAACAAATTACCAAATTTACAAAGGCGTTAAGTAGGCAGTAAATAATTGTGTTTCATTGCAAAAAAAAAATATATACATGTGAGTGAAAAGTTACCAAATTTACAATATTTGATACGAAATTGATTCTTATCACATGTAAATAAAGTTGAAATTTATATGCAGGTTGTAATAGGTAATTGTTTGCTAAAACAAATGCACATCGGAATGTTGATTTCTTATGACAACATATTTAGTAAGAACTTCGCGGTTGTTACACCGTGAATGGCCAGCGTGCGAACGGTTTTTTTAAATAAGGAATTTGGAATTCTATTTTCAAATATTTTAAAACTTTCACTTGGTGTCGCTTTCTGCGGGGTCAACGCAACATTGGAATTGAATTTGGAATGGCTATTTTGTTTTTATGTTTTGGTGATATTGAAAAGAAATAATTTCTCAGTTTTTAGTAAATTTTTTTGCTTGACTCGTTAAAATATTGCCTTTTGTATGTAATATTTGTTTATAAAATCATAACACAATAATATAATAACACTGGCAAATGCACTGACGCTTGAGTCCGTCCATTTCACCTGCACAAATACAGAAAAAAAGTACTACGTTAATAAATATGCATGCAGTCGAATTGGAACTGAGATGACGAATCACTAAAATAGCATACAAAACTGCTTTGCACATAGCGCCTAGCGAAACATCACTCATCGCAAAAAAATCCAAGAAGTTTATATTCAATGGAGTTTGCAACGTGATCACGAAACTGAAGCAAGAAAAATGACTTCACGGTTGTTTGCCATCTCAATTCTATCTATCTATCTACTCAGTCTGTATCCACCCACTGCTGTGTTTAGGCCTCCTCATGTTCACGCCACACCTTCCGATCCTGTGCCATCTCATTAACTTCATACAAATTAAAAACAAAATACTATTGTTAACCTACGTATTCAGTATGAGTAAGTGAAGTGGCAAACAACCGTGACGTAATTTTTCTTACTACAGTTTGGTGTACGCGTTGCATCCTCCATTGGTTCCTTCTTCAAGAAATACTAATAATACAAATATCATTAAAAAACCCATTATTATCAGCGCATCAGTATTCTGTTAAATAACATGCATTATGTGCAAAAAAAAAAAAAAAAAATGTGAGTTATACTTCCCATAAAAAGCAGAAAATTTAACGAGCTGAGCAAACTTTATAATCTTGATTTATTTTGCACAAGTGAAGCGACAATGAGACGATGGTTGAGTACAGAATTTTTCTCTAAGACTCCTTAATGTTTCTGTCTTTATCTTAATGATTTTATACTTAAGCTCACAGTTTTTATAAAATACTTTGTATTATATACGTGTGAACCTATAATTGGCTGTATGTTGTATAAACTGTTAATTATTAAGTTTTATTTTAAGCTGTTGGTTTACCTAATAAATAAATAAATAACACCATTGTTTGGTATGAGATTGAACTGTGCCATACATATTATAGGTATGGTCGAAACTCATTGAGACTTAAGCGACTTTTTTAACCTGGCTTATAACATGCAGTTAAAATGTATTGTCATGATTGTGTATCTGCCAAGGTTCATTGTTTTAGGCCCTAAAACACTTTTTATTTTAGCCTAAAATTTAGGCTAAAAAAAATACTTTCATGCCTCTGTAAAATTTAGATACTAGATGATTTTACTCGATACCCGTTTTAAGAGTTTATACAATAGGGACGACGATAAGGTTAAATAATATTAGTCTGTCAGCTAAAGCAGAAAAACAACTGCAATGTACATTGCTGCGTTTGTTATTATACTTATATTAATGTGGAGGTTTAAGCAAGTAATGTACGCAATTTTGTCTATGGATTCTAGTGTTTTACTTGTCGTTTAGAGATGGCCCTCTGTTATTTTTTCATGATAGCTGTTATACCAAAGACTAAATAAATCGTAGTGAGTTTAAATCCTCAGCCTTGTCATGGCATAGCGACAGGTGGTTTGTGCAAATTCTTTTATCTTAACTAGAACGAGTAAACCTTGACTTTAGTGAAAGAAAGAGTAAAGATAAATATGGGTACAATTAAATAAAGCCCGTGGAGAATCGTTTAGTCTATGGCTAAAATTATGATAATTTTTAGCTTGTGGGTAATTATGACAAGTTCAAGAATCTTACTATCGTCAACCTAATAATTTTGTAATTTAGTATATCAGTAAGTGACATGGCATGAGTGCCAGAACCGTGCAAACTCCATTGGTTCCTACTTCAAGGTCTTAGCGTACAAAAAATACATTCTGGACATCCTTTAATTAATGGTTTAAGGTTTTATTAAAGGTTCGGTTACATAACGTAACACGGACCGTGCGATCAGAATGAAGGAAGCGAGCACTTCCGAGCATTCAGCAGAACTTATGAGAATATTTTATGATGTTACCATTTACCAACATCGCCTGTAAACTTGTGAATAATTTGATGTACAGTGGAACTAGGGAAGAATTTATCCCGCATCTAGATTTAGTCTGCTACCATTTACGATCGCATCGTGCTTAACATCAACATATATTTATTTACCAAAAACAGTGTTTTACAATTCATCTCTATTTACTATATAAGGACCCCACACTAGGCCATAGCCTGTCTCGTGGGTTCCTCGAGGGTTCAGAATTATGCATTGTACAATAATATGAATCAACAGAAAAGTTCGACGACAGTTTTGGAAATATATTAGATTAACATCACACAAGATCGTGGTCAAACTATAAAAATAATAATAACTAGTAGTTCGCCGCGAACTGGGACCTCGCAGACCCAATTTCCCTCAAAATGTTAAAACCTTGGGTTTTAGGTATATACATGTTAGCGTTTTATTACAATCGAGCAGTTAAATAATAATTAGTGGCAAATATACCATCGGTGACACATGACAAATGTTTGACGTGCAAAAAGGCGGGAAGTCACTGACATTGAAAAAAAAGATGTGAGATTGAGAGTTGGGCGCGGAACTCGAAATAAATATTATATTCACCTATCTAATCGTATTTATTTTACATACATGAGTAAAAGTTATAAGTATCTACGAAATATAAATGTATGGAAACTTTAACCATAAAACTTAAAATACGTAACGGATATATTTTAAAAAAATCTTTATCTCTGTGACTATTTTATTGTTGTGATCAAAATTTCAATAATAATAAAATATGAAAGGTTATGTGTGTATACACTTGCAGATAATAATAGAATAAAATAATAAATATATTACTATAGTTTTTACAAAAATTCTCACAAAATCTTCATAGTTTGTAGCACTTGTTTACGAAAAAGTTGCCGATGCAGTGGTCATTAGAAGAATTGGAAAAAAATATTTAGCTTCGCTTGTGTTATACAGAAAATTTACGATAGCTATTATATTGATATTGTAGCTAATTCTAACATTTTTGTCGTAGCAGCCGACGATGACTTAGACTTTAAGCGAGAACGCAGAGCTTTGACAGTCATGTTGGCTCGCAGGTTTTCAAGATGTATCTACTGCTACTGAGCAAGACAAAGTGTCCTTGTTCAAGGCATTATCAGACTTTTTATATGTGCAGCTCGTCGATCACATTTGCACTTTCTATCAGGTGGGATGTGATCAAACGTAGGCCTAATTAGTATTTAAAAAAACTTGTGGATGAACTTTACAAACAGGGATCTCAAGGCGCTGCGGATCCAGTACAACAATGCTTTCAGGATGCTTTTGGCGCTACTACAGAGCGTCAGGGATGTTTGCAGATGTTAGAGTGGATGATGTTTTAATGGAATAGAATAAACACATAAATAACAATCCCAATAAGTTTCTTGCTCGTTCTTCTCATAGATATGCTTTTCGAACGAGCAGTAGAGTCTTAAAATACTTAGATCTAAATAATTGTGAAATTTACTTTCAAAAGTGAAGCACTGTAGCCTATTTGAATAAAAATAAAACCGGTCAAGTACGAGTAGAACTCGAGCACCGAGGGTTCCGTACAAACCTACGGGTTTCTATGGAACCCTAAGGAAAAGTGGGTATAATATTATATACTTAGGCTTTGATTCCCTTGCTAGTACTTGCGAGTTTGAAAATATGCGGCTAAAATTGCTGTTTCTTGTTGACATTTATTGCTGTTTCTTGTTGTTCTGTTGACATAGAGGTTTGATTTTATTACAGTTTAAAGGTATTATAGACTTGAGTATTTGATATGAATTTTAATTTAATACGTCTACGCGTTCATGAGAAAAGGGGTAGTAGGTATAAAATTATTCAAAATATTTTTTTCATATGATGCAAATAAAAATTTATGGTTTTCGCAATTTTTCCTTTATTTGTGCTCTAAGGAGTTACTTCGTGCCAAATTTCAAGATTCTGAGTTTATGGGAAGTGCCCCGTAGGTTTTGATTTATTTGGTAATGTCGAAAATTTGCTGAAATTTGCGACATATTCGACTATATCTTTTGATTGCGTTGGCCTAGAAGTTTGAAATTTTCACAGCTCTACAACGGCAACGGACCTTAGTATTTTCTATAAACTTTAGCTTGTTACCTTTACGCGTTCCTGAGAAAAAGGGTCTTGACAGACAGACAGACGGACGGACGGACGTACAACAAAGTGATCCTATAAGGGTTCCGTTTTTTCCTTTTGAGGTACGGAACCCTAAAAATGGGTTTGAGTTTGATTAATAAATTTAGAAGGTATATTATTATATTGATACTAAAAAGAATGCCTAAATTTAGGGCAAATAATTAGGTATATAATATTATATTACTCGTATTATGCAAACTTGAAAATAAGTAAATTAAGTACCTACTTCTACTGGTAGGATTTATACGAGGATAATATTATTATCAAACTTGACGTATCGAATAAAAACTATGAGAACATATCCTGCACCCGCAGGATTATTTAAATTCATAATATTTTGAGTAAGTCAACATGGCTATTCACTTATCGTTAGGGAACCGAACCTAGGACCAAATTATCAAAAATGTATGAAATGACGTATTACGTCGTATCGATTTTTGACAACTCGGTCTTTGGTTCGGTTCCCTGACGGATAACTGAATATCCCTGCAGTTCTCATAATATTACAATCGATAAACATTGTAATGTTGTATTCTCTATAACTCTACAACCCTTGCACCGATTTGGCTCATTTTTGGACGTGAGAATTCTTTTAGTTTGTACTACCTGTTTAAAAAGTTTTATCAAGACTGGATCATCGGTTTCATTGTAATAAAGCAATCTCTTTAACTCTAGAACCCTTCGACCGATTTGGCTCATGTTCGAACTTAAAAATTCTATGGATTTATATTACGTGTTTGCAAAGTTTCATGAAGATTGGACCATTGGTTTTCCAGTTATCGCGTAACAAACATACATACAAACATACACTTTTGATAATATATTTCTGTCGCTTATAAAAAATGTATATATGTTAGAAAAAAAATTATCAGCGCTCCAGTTTTGAAATAATCGTCAGACCTATCGTAAAGACTTTAAGTCACCTATATCTCTGCAAGCCTGAAACCTATTTAGCTAAATTTTTACTAAAAGTATCCAATTAACCTTCTTAACTTGTGTGTAAAATTTCATTTAATTTGATTTAACCGTTTTCAAGTAAACGTCGACCAAACTTAAGCACCAGAGGTCAACCGTTAAACTGGTCCAAACGCAGGCTTTTCGCGGCTTTCGAATCTAAGACCTCGCTTCGCTCGGTCGATAACATTCACCATCCTTTAATGAAGGTTACGTTACATGACGTAACACGGGCCGTGCGATCAGAATGTAGGAAGCGAGCACTTCCGAGCATTCAGCCGAGCGCGGTCCTGTCGCATGTAACTGTTACGGTTCGATGGACCTATTACACTAATGAGACTATTTTGTTAGATGTTACCAAGATGGAAGCTTCGTATAGAATAGCATTGAAATAAAATTACTCTTAAGGTGATCATTTAGTATTTCACCATCCCATGGTCCAGCCTGCCTTTGCGGCGTACGGACAGATCTATATAAACCTACAAAGTGAGTCAAAAATCAAAACTTCGCAATTCAAACTTCCCAACACCAAACGACCAATTTTGGTAAATCCCATTACATTTCACATACATTTCGGCAAGGACGTACAAACTTGGTGACTAAGTCTCATAGTCACAAACGCTTGGGCGTTGCAACACTCTCGGCGTCTAGATTCTAGTGCTCATGTTGTAAGACTAGGCTGCCCGTAGGCTAACTGGCTAGTGATAATACGCGAAAGTTTGCGTAAACCAAGATATTGAAGTTACTAAGTATAAGTTACATTTGTTTATTGTGAAGTGACAACTTCGTCTTGTTGCTTTAGTAGTTTCGCAAGATTTATTATTTTTAATATAAGTTCCTTTTTAATATACTTTCGGTGTGTTCGGTGAAGCCAGACAGCATTTATTCTGCCTTCTAGGTTTAGTGTGCTACAATCTTCGCCTGCATCTTCAACAACAACATAATGTCAAAAGTTCAAATGTAATAAGTATTAAATTAATATTGATTTTTGTATGGAAGGAAAAGGTAACAAATTATCAAATGACACATATCACATGTTGTTGTTTATGTTGTTGGTCTTGAGCGATTTATAAAAAAAAACCCTGTACATATCTGGTCCATAGTAAGCATCATCAATGCCCATGAGATATAATGCCACTCAGTGTTTTAAAATCCAATATTCAGCGCGACATTGCACTGATCGTGTTATAGATATTAGTAATTGAATCTCATCATGTCCAGTAATTTCGCTGGTAGCATTGCCCTTCACACACAGTACCTGCACATTATTACCACGCTGATGAATAACTAGCAAATGTGTAGTACTTTCCCAGGTGGCCTCTGCAATAGAGGCCAACCACTACAATATTTAAATTGTTCCTTTTTGTTTAATATTTTAATAGTATAGTGTTTTGTAATATTATGGAATCTTAAATTAAAAGGAAATGGGAATATGCGGCATAGCGCTATCGTTGCTACGCCAAACTTGGGTCTGTTTTGGATCGGAAAGTGTCGGTTGCCGCGCCGACTCGCGCCGAAGCGAAGTAAAATTATGCCAGGCACAATTTTTCCGCTCGCAAATTAGGCCCATGGGCCTTATTGAAGCGGTCAATGTCAGAAACGTCAAATCTTCCTATTTTTTTTAATCTGTGCACTGTGCAGGTATGGAACAAATAATACAATTAAGTAATATAGGTTTTATGACTTAGACCTTCGCTTAGAAAGAATTTCTTCACTCAACGCCGCTAGCATAAATTAGTAAATATATTAACTAAGATCAAGATATTACAAGGTTAACTAGTATATATAGAAAGCTATTTATAATACCCTACTTATATGGTATACCTATAATTAAGACTAAGCCCTTAGGCGTCTTACATCACTTACGAAATTGCTTTACGTATTTTATTGACCCCATGTCATAATTATGGACCACACACATAAAAGATTTGTTAACATGATCTATTGAAAGTGAAATATTATTTAGAGCCGTAAATTATGGGGTCATAATATTGTTTCAGATTGATAGGTACCTTTCACAAGATTAAAACCGGTGACTACCAATGTTCGCGCGAAATGTCATCGATTCTTATTCAAATAGACTACTTGCAATGAAATTTTCGTGAGAAACTTATTTTACCAACTACATGAACACGTCTGAAGCAATTTGGAATGGATTATTCCCATCTGTCTTGATTTGAATGTCCTTTTTTGTTCCCAGTGGCCGTAGCATGACGTATGGGATCCCGACGAAACTTCAAGAGTAGAACTGTCATCCCGTACATTGTACTTTTGTGAATGTATGGGATGACAGCTGACTTGACAGCAAGATAAGTCTACGCACCGTCTAGTCTGTGCTTGAGGGGCAGCCCCACAATGTATGGGATGACAGTTCTACTCTTGACATTTTTCCGGGATCCCATGTGTCATACTTCGGCCACTGGTGGTCAAATTTAAATTTCATCGAAATTGATCGAGTATGGCAAAATAAACAAGCTGTATGCTGCCAATATTTAAAAAAAACAGTTGAGCTGTTCTATTTGATTTTTTACGTATCATTGGATTTTTATGGACTTACAAGTTAGTATATTTGCGAAAAAAACAAAACGTGTGACGCTAATTCAAATGCGATTTGAAATACAGCATATTGTAAAAATGTAGTAAGAAAAATTCTCATATCTCTTAATTTGTGGCTTTTAAGGGTTATTACCATCTTTACCAAAGAAAAGTTTCGCAAAGATGTTCTCCCACGAATATTATTTACACATACGCATGACTACGATTATTTTATGGCCTATTATGACTAGTCATTAGTGTTGCAACACTCAAAAATAATTACCAAATGATTCAAATATTATTGTGTTCGTAACTAAAAATAATTAAGATCTCCGCGTTTTTTCAATCAATTAAAAAAACATGTTTTATAATGTGTCAGTTTAATAATAAATTATTCTATTATAGTTTCATATAAATTCGAGAAATTCACGACTTATTTGATCAATACCAAGTATTTTATTTTCTCGATTTTTTAATATATTTTTTTGTTATTAATATATTTTACGTAATTTTTTTTATTTTTATACCTAAGTAGATACGTTATTTTCTCAGGATATAAAAACTGCTTCTGTATTCGGGACCTTTTATTTTATTGTTATTAGAATAGACCTTTGGCAAATTTCTCAAGCCTTAACCATTCGATATCTTCTTTTTCGAAACAATGTTTACATAAACAAAGTTGTCCAGATTCTAGATTCTTGAATAAATACTAGGCTTTAAGATCTAATGCAACAGCAAGTGCATTGACACAGCCTCACCCACTGACATAGTTCAACTTTCCATCTCTTTCACTCTTCAACAATTTATATTGCCGTCACTGTCTAGCACATCACTTTTTGCACTTTTCCCGCCATTACTTGAGGTTTAATAATTCATAAACGTTTTCAAATGGTAGATATGTTAGAAACTTTTTCATGTGTGTCACATTTTTGATAAATGGCAATACTTTCAAATAAATACTCATTTTATGAACAAATAGGTAACGTTATCATTTTGTTTATTTTGGCAAATGGACAGAACGTGTCAAGACTTTCTTGAGCCAAAAAAGAAAAAAAGCAGTTTCCCACCAAAAATAATCATAAAGTAACAGAGTGCGTGCACTGAATTTTCTATTAAAATTGACTTTGAGGGTGGTTTATTCCTAATAATTATGTAATATTTCGTAAAAATACTATATTAGAATTATTGTTAAACACGCAGGACAAGTGATTTTTGTTAACAATTATTTCACCCACTTTTGGGTTTTGGTATATTTTTTAGAAAGACATTTGAATGAATGGATAGTGAAATAATTTAAGTTTTGCTCTAACTGTAACAATAATACGAAAATGTACTTGACAATGGCAAACACATAAAATTGCGAGTACATATTTCACCGGAGCAAAGATAAAAAGTAATTATTTATTTTTTAATTTAGAACACCGTCTCAATCAAATCAAGCAATAAGCTACCTTTGGTTACTGATAATAAGGATTGTATTTCAAAATACATTTAAAGAGAGCGTGCGAAACAAATAATTAGTATTTTGACAGTTCCATGCGTGAAATTAATTTCTTTATATTGGCACAATTGCTTATACAATTTATGATCAAAGGAAATAAGAGTTTATTTCAGTGCAATAAAGATCATTTTCGTTTAAAAATATTTAATTAAGTGCAAGTGTAAAATGCTACTGAAATTATTAAGAGGAGGAAATGTTATTTTAATCATGAAGAGTAAGTAATTCATAAAAATGTCTTGGGAATTTTTACGATTCTGTAGTTTATTAGTTTTATATTACACATACATTTATTATCTAAGTTGGTGATTAGTGCAATGTGCGTAGTTGTATAATAAAAAAATATTTCCCATCTCTGTGACATACACAAGAAAAATAAAAAAAAAAGATTAGACAACAAACAAAAGAGATCGTTTTCAAAAATTGAGAAGTATTTTTTAATTATGTACTTATTATCTTTAAAATACCTTTTAATTGCTTGAAAGATTGAGATAAAATTTACCTGAATGACCAAGCTTGACCCTTTGAAACAAAAGAACATTTTTTTTGTTAAAAAAAATTTCAGGTGTCTTCATAATATTAGTAGGAGAGTATTTATGTTAGTATAAAGTTAATCATCCTATTTTGTTTTAAACAAAACGAAACTTATTTTTTTATACATGGCAACAGTGTGCATTTTGCCAGTGTCGAGAAAAAAAAAATTAAACAGCACAAATTGCGAACATTTCCGTATTTTTAATAAGACATTTAAAAATAGAAATCAATTTCTAACTCCATAATCTAAGGCTCAAAATAATTAAAGAAAGGAACCCACGTACATAACCAATCCTGCCTACAAGCCTGTTATTTTAAGGAATAATTCAATTTATATGCGAAGCACGACTAGCAGGTCAAACTTTCTTGATGTCGTCACAGTATATTTATGTGACACTTTTTTTTTTTTTTTTTTTTTTTGTTAACACCGGGAAAAAATGCGTTACGCATACCCTTCCATCGGGGGTATGGGAGGGTTATGTGGGACTCCCCGTGCAGGGCAGCTGCACGGGTATACCCACTAAAACAACCCGGCGGCACTCCCGCATCGTCTTTGGGACGGAGGCCTGGGAATCGGCAGAGCCTTGCATCCAGTCCTCCGTCGACTTTATGTGACACTTTATTTTTATATGACACCGCACAGTTTTGCATTCAGCAATAAAGAACGCATGCGTACGAGTATATTTTACCGATTTTAAAGAATGGAAACGACAAAAAAAGAACTTTTGAAAAGAAAATGTTATCTTAAGCTTTACGTGAAACATTTTCAAAAGGTAAGTATTACGAATTTACCTATATTTCAAAATCGTTATATTATAATGCGAGCGAGAGATTCGTTGGTACGTAAGTATAACCACTCACACGTCCGCCCTTGACAGCTGAAAAAGCGTCGAACGTCCGCGTGCGCGATCCAAATAGAATCGCGTCGAGCGCTCACTACTGATACCTACTAAACGTCTATTTTCTAGTAAACTATTGAACCATTTTCTATGAAAAAATAGCATTATATAGTTAAAACTATAAAAAAATAAAATATCTGAAAATTTTGATTCAAATATAAACACAAAGTATATAAAAAAAATTCGAACTTGGCAATATGTGTTAATTTTAGGTATTTTTTTGGTTTAAACACTTTTTTACGGAACATCTCTGAATATTTCTTATTTTTACCTGCATATTATTAAACAAGATTATATAAGCTTTGATTTGATACCAAAATATAATTACTTGAAAAGTACAGTGCAGCACAATAAATCAAAACAAAACACCCATTCGTGTATAAATCTTCAGCGCCTAGAACAAAATCCTGAGAATGGAAATATTAAATCAATGAATTCAAGCTATTTTTGTTTATATTTTTTAATTTTAGGCATACGTAACTAATCATGTTGAACTGTTTTTCTAAATTTACGTTGTATTTTAATAAAATAATTGTTGATTGAAATTAATCATGGAAAAATATTACGGAAACGCTTCAAACGCGACAAAAATTTTACATGTCGACTTTAAGACATGTAAAATTGTCCTGATTTTGTTCATTTCCTTAATATCTGTACCAATTCCGAAAGATAGTATCATGAGGATTATAATAATATATAATTTTAATAAAAAAAGGTGAATTATAAACATTTTAAACGCAGATTTCACTGGCACGCATGAAAACTTCGAAACTATAATTAAAAAAAAAAAAAAAAAAATTTTGCCAAGAGCTTAGCTTCAGATTTAATGACCACAGATTTAAAACGTTTATTACAAAGCCATTTACAACCATATTTACGCAAATTTTCAGTGTTTTCATGGATAAAAACATGTTTTAAAAGTAGTAAGTCTCTAAAGCCGCTATAGCGGTTGTAACGTTTAACTCAACTTTTTTTCGGACCGCTATAGCGGTCGGGACGTTTGAGTGGATAAAGCTCTTTAACCCTTTTACTGGTGTAGTTGAAACGTGTGTGCTACATTTTTTTTTCTCGTATGGCAAAATTCAGCTATGCAAAAAAACAATATATTTTTTAATACTAAATACGTTAGACCCATCGCACCTGATCGAAACTGCAGGATGCGGTCGACGATAAAAGACGTAAGATGCCTAGAAAGGTAGTAAGTATTCACCCGTGCCTTGAAGACACCCAAGGTATTGTAACACGCGCCTATGAAACGTACCTACGAGTATAACCTAAAACGCATATTTATTTTAAAAAACGCCACTTTGACACTACCAAAAGATACAAAATTAAAAATATATTAAGTTGCATATGAATTTGTACTGGCATCGTTATAATTTTCAAGATTTTGTTAGAATTTGACAGCAGTAGACGTTAGCAAAAAGAGAGGCGATTTTGGTTGGGAATAACCCCACGCCCCGTGTTCTTATTAAAAAAAGTAATGTTATTGTTTCGATACATAAAGTCACTTCTACCAGTTAAAGGGTTAAGTATTATGGTCCGGTGCGGTAGTAGAGTTTATCTAGTGTCATCATTAAGTATGCTCGGTGCGTAGTTTCCGAACACGTCTTACCGGCTAACGCATACTGTGCCAGTGAAAACTAGGTTTCCTGTGCGATCTAGAAATGTGGCCGGACTTCGGACTGTATCTTTAGTAATGTTATTTGTTTTTGTGTTTGTTATAGGCCAGCTCCTCTTTGAAATGTTCGCGATGTGTCAATTTTTATAATGTCAAAATCACTTTTGGATTGAGACGTCGTTTTTAATATATTATATTTTATAATCTTTGCGGGGGCGGATCTTGCTTAGAGTAGAACAGGCCTCCGTCTACAACAGCGGAGGTAGGACTAGAATGTAAAAAAAATATCTTTGAGTGGCTTAACATATTTGGCAAGTCTTCTTAACCCCCGACGCAATAACGACAAGGTGTTTTAAGCGCGTCACGCGTCTATTTTTAAAAATATTTAATTTAATTCACTTGTTTCTAAAAAGGGTAACACCCCTTTTGAAAATGTAAGAGCTTAGGGAAAAGCAGCAAATTTCTTTGCAATGACTGTGGGAGTAGCAAGAGTACTAAATTGAAATGAAATGACATTTTTATTATTATTACTGTTTTTCATAACAAAATATGAGTAATTATTAACTATCATTATGGATACTAGCAGTTTTAACAACGATTTAAAAAAATAAAATTTGGAATGAATTCGATATTTTTACTAAGTAGGTACTTTTATCATTGCTCTCGTACCTTTTATATCACTCGGATTTCAAGCTTTGTTTCATAATGTAAATTACAAGGCTAAACATACATACTACTTATATATATTTATATTTATGTATTCTTACTTTACCTAGGCTAGGTATTAGACATAGGTAACTGCTAGTCTAAGCACTAAGTTATTCAATAACTTTACATAATAACTTGCAACACTATGCACATAATAATTTCATTATGAAATAGGCCTATCCCTTTGGGAAACTTGCGCAAAATCGGAACAATGGATGGACGTTAAGATTCATTTTTTCTCACAATTACTTTAAATTGGATGTAGCTCTTTCTCGTGAAGTTTTAATGTTGCAATTTTATGAAAATGACACGCGTCACCTACTTTATAAATGGACTAATCGTTTTGTACGACCTACGTCGCTGAAAGCCTTAAAAATGCTTTTTTTTCTGGATACGTGCCCAGAATCTTATGCTTATTTATTTCACTTTGTTTTGGGCAAGTGTCAAATAGGGCTGTACTTAGTCTTAAACCAAATTCACAATAATAAAACTCTTTTTTTAAAATAATAGGGACCTATTCATTTCCTTCTAATTAAAATAAACAAACTGATATGGCAAATTGCATTATATCTACTGTATAACAGTGATAAATACGTATATTTTATTATTGTTAATAATATCAAAATGTCCAATATTGTAGCAGTAGTATCCAGGATCTAGTAAATGTGTTCTTTTTTCATTTGATTTCATAATTAGGTACATTAATATAAAGAAAATATATAGTTTGGTACTTATGACTTACCTACCTATAAAAAAAATCTTATATCTTTTTTTCTTATTTCAGATATAACGAATGACGAAGAATTAATAGATTCAACGAGAATAAAAAGAGAGGGCGTCCCAGAAAACAGGGGTGAGTAACATTTTCAACTATTTCTGTAAATTATTTGCTTGAATGATCTACTTACCTATTTTACTTTTATTTTATTCTTGTACGTACTGAACTGAACTGTCTTTAATTTTCCGTTTTAATCTTAACTCTATTTTATGACTTATTATACTTTATGATATTATTTATATTTTAAAATTATTATTATTTTAATTATATTTTGTTGTAGAATAAAACCTTTACAAAAATATATCGCAATTAAAGCAAAACAAAAAGATATAGGTTAAACAATGGCGAAAAACAAGTTTTTAGCGAAGATGGACACATTATTAGGACCCATTGCAATAAAAATTAATACATTATAATAAAAATCTGGTTTTATTCTACAACTATGTTGATGATATTTTTAATTTAGGTAAAGTTTCCATGACTCAGAAACTCGATTTTAGACAAAGGCTATATATTTTTAAATTCTACATTAATATCCAAATTACCATAGCACCATATTAGTCATGAGAAAAAAATCAATTCAACCTGTCTATAAAATTTAACGGTTTTTACTTCCCACTTATGTAAACACGGAAGTACTTTAGATGGGTTATGTTAATGATTACCTATTGTAACTTATAACTCTGTTAGCCAAATCTACTAATTAAGCATTTAAGCACTAAATAAAACAAGTGAAATTTAAAAAAATACTTTTTAAAAACAAGCTTTAATTATTGTTATCATCTTGCATCATAAAGTACTCGTCAAGACGAATCAAATGAGCCCAAACTCGATGGGGTTGCGTTGTTTTATGACAGAGTTCCTTTAGCCACCTTCCAGCTCCATCATCAGATCAGCTCGATGTCATAAAAATATTGCATTGTCATCCGATTTACACACGCATGCAAATTTTCAGCTCAATTGGAAACCGGGAAGTGGGTCAAATTAAACTTGCAAGATTTGATTACAGACAGACAGACAGACAGACAGACAGACAACAGACAGGTGAAAGTAATATAAAGCTTGTAAAAAACGCAGAATTGTGTGTGGTGCAAGTAAATTTCATTTATTACAAAATGTTTTTAACATCTGAAACGCATGAGCCTCCTTGGGACAGCGTACCCCAAACTGGAGGAGTAGGTACAAGATTCTTCCTCTTAGTGGGATCACCACTTTAATTAACTACCTCTTCCAAGAGTAAAAAACGGTAGGCAAGGGGTTAACACAATAGATCCCAATAGGTCGATGTGTTGCTGACTTGGTCAGCCCCCTATATAAGTTAAGATAACATCTAGGTTTGATATGTCAACTTCTCTTATTAGATATCTTAATAAATCTATTTTAATATTAAAGCTAAAATGTTATTCTTCTCTCTCTCTCTTTTCGTCTCAAAGAAATCAATCTTGTTCAATCACGATTCAACATTGATTGTATTACGCAATGCTATTGATTAAAAACATCATCAACGGATAGTTATTTAAACTTATTTATATTTATGTAACAACGATTGACTTCGCTTAAAGAAACTATTGTTCAAACACTTAACAAAAGCTCTTTGACTGCAATAGTCTTTTGAAACTTCAGGCGAAGATCAATCTCGCTGTACAAATTTAGTGCTAACACGATTGCAAAATTGTCGTCTCTATTAGTACCTATATCTCTTTCTATTGTATTGCATTATTAATTGTATGTTTTTTCTTTCTCTTTCATCTAATCCCGGTCTTGGATCAACTCAAATGGACTTGTAAATTAAATCGCACCTCCAACGAAATCCTATCCAATGACGATGACATGACGCAGACTTGACAGTACTACTGGTTAACCAGAAGAATGACTATAACACGAGAATCGGGAGGTACCACAGCGTCAAACCCCTTATCGGCCTGCTGACGTCGACTGCAAGGACCTTCATACAAGATGGAGTTACCACGGAGTTCGCGACCCAAATTCTAGGCACCACGTTAGACAACGGTCGCATCTACGCTCAACTCCTAACGAAGTCTTCCCTAGTATTGTATAACAAACCTTCGAATGTAGACGACCCGGTAATAGTTCAACCAACTCGCGTTCATTCCGTTTTCGATGGCGAATGGAACGTCAAGCAAGATTTAGGCTACATTGACCCCGATAAGTTCGTTTTGAAAAACACTGACTACATCGCTCCTAGTAGCAAAGTTGAAACGGTTTACGCTAGCAAAGCTCAGCAAGATGTCAAATTTTGGAACACACCTACTGCACCCGAAAGTCAATATGAAAATCATAATCAAGTGTTTGAAGAACCTACTGGACGTAAAATACAAGAATATAAAGAAATTCCAAGATACGTTCACAATGAAGCCATAAATTATCTTGACGGTCCCGTCTTCGAAAAGGAAAGGAAATTAGAATTAGTCGTGCAACCATCTTTATTAGAAAACGTTAATAGCTTGCATCGTCAGAGTAAAGCGTTCGAACCTGTCACTGAACCAATTGTATCAGATAGTGGTGAAGGAACCGTGCCAGATGAGTCGAGCATTGTTAAAGTTAAGCCCAATTTCGACTTACCGACGTTCACTATTAAGAACGAATTTTCGCCAATATTTTATTATATTGATAATGTAGAAACAAGAAAGTTTCAACCGCAAACGACCGCCCAACAAACGAAATTACCCAAAAAATTGTTTGGTCAAAAAAGTGAGCCCAGACCAAAGAAAACATTCACTTATGAAGGTTTCGCTGATTTCACGACCGTCGTCGGTGACACTGTAATTATTTTTACCCCTAACACTGATATCTCTAGGCCTCAAAACCCTGAGGAAGTTAATGTTTTCCCATCCGCTAAACGTGTAGATAAATTAGCTACTAAAATCACTTTTCTTTCTGCCGACATTCCTGTGGCAACTGCAACTTATAAAGCTCACGAAGGAAATGGCGCTACAACAATAATAACTAAAAGCAGCAGTAGTAGTAGCAGCGTTGAAGATGGTAGATCGGAGAAAGCACTTTTTAATGATGAGGAAAGCCTCAAAAAGGTCCTCTATGAAGTTGATGACAAAGTACCTGATTCAATAAGCGTACAGTACAATAATGGTTTTAATCTTAACGTTGAAGCTATACAACCATCAGAAGCTGTAGTAACGACAGAAGAAAGTACTCGAGTTACAGATGATTTAGGTGTCATTCCAATTTATCAATATTCACAGGCTACAGAACCATTGAATACTATAACACCATCATCTACGATCATTGAAACACCAAAAGAGTCTGTTGTCACCGAACGTGATATTACTGAGTTATTCACTCATTCTGAAGAAGAGAATGATAACACTGCAGCCGAGGTAACTGAAAAGATGGAAGAAGAGGAAGAAGAAGATGAGGAAGAGGAAGAAGAGGGAACCACTCCTAGAATGGAACCCGAAATTATCACTACAACTGAGAGTGGACACAGTGAAGAATCTTATGAAGATGAAACCACTACAGAATCTAGACCTTTTGTAACTCCACAACACTATGAAGATGAGCATCATGATATACATGAAGACGTTGTTTGCACTAGTGGCCTCGAAACTCAATCGACAATGACCACAGCTTACAAAACATTGACTTATTTGACCACTTACTTCATTCCTTTGGAAAGTACTGAAACTACAACTTCTATTAAATCGGATGTCGTCGTTGAAAGCAATGTTGGTTATTACACTAATATCGTTTGTAAAACAGATCTAGTTATAGAGCCAACTGCCGTTGTTAATATTGATGTTAACTATTCTGTACTAACGAGATATCAAACACCAGAAACAATTGTTGAAGAAACTGTCGGCACTTCTCCAGTTCAAATTGAACCTGTTACTGAACCAGTTCCAAAAACAACAAAAGCAGAGGTGGAACAAGAACAACATACAACTGTTCAAGAAACGGATTATAATGTACAACCAATTCAAGAAGTTAGTAGTGCTGAGGAGTCTGATGAATCGGTTGAGGACAAAGAACCAACAACTACTACAACAACAACAGAAAGAATAACAACTACAACTGAAGAAGAGGTTGAAGTTGTGATAAACACTGTACGTCCAAGGCCTACTACAACTGAAAAGGGGGTGACAGAGGCAGAAAATCCTGAGGAATCAGAAAATGAAATCGATGTGATTTACAAAACTCTTTACACAACGTATACTTACTTCACTACATTCTTCGGAGATTCAACATCCAGCGTTGCAAGTCACAAATCAGTGGTAACAAATATACTGACCTCTACAATAGATCTGTCTAACTTAGATCCTTCTCTGCTTGGTGCTTTCGATGAGAATGAAATTGCCCCGACAGGGGTGGGCGCAGGTCGACCAACTGATACGGCTATCAACAGCATTATTGACTTGGTTAAAAATAAAGATGTAATTGAATCTGTTGAAGTAGACGATAGGTACAGCTCGCAAACACCTACACCAACTTTAGGAGACGATGTGATCGCAAGCATCAAACCTGATGCAGTCAAGACTTATTTCACTACATACACCTTCTTCACAACAATCTATGTAGGAAGTGACGCTAACGTTTGCAGTAGAAGTGAAGTGTACACAAACTACGTTGGCCCAGATGAGCTTATCCCAACCAAAACCAATCCATTTGCAGTTGAAAGTAGTAAGGCCCAATTTGACTTCAGAAACTGTAAGCAAGTGAAACGAGAGCCACCAGCAAATCCAGAAGAAAATTCTTCTATGACAACTAGTGTATCTATGGAAGAGAGCTCTATGGAACAAGATGTGAAAGAAGTAATCGAGGACGTGACTCCACAGCCAACACCTATTGAAGTCGACATGTTGTTTAGTGTCGAATCAAATCCCTTAGAAACCGAAAACTCATATGTTACTGATGTGAAATCCTCGTCTTCTAGAGGTGAAAGGCAATACTTAGAAAACAATAATGTATTAGATGATCAAATTAGCTCTGAAAGCAATATTGAAGAGATAATGCCATCACCCACATTACTTCTCCAGACGAGTTATACAACCTTTACATATTTCACAACGATGTATATTGGCAAAGATTCAAGTAAAGTCAAGAGTCACTTGGAAACTATTACGAATGTTGTAACAGAAACGATTATGCCGAACAAAGAGCCAGAAGATGATAATAATTTGCCGATAACATATTACACAACTTTCACTTACTGGACAACACTTTACAAAGATAAGTCAACGACTATAACCAGTCGTGAGGAAATCGTTTCAAACGTCGTGACTCCTTCACCTGTACTTCTACAGTCCGTGCCAACTATCAGTCCCATTGACACTACGCCTATCGATATTGATAGTGTGCTTCCGCCGAAAGAATTGGAACTCGAAATCAAACCTTCGTTGATTGAAGATCAAGAGCCTTATGATGGACGCGCTACTTTCTACACAACCTATACATACTTCACAACATTCTATGCTGGTAACACGTCTCAAATCAGAAGCAGCTTAGAAACCGTAACAAACGTAGTTGAAAACACTAAGGTTGTAGAAGACAATCAAATTGCAAGAAAAGTTCCTTCTGGTGGTGATAAGAATTTGATTCAAGATGGAGAAAAGTTGTACATCACCCCTACTGTAGTTAAGGAAGAGATTCAAGCAACTAAGCTTCCTGATATTTCATCAGCGTCACCCACTGTTTTACTAGGAACCTATATTGATAATTTGTTCGCGGAGGTCAAGCCTGCAGAGCCTACTCCCGAAACTGAGAAAAGGATACTGTTTTCTCAAGTGGCTGTAATCTCAGGTGATTCTACTATAGTTACTAGTGACAACAAAACTTTGACGACGAATTCCACAACATCAACTACTTCTACAACTACTGAATCCGTCACAACTACCAATCCTGATGTAATTGAAAGCTCTGAGCCAAGTGCTACAACTGAAGGTAAATTAGAAACTGAAGAAGATGATGGCACTACTAGGAAGAAATCTCGTTTGACATTTACTCCAAAGAAAAATTCTATCACTCCAGTTATCATTCCATTCTCATCTAGGAACAGACCTACATTTGTTCCGAAACGAGTGCCTTTATTAAGTAGCGCTACTACCATTACTCGACAAGACTTCACGCCTACAATCACTGCTACACCCACACTGAAGTCTGTTAGACCCTCAGGTGGATTTGCTGGAAATCGTAAGCCAGTTTCTGCTTTCCCTGGATCGTCCAGCGCTGGTAAAAGATTCTCTGGTGGTCGCGGCAGCAGTTCCCTTCCATCAGGAAATATTCCATCAGTATCCAGAGCTGGTGGCTTTGGAAGAAGCTCCATTCAACCAACTTCAAGGAGAACTGGATTCAGGTCAAGTTCGGCAAGAAGTAACAGTTTGGATTACATTAGTAGGTCAGCAGTTCCAAGAGTGAGACCGACAGCCTCTTCTCGTCTACAGCAAGGTAGAAGTAGTGTAAGACCAACTGCATCTGTCATTTACTCGCCTAATGATGAATATTCCGAGACGCTGGCTACCCAGCAGGATGAGACAGCAACTGAACCCCTGGATGAGTTTACTGAATCGCCTCCGCTAACAACGAACAATCCTGTGTTTAGATTCAGACGACCACCTGTAGTTAGACAACCAGGAACGGCTATCGTTCCTAGATCGACAACACCTTCTCCCAGGCGTGCAGCTACAGCCCGTAACAGGATCACAACTACTACAAGACGTACAACAACTCGGGCTACTCCAAATCCTCTTTTATCATTACGCAGACAGCGACCAAATGCTCTATTCCCAAGAAGAGACCTGTTTAGACAACCGGAACCTGAACCTGTGGAAGAAGAAATTGAAGAGGAAATTGATGAAAATGGAGATGTCTTGGAGGAAGGAGATTTCGAAATTGATAATGATTACGACTCCTCGGATAGAAGAGAACGTCAGGTTTCAACTCCATCGACTCCGGCTCCCACAAAATCAAATGTGGTTCAAATAAGGCCTTTCGCATTTAGAAGAAGAACGAAACGTCAAGTCGATTACGGATCTCGGAAGCTATCTAACTTCCGCAGACCGGGAACTAAATACGGTCCAACGACTCATAAGGCGGAGCCTGAACCAGAATCTGAGGCACCTGCTACACCAAAGCCAAGGCCAGGTAGCAGATTTAATTCTCGTCTTTCAAATTCTAGAACCACTACTGCCGCTTCACCCAAAAAATCTTTTATTGTTCGTGGAGAAAGTAGAAGTCACACGACACACACGACAACAGCTGCACCAGCTTACAGAAGGGGAAAGACTAATAGCAGACCTGCTTCTCGAACTACCACTTTATCAGCTAGGCCAAAAGCACCTAGACTTAATACAAGAGTAAATTCTCGTCCAAGCACGACAAGAGCGTCGTCATCGCGACAACGAACAACGACAGGTAGAACTTCAAGCAGGCAGAGAAACTCTTTCGAAAGTCACAGTGGAGAAAGATTTAGAGACTACAACAGCATCGTACACGATGGAAAAATTACGATCACACATCAAATTCCAACAGAAGTTACAATTCCAGTAGTAAATGGTAAGATCACAGAGTACAAAAACGTTATTTCAGCCACGCAAAGAACAGAAACATTGTTTTCGAATCAGGTATCAACTTCATTAGGTCCTTTAGGCAATCCTCAACTAGTGCTTGCTGCAGAGTCGACTGAATTAGCCGATAATGGTGGCACTAAAATTATTAAATACCTTTTGCATGAAACACCTACGACTACTGTAATCTTTACTCCTACAACTATTAGAGGTCGTAAGACTTCTTACGCTCATGTTTTACCAAGTACCGTATATAATGTAGAGCCAGTTACACAGACTATTGCCCCTGAAATAAATTCAAACGTACCTCTTGCCAACTTACTGCTATCCCAGCTCCTTCTTGGTAACCAACAGCCTGTGATCAACCCTCTCCTAGCATTACAAGGACAGGGATTGTTACCGCAGCAACCCGTAGTACAAACCCCGATTACGGAAATAAAAACCCGCGCCACAACTTATGTAACAACCGTGACAGACTCTAGAGAGACAGTATTGCCTATAACATTCATGGGCAGAGCTATATTGACGACCATTTCTGATCCGACGACGAATGTTATCACTGCTACTGAATACGTCACTGATACAGTAGTCACTACTCCAACGGCAGCTCAACTCCCTCAGTTCAATTCGCTTCTTCTTCCTTTACTTCTTCAACAACAGCAGCAGCAGCAGCAGCAACAGCAACCAGCTCTTCTGCAAACTGCTAATCCTTTATTAGGGTTCGGTCAAGCCGATTTAAGCGCGCTTGCAAACTTGAACCAAGTACAAAATTTTAATAATAATAATAATCAGAATAACTTTAATAACGACATTTACAGTAATAGTCCGAAACCGAACATTCTGTCTGATTTGACTAGTAATGAGGACTTTGTTGAAGAAGAAGTGGCTAGTGAGGAAGATGCTCCTCCTCCGCCGCCAACGACGCGTGCTCGACCTAGGGCCAGGACTCCTAAACCACCACCTCCCCCACCGTCTCCTCCTAAATTGACCAGTATAGTGACCCTATATGTATCAGGCAGACATCCTGGTGAATTCAGTACAGTGCTATCAACCGTCGTATCAGATGACACACAAACTGTTAGGAAACGTGAAGCGATATACTACGAAGACGTTCAAGTATCTCCTTCAGTGTTGCCTTCAGTAGATGAACTGTTCAGTTCTCAGATAGATAACGCAGTGATTTCTGACACGGAAAGATTTATGGACTCATCGTTGCAAAATGAGGTAGAAACCCAAAGTCTCGAGAGCATAGTAGGTGAAATCAGCAGACACATAAAGTATGACGCATCACCGACGTACGTTCTGGAGTTAGCGAGCCCATCCGCCATTAGTATACAAAAAAGCTCAGTCGACGACGTATCGTGAAACACAAATCGAACGGTTAGGTGTATAGTAAAGATTTAGTTATTTATTTACTTGTAACATAGTAAGTTAACTATGAATAGTGCCTTATAGTTGTAACAAATTAGTGATAAGAACGAAATACTCTTTTGTACTTGACTAGTTCATAACATTTCTTGTAAGTTCACCAAAAATGACTTCCTATGTTACCATATTGATTTGGTACTGTAATTCTTAAGCTGTAAGTCTTAGACTTAGGTTTTAATCTTGTGTAATACTCATCTTCATTGCTTCTGACTGTACATTGCAAATACGACTTAAAGTGTTAAAAGATTAAACGTATTTGAAAATTATTATTAGTTTTATTAAGAATACCTCTAGAAATAGAACATCAACTGAATTACACATAGAATAACAAAAAAATAGAAAGTAGTCATAAAAGAAAAGACAATTTTGACTCTGAAGAAGACAAAGACAACAAATGAAATGCTCAAGACATAACACAAATAAAATGACCAAGACATGAAAATGACCACATAATAATATCTAATACTAACATGACCTTTGAAGACAATGACATGGATCCCAGTAAAGGCCCCTGAAGATCCCCTTCTGGATGGCTCCAAAACCTAATCCTGAGAACATCCAACCACCCAAGAGGTGAGTTTTTATGCTAAAACTATTTATTGTAGTTTGTAATTAGAACTTGAATATTTGTATTCTATGCTGTTAAATCGTATCTTGTTCCTTGGGTTAGTAGTTGACAATAAACATTTATGCTGATGAAAGAAATTAAATTACGTAAATTAAACTGAAAAAACAAAAAAAAAAATAACAAAAATGCAGTTGAAAATTATTTAATGCCTCTGCCATAAAACGCTACGTTATGAATCTTAGAATCAAATTAATTAAAAACTACTTTGACACTTTGCTTTGTTTGGACGCACAGAGGAGTGGCTGAAAAAAAAAAACTGTAGAGCGAAGTTTAGCAAAAGCTTAAAAAGCATTATGCGTTGAGTGTCAAGTTAACGCATAACAAGTGAATTAAATAAAAATTTAAAAACCCCCCAACACAACGGTTTCAAAATATGTAATTCGCGGTTTTTTTTGGGGCGGCCATCTTGGATTTTAAATGTATCATAGTGTGTTGCATTCTTCTAGTTAAGCCCTTTCATTTGATGCCCATATTGCGGGGGTCGTTAAAGAAAAAGTAATCCGCCATTTTGTAGCGGCGGCCATCTTGGACCGATTTTCACCAAACATGGCTAAGAACACTCTCGACTAACTCTACTTTCAAACAAAAAAACTAATTCTAAATCCGTTCATCCGTTCGGGAGCTACGATGCCACAGACAGACACACACACACACACACAGACAGACAAACAGACAGACACGTCAAACTTATAACACCCCGTTGTTTTTGCGTCGGGGGTTAAAAATTACGCTCTTTCATAAATTTAATTATATATTATGGATTCCTAAATACAATTTAATAGCATAGAGAAATCGTTAAAACGTAGATTAAATACTAATTATTTAGTTGTAAATAGAAAGTCGGTCTAACCTCGTGTAATAAAAAGTTTAATAAAGTTTTATAGCATGTCCAATCATTTACTTTACTTTCGATCTTTATATCATATTATTGTGCATTTTATTAAATTTCCAATAATATTATTATTGATTGATTGATGAATAAGATTACTATGTTGATATAAAAAAAAGAAACTAGAAATAAACCAATTTAATTTTAGTCAACCAAATATAAAATGTAAGTATTAAGTAATGATATCCAATCTAATAATCTGTAACATAATATCTGTAAAATGTAAGTAATACTCTTAAAAGTAATTAAAAATTACTTTTACAAATAAAAAAACAATGGAGTTGTTAAAAGTAAAATAAATGGTTGACAGACTATAAAATTCACTCTACTTTAGTATTGTAGATACTAACTTTACTATTGTAGATAGAATACTTACTAATTAGTTTTTAGTTTTAATAACTTAATAGTTTGTTAATAGATAACTAACATGTAGATTGTAGATACATATTTTTTACATTATTTTCGATTTCACATTCTATTAACACACTTTTTCGAATTCTTTAGCACTGTCACAAATGCAACTTTCTTCTCATATGTTTTTTTTGTTTTTTTTTTTTTATAAATATTTTTGTTATTTTTTACATTCATCTATTTCGTTACCTATATTAATTTCCCATATAATATCCATATTGATTAAATCATTATTTTAATATATCATCTATTTTTTTCCATCCCAATTTATACCATCTTCCAATACTATTTCTAACGAAATTTTCAAAAATTTTCAGCTTTCAATACAAATGCCATAGTATATGATAATACTCCATGGAGACCAGGTAGAGAGATAGAACCAGCCATATCAGGAGCTGATGATGAGAGGAAACTAAAGAACCTGGCGACGAGGATCATGTCCAATGGAGTCGAGGTTTTGGTTAAAGATAAGGGAGATGGGAAACCAGAACAGGTAATTTATACAATACTAGAGTAGGTTTAATAGAATATTGAGTTAAAATTAAAATGGGGAACTCAAAAGAAGTCTCTCAAGAGAACAAACGAGCATAGACGAGCATGAATAATTATGACATTTGACATTTTTATTTTTTTATTTAATAAAGAAACATTTTAAATATATTAATACATGTTGTCCCCATTTTTATTTTGAAGTCGATTTTATGTCAATAGTAACGTGATATAATTTAATTGACGTAATGTTGTCTCTCTGCGACGTTTCTGTCAACTTTTTCTTTATTTTCTCAGCGCAAACTTAAAATGCACATAACATCATTGAAACCTCACGCTACATCAACAGTGACACCAAAAAAATCATTATTATCATCAGCAGTAGCTACTGTTGTCAACCGTCAACATATAAGTGCACTCTTTCCACTCCATCAACTGATGCAACACAATTACATCATCAAGACTTGTATGACTACATACACTTATTTGACAACTGTTGTCCAGAATAAAAGAAGTGCCATTTCAACATTTGAGACTATAGTCTCAGTTGTAACCACGGAATCGCTCACAAATCTGTATCCAGATATTTTGGCAGATCTAAAGCCAACGAAAGTAAGAATCGGGTCCCTGGTTGGTTCAAGACTCCAGAATCCAAAATCCATCAGCAATGTACCACAGTGCCCCCTTTGATCACTAACTTTTCCCAACTTAACTTCCCCAAAATGATTTTGCCCTGAATGTAGTTAGTATACCAATACAAATTTTTATAAAAAAAAACTAATAGTATGCTTTGTGACTTTTCAGACAAAATATATGGAAGTGAAGACGATACAGCCAACAGCCTCGGCGAATATGTACATGAGCAGTTTCCCCAAAATCGACAAAAGGATAGACAGTACAGAAGATGGTGGTTTTGATCTCATCCAACCTTCAGAATCCAGCCACACTTCATGCACTAGCTCATGTTCCTGTAGTCACACTAAAACTGAAAGCCTAAACACAAAATACACGAATATCGACGGTGCTGCAACGGCTAATTACGGAGTCAAACCCACAAAGTATGGAGCGACTAAACTGGATCCAACAAATAAAGATAACAAGAAAACTCAGTACGCTCCCTATGAGTTCGAAAGCACAACTCAACCTACACCTATAGATAAAATCGTAGAAAAGTATACTGAAGTTATGAACGACTATTCAGATGAAAAAGATACCAATTCCGTCAAAGAAAGCGAACTTTTAACGAACGAACAAGCACCCCCGCCTCCTAAAACGAATAAAGTTTCCAGCAAAGTTCCAGATAAAAAGAAACCTAATAAACCACAAAAACCAAACAAAAACAAAAATGTGGTGTCAGATCTTTTGAAATTGGGGTCTTTGGGCATTAAAGGTCTATCTCAACTGGCGCCTGTGATCGAGAAAATGACTGGCAGTTTTATCAAACGACAAGACACTGTTGAAAAAACTACGAGCACAACTGTAAAACCAGTAGAGAAGTTGGTAGCTTACAGCGCTAATAAGAGAATAGATAGTGATTTTGAGTCAAAGCAAGGAAAGTTCCCCATTTATATTCCAGTAGATGAACTAGAAACAGCAGAGTCACAGATTGTGTTTACAAACGCAACTTTACATCAAAACATGGTGTGGGCTGCTGAACATAAGCAACCTAAATCTCACATCGTCCCACACAAAATAATTCATGAGAGTCCATTAGTTAATGGAGGTATACCAATCAGTCCTGGAGAAATAATCACAGCTAATTCAGATGTCATTGTTGGTAAACCAGCTGTGGGTGGACCATTAACCTTGGCTGCAAGTGGGTACAAGTTACATAACCCAGTGAAACCACCTCCATTGGACAGTTTTGTAGCAGCTAATGAACAGTATTTGATAAATGAAAGACCAATGAACGATCAGCCTAACCTTGACAGTAAAGTCGACGACTCTTTCGATCTTCGGCCACCAGAACTACCCAAACCTAAACAAAATAGACCACCAGTACCTCACAATAGGCCTCCAATGAATGATCAGTTTAGCAAATACCCGTATCGTATGCCAAACGCCCCAACAGAAGACGATCACAAACCTGGATCCATAAAGTCAACGCCTATAAAATCGAATAACCCTGCTTTGTTAAATTACGGAAGACCAGCCTTTCTAGATTACATACCTTCCTTTGGATCTTCTCCTAACAGAAGACCTCTTAAAAATCATGTTGACTTTAAACCACCAAAAGAAAACAAAAAGGAAGTGGAAATGGAAGATAACAGTCCAAGCTCTTCTGAAATTGTGAATACTCATATACGAACTGATGAAGAGTATACAATAACTGGAGACCCTGAGGCAAATAAACCATTCTTAGTTGATATTCAGCCTTCAAGGGTGGCTAATGTACTGATACCTCACGGAAGCTCTACTGCTTTAGTGTTTGCTGGATCTTCTGAGCCTCACAAAACTGGTGATTACGTAGATGACCCACTGCCTTACCCTGAACCTGGTTACTTCGGCAGTTTTAGCATTGACGCGCCTCAAATGACCAATGTACATAATGTAGCACCGAATAGTAACAAGCAATTTATTAGCAAACCCAAGTCACCGTTAGAAAGTTACAAACCAAGTCCTCCATCTCCAACTTACAAAGAACATTCATTCAGGAACGACATGAAATTGAAGTGGAAAGATAATAAGCGTCCTTTGGATTTCAACAATATTCCACCACCAACCAGCAATCAAGAAACACATGTTCAAGTTGGCCCACAAATAACAGCTTATAACCCTGATGTATACCACCATAATAACGGTGACTTTGAAAAATATAATCAGGTTAAATCAAGTGACAATAAGGCTAAAGAAGTTATTGACAAAGAATATGAAAATTACCTCGCCGTTCCACCTCCACCACCTAAAATGGTCTTCAATCAAGAAAGCCATCATGACAAGAACAAACCGTACGTTCAAAGACCAATCGTTCAACAAAAACCTGTTCAAGATATGAAAGTATTTTTGAATATTCAACATCCTGTACCAGAGAGATTGCCTCCAAAAGTGACTTCTGAGATATACTTTGCTTCTCAAGCGCCTAATTCTAAGCCTTCACCAACGTACACCTTAAAAATGCCACCTGCACATCACAATGTATACAATCATAATCAGCCACCGAAAGTAACAAATACTGGAGCAGGTCATTCTCACATAACGTTCCCACACGTATCATCTCACAATGTAGTAAATAAGTCGATATCAGCTCATGTCAATGAAAACGACAGCACATACACAGTGACATTAAATACTGCTACAAACGTAGCTAGCAACGCTAACGAGGCAGGTCAAGTCATTGGTTCAAGCGTGCCTGTACCTGTGGGACTTGCACCAAATAATGGACAATTGAACGCTGACATTCCCATAGGAACCAACTTTGCTATCAGAGTTGAAGATAACACTACACCACAAGAAAGTCACGTTCAAGGAAATAGAAACCCTCAGCTTATTTACGAAGAACACAATCATGGACCATTTAAGGTTTCTGTAGGAGATAACAGGTGGAATAAGAGCACCACTGATATTGAGAATACAATTATAGGTCAAAACTATTACAACCCAATTAAAGAAAGACCTGTAAAGATTGATATAGTACCACCACCACAGGCTCCAACACCAACAGTTGGTGCTTACACTGTGAGGCCACAAACACCATCCATCCCACCATCACTAAACAGTCATGCCAACTTCCCCATGTTGAATGACCATGTGCATTACAATGTTCCTACACAAACCAATACAATCATTAGCCCAGTTATAGATAACCTTAAAGAAAACAAAAATGCAATCGATCAAAAGAGACCAGGAAAATACATACCAAACATACAAACAAACTCACACGGTTGGTATTCTAGTGTCTTGATTAACGAAAACGATGTGAAAAATATCGATATAAATGCCGAATCCACGACCAGAAAAGTTATTCCTTTACATGAATACAACGAAAATCAGAGACCACCATCGTTTGGACAGAAAATAACAACTGCTGGAAAACCTCCAACAGAATTTTGGTCTCAAAAGAAACCTGCATTAACAATATCTAATTTCAATATTGGTAAACCTTTTAATAAACCAGTTAATAGTGAAAGTTCCACAAGCCCACCGTTTACTTCCAAACCTCTAAATGTACACAATAATTACTTACATAATCTTGGTGCCATAAAACAACCAGTCTACGATATACCAATTAGAGATAATATTGATGAAAGCTCTACTATCAAAACAATCAAACCCAGTACTGAAAAAACGATTTATGAAAATTCAGAAGAAGTTTTCGATGGAGAAGAAGGACCTGATAACGTTAATGATAACGATGGTGAAGTTAGTTCAGAATCTATGAAAATACCAGTAGTAAGTTCTTCTAATGAAGTAGAAAAGACAATATCCTCAACCGAGATGACCTTGTTGCAGGATGAAGTGTTTGACCCACCGAGTTCTCAAAGTAGTCCAAAACCAGTTACTAGTACAGAGAAACCTCAATTTAACTTCAATCACGGATCACAAACTGAAAAGCCATTTAATTCCAATAACAGAACGAACGATTTCCAAACAAATGCTATTAAACCTATTTACGACAGTGATCCTTATTCAAAAGCTCGACCGTTCACGATTAGTAACGCAGCAGTTTTGGATCATCAATTACAACAACCTCACTGGCAGATTAACCAACTCATGGAAAATGCTACAAATATGTCTTATGAAGACAGTATGGATCTGAATATTGGAGAAGAAATAGCTTCTTCTCCTACAACAAAAACTCCAGCACCATTTACTCAAAGAATACCTGCATACACTAGACCTGATACTGAACTCAAGTATAAAAACCCACCTAGACCTGTTTATTCTTCCAGATTTAATAATACTCACAATACGAATAGCACAAATAATATCATTACGTCTATTGTTCACATTAATGATAAGAAACCACTTATCGTTGAGAAAATTCCAGAAAAAACAACATTGCCTACATTTACCACTGCAGCAGATCTTGAGTTGAATAGGTCTTCAAGTGAGATCATTGATTTATCACCGCCACCTCCAACAATTGACTACAGTTTCAAGCCTTCGACCAATGATGAGATGATTATGGGTATGAGTCCTCCACCACCAAGAAACCCAATGAGACAGCCTCCTAGGATTCCTGTTACTGCCCGGCCAGGCCCTCAAAGGACAAATCCACCTTACAGACCTAAACCGCCAAAAACTATGCCACCTAGATTACCTCAAAGAACTACAAAGAAACCTATTGTCAGAGATGAAATCTCTACTTACAGACCAGCCTATGATATTCTCAACAATGTGAGACGTCCGACATACAATCGGGAACAACCTTCTTCTCAGTTACTGCCTCCGCCAAGAGAACTTCCGTCAAGAGTGATCAACCCGATTGTAGAAATTCCGTCGACAACCATAAGCGCTCCAAGTGTTTCAAATCTAGTTTTCCCTACACCGATTTCATCTGGATGGCTAACGTCATCTGGTATAGGATTCTCATCAAGTTTCAATTTTAATCCAACTTCAATACAATTCCCTGAAGAAACACAACAATCGACCCAAATTCCACAATCATCTGAGTCTCCTGTAGATAACTCTTACTCATATGAAAATGAATATTCATCTGAAAACGTTGACGAGATGAACTCGTCTGAGAGACCCGCTTCAGACGATAGAGTTTCTGTATCAAAAGAAACAAGCAAGGAGTCGACATCTAGTACTGAAGCCAATATTGACTACGTTTCTGAGGAATCAAGTCAAGAACAATCAACTACAGATAGAAATAGAGTTGTACCGATCGGTAATAAGAACAGAACACGTAAACCTTATCCCTTCAGACATGAGGATAAGAAATCGACCACACACAAATTCAAATTACCACCCAAACCAACCGCTATTATTCGACCGACAAGAACTTTGGCTCGTCCAGAGATTTTGTACCCGACCAGGCACACTTCAATCAAAAAGATTGTTAGACCATTACCCACAAGGTACCCCCCGATTGTACCAACTAATATAATAGAAAGTTCAGAAACTACAGTTGAAGAAGACTTTGTAAAACCTACTGAAGTATTGGCTGACTCTGTCATACCCACGGTATCGCAATTAGAATACACAAATCTAGTTCAAAAGGGTTCGGCTAGTATTGTTACGCCTTCATTACAAGAAACCACAACTCTACAAGTAACACATCACGCTGGCAATGAAATCAAAATATCTGATGAGATATTACCAACTAAGACTGAATTTAGGACCACTGTGGTTACACTTACTAAGACATTGTCTGAACCACCTTTGACAGTTTCAAGCATTGGATACGTTAACTTGACTCATACATTGACCGTGACGCACACAAAGACTAGTTTGTTGAGCCTATCCGAGGGTGCCATCACTCAAACTCTAGTCCTGACAAATACGCACACATCCACAATTGTAGACGTAGTGACGGAGATACACACACAAGTGCAACCTACTACAATCATTGAGACAGTTACAAAACACATTCCTGTACCACAATTCGTAGAGCCGACGCCTGTTCGAGAAACCGTACCTAAAACTAAACAACCTCTTGATGACATCACAATGTCTTCAGAAGAAGATAACTTGATAATTCGAGATAACGAAACGACTGAAAACGTTCAAAAGATTGACACTGAAGCCGATGGAGATAATGATACATTCTTTGTGGTGATGAACAAGTCGCAGAATGGTGGTCAAGCGCCGCCTATCAATTCCAACGCCGATGTAGACACAGGTGAATATGACGTGACCAGGAATGAACAAGTGAACAATAACGGAGTGTCACAGGTGATGTTTGGTGAGATACTCTTAGCTGGTACTCCTTACTTAGAAACTTCAAACGTACATTCTACGGGTGAGTTTGATCTTTTCATTTGGCTTCCAAGGTTTTGAGCAGTGATTCAAGATTTGTTTCATTTCAGGTTACGGTAAGGAATGTCAGCCTGACTGCAAGGCTTCGAGGAATGAACGTTGCCAGAGGATTGATGGAATCATGAAATGTGTTTGCAGACCAGGTTTTGCTAGGATGTTCCCTGACAGACCTTGTAAACGTATGTTTAAAATAAATATTAAAGCAAAATTTGGTAACAATTCGTATTGTTCTCATATTTTCCTTTCCTTTCAGCAACATACACGTACTCAGTGAAACTAGCCCTGGGTTCCCAAGGCAATGAGCGCCTGGTGTTCCACCAGAACCTGTCAGATAACTCGAGTAAGCAATACCAGGCCCTGGCCGTGGCTACTCACGAGGGCATCAACAGAATGGTGATGCAATCAGACTTGAGGGACGTTTACCATGGAGTCCACATCACTGGCTTCCAGCCTGTGGACATGAAGACTTCAGCTGGTGAAGAGTACAAGGGCGTGATGAATGATTTCTACGTGCAGGTACATTATAATAACTATATTTTTTAGAAACACCCTCAAAAGACAAATACTTTTCGTGCCAGAACAGTCCTATTTGTTAATTGATTAAACGATTGAAAATATTTCCACTTTAATAATTATTGCCGATTAATATACGATTAAATGCTGATTTTTTGACACTAGGTATAGTAATAAAGATACCTCTTTCGACTAACCCAAGAGTGCGTGACACGTTTTTGTAAATTATTAAAAATAGGTATCTACGCAATAAGTCACGATTATATAATAAAATAAATACGAGACATTGCAGTGCTGTTAGCTACCAAATGCTTAATCAATCATAATATAATATTCTTTTTTTAATATTATATCTTTTTTAACCCCCGACGCAAAAACGACGGTGTGTTATAAGTGTGTGTGTGTGTCTGTGTGTCTGTGTGTGTGTGTGTGTGTGTGTGTGTGTGTGTGTGTGTGTGTGTGTGTGTGTGTGTGTGTATGCGTGCGTGCGTGCGTGCGTGCGTGCGTGCGTCCGTGCGTGCGTGCGTGCGTGCGTGCGTGCGTGCATGCGTGCGTGCGTGCGTGCATGTGAGTGTGTGTGTGTGTGTGTGTGTCTGTGGCATTGTAGCTTCCGAACGGAAGAACGGATTTTGATTTAGTATTTTTTGATTGAAAGTAGAGTTAGTCGAGAGTGTTCTTAGCTATGTTTGGTGGAAATCGGTCCAAGATGGCCGCCGCTACAAAATGGCGGGTTACTTTTTTTATCTACGACCCTCCCCAATATGGGTAGCTAGCCACTATATAAAATTTAAAATCCAAGATGGCCGCCATCACATAATGGTGAATTATATATTGCGTTGGGGGTTTTTTATTTAATTTTTTTATGTAATTCACTTGTTTCAGTTATCTGACAACGCCCACGAGAGTAGACTGAAGGAAGTAATCGAGAAGTACCTGAGGAATAACAACTTCAGCCTCGGCGGCACCGACGTGCATGCAGCTGGTGAATTGATGGAAAGATTGGATGTTAGTGGTAAGTAGAGAATCGTTTGTGATAGATCCTACTAACAATATAAAATGTGAATGAATGATTGTGTAGATTTTTTTACCCTTTTACGCCTAAAAGTAGATAGGACGGCCTTTTTTAGCGTCCGTGGCCCAGTGGTCGTACGTCTGGCTTGTAATCCAGACACACTCTTGGACCTTGTAATCTCAGTGCAGTGTGGCAAAACGTTTCGCCTGGATGCTACCGTGCTTCGGAAGGCACGTAAAACTGTAGGTCCTGGCTGTTTCCTATAAGATATGTAGGGAGCAGTCGTTAAGTGTGTATGCATGTGTGCATGTTACAAGCCTTGTAGTAATCTTGGCAACCTGAAACTGCATAGGTTGACCACACAACCTATTATATATTATTGTGATTGTGATTTGGCCGTGATAGTGTAAGTAGGGTAACCTGTTTTGTTGGAGTATAAACCCCAATTATTATTACCCCAATTATTATACAGTATACACGTTGTTCAATGTACTAGCTTCCTTCCTTCTCAATCTTTTACTGTGTAACACATCACATCATCATCATCATCTGTAACATCTTGCTTCCTTCTCCAGATTTCGACGAGTGCACCAGTGGCCAGTTCCACGATTGTTCAGAGCACGCACAGTGCTTCAACCTTCGCGGGACGTACACCTGCAGTTGTCTGGAAGGATTCGCTGACCTTAGCGTCAACACTCTGTACCCTGGAAGGATTTGTTCAGGTAAGAACCAATTCTTAAAGATTTCCTAAGAACTTGTTTTGGGATTAATTCTACTCATATAACAGACAATTTGCGAAGAAAAATAACATATACCTAAGAAAGTTCTAACATTAATTCAAATAATACCAAAGCAGATCCATCCTAGTATCCCAAAAATAACTAGGTTCTAGCTGCGCCCTGCAGTTTTAGCCGCTGTATAGTAGCTTATGTGTTATAACAAAGTCTAAGCTATTTCTATGCCAAATTTCAGCTCAATCGGTCCACCCGTTTAGCCGTGAAAGAGTAACAAACATACATACATCCACACACCCAGACATCCATACATTCTTACAAACTTCCCCGTTCATATTATAAGTAAGATAATTAAGCCGGCCGCTCGCGTTCAATTTAACGATAAGTCGATTCATATCATCTTACTTATATTTTAAACGTAAAGTTTTGTAAAAATGGATGTTTGGATATCAGAGGATGTCTGTTACTCTTTCAAACGGGTGGACCGATTGAGCTGAAATTTTGTATATGTAGATATAGCTTAGACTATGGAATAACACATAGGCTACATAAGTATTCGGGGTAAAACCGCTGGGCGCAGAATATCATAATCATTTTCGTAGCAAAAAACTTATTATATTATCATATATATCATGGTCGTTTTTTCCAGCGGAGCCGGTGGGTTGTGAGCGGTGCAACTACCACGGCTCGTGTTACTCTAGAGACGACCACCGAGTGTTGTGCGAGTGCTTCCAGTGGTACGCCGGCAGCCAGTGTCAGGTCAACTTGAAGGGTATGTGCTACTTTTTGTATTTCTAGCCCCCGACGCAAAAACGGTAAAATAAAATAAATAAATATTTCAGGACATTTCACACAGCGCCACCTAACCCCAAAGCCACCTTACAGCTCCATCGTCAGATCAGCTCCATGTCATAATAATATTGCATTGTCATCCGATTTATACATGCATGCAAAATTTCAGCTCAATCGGGTACCGGGAAGTGGGTCAAATTAAACTTGCAAGATTTGATTACAGACAGACAGGCCGACAGACAGACAACAGACAGGTGAAAGTAAATATAAGCTTGTAAAAAGAAGAAGAGAGAAGAATGTAGTATAATTTTCCGCCAATGTAGTAGGTATAAATTAATACTTATATTATCGTTTTCAAATTGGAACTTCAAAATATTATTATTATCTTTCAGAACATTGCACCTTTGAATTATATATATTATTTTAATTTATTTATTAAAAGTAAATTTCTGATATTTAACGAAAATAAAGAACTAACAAAGAAAACTTTCTCTGATATCTAATTTTAATAATTATTATTATTCTATCGAAAATAACCTTGTTATTTTTTTTAATTTAAGAAATTTAGTCAAAGAAAAAACATAGACACACAAAAAAACTCACACACACGTGTGCACACACACAAAAAAGTGAGAGAGCGAACGAGTGTGTGTGTGTGTGTGTGTTTTATGTATTTAATAACAGAAAAATGAATATTATTTTTATTATTTCCAGTGGTGCTGATATCACTGGTAGTGCTGGGAGCATTGCTGACAGTAGTGCTGGCAGTATGCGCTGTGGTTGCTTGTTCTAAGAAGCGGCCTACTCCGCCCAAGAGGTCCATAGTGGCCTGCATTCAGAGCATGCCTAGTTTGCATCAGGTATGTCAAGATATTACTCGATTTCCAGATAGAATAAAAAAAAAATGAAAACAAATGAAAAAGTAAATAAAATTACGATGAATTGAACTAAGAACTTGTCGCCGGCGCTACATAGTTTTTAAGTATTATATTATAAGCATGTCAGTTTTTTTTTAATATTTCCGTGGCCAAGTGGTCGTACGTCCGGTATGTGATTCGGAGGCCCTAGATTAAAATCTCAGTGTGGCAAGAACTTTTCGCCTGGACACTACCGTGTTTAGGAAGGCACGTAAAACTGTGGGTCCCGGCTGTTTCCCATAAGATATGTAGGAGGCAGTCGTCAGGTCATGTTGCAGGCACAGTAGTTCTGTAGTAATCTCGGAGACCTGAAACTTCAACATATAGGTTCACCACACAACCTATAAATTGTGATTTGTCTTTGACAGTGTAAGTAGAGTAACCTGTTCTGTTGGAGTATAAACCCCAATTATTATAATATCAATATTTTTGTGTTGCAGGGTGCTATACCGAAGCAGAGGCAGGATCGAAGAGCTTTAATCAACGAGCGAGGGGATGTTGGAGACGCCTCCAGTGTCCAGAATGCCTCTCTACCTTACATGCCATCCAAGGTTAGTTCAGAAACTCATTGTTTTATTTATTTGTTAGGAAAAATATGTATTCTTCGATCATTATTGCCACCATACACAACTATGTTTGTGACATGTTACTGACCTGATCATATTTTTTATACAAAGAAGAAAAAATACGAGTAAGACCCTGTCCTCATGGTAAGAGATAACGCTGCCCATAATTACTACAGTGCTACCTAGGATTTTACAATTATATAAAATTCTAGGTGCACTATGCCAATGCCTGATAATTATTAAGACTATTTAGCCCAGTAATTTCACTACAGTGCATTCCGACCAAAGCAGATCACGACGTAAATTTCCGCGGGAACTTCACGAGGTCTGAATGTAAATTTTCGCAGGAAGAAAGAAAATCGCTTTGAATTATTAGTTATTATTTAATATTTAGTGTTAATTCCGCTCTAAATAGACCGATTATAATAGATATAAATTGATTTAGAGCGGAATTAACACTAAATATTAAATAGTAATTAATAATTGTTGTGATGGATTTCCGCAAAGTAATGCCTAGTTCCATTAATTATTTTAAAATCTCTTTGGTTAAAATATGGT
Organism: Hemithea aestivaria; assembly: GCA_947507615.1. Lineage (NCBI taxonomy): Eukaryota > Metazoa > Arthropoda > Insecta > Lepidoptera > Geometridae > Hemithea > Hemithea aestivaria. Next base: position 4,107,583 of record OX382348.1, on the reverse strand, counting down.
GTTTTTCCCCAGCGTTCCAGCAAGCTCATAATATCGGAGCCTCCATCCCACGCCCCACCCCCTCCCCCGGCGCCGGCCGTTCTCATCCCCCGCGCGAGACTTTCGGTGCACCACGACACGAGGGAGGCTAGAGAGGCGAGGAAGAGCCTGGAGATGGCGAGCGAAGCTAAACTCATCAGCTACCTGGAATCTGGAGCTACTACTTCCAATGATGAGGTGGGTAACCTTAGAGAAAAACGAGAACTAGTATGAAAGGACATAGTGGAAAAAACAGGCGCTCGTCTAAGAATAAAGGACAGGCTTTCGTCTATAACAATGGAGGCAGAACAAAAAAGTTTTTTTTTATGCAAAAAAGTAAGTATACGATTAAGACACTCTCCTGATAGAATTTGCCAACAATCAGTACAGTGCTACCCTAGATTTCATCGTCGTAGTCTTAACATCTTATGACTCTTGAGTAAGAATACTCAAGAGTCATAAGATGTCTTCCAGCCCAGTAATTTCCCTTGGTGGTCTACCGAAGCACAGAAATGTTTGCACATCGCTCAGGCGGTAGAATAACTGCCACTGTTAATACCCACCGCCCACCTAGTCGACCTCCTGTAAAGGAAGTCTACCCCCGGTAAGTACGGTCTTTAATCGCGGAGCCTCCATCCAAGATGTTCATTCCTGCGCGAGACTTTCCGTGCACCACAAAAAGAGAATGCGCGTGTGTGTTTGTTCCTACTTACGAGTACTCATTACGCCCAAACGCCTGAATTGATTGAGCTGGCCATAAAATATATGTATCTCCGAGTAGCGGTCGGCTCAATAGAAGCCTGTTTTTCGGATAATGCTGCTAAGTACACAGCTTAGACTTGTCTTTATAACACGCTCTTTAAGTCTTAAACGTTATAATTTGTTTTCAGATGAGGAGGAAACACAGTCTAGAATCATCATACAGTGCTAATAAAGAACGACACAAACAAGGTATTTTTAAGGTTTACGGCCGTAAATTTATCAAAGCCTAGAAGGCGGGATAAATCTCCCTGGATTTAACCCTATTCTTGTCAATCATCATCTATCATTTCTACTCTACCTTTGTATATTATAGTATACCTACTACGAATAGAATAATATTTTTTTGAGTATGTGAGAGGAAGCCTGAAAGTTGCACCAGTGACAGAAAAATTAAAGAGTGGAAGATTGGCCTGGTATGGACATGTTATGCGGAAGGAGGAAAACCACGTGACCAAAAAGTCTATGAATATGGTCATTGGTGGTAATTCGGGAAGAGGACGCCCAAGGTTTGGATGAACTGTGTGAAAGAGGATATGCGTGCTAGGGGAGTGGATGAAGATTTGACGGATGATAAAGTGGAATGGACGAGAAAAACGTGTTGTGCCGACCCCTAGCTAGTGTGGGATAAGGGCAGGAAGACGATGAGTAGAATAATATATTTCCCTTTCTAGGTGCGTTAGTATCAGCAGGATTCAAAGTATCAACGACCATCAGGCCAGACGAGGCTGCCATGAAAGAAGACCGAGACGACCTGTCTTCCATCAACAAAGCTGATCTTGAGGCTGAAATGCACTTCGATTCTTTGAGGAAATCTTACAGGTAAGACTGACTTCATTATTATTACAAGCTTTATATTACTTTCACCTGTCTGTTGTCTGTCTGTCTGTCTGTAATGAAATCTCGCAAGTTTAATTTGACCCACTTCCCGGTTTCCAATTGAGCTGAAAATTTGCATGCGTGTGTAAATCGGATGACAATGCAATATTTTTATGACATCGAGCTGATCTGATGATGGAGCTGGAAGGTGGCCATAGGAACTCTGTCATTAAACAACGTAACCCCATCGAGTTTGGGTTCATTTGATTCGTCTTGACGAGTACTTTATGATGCAAGATGGTAAGAATAATTAAAGCTTGTTTTTTAAAAGTATTTTTAAAGTTTCACTTGTTAAACATCTCTTTTTAATGCAAGGAAGAAAGAAGACGTGCAAGATTCTCTTGATGGTAAGAAATAACTCTCCCCCATGCCCATCTCTTGTTGTAACACTGTTTAATTTCAAATGTATTTCATGCTGCATATTCAAGAGTTAGGTATATGATGTTAAAACGTTTTTGGGTACATTATATTCTCTTCTTTCTATGTTAATGTGAATCTCTTTATCTCTTTTCCAGTCAAGAGAATCTGTCTGAATGGACTGATGCTGAAAGGAGGCTTGGAGAATTGTGAGTAAAATTTAATCATCTTACCCCATATCTAGTGCAACGCAGATGGATTTACTTCTAGCTGCTTCTGTGTAATCGAGTAGATTATCTTTCCAACATGTCCTAAAAGAGAAAATTCTTGGGCTCAAAAAAATCGTCACCATTTCTTATATATATCTAATATTTTCCTACTGTACTCTTCACCAAAAATATTTCTACTTGTCTATCGTATAAGTCTTACTATAGGTTATATTTAAATTTGTAATTTTACTGCAATTGCCAACTGCTAAACATAAAATACGACGTTTCATCATTATGATCATCCTATCTTTAGTTTGTTTTTCCACAACGACTGTCATCCCAGCACATGCATCGTTAATCATATAAGCATTTGGGGTCATTCCCTTCGAGGGAAACCAGTCGCCGTCAAGCTGGTCAAATTTGACGGAACCTCAGTCCGAATCAAACTGTGAAGCTAATAGAAATCATAAAGCTAGTTTTGGTTAAATTTTATTAAAAAATCTACTCGTAAAATTAATTTCTCATCAGCATCCTCAAATATCCTTTGGTTTGAGGAGCTACCCGTACATCAGCATCATCCTCAAATATCTTCCTTTCCAGAACACTATCAGAAGCTCGTTCAGTAGGCGGCACCCTCCCCGCCAGCACAGGTCGAGCGGCATCATCCACTCGTCTTACTCATCAGGTCAGGATTCTCTGCACCAAATTATACCTTATTATACTTTGCGATTTTAAATTCTAATGCGAGAGTTACCCATATTAAGGATGTAGAAAATATTGACTAAACTCACAGATATAAACGTCAAAGCGGTTATAAAACTAGTAACAAATGTCGAGACCTCGAGAAGGTAGCTCCTGATGAACGATATATCGTAGTTATCCAAAACCCGACTTTTATACGTGAGTTTAGTCGGTATTTTTAACAAATTTTTACTTAAATGTTGTATTTCATTCCTTGAACCTTATACTTTAAAGAATTCCATGCACTACATTTGGAAGGGATTTCCTAAATTCATATCCTTTGGATTATCGAGGTGTTTGGTGGAGGCATTTACATGGCTGATTTACAATTGGGCCAATCACTATACTTAGGTACCCAAGTCTAAAAAATATCTATCAATGATAATATTATCTCCATAAATAACATAATAAAGAACATTTTTTGTTTTCGGTTAACCTCAGAGATTTTCACTAGTACATGATATCCAATAAGCCCTCTAGAGGGTCAAAAAGCGCAATCGCTTGTAGCTATTCTAAAAAAAAAAACTACTGATGTGACAGTCGTCAACGTTTGTTTTTCCACAACGACTGTCATCCCAGAATATTTTAGCCTGCACTTAGCCTGCTGATCAGAGGGCCTATTGGCTATCGCTAAACAACATATAAAACACTAGAATCCATAGAAAAAATTGCGTACATTACTTGCTTAAACCTCCTCATTAATATGAGTATAATAACAAACGCAGCAATGTATATTGAAGTTGTCATCAATTGTAGTGGGTGAGAATTAGCCAATAGGCCCTCAAATTTAGTACGTAATTAACTACACAGATTGTAATCTTTCTACTTGTAGCACGTTTGTCTTGTCCTCTATTTCTATTAGCACCCTTAACATAGCATTGTTGTTTAGGAGAACACGATGGCGGAGCGCGACCTGGGCTCCACCTTCCTACTACCGCACGTTCACCTTTACAAACCGGACCTTGTGCGTATTCCTTCCACACTACTTCTTACTTCACCAACTTTACCTTTGCATGGAGTTTTACCTCTGTCTGCATAGCTTCTTCATCTTCATTTTATTCGTTTGCATGCTTTGTTTTTACTTCTTCATTTCTGTCTTCTTTATCACCTTTCATAATAACAGTACTCATGTCTTGTACTCGTGTCTCGTTGTCATGTTTTTGTTGATGAATGTTGATGAAAACACGTCGTGGAGACGCGGCTTAACAAATACAGGCTAAACTTGAGCTTAATAGGTGAAAATAGAAATACCAATGGTCAGAGGCCTTATTGAGCTTTATATTTAAATGTGGATAATAATGGATGACACTTTATCGGAGACTGTATTTGAGTCCATCTGTAAAAAATGGGAACGAAGACAGCTTCTGCCGAGTGACATGACTATTGAATTAATGGAATCTAATTACAATGGGTTATTGGTAAAATTATTGTATGGTAATTAGGTTATTGCTGGACATTTATGTAATAATCATCATCATCAGCCTATAATAATAATTGCTGCTAAAAGTAATCTTATTAACATTTTTTTTCTTTTTCAGACAAGTGACGTGTCAGAATTCGACTCCCTGTGAACATTTTCGTGATTACCTGTATTACTTAATTTTTAACTTTAATTAATATTTTCATTACATCGAGGCGTAACCACCAAAGTAAAGACTTGAAACTATTTATTGCTATTTATTCTGTTTTAAATTTTAATCTTGTTGTTAATATTATTCACTTCATAAATCAAAAATGCCATAATAAATATAAGCATTTTTCTTAGTTGTTAAGTTATGTGAAAATTTATTTGAATGAGAAATCGTGAGATGTAAATTGTTATTTGTTGTTTTTTGATTAATTTATTCGATTTCTTATTTGAAGAATTTTCATTGTTTTTATACATAGAATTTATACGTCGAGAATCATTACATTTCTATTCTATTCTTATAAGATTTTTTAACTAATTTGTTGGTATGCAATATTTTTTCAACTACTGGTTGGTAAGTTTAATTTCCTTTCTCTTGGTGCCACATCTAAGTATTATAAAACATTTATTTTTATAGATTTCTATCATATCTTAACTTAACTATTTCTTCACTCATTTTTTACAGTTCTTAACTTACATTCTGATTATTATTATTATTCAAAGCTATTTATTTTCTTTATATTTTTAATTATAATTGCCTTCTAGCTCTACAAGAAGAAAATGGTTTTAACACACAAATTCTGTCCTGAACTGGATCTCTATTACTATAATGTTTTTGAGGCCATTTCTTTTCACTTTTCTTTACATATTTACTACGTAACTTATTAGCATTATATTATTCTTTATTTATCACGTTTTCCGTCATTATTTTTATATTTTTCGCAATATTAAATCAAATTTATATTATTTAATTTATTATTTTTCTTATCTTATCTTTTCGTGATTCCCAGGGTTATAATTTCTCATGTTTTAATACTGAATTAAAAGAATTGTGCAAATAAGTGCCAATACTCAGACACTGGTAGTTTTCGAAATGGTTATGAAAATTTTGGCTTTCGGCTGTATGTTATTGTGAACCTAATTTTGTACTTTTGTATTATTTTTTAGGTGTGTATCGTGTGTATGTTAATAAAATATCACATGATAATTTGTTTTTTTTTTATTTAGGTAACTTTATTAAGATAGTTTTGTGTTTAATTAGAATTAATTAATTAATATCGTAAATTAGTAAATATTAATGATATCAATGGACTGTTAGGAGCTACGAAATGCGCGCGGGGTAATATTATTATATTTTCAGTATTTTCTCATAAATTCACAACGTTCAGTGCATACACGATTTAGTGATTTCATAAAAGGGCCACATAAAGTTTAGCTCAAACTGATAAAAAGTTTTTCAAAAACCGCAAATATAACTCAGAAACGGTGCGTCCTAGGCGAAAAATAACGAAATTTTCGCCTCCCTCCCCCCTCCTTTCCGGAAAGCGCTCTAGAACCAACTACCAAAGTTTCAAACCCTACCCCAAAAAATATATCACCGATCAGTTTGTAGGATTTAAAGATTCCAAAACCTATTTCAGCTAGAGATCAGGCTAGACTGATTGGTTATACATATATTTTTAGGGGTAGGGGGTTGAAACTTTGGGAGGTCGTTCCGGAGCGCTTTCCGGAGAGGGGTGAAAATTTCGTTATTTCGTTGTTAGGGGTATGGAGGGGGGTGAAAATTTCGTTATTTTTCGCCTGGGACGCACCGTTTCCGAGTTATTTTTGCAAAACTTTTTATCAGTTTAACCGATAACGTGACACTGTTCAGTGCCCAGCGCCATACGATTAGATGACACGCATGTGTCTTCTGGCATGCGGAAAAGAAAACAGTATTTTCAAAATTTGTAGTTATTTCAAGTAATTTTAAAAAAATTACGCACTGAAACGTGCCATACGCAACGAATCGGTTAAGGAAAACTTTGGCACACACTGGAATTTGAACCCAGGGTACCTGGACACATATCACATCACAGATTATAAATGCCGCGTCTCGGCAAACGTAGTGTAGGGCGTCCTTGGGCGAGATGAGGTGATGATATCCGGAGGGTCGCTGGGAGTGGTTGAAGGAGGACCGAGTTGAGTGGCGTGCCATGGGGGAAGCCTAGCGCTGAAATTTGGTATAGCGATAGCTTATACCCTGAAATAACACAGCCTACAGTAAAACCGCTGGACGCAGCTAGAGGTCATGACATTTTAGTAGCATTTGACTTTTGACATTTTGACATTATATTTATTGATAATTCGATCTAATTCAGCTAATATTTATTAATTAATGTTTTTAAATCATGTTTTGAATTACTAATATAATAATTATAATGTAAGTTCGCCCACTAATTTAATATTATATCTTAACATTTGTGCACCGGACTACCGGTAGAGTATTTGAGACTCCTTTTAATGAATTACCATGTTGTACCTACAATACTCTCACAAATAAATAAATTTTACTTTACTTTAGTACCTGATAAACCAGATAGAAAACATTTAAAGCTTGAGAGCTATCTCAGTTCCAGATTTTAGCTGTATTTGGTCAGCGGCTATTGATTTTCTTTGCACACTTCCCATATCCTTTCTCGGGGCTCAGACTATATTTATACAAAAGTTTAGCTGTATCAGATCAGTGGTCACTGATTTTACAATTTGTACTGGTTTTAGTTCTAGGTGCCCAGAAACTTTCAATATAAAAGAGATGGCACTATATTGCCATCTTTTGTAAATACATACTTATATAATAGAACCACCCAGACCAGAAACAAATACCTGTAGATCACACAAACATTTGTCCCATGCGGGAATCGAACCCGCAACCTTCTGCGTTGCAAGCGGGTATTAGCCTACCGCGTTACAGATGTCGGCGCCTTTCATTGGTTGATTAATTTTACTTATTCCTACGCGTTGCTTTGTACTTACTTATTGTTTTGCTTGTAAAGTACTAGGCATCTATAAACTTTAACGAACGCTTTAAATATAGAATTTAAAAGATTAAGGTAGGTAATAAAAATAAAACGCTCATATAAATATGAGACATAGCGTTTTTATTCAATATTCAATAATTTATGTTTAATCGATAGAATATAGCATTACAAATACAACTTTGAAACAATCGAATTGCAACTAAATCGATTCAGAAACTTAATACGATAGCTAAGCAACGACACTAGCTTAAACCTTAACATCGACCTTAAGCACACATAAATTAACTATTTATTACAAGGTTCCACAAAAAGATATAGGTAATACTTAAGGGTCATTCACTGGTCTAACAAAGCTTGTCATTTACTGGTCAAACAAAAAAAAAACATTCACTGGTGAAACCTTAAGAAGGAGCCAATGGAGGCTGCATCGCGTAGAGTTCTTTTCACGAAAGAGGTCCCGTGGAATTTAGCGGAACTAAATTTAATTTTATCAATTATTACTGGACTTCATATTCTCAATAATTTTTATTTGTTAGATAAAATACTGTTTAATTCAGAAATTAAATATGAGAAATTAAGAGGAGTTAAAATGTTATAGATATTTTAACTTTTAAAATGTGCGATAGTGGCGCCCCTTAAAAAGGGCTCCTTTCATGAAAAGCACTCTACACCAAATTGAAGCAAGAAAATGACGACCCAGTTGTTTACCATCTCACTTAGCTTACGTTTGCTGGAATGAAAATGTTTTTTTTTACAAATTTGACATAACCTTTCAAGTACTACCCACATCTTTTTACGATCTCGTAGAATAAGCATTTACACCTAAAGTTACATTTACCTAAGAGCTGATATGATACCGCCGATCAGCTGTTTGCAGTGTATTAGCTAAGCAAGTACCTTTACCGATATCAGTCTCATCCCATTTATCAACGCCCTTCACAACCTTATGGGTATGATCTTAATGACTATAATCGCTTTTCTTTCTTGACTTTTGCTTAACCTTTGGACTGTCCTGGACTTTACAATTCAATTCATTGATTTATTAAGCTTTCAATTTAAAATATACAATTCAATTATTTATTGAATAGGCTTTGGATTGAAGCTTTTCAATTTAATTTATTTATTTATTAATAATCAATATTTTTTGACCAGGAAAATGACTTTTCAAATTAATTCATTTATTGAATAGGTCTTGGATTGAAACTTTTCAATTCAATTTATTTATTTTATAAACAATATTTACCTATATGAACCAGGAAAGTTACAGAGTATAAACTACCTCTAGTAGAGTATTATACCTCTTGTATGACTTATTATGTTTCAGAGTAGGTATGTCTGGAATAAATTGCGTTTAGTGATAAGACCACAGCCTAAGGTTTTAGTTTTTATAACTTGTTGTTATCGTATTTCTTTTTGAATTCTGTACAATAAAATATCTGACATCTGAGGCAATCTGTAAAAATTCGTAACAAAAGGCCTCTTTCAAAGCACAAGCGAGCATTGCCAAATACATGAAAAATATGCTATTTACATAATTCATAGTACTGATTGAAAATTTGAGTTTGATGGTAATGAAGTTGGTCTTTTAAGGTCATACAAGGTGAGCTAAAATGGTTCTAAAGTCTAGATTTAGTGATTAAGATCAACCATAGAAAAGGTTAAATCGGTCCCTTATCCGAATCCTATACTCGTACCGACACCAAACCGTTATTCTTACAAAATCTATTCGAATGGAAGTGAGCAAGCTATCATCAGTTTGTCTTGGATAGTTTGTCTATGGCCAACTGAAAGATGCGAGAGGAAAAAGAAAATTAATATCTATGGACAAAATTACAAAATATGTACTTGATATTGATAGATTTGAAAGTAATACTAGTTAAATTTGAATTCAATTGATAGGCTTGATACTTGAAACGCGTTTTTTGCACACGATTTGTTATTAAAAGTAAAAACGCGCGTTTTTATGGTACATGCGTCCTTGAAAAATCATTAAGGTTTTGTTAAGAGTGTTTATCGCCTTACATGTAAACATAGACTTAAAATTAGGCAAACTTAAACTACAGAACCTAATAATACAGTAATTTACATTAAAAATAATTATTACATAACATAAATTACGTTTCTTAAGAAACTAAATTAGACTTTCAAAGACTAGAAAAGCAATGGAAACAATCCTACTTACAAATAAATATATAATATGCTTGACACTAAATAAATAATATTAGTTGTATAAATATTAATATTTATTGTTGATTTCGCTCTAATTAATTAACACTAAATAATAGAACGGAATTAACACTAAATGTTAATATTTAACAAATATTTATTATGGATTTCAGCAAAGTAACGCCTAATTCCTATAATTAATATATGGTCATAAAAATATGGTCATAATAATACATCGCCCAGTTGGTTATAGATTCAGCATAGCTTTCTTAATTTATACTTTATATTTCTATCTAGTAACTTATCCAAGAAATTGTGCAAGAGTCGAAACTTTATTCGTTCTTAGACACTTCACTTAGTAAGTCAAAGATGAGGGATGGCCGAATACTGAATATCTAGTACCTACCTACATATTTTCTGCCAATTAAGAGTTAAGTACTAGAGAGAGATAGTACTAGTACAAACAAATAGTTCTAGCACTAACAAGCGTTTGGTACTAGTACTAACAAACTAATAGTACTAGTACTAACAAAGTGTTTTTAAGTCGAAATGAGACAATTTATTTGAATGCTCGAACTAAAAAAAATATTGGTTAAGTAATGCTAATTAGCTAGCATTCGATTTGACCTTTCATTTGGTATTCTTATGGAATTTTCTTAGTACAAAAAATTACAATATTTTTGCAAAATTCTTTGTACAATAATTTTTTCCTAGACTTGATGCCTATCTTAAAAGCTACTCCTTTTTTAAATGCTTAAAATTATCTTTAACAAGCAATAAGTATAAAATGTGTAGAGAAAAACACTCGCACATCACACATCTCTGACAGGACTAAGAAAAGTGTCAATCTCCCCAAAGAAACCCAGAATTATCATGTCTTGCAAAACTATCTATCAATTTATTATCAAAATTGTCAATATCAGAACCGTTACCTTAAAATTAGTCAATAGTTCTACTGTGATAATTATTGAAAGCGTTTGAGTCTAAGCTAAGCTATCTAGTTCAAACGATTATGGACCATTTGTCTAATGACAATTCAGTACAAAATTCAGTACCAAAATACTATCCAAAAACACTTGAAAATCGACAGATACCGCTCTTATTGAGATCTGATTGAAGACATTTGAAATTAAAATAATATCATAATATGCTAAATTTCTAATAGATATAATTAAAATGATTGCGCTCTACCATTGACGCATTTTTGATGTGACAAATAGAAAAAAATCTCTTTAAAACTTTACCAAAATCATATAAAACTGATTAAAGATATTCCAAAATGTATTTATTATTACATTGATAACAAATATATTATTAGTTTTACATTATTCACACCTACTAAATTAAAATACGTTAAACATATTATTTTAATTTAATATGTCTTCAATTCGAAGTAAAAACAAGTTCAAATGCATTTAAACGAAAATAGTACTTAATCGCGAGTACAGTGAGTACATTTTAACTATCACAAATATGGCATATAGACACCAATATGATTACAATGTCATATAACATTTAAATGTAGAATAAACCCATTTAAATGCAGACTGAACCATTTAAATGAAGAATCAACCTATTTAAATATAGAATCAACCTATTTAAACGTAAAATAAACCCATTTAAATATTTTTATCCTAATTATTTGAGGTCACGTGAGGTCAGCAATGGTGATATACGCTAAGCCTCTTGCAAGATTCTAAGGAAAAATTAGAAAAAAAAGGAAAGAGGGTTTACTTCTTGATGTCTTCTAGACTAGAAGGCTGAGATTTTGCTAAAGTGGTGAGTGATCTGAAAAAAGAAAGGATAAATAAGAAGTAGAATTAAGACGCATTAAAAATCAATGAAAGTTTAAAATAGACACATTCACCAATTAGTTTTTTTTTATATCAATTGTTAAATAGTTAAATTAGAAGTAAGAAGACTTGAAATAGTCTTACCAAAAAGAGAAGAATAAAATGTCTAAAATTTAAACTGTCATTATAATTAAAAAATTAATTGTCAAGAACACACAATATAAGTATTATGTAAAGCCAAAGTAAGAAATATCATGGCATATTATAGGAAAGTTGCGCCGCTATCATAAGGTTATTATTTTAGGGAAGACGACTGTAAGTTGTTATTGTTCATCTTTATATTAAATATTATGCACAAGATGCTCAGAAGTAGTTTAGAATAACCTAAAGAGAATGAGAACATAAAGAGAGTGAACCCACTTATGAGAGAAGAGAACCCACTTATCAGTGGGTATACCCAGTGATAAGTGGCTCATTTTATAATTCCAAGGTCTAAGCTATCTGACACACCAAATTTCAGCTCAATCAGTTCAGCAGTTTAGTCGTGAAGAGGTAGAGGTAACAACACACACACACACACACACACACACACACACACACACACACACACACACACACACACACACACACACACACACATCCGTACTTTCACATTAATAACTTTAGTGGGGAGTAATGTACAAAAAATACTTTAATAATATAAATGATCATTGTCATTATTTACAAGAAAAGACAGACAAATAAAATAAACAAAAACATCATACAATCGTCTTGCTAAAGTTTCTGTAATATTGTATATAATATATCTAAATAATATTATAGTAGACACCCAAGGCCTCTACATGCTATATAATATAATAATAATTCATATATAATATTAATCACTCAATTCAAACACAAAACCACGCGGAAATGAAGCAACAGAAAATTAGAAAAAAATGATGATATGAAAAGTGATACTATAAGTGATGATGATGATGATGATGACGCAAATAATAAAAAGCAATATAAGGAAGTATTGTACCTATTTGTCGAACTTATCTTGAGAGTGACTTAAGCAATAGCAGCTGCAACAAGGATTGTCTTTAGTAGGTACATTCGAACCAAAGAAATATCTGATATTAAAGCAAAACTTAATAAAAATAGTGAATAAGAAATTTTAAATAAACAGCATAATGGTAGAGCGAAAGTAAACGAAAACGAATATGAAATATTTGATGAAATTATGGAGAAAAAGCAATTAAAGGAGATAGACATAAAACTAGGTGCTACAAATTATGTTGATGTAATGTGACCTTGGCTAATATTGAACCTATGACTAATTTATTATTTTTACTTGAGAAAACATGACAAAGTTAATCGTCAAAATACGCAACATCACAAGTTTGTGAAGACTAATGTTAAGTTTAGTAATAAAACATTTGTATTCACAGATAATATACCAAATTCTACATTATAGGATCCCGACAGTTATTATCAGGGCTGCTTCATAAATATCTAAAAAGAGTAGAAATTATGGCAAATAGTCATTGAACTCCAACATATTTTTTCTTGTTTTTAATTCTACAAAGCTTAACTATATGAACCAAATATTATACAGATGCTAACGGTTGGTGACACTACAATAATTTTAAAATTGTATTTTTGAAATTGTAATTTTTACTGTTTATATTCATTTATTTTACAGAAATATCTTTTATTTTTTTACTCTTATAATCTAGTAATATATGCTTGTCTAGTCTACCTTCTTTGAGCTGGTATAGGCGGCGAGGGTTGCGTGGCCGGAGGTAAAGACGCAGGACAGCTTCCTGATAGAGTTGGCTCTGGTTTATCATCTTCTTTCTTATCTCCTGTGAGGAAAGAAGAATTGTGAATAGCTGGATATAACACGAGCGTCATGTCGTTAGATTATAGTGGCCTTAAGGTCCAGAACGAGTTCGAACGAGTAATTGCCCATATCTTTAATTCGAACGAGTAACAAGCATATTTATTAGCGTATTTAGCACTTGTTTGCGAAGGAAGATTCTCTATTTTATAATAATACAGGACATAATACAGGATATTCACTAAAGTAGAGAATCTTACTGTCTTAAACTTAAACACACTTTAGCCGAATGAGTTAGACCACGTTAACCTGATGATCTATTTGGCGCAAATGTTTGCGCAAAGCGTTACATTCTCAAACAAAAAGTGCCTAAGAAATTTTTAGTCTTGTCTTCACCCAACTTTTCTCCATGATAAGGGTATTCAAAATTTCTGAAACTGTCCGAGGAGACGCTATTTTTTTCGGTTTGGAAGATTTCTAAGTCACTTGAGAAAAAGTTCTGGGCAATCAAATTATTAAAGTTACTTACCTCTAACTATAGGTGTGTCTCCAATATAGAAGGTAGGTGCTGGAATTTCCACGGCAGCCTCTCTAACGGAACCGTCTCCACTCACTGCGCTCAAGGTGTCCGTGCTGTCAAACATTATGGTGCGCTCCTTGGCTCGGGGGACACGACCATCCAGTTCCTGGTAGGTATTGGAAGTTTGAAAATAACAGATTATGTACGAAAGATTGTATATGTAATTTCTATCCCCGAGTGATCAAAAGCGGTACAGACAAATAGACAGATAGATAACAACACAAGTCACGGTGGAAATAATATAGCAGTGGTGGTTGCGGATGTAGAGTCATTGCTACTATCTCTACATCAGGGTAACTGGGCAAATGAGTCAGTGTTGCCCTGGGTTAAAATCTCCTTCTCCTCCTCCTTGTGTCGTGTTCCCCATTACTGGGGGTCGTGACCCCTCCTTTGTAGAATTCGATCTCTGATAATGGAGCGCCATCTGGGTCTGTTGGATTCGATTTTCATGGCCTCGTGAACAGGAGGTTCGAGGGCTAAAATCTCATCGTGGAGCAAAATAATTCGTCTGGACGCTACCGTGTTTCGGGAGGCACGTACAACTGTGGTTACCAGGTGCCTTAAAGGTAAGTAGTAGAAAGTCGTAGGTCATATTGCAGCCCTTATCTTGGCAACCTATATAGATTGGCCACCGAACTTTTAATTGCGATTATAATTACACAGGTATTACTTGGTATTTAGCATTAAGAAGTCCTGTAAAGCTTTTCATTTGTGGAAGTACATTTATAGTTTCATTTGTTTTTTGTTTGTTGTAGCTTTTCATTTGTATTTGTTTTTCATTTATTGTTGTAATTTGTGTATATTGTTTTGTTGTGTGTTGTTAGTACTCACCAATCGTTCAGTATCAGAATCCGGTTCCTGAACCTCATAATCATGAGAGTGATGTTCGCTGGACTGATGTTCCAAGCTCTCGAGCTGAACAGTCGTGATGGGGTCCAGGGTGTCCAAGGATGATACCATAGTGTTCGAGCCTGCAGGCGGTACCGCTGTTAACTTGCTGATTAGTAAGTAAGCTTGCCATGGAAATAATACAGGGTTAGTGGAAGCGGGAATGAGCAAGCACTCGGGTCAACCATGCCAATTATATTGTGGTTGGTGGTAAGCTGAAGCTATAGGCTGATCCCCTTTTGTAAGTTTGCCTTCTGACTCCTGAAGTACAGTTTTTGCTAATCTTTAACCGTGTTATTACAAAACGCAGACCATGACCATGTACCATGACTAAACCAAGACATAAGTTAATCCTAGTACTTTTCTATACACCAAAGTAAGCAGACGAGCAAGACGCTCTCCTGATGGTAAGAGATAATGCTGCCCACAATTAGTACAGTGCTACCGAATATCAAAAAAAGGTCAAAGGTAAAAAAATCTGGATGCAATGCGCTAACGCTTCTTACTTGAGAGTCATAAGATGTTAAGACTCTTCAGCCCAGTAATTTCACTAGCTACAGTGCCCAGTGCAGTGTAGTACTATCGTTAGTCCGCGTTTTGTAACAAGTTCAATAGCTATAAATTTTATGATTTCTGTTATTGTTTACTTCAGTATCTAATTGCTATATGTAAATGACTAATTTCCTATATAGGTATATAATCAAATGAAAAATAATTGACATATTTTGTAATTCCTTTATCAATGTAATTTCCTTTGACATAATATTTAATTCGACATGCAAATTCATTTATAATCAGGTACTTACATATTGTTTATTATTTAATTTTATGCGATAATTATTATTATTTTACTGGACATTTTGAATTATTAATTATCGATTATATTTTACTACGATTTGATGCATGAATATTTTAAAAAATTATTAATTTAATTTTTGTACGCCTTTAATAGGTAGAATATTGTTGGAAGATAAAAGTTTATTATTAAGATCACATTGTACCAAAATTCAAGACAAATAAATCCCATTTCATTTCATATATGTATCTCATTTATTAACAACCGAATTTATTTCTTTTAAAGTAGTTGACAGATTAGTTATTATATAAAATCTGTAACTATCCTCCCGCTCCACTTGCTCACACTCTGCGTCGCAGTGTCGAATTCTCAAACAAAACAAAACACAAAATGTCAAAAGCACTTTTTTATGAGAATTTGACAATACGCGCGAACATTTGCACTAAGTGGGGCTAGCCTAATATTATGGGACCAGCCTGGGAACATGCGCAGTAACAATAAGTATGCCAATAATGTTGTGAAGTAGGTTTTTGATTACAATTTGGATGGCAACTAGTCATTACCGCTTGATTATAAAATACTTATACTACATTAAATAAATAGGTACAGACAGTTAAAGCTTATGAATAATCAATTATACTACTAACAAATAAGAAAATAGAAATGTTTTAAGAATAAATATAACTAAGACATTTAATAACGGAAGGCTACAATTTTGGAGATCGTTCAATTTTCCAATGTAAACGCTCTTTCATCGGTCTAAAATATTACATGATAGGTGCACTTTTAAACTAAATGAACTCTACTTATGTGGTATGCTTATGATTACAATAATTTATCTAAAGGTATATAAGCTATTATTGTAGAGTTAATAAAAATGATATTACTATAATAAGATAACTGGTATTCAGCTTACATTCTTTATAAAATTTACAGAAGTAAGCTCCTAAATAATTGAAAGCTACCTCCTCAAGAAATCTCCTCAATTCTCAGTTTGGAGCTCCTTATGGTCATATTTTTCTTTTTAAACTAGCTTATGCTTAAATCTGCACCCGCGTGGCAATATCCCTTTTCGGGAGTCTACCATTCTACATCATTAAATCTGTATTACCTAACCGTTCAGCGGATTTGAGCGTGCTTTGATAGATCAGTCAGTCACCTCCTTTTATAATATACTAGTTTACGCTCGCGGCTTTGCCCGCGTGGCAAAATCCTTTCTTAGTGGAACTCTACGTCATAAAACCTATCTGTCTTCCAAATTTCAATAAAATCCGTTCAGCGGTTTAGGCTGTGCGTTGATAGATCAGTCAGTCAATCAGTCACTCTTTCCTTTTATATATAATTTGGATTTAGAAGTTAATACTTTAATTTAATTCATTGAATACCAGTGATCAAGATCACAGACTATCTCGATTCCACAAATAAAAAAAAAACATTTCTTTTTCAATTATATATAATTTGCCCAATATATAAAAGCATGACACTCACCTCCAGAAGTAAGGCTTCCAGTCATGGGGGTGTCCACCTCATAGTTGTAAGTAGCTCGGGTGGCGTTAGAGCTGGTAGCTTCTAAACTATCTGTGCTGCCCAGCATTAGATCTGCGCGAGCTCCCCTGAAGGTAAAACCATGTCTTTACTATGATATACTCCGGGATCTTTTTACTTTAAGGAAAAGGTTTTTGTAATATGGGCAATCATGATCAAGCACTAGATTTACTCATCTTGTTAGTTATTGACATTGGTTTTGCCGTGACTAGTTAAAATCGATCACTGAATAAATTTGTATCGATAGGTGTTTATATACGAGTTTAAATGAACGTAGCATAAAATGGAAAATGTAAGAATATGTAAACAAAATAAACAATATTAATGATTTATATAATATTATTCCTCACCTGCTAAAGCTGCCTGATGAACTCAGTTCCTCATCCTGACCACTCCAAGAGCCACTAGCTGGATCTGTAAAATGTTTACCAAACGAGATGACGCTGTGAGCCACCGACCTCGTCGACGAGGGCGACAGCTCACGGACTATGCTACTCTCTCTTGACAAATCTAGATCTTCCGGCTTCTCTGACATCACTATAGTCTGCCTTGTCACTGTCACAACCTCTCCATCTGATCTTTCCACCACAGTCATCAAACTATCCAATTCCGAAGGTTGGGACGTAATAGACGACGACATTTCCGATCCGTAAGACATAACCCCTTCCTCAAATTGCTTAGGCCTAGCTGGGATGTCAATACCACCTTCTCCGTCCGTACTTGTTACGGTCTCCGACACTTTCTTCCCGTCTACGAATTTCTGCTGAATGACTGTCGTAGTTCGGACGACTTCGATCACACCACCGTCAGTAAATGTTCTTGTTACTGCTTCAGATTTGCTGGACTTTTCTTCTTGGTCTAATAATTTCATCATCTCCTCGCAGTCGCCGGGAATCGATTCAGCTGAACCGTCACTGGGTGCTGCAGCGCACACGAATGACGAAGATTTCTTACAGTCCTCAGATACTTCACAAGGCTTTGATTCTAGAGGTTTGTCGGTTTCAGGTTCGGGGACTGGCACAAAGAATGCACCTTTCTCGTCAAATTTCTTAACAGTGACAACTTTAGGCCCCATTTGCTCTTGAAGTTTCTGTTCCAAAAGCATTTGCTGATCAATAAGTTTTCTTATAGCAGCTGAATCAGTCAACATTTTTTGTGAAGGACTGCCGTGACTACCGGCTTTCTGCGAGGGGCTTCCTGATTTTTGTGAAGGACTTCCACTTTTCTGACTAGGACTGCCTCCTTTTTGTGGTGGGCTGCTTTCAGAGCTGCCACTATAAGAACGTTTCTCCCTTTCTAAGAAACTGCTACTTACTTCCTTAGGGTCAGCATGTAGCAGGGCTTCTTTTTGTTTAGCTAGAATTTCAGCCTTAAGCGCCTCTAGACATGCAGATTCGAGGCCTTCAAATTCCTTTAAACTTGATATAGATATATCATCACCCTGACTTCTACTAAGTATGTACCTTCTCGGTAATGAACCGTTCAAAGAGTCTTGTGAGGAAGACGAATTTTGTTGATATTGTTCCATTAGAGCCCGTTCTAAGTTCTCAAACTCCTGCAATGAGCTGATAGAAACGTCATCATTTTCACCTCGTATCCTAAACCTAATTCGAGAAGCCATTTCAGACTCTGATAGACTGCCGTATGAATTTCTAAAGCTACCAATGGATTCTTTTTGAGAACTTAAGCTACCAAATCTACTGGCATCAAAGTCTGTCATTTCTTCTTCTTTTATGTCTTCTAGTGGTACTCTTTCATATTCGTATCTAGGATCGCCTTCAAATTGCATTTGAATCCAGCGTTTACCAGCTTCGATTTCTGCGAGTTCTTGAGCTTGTAACCTTTTCTGTTCTGATTCATAATGCATTAGCTCATCATTTGACATTGAACCAGAACCACTGCTGGTGCTTTCTTGTTTTTTGGAAGTTTTGGATAGGTACTCTTCAACCTCTGTGTCATGTTTTTTTACGTACACTTGTGTCTTTATTTGTACACTTTTGCCTTCCGGGTCAGTCTCTTGAGCTTCTTTGGCTACTTCCTCAATGACTACAAATTCATCCATTTCACTTGGTTTATCAACCATTTCGAATTCATCACTTGTAGGAGATTCCTGTTCTTTATCATACGTGTGTAATGTTCTTTCGTCCGTCGTTACAACCAGTTCAGATTTGCTTGTTTCTGTAGCAAGCTCAGACCTCAGTTCCGGTGTCTCAGATATGTCATACATATCATCCAAGACATATTCTCGACCATTATCAGTTGAGAGTGAACTCTGACTGGGAATAGATAAAGGTGTTTGTGGTGTTGAAAGATGCTCATGAGTTCTAAGACTTGACGTTGAACTTTGTTTGCTATCAAGCTGAGAGTCTGGAGTTACAACAGACTTCTCTAATTTTGTTTTCGGCACAGACGTATCGCTCTTTGACTTTAAGATTTCTTCATATTGTTTCGAACCTACTGGTATGATTTCACTTTCAACGTCAACGAATTCTCTTTGGCTTTGAGGAATTTCAGTAATTGGGAAGGGAACCACGGAAATTTCCTTTATAATTTTTTTTTGACATTCTTCTATAACTTCAACTGGTTCGGTTCCAAAAGCGGCTCCAAGGGGAGTGCTTTCTTCAGCATGAATTATAGTTTTTACCACAGTAGTTTCTTCAGTAGACTTTTTAGGTTCAGGCGTTATACTGCCAAATCTGACGATATCTTCATACTCAGACGAACCAACAGGAATAATTTCACTTTCAATATCAACGAATTCTCTCGGTGATTTATCAATTTTTGTGATGGCAAAAGGTATAGCTTCTAGCTCACCAGTAGATGTTGACGTTTTTGTTATTATTTGCTCTTTGATTTCGTCTAACTCTGAATGTGATTGAGAAGATGGCATGTCAAGCTTAGATATAGATGAAGAAAGAATATCATCTGTTTTAAATTGACTGGATATCGTAGTATCAGAACCATCTTTATCTTTAGTAGAATCCTCTTCGATTTCTATGCTTTCGGAAATTCCTTCTGTGGGAAAATGTTCAGGAATCATGTCCTTGGGCTGAAATCTCATCTCATGAGACCTTTTCATTTTACCTAGGGGTTCAACATCAGTCTTACTCTCTTCTTCATCGCCAGATGCCTCTTCATCACTGATATCTTTCACTTTATGTTCTTTCTCTGCTTCGTGCAAAAATTGTTCAACGTAAGTACTACTTTCCATTAATTCTTCTTTTAATTCATTTGCTGAAGGAACTAGAGTCTCTGATGCATCTGATATATCAATACTAGCAACATGACTTGAGGGATCTGAGTCTAAGCTTCGCATACTATCTCTAGACGCAAGAGAGCTTGCAGCTGTATAATAATCTCTAGATGTTCGTAATGATTGAGAGGAAACATCGTAACTAGTTTTAGCAGTCTCAAATTCAGTGCCACCACTTTGAGCAGTCATCATGACTTCAATGTCAGATGACAATGGCCTGCTTTCAGAATGCTCGAAGCTTTGGTAATGAGACTCACCAGAGCTTGACCAACCTTCTATTTCAGATGCGGAACGTCTATCCACACCCAGTTTAGCTTTCATGTGTTTCTGTACTCTAAGTTTTACTTCAGGGCTACCTTTAGAAGATCCATCACGATCAGACAATATTATTTCACTTTCAGTTTCTAAAATAGAATGTGGTCCACTGTCCGATCTAATTGAAATATCCGCAGAATCTAAGGGAGGGCTAGGTTCTTTTATATGGACTGTATCTTTTTCTTCGTCAGACGTTGTAGTTTCTTCTTGTGAACTAACTTTATGAGAAATGCTTTCAGATCTTTGACTATCAAGGATAGTCTCATCTTTTTCGGTAGATTTCTTCTCATCAGCGAGTTGTGGTTGTGACTCCTCTGCAATGACTTCTGGTCGCTCTGGACTCATTAGCATTTTGAATTGGAATTCTGATGGTGACTGCTTATATTTACAGGTCCCATCACTAATCTCGCTGATGATCTCTACTTGGGCGGCTTCTAGGGATTGTTTGACTTCATCTATAGTTTTTTCCAAAACTGACAAGTCGGAGAGTGGTTGGCCAGAAATTAATGAATCTAAATCTACTCTTTCTGTTTCGAGTTTCGCTCCGTGAAACTCGGCAGAGGAGAGATCGGTATCATAACCGCTGCTGCAGATATCTTCAAGACTTTTCTCTTTGACGAGTTTTACTTCTTCTCTTTTGTGATCAGTGCCTGTCAGGTAAGCAGAATCTGCTTCTGTTGAGAACTCAGAAGGCTGTAAAGTTTCAGCGCTAACAGTAGAGTCCATTGATTTTTGTAGAATTTCTCCTTCATGAGATTCTAATGATTTTATCATGAATTCAGTGTCCAAGCTCTCACCAGACTTAATCATGAAGTCTTTAGACGCAGTGCTCACGTCATCAGATAATTCAAAAGTAACTGGCGACATAATGTCAGTTTTGGAAGTCTTCGTTACCTCTGTTCTAGTTTCTGTAACAGTGCGGATTTCTAAGATGGTGTCTCCATCTGTACTCTTAGTTGCAGTACTCGTAGTTTCAACGAACGTTGTAGATTTTGGTTTCGGAATATCATCGGCAATCTCAAAAGAATCCGCCTTTTGGACTGACACCTCCCAAACCTGATTTTCAATTTGCTGTTGTGGCAGTTTAATAGGAGACCGTATTGTCTTCTCTTTTTTAGGCGTGTCTCCTGTTCTGTCATCGTGAGGTAAATCTGGAGCTGCTTCGGATTCAGAATGAGTATCTTGACTTCCTGTGCGGCTGAATGTGCTCTTTACAGGTGATGTAGATACTTTAATTTCTTTTATAAAGTTTACTTCGTACACTTCATCATCCTTTTTGAAAGATTTTGATTTACTTTTTGGACTTGTTTCTGAAGAATTTCGTCGTTCGGTAGCTTCACTCTTAAAACTTGGTGCATGAGAAGCATCGGAGCTAAGATCATCATGTTCTTTACTTTCAATAATAGATTCTTCTTTATGACGTTCGACAGTTGAACTAACAACTTTTCCCTTTTCCGATAGTTCAAGACTAGACACGACTTCATCCTTCTCAACAATTTTTAAAGTTGAATCAACAAATGCAACTCTTGATTTGGAATCATCGTCTTCAACAATGTCCTCAAGTTCACCAGGTTCCGTAAAGTATTCCTTGCCCCACTGTTCATGTGACATGTCTCTTTCTGAAATCTTGACTTCGTGTTTTTTCTTCGTAGTTTCATCTTTGATTGCTGTCATTTTTTCTTCAGATTTTGTTTGACGTCCAGTATAAAGCCCTTGTTCGGTAAATTCTCTCTCCACTTTTATTATATCTGAATCATCTGTGCTTTTAAAAACAGTCTTAGTTTCAATGTCTGATCTTTTTGCGGATGCTTCATGAGCTTTATCTAATTTCTTTTGAGACGTCTCAGTTTGATCTCCCTCTTTACGAATAATAGTTTTCTCTTTAGTTTCATGCTCTTGTCCACGTAATTCGCGAGTCGTTTCAGTCTTAATGATAAGTGAATCATCGTCTGATGAGGACACTTGCTTAGTTTCTGTGAAGAATTCTTGACCTGATATTTTTCTAGTCTCAGTTTCTTTGTGCGTTAATACTGTACTACTGAATTCATCTACATTACTACTAAATTTAGCAATCATGTCAGACATGACTGCTTCTGGATCAAGAGTTTGGAATTTCAACTCTCCACCTTCAAAAGTCTTATGAACGGATGAAGTAGAAGTTGAAGTCTCTACTTTTGATTCAGAGAAGAAGGTTTCAGAAGACGTTGATTTTTGCATTTCTTCCATTTTGACGGCAAGCTGTTCTTTCTTTATTTGATCAATAACGTCTATGCTCTTTTCGATGGTGCGATCTACGAGTGCCTTGGCACCGCTAGTGATGGTCGGTTGGTCGACGTTAACGAATGTTAGGTTATCTGCTAAATGTTTGACCGGAGATTTGGGTCTGGCGGCTTCTGTCAGAACCTTGGACGCTTCCATCAGTACTTCTGTAAAGAAAATGACTTCATTATTTACCACGTCTTGTATGTCTGTGTAGTATATGAATACGCATAAATTTATTTCAGTTACTGTTTTATTATGTACACGGCATTTTACATATTTGAGTGCCAGCGTGCACCGCTAAGTTAGGTAAATTATATCAACGTAACTATTGACGTAATGAAGTTTGAGTAAAGGCTGTGAAAGCGCTTAAAGCGTGTATGTCCGAATATGTTTCAGTAAAAATCATTTCAAATGGAAGCTTCGTAGACAAAAATGGTAAAAATAAACAAAGATTCAGAATCAAAGCGAAACGTTACCCAAATGTGAATGATAGGTGAAAAAATAAACGAAACAATTTGCCCCGTCGAAGAAGTAAAAAGCGACATTGAACAAAACAGATAGGATGATGTTGATTTTGCTTGTGGGTCCACTTACCTATAGCAACGTAAGGGCTCCGCAAGAAAGAAAGTAAAATACAATGTGCTTACAAAATATTGGAAAATTGCGACTAAGCACTTTTTACCATACACTTAAATTTTGAATTCCTGACATTTTTTGATAAACCAACTGTGCATTCTATCCTTAGTGCTAATTAGACAAATCCGTTATTCCTAAAATATAAGTACATATTTTTTATTATATTTTCAATGATAGTATTATGGGTCTAACATGCGATAAACTGGCATTTAATGATCGTGGCAAATGAGGTATCAATGGTTTCTACCAAACAAAGAGTAAAGTTTCGCTATGACTCTACTTTGCCACTACAATACTGCAATAAGCTTGCAATAGGTTTTGATATTACGAGTATTCTCTTTTCTTTTATGGTTAATGGGTCTACTAGATTAGCAATCGATCCTAATAAGTTAACCTATCTATCAGTAATCTTGAATTTTCATTAAAATCATTTCAACGATATATTCAAAATTTTGTTCTTAAAACAGAACCTAAATGTATCAAATCAAAAATATTCATCTATATAAACATCATAACTGTTTAGTTAAGCTAAAGAAAAAATATCATCCCATGTTCATTTGGAACAGTACGAGAAAAACAAATATACATAAATTTGATTTGATTACTGATTGATAGATTTTAATCACAATCACTAACAATCTCTTTAATAATTTGGCAAAGCTTTTTTTAATAATTTCAAATCTGTCAAAAATTCCTATTCAATAAATTATACGCGATCCAAGTAATCGTTAAAGAGATTGCTGAGAAGTTATTAAGGATCGACTTCAAAATTTCGGTTGGATATGTCTCTGCCAATACTGACCACTCTGGTGAGCCTCAGTTTCGCTTATGATGCTGTCTCCAGCAGACGAGGCCCGTGGTGACTGCCGGCTAGCGTCCAGGAATGACGAGTCGGAACCTAGGTGGTGAATGGTGATTACTACCTCTAGCCGAGTGAGTCATGTGCTGAGTGGACTATTGTTAGCTGCTGTGTATTGTTGGGTGATTGTAATGGGTCTTTGTAGATGAGTACGAAATTCTGTTAATGTTAGTTGTTCTAGACTTCAAATATTGTGAGTAATATAAATTGTATGGGTTATTCAAAACAAAATGAATTTTGTTTATGAAATTTACTATATATAATTTTTTACTATAAATTTTAGGACCAGATAATTACAGATCCATTTTTACAATTTAGTCCAAAATTATTCCAATGTTCTTGCAAGAAAATTAACTGCATAATATGACTTAATAGACTTTTTTGGTTTTTGTTTGTTTAAGTAGCGTTTTCATTACCTTTAAGTTGTAGCCCGGTGTGCTTATCGCCAGTACAATCTTCCGTTTTAGCTTTATCTCTCAAGTTCAGATCTACCGGTGAAGGAGGTGGAGTCTTCGAAAACTTCGAAGCAAGATCTACAAAAACGTGTTTTGTGTCAACTACTTTATATATCTATCTACTTTAGAAAGATACTTTTATTATCTATCCTTATTTATTATCATTCATCACCTTATATATAAATCCTTTTGTCTTATTTATGCTTTATTTATTCATGCCACTTACCGTGTGTTACATGACTTGAATCTATCCGAATTAACGCTCCTTGAGATATATCTTCCAAAAGATTTGAACACCTTCTATTTAGTTCTTTGATATCAGGTACTTCGTCACCTTCTTCTTTTTCAATTTCTTCCTTTTCGTGTGTATCAGATTTTGTTTCCGTACTGCTTTCTTGTTTACCTGAGTCGAATGTTTCCTCCTTCTTCTTATATTTTTCTAAAGATTCGTCGTGTTCACTATAAACTTTACTCTCAGTCAAAATTGAAGTTTCTTGAGAAGAGCTTGTAGAAACTTTAATTATTTTAGACGCTGATCTCTCTTCATCGATAAAATCCTTGCTTATTGTAATGCCGTCGGATGCATCTGAGGCTAAGGTCTTGGAAACATCTAAGGACGAGTGGTCTTCAGAAAAAGTTTTCTCATCAATAGACCTTGATGTCTCTTTGACACTATCTATTGAAGCCTTTGTGTAGTCTTTTGATAAATCCACTGTTGAATCTTTAGACAGTTCATTTGTGGCAAAGTCTCTTGAAGTGTCTTTACTATCTATAGAAGATTTTGAATAATCCTTCGTTAGATCTAAAGACTTTTTGGATAAATCAGGAGTACCACGGTCTTCTATTGGTTCTTCTATGCGTGAATCTTCCTTAGTTTCAAATGAAGTCTTTGAAGTGTCTTTGATTAAATCAGCTCCACTGATTTTCGAGAAATCAGCTGAAGTTGCGTCCTCAAGAATGGATTTTTGTTCCTCTTCTGATGATTTTGTAAGAGTAGAAACAACAGTAGTCACTGATGATTCAGTTGTAGACTTAGAAACTATATCTCCACGCAATACACTTTCTACGTATTTAGTATGTCTAATTTTGTCATCTAATGGTTGAGCTTCGCTAGGTGGTGGAGCGTAAATGTCTGAAGCCTGTGACTTATCGTCTGCTTTAGGAATATAATCAGGAATGTCTTCTATGTATTTAGTGTCGTCGAAAAATTCTGCCTGTGAAAACAACACCGGCGGTGGTCAAAAGAGATGATTTTTATCTTTATAATAAAAATACGAGTATAATATATTATAGCAGATATTGGTAAAAAATATTTTGAACAAAATTTCTATTAAAACAATTAACATGGCTTCATTAAAAAATCTAAAAACATACTCATCAAAAATCTATATCGAGCAATTTAGAAATAAGGTGTAACTCTTTTGTGCAATTTGGAACTTATCTATGAAAATGGGGTATAATAATTAATTATTTACATAATTACATACGATAACATTAGAATAATGAATAAAAATTACCTCTTTCTCTGGGAAATCATCAGCATCGTCCAGTGAATCTGTTCGGATCTTCCTTGTATCAAAACTTGATGTAGGAATTCTGCTTCCATCAATATCTGAACTAGGTTCAATGATTTCTAAAACTTTTGCTTTATCCATGTCTAAAAAAAATATTAATTTACTTATACTTTATATTTTATCTTATTTATTAATGATATCGACTAATTTATTAATTACCTGTCATAATATTTAACCTAAAATAATTGTTAAAATAATTCTAGCCTTACCTGACTCAGAATCAGTATAGATTTGTTCCTCTACTTCTTCAGGCGAACTTTGCACCGAAAAGGTCCTTGGGTGCTTCTTTTTAGGCATTATTACAATTTCACCGCTATCTCTAGAAAGAGATTTAGTTAATCCCGGCCTGTCTCTTACAAACTTCCGGGTCTCTTCGTACATCATTTCTTTTTTAATCGCTATATCATCTTCTTTCTTTTCTTCCTTCTCAAGATAACCTTCAACCGTTGTGACTGCCTCTTCAATTATGGAATCAACCGAAACTTGTCCTGCAATGTCTTGTTCTGGTTCAATGTGCTCGTCGGATGACAAATCAACTTCCTCGGAAGCCTGTTTTATTATAATTTCAATATTATCAGCCATTTGTTTCATAGCTGAGTCTGATTTCTTTATTGCAAGACTAACTGGAACGTCACTCTTTACTTCGGGCTTACTAGTTTCAGATTTTGCATCTTCATCTGCCTCTACTTCGGACTCAGCGATACGTTCTAATGATATTGCAGGGCTAATACAGGAATGTCTTCGCTCATCTTTCTGTGGCACTTTAGCATCGTAAGATCTTTTCTCCGTCTCTCCTAACTCTTTCGTAATTTTGATATCTTTTTCAACAACAGGACTCCTCGCAGCAGCTGCGATTGTGCCTTTGTGTAGAATATCATCAATCACTGGCTGAACTTGCTCTTTTGTTATCTCTGGTGCTTCTCGCAAGTCAAGATCTTTAGGAACAAATTTTTTGGTTTCCTTCGTAACATCTGGAACGTCTTCAAAGTCAAACTTACCTAAAGTATCAGTCCTAATTTTGGAGACGTCGAACTTGCCATCACTTACTACTTTCCTACTTCGAGTTTCAGTGTATTCTTCCGTAACAAAATCTTTAACAGTTTTTGTTACTTCTTTGATAATTGGTTCTTCTTTGCTGGTCACTATGTAAGTAGTTTCAACAACCGTTTCGGTGAAATCAACAGATTTGGGAACTTTAGCTCCACTTTCTCCGTCTGTAGGCATTTTAGTGGAAGTAATTACTGTGTGTACTGTTGAAGATTGTTCATGTGAATCAAATGGCTTCTTAACTCCTGCAACTTTAACTACTTCTATTGTCTCTTCAGGTTCATCTTTAGAAGTGAAAACTTTTTTAGTTTCTGTAATAACAGTTTTAACAGGTTCTCCTGTCTTTGCAGTTGTAATTTCTGCAGTTACTATTTTAGTTACAGTGGTATCTATATTTGTTGGTTCTTTGTCTAAAATTGCTGTTTCTACAGAAACAGGTTTCGTTTCAGCAATTTCCTTCACTTTTGTCGATTGTGTTGAAACGATAGTAACTGTTTCTCGTTTCAGCTGTTCTTCCCTTTCCTTACCTAGGAAATCGATAGTGATTTCTTTGTCCGACATTGCCCTTAAAATAAAAAATATATTTTTTATAGTATTATGATGTTAAAATGTTTTGGGTAAGTGCAGATCTTTCTTACGTTTTCATACATACTTAAATTGCTTTTGTAGATGAAATTTGGATATATACCATTAAATAATACATTAGGGTTCCTTTCAACGAGTTAAAGGTAAGGTGCTAGGAATAACTACTTAATTATATTAACTTACCCCATCTCTTGAATATGAGGTAGTTTAGGTATGTAATCAGCAACATGATCCTCCGGAAATCCTTCCACATCATCCAAGGAATCACCATGGGTTAGCCTAGCTAATTTTGATGGGTCTAATGCTTTACCTGTTAATTTAATACACATTAATTAATTAGTCAGACTATATTGATGCCTTAAAGAAGAATTCAAATAACATTTAACAACTAGGAATCTCAGCGCTAAGAGCGATCTGGTAGACCACCATAACCACTGTTTAATGAATTAATAAAACTTCATAAACCACCACACAATAAATATTATCATTATCGCCTCTATATCGTCCCGCCGCTGGACAAAGATCTCTTCGCCCTTCCTCATGCATTCCTGTGTCATGCTTCTCTGTCTTGAGATCGCAAAAAACAATGTAAAAATACTTACTTGCTACTGTTTTGGGCTTCTCCTCAATTTTAGCTTCAACTTTCTCTTTAGAAGGATCAACATGAGTTCCTTGAGTTCCAATATCGTCTTCTGATTCTTCGAATGTATAGTCTCGTGATTCAGTGAGACTATGAGCATCCGATAGTCTCTTTTCTTCTAGTCTCAGTTCACTTACTGAGCCTGACCCAGCAGAGGTCACTGATTGGCGTTTTGATTCAACTGAAATGTGAATTACAAAATTTGATATGTCGTGTTGATGGACGATTTATAAATTTTATACTATTAGCGTTGCAAAGTGGGCGTTGTAAAGTAGTAGCGTTGCAAAGGTATAACAATATTTAGTGGGCGCGCTAGATTGACTTCGACAAGAAAAGATTATAATAACATTCACAAATTTTGACTTCCCATACAAAATGCTAGTCTATTCCTAACCTGACCCGAAAACCTAACCCAGTCACGGGTTAGGTTAGGAATTGTCAAAAATATTATTTTTATTCCTAACGTAATCGGATATCTAACTTGACCCGATCTATTATTTTGACAGTTCCTAATGGTTGGTATAGTAATAACAAATATTAGGTACCTTTCCCTGTTATTTCTTCTTTTGCAGCTGGAGATTTGAAATCAGTACTGACACTCTCTTTAACAATCTGTGTTACTGTTGTTGTAACTACTCCTATATCATCTTTGACCTCCTCTTCAGATGAAGTCTTCTTTTCAGTCACTGCATCCTCAGAACTAATCCTATCAGATATACCTTCGGAAGATTTTCTGTCCGAAATTTCAATTTCCCTACTGCTTTCTGAGGAAATTTTATCCGACGCTTCATCTTTCTCAAACGACCTGTCGATTTCTTCCGCTTCTGTGACTATGATTTGGAATTCTTGTGGTTTAGGTTTAGGTGACTCAAGCTCCAAGTCACTCAATTTAGAAATCGAAATCGATTCCGTACGTGAGTGACGTTTTGGTGTCATTTTCTTAAAGATCGTCCCTGGTTCATCCATTTTCTCTGAATCTGTTGAATCTTGCTTTTCTGTTTCTAAAACTTTGGGATCAATTCTCATGGAAGTGAAGCCAACGCTTTCTTCAAACTTTTCATCACCAAACCCACTTCCAGAATCAGCTGTCTCTTCATATTCTGCCCTTTCGTCAAATTCTGAAGACGACACTTTGGCTTTTACGTCTGATTGGTCTGATTTCAAAGATTCTGCTTCAGAATGACGTCTTGAATCAGTGTGCTCTGAGTCTTCAAGGGAATCTGAATATATACGTTTGGAGAAGAAGCATTCTTGTACCGAATCGTCTTCTGGAACCGTTTCAATAAACTGACGTGCTTTTGCACTAATTACTGGAGATTCTTTTGGTGAAACCTAGTAAAAGAGAAGTATATTTTGTAAATAATAGTAGATCAAAAAAGATTGCTTGAAAATCACAGTGTGCGTTGGCATTCAAGAGTATTATTACAATATTTTTTGTTATAATATTGCTTAGTACTTTATATTATTATTATGTATCCCACTAACCTTATCTCCATCTCTTTCCCCCACACTAACTGGACCATGAACTTGCGAACTGTGTTCCATCTCAAACTTCAAGAACTCCAATGTCTGGTCCCTGGTAGAAGTCTCTTTTCTTTCCACAGAAGTAACAGTCTTTACTTCAGTTTTAACTATGGGCTCAATTAGTTCTTTTTCAGCAATATGTTTGAGAGCTGGACTAGTGCCCAGTTGGTCTTCTAGGTCCGAGAATTGTGAGGCCTCGTCTAAGGAGTCACTTCGATGCTTGGATTCCTTTGATACCTGAGATTAATAATTATTATTTTTGAATAAATATGTATAGCTGTATTTTTCAAAATATCTATAGATTATACGTCAATAATTAAATAACTAAGTACTTTTTACCACGTAACTTTTTTTTTGTTCAGAGGCCCTTTATACTAAAAAATAGAGGTGTGACAGTAAAGTAGTTGAAAATGATACTATTAAAAAACACTTTCATATTTTTAATCAACTACATTGCAACATGATTGCTTGATTGATGGCGTTTTGTGTCGATGTATTAATAATTATAATTAGTTCTAACTATGTATATTGTATATTGATATATTTTAGAAAATCAATATTTATAACCTTCGATTCAGTTTGCGAAACAAAGCTGAAATCTTTCTCAGTGCTGTGCTGTAGATCAGCTAAAGAATCTTTATCGGTGACCGACGATTGTATCGGTGACTCTTGAGATATCTTACGTCCGGACACTTCTTGCAAGAGATCCGAACCCATTGAATCAGTTTTGGTGTGTTTGCTGATGTCTGAATGGACACTCGCTACTGATGTTTGTGTTTCAATCTAAAAAAGCAAACATAACGTTATGAATTAAAAAAATCTTTTAATGAATCACTTACCTATTTTATTTTTATTAATAACTGACACGACATAGTGTTTAATAATTATCAATTTTATTAATATTATATTATATTTTTTTATAATATTGCGATTACGTTGATGAGATTTAGCAGTAACTAGTATTCACAGTTGAACTATATAGGTACTATGAACCACCTTTCAAATGAAAAGTCTAATAAAACTATTTTGTTTGTTATTATAGTTTACCTTGTTCTCTATACTTTTTTCAATCGCTACATCTTTCTGTTCTAAAGTTTCAGTGATTTCTTCCTCACTTACTTTAGTTCTCAATTCCTCGGTCAGTTGTTTTTCAAGTTTATGTTCTTTGGTTATTTCAGCTTGGTTATCTTTCTTGCCATCGTCGCTGGGTGTTTTATCTTTCTTGTCTAGTTTGCCGTCAAGTTTCTTTTCAAATAACATTTCTTTATCCATTTTACTCCTCATCTTTTGTTCTAGTTTGTCTACTTTAACTGTAGTTTGAGATTCCGTTTCAGTTTCAGAATCAGTCGATTTCTTTAAAAATTCACTATCTTCTTCAGATGAAACTTGTACTAAGGTAGAGTCAGTCCTCATAGTTTTTGGGAACTGTTTCGATTTGTCATCTGGCTTCCCTTTTGTATCAAACTGAAGAATAGTTTCTTTAACAGATTTTACTTTCTCTGTATGTTTTTCCGTTTCAACGGATACTTTGTGAGTGGTGTGTGTTTCCATACTAGACATTTGTTTAGATTGCTCTCTAACAAACTCTTGCGTGTATTCAATTCCTTGGTCTTGCTCCATAGTATGCTTTTTCAAAGCTTCTTTAGTCAATTTAACCGTAGTTTTATGAAAATCTACAACGGGTTCTTTCACCATTTTAGATTCAAACGTACTAATTTTGTCCTTCAGGGGGGCTTCAGCAATGTCTTTTTCGTCTTCTGACACTAAATCAGGAGATCGATCTCCATCGTCTAATTTCTCTTCAACTTTGGATGTAACTATTTCTTTCTGAGAAATGGCTTCTTTTGTGAATGTTTCAACTCTAGTTTCAATTTGTTTGACCTCTGTGGTTTCCGTCACAGATTTTTTAGGGGTTATGGTAACATTCGAGAAATCTCCAGAAGGAAACCTCATAGATTCGTTTCTCATATGTCTTTGTAAATGTTTAGGGGTGGGTTTAGCTGGTGACGATGGATCAAACTTTCTAAACTGTTCAATAGGCCGCTCTACTGGCTTTGGTTCTTCTTTCTTTACCTCGATTTCAATTTCTCGAACTTCTATTTCTTTTTCTTCCTCGACTGTATCTGGAGACGTTTTCGATCGAGTTCTTTCGAGTTTAGGTTCTTTCTCTTTCACCTGTAGAGAATATGTAATGGAATTAGTAAAACAATATCAACATTTAATATAAAATTTAATATCAAAGCATGTTTAACTAGTGCTCACTTGTTGTTCAATATCTTGGAATTTCTTAATATCTGGTTTGATTTGAGTTTTTATCTCTATAATTTCTTCTCTAATTTCCTTTTTCTGCTTTGAAGCAGGTATTTTACTTTGGCTCAATTTTCTAGTTATTTGTTCCTTTCTCTCAGCTACACTTCGTTTTACATCTGTAACAAGTGAATTAAATTAAAAATTAAAAAAAACCCCCAACGCAATACGTAATTCACCATTTTTTGATGGCGGCCATCTTGGATTTTAAATTTTATATAGTGGGCTGTAATCTACTCGTTAAGCCCTTTCATTTGATACCCATATTGAGGGGGTCGTGGAAGAAAAAAGTAATCCGCCATTTTGTAGCGGCGGCCATCTTGGACCGATTTTCACCAAACATGGCTAAGAACACTCTCGACTAACTCTACTTTCAAACAAAAAAAATTAAATCAAAATCCGTTCATCCGTTTGGGCGCTACGATGCCACAGACAGACACATACACACACACACACACGCACGCACGCACGCACGCACGCACGCACGCACGCACGCACGCACGCACGCACGCACGCACGCACGCACGCACGCACGCACGCACGCACGCACGCACGCACGCACGCACGCACGCACGCACGCACGCACGCACGCACGCACGCACGCACGCACGCACGCACGCACGCACGCACGCACGCACGCACACACACACACACACACACACACACACACACACACACACACACACACACACAGACAGACACGTCAAACTTATAACACCCCGTCGTTTTTGCGTCGGGGGTTAAAAAAACAATAATAGGTTATTTTAGATTTTGTCTAAGAGTAAAATTTTATATATTTTAAATTTATATTAAATCTATATTATATATTAGTATATAATTTTAAAACTATATATACTACTAGCTGTGCCCAGCCTTTTTACCGATTGACAAATGTTATTCCAACTTCGAAGTCACTTGTATATCTAATTTCAGCTCAATCAGCTCACACGTACACACAGACATTGCATTTATAACATTAGTAGTACCTACCTTCATCTTCTTCGCTCTCTTCACTAGGTGTAGGTGTTCTATCAACTTCACTCTTGTCGACAAATGATTTCTCTTCCGGCGAGTATTTGGCTTCATCTTGATCGTGTTCGTCTCTGTATTCCGATACATCATTCACATCGTCGTAAAGTTTGTCTTTCAATTTATTGTCTTCTTCAGCTGAAATTATAAATATTGTTATAGAACATTGAAAATAATTTAATTTATTAGATAAAGCTACAGTTGAAGCAATATATTGAAGTTCGTTAGGTTTTTTCAGTCAAAATTAAGTAAAAAGTATAATAGATGTGAAACAGAGAGTTTTAAAATTCAATGAGAAATCACGATCTTCATTTTTTACAAGCTTTTATTTACTTTCACCTGTCTGTTGTCTGTCTGTCTGTCTGTCTGTAATCAAATCTTGAAAGTTTAATTTGACCCACTTCCCGGTGTCCGATTGAGCTGAAATTTTGCATACATGTATAAATCGGATGACAATGCAATAAAAGCTTGTTTTTAAAAAGTTTTTTTTTTAAAGTTCACTTGTTTTAAATTGAATTGATCTGGTAATTTGTACGCTAGAAAAAATTTTTCACCTTAACTGAAACTTTCTTATACAAATGCTTCAATTTGTACCCCTTCATTCTCTATCTTCAATATCAATCCATCAACCCAGAGTAACCCTTTAGTTTATCACTATATCTTATACAATTACCTTCTATCTTACCTTTGTACGCCTCAATTTCTTCCGAAGCTTGTCTCTCTTGGTAGATGTTGCGTTGGATTCTCAACTCATTGGTCATTTCTGACTGCGAAGCTATTATATCGTCTCTTCCAATACGGCATAGAGCTAACTCTAGGGAATTATCTGGAATAAATTATATGGAGTTTATAACTTATTTTAAATTAATACTAACGACCCACAAGGTGGACAAACGACTTTATAAAAGTCGTCGAAAGACGCTGGATGCAGGTCGCTTCCAAAAGTCCAAGGGCCTATGTTCAGCAGTGGACGTCCTTTGACTGAGATGATGATAATGATGTTGATGATTTGTTAGCAAATTGTTCTCACCTAAAGCCTTAGTTCCCGACTGCGTCTTCCAAAGCTTCAGCATGAGTTGTGCCTGTTCTGGCGCCGTGATCCTCTTCGCTTGGATCTGGTTGACTGTCGCCACGCTCACTCCTAACTCGTAGGCGAGGGCCACCCAGTCCTTGCCGAGGAGGTTGCAGATATCTTCCAGTCTAAGAGAATGGGCATGTTAATATTATAGGTAAATGACTGGCCTAAGAGTCCTAGCATTTAATGACTCTTGAGTAAGCATTGCGTTGGTGCTGTGCATCTAGAAATTTTACATTATTATGAAATAATGGATGGCACTGTACTGATTTATGGACAGCGTTATCTCTTAACTCTTATCATAACGAGAGCGTCTCGGACGTCTGCTTTTTTTTGCATAAAAAAATCGGCTGTGTCCGCAATGACCAACCACCTCTGGTATTGCCAACGACTAAGCCACGGGAGCCGCTCATCAGGCAAGTCATCAACGTTGCCAATTTAGCATTTTATGTGCTAAAATGAATTAACTAAATTAAATGAAGACCCAGTCGACGCATGTCTGTTTGAAATGTAAGCATAGCACATTTCGTCTTGCTATACTTGGCAACACTGCAAGTCATTATCAGCAGGAGATTCATTTTGCCGCGCTTTTGGAAAGCGGATGAAATTTTTTGCGTTCTTGGATAATAATTTTGCAATAAGTGCTAAACGCTTATTAACAGTGGGTTTAATAAACGTTGAGTGTTTGTGAATGTGATTTACTGTCGAAGAATAAAAAAAGATCAACAGTCTGCTATTTTCAAGAATCGTCACAAAATGAATCGATGTGATTCGATAAACGCCCACTCTTTATCGAATATTGGAGGGAATATCCTCTCCAATAAACAATGAACTTAATATTATAATAAAGATTTCCACTGAAGGACTTGTATCCATGGTCAGAATATATTTAAAAAAAAATTATCAGCAGGAGGGTAATAAGATATTGGTGGTATCTTTGGAATTTGCAACTGTGCACGCAATGGTTTCAAGTTCGACTAACCTTGGATCGTTGAGCCGTTGCCTCCAGATAAGTTCTTGTTCTTCAGTGCGCCGCGGTACCGTGTCGGTTGGTATAGGTGACACTCTTTCAATGGGATCGTCTGGCACCATGATGTTGAGGACAGCAATCTAATGTAAATGGATTATTTTACTTAGTAACGTTTTATATTCAAACTTACTTACTATCTTAGTAATATTATAAACGTGAAATTTTGTAGGAATTTATGGATGTATGTTAGTTAGGTACTCTTTTACACATAAACGGGTGGATCGACGCGAGCGTCAAGATGGCGGGACCAAGTCTTGGATTCGCATGAAACCTATACCAATATTTAGTACTATTTAGTACCTCCGATCTGAGCTGAAATTGGTATAGATAGGAATAACATAATATAGGCAACAGTATAGCGGGCAAAACCTCTGGGCGCAGCTAGTTAAGAAAATTATATAAAAAGGGTACATAGGCACTTATGTACATTAAAACTGTATTTTTCTTTGTTTGCACTGTAGAGTACTCTCTTTTGTATATTATTATTATAATAGAGATACTTATTAATAATAGTTATTAATTTATTTACTTATTTATTTATTAATAAATATTATGCAGCCTTCGCAGCATGCTGCGAACACTGTTAAAAATTATAATTTTTACTAAGAAAAGTGTGCTTATATCGTAGAGAGCACTCTTAATGCTTATCTTCGCAAAAATGTCGCTTGCGCGATGTAACGACGATCAGCGCCATCTAGTTTGCTTAATCGAACTACTCATATGAATTGATACAACGTCTTTATTATAGACGTAAAAACATTTTCAACCTTCGAGTTTAATGATTTTAACCAACGATCTAATATGTCTACAAAAAAATAATGTAATATATTATCTTACTAATAGATATTGTAAACGTGAAAGTTTGTAGGAATGGAAGTCTGGATATCTGGATGTTTGTTACTCTTTCACGCCTAAACGGGTGGACCGATTGAGCTGAAAATTTGTATAGATATAGCTTAGACCCAGGAATAACACATGGGTTACATAAGTACTGCGAGTAAAACCGATGTGCGCAGTTATATAATTTAAATCTGTGCTTTGGTAAGAAAAATGCATTTCAATCAAATCAGGAGGGTACAAATGTATTAAATGTTGAATATTGTTTCTCTTCTTTTTAACCCCCGACGCAAAAACGACGGGGTGTTATAAGTTTGACGTGTCTGTCTGTCTGTCTGTCTGTGTGTGTGTGTGTGTCTATCTGTGGCATCGTAGCTCCCGAACGGATTAACGGATTTTGATTTAGTTTATTTTGTTTGAAAGTAGAGCTAGTCGAGAGTGTTCTTAGCCATGTTTGGTGGAAATCAGTCCAAGATGGCCGCCGCTACAAAATGGCAAATTACATTTTTTTATTCCACGACCCCCCCCAATATGGGTATCAAATGAAAGGGCTTGACTAGTAGAATACAACGCACTATGATAAATTCAAAATCTAAGATGGCCGCCACCAAAAAACCGCGATTTACATATTTTGAAAGCGTTGCGTTGGGGGTTTTTTAAAATTTTAATTTAATTCACTTGTTTGTTAATTTGGTGTATGTACAATGAGTGTTATCTACAAATATGTAGATCTACAAATTTATCTATTAAAAAATAAACGTTACAATGTCGAGAGTTATACAATGTCAAGAGTTTTTTTAACTTACCGGTGTAGGTGAAGGTTCTCCCTTAGGCACCTTCGGGTCCCTCATGAACTGGCAGCGGCAGATCGGCTCCAAGTCCTGAGTCTTGATCATCACGGGGAAGGCGACTCGGTTCTCCCTGAATGCTCGGAACGGAATGGACAGTTGTTCCCCTGACTTTGCTATTGGGACGAGGTTTCCACCAAATTCTAGGTATATTGGTTTACCTTCGTGGACCTAAAAATATTCACCAAATGAAAATCGAATCAATCAAAAAGTTATATACTGCATGTAAAGCGATCATGGTGGAACATCCTCGATTAATATAACACTTTAAACTTCCACGATCTGAATTCATGTTAATTTTATTAATCGGTACTTATCACGTACCTAATTATAATTATGTTAGTTTTACAAAAGCATTATTGGTAAGTGGTCACGAGAAAACTCGTGACCACGGATCTTGCAACAGATCCGAAACGTCGAGGTTGGTTTTAAATTAAAGCTTTTGTAAAACTAACATCTTACTAATACATATTATAAACGTGAAAGTTTGTAAGAATGTATGCCTGGATGTGTGTTTGTTACTCTTTCACGCCTAAACGGGGGAACCGATTGACCGGAAATTTGGTATAGAGATAGCTTAGACCCTGGAATAGCACATAGGCTACACAAGTACTGCGGTTAAAACCGCTGGGCGCAGCTAGTAATTATATATATACACGACAAGTCCCGATTAATAATATTAATATGGATCCTCGATTAATGCCTCCAAAACTATGTTTTAGCTGTATTAGAAAAATTTAACTTTATTAAAATTCCAAGAAATACACATTTTGTCTTATGATTAGTCATGTTACAATTATTTAAACGACCAATAGTATCTTTCACTTTTTGAGTCATTTTCTTCATTACTCACCTCCACATCTCTGCTCTTGGCAACCTGGATGAACCTCTCGATCCGCTCCAAGGCCTTATCCTCCTTGTCATCAGTGACGCAGAACATCCTCAACTGCGCCTGGTTCTCATCCGTCCTCTTGGCGTACACCACGAAACGTGCCATGAATGGTACGTGGATCGCTTCCCTGAGGTATGGAATGGTAAGAATGAAATTGTAGATTGAAGCTTACGTCACAGTGAGGCGGGACGGAACGGTAAAGCAGTCGCGATCTTCATTTTGTTCCTGCCCGCGTTCGCTTTATGTGTGACAGGTTGCATACAAACTAGAACATTACAAAAATTCCGTACCGGATCGCGTTCGCTTTACCGGCTCAGTGTGACGTAAGCTTCTATACTTTTTGTAGACCAACAGAATGCAACACAGTAACAATGTTTGGTACCTAATGTTCTGTTGTTTTGTATTGCACTCTGGGGGCCTAGACAACCTCTAGTCGTTTGTCGCTATCGCTAAAAAAAAAAAGAACTGAGATGACATTCGTTATCGAAAAACAAACGACAACGACTGTCATCTCAGTACATTTTTTTAGCGATAGCGATGCCGATAGTCTAACTCCGCTGTTCTATTCAAGAAGAGCTTTGGGAGGATTTATTAAGATTTATTAAGTCCTAAAATCTGAGGAGACGTTACGACTCTAAATTATTGACCTAACTGGACAGATGACTAAAATAAGACATTTTTTATATTAAATCACTTTCGATTTAAGAGTCTCATCATGGAAACAAGTTAGGTACTTTAATAACAATGTACTAATGGCGGATGGCGAAATAATATTAATTTATTAAAACTCATGGCATATATTTTACCTGTACAGCTCAGTAGCCATTTTAGTAGCATCTTCCACGTGTCGGCAATCAATAAGCCAGTACCGAGCTGACACAGTAGTAGTAAACGATACACAATCGTTCACAAACGTCAGCGGCGTGTTCTCCGTCACATCTTCCCAATGAGCCCGATTCGTTCCACCTGGTATCAACACACTCATATTTATTAAACTTAGCTTATCTATATCTACCTTCAAACTGAAAGCCAAGGCAGTCACGGCTTTAACGCTATTTGGAACTGCCTCAATGGTGATTCTATTTACTTTATGCATGCCAAAGCAGGCTCTTACATCTACGATTACATTTACTTCTTCTCAATTTACAGTGTTTACTGCATCTTCTACTTTTTTAAACTCTATCTCTTCTACGATGCTATCTAAATCATTAAATACTCCAAGTGTTCATATGTGTATGTAATTTAGTTGTTTAATTTTGCCAGAGACCTAAAAACACAAAGTGAGGAGTAATGTTGAAGAAAGTTCAGGAAACAGACGGGTTTGTAACAAAAGATAAACAAAAACAGAAAATGTTTCCAAAACGGCCTATAGCAAACACACAAGCAAAGACTGCACATCACACAAAAACAAGAAAAACATTCAATTTTGATATTAAATTTCGAAAATGAAAAAGTGATAATGTGGCACACTGTGTACGGTCATTACCTGTTCCTTACAAATAGTGCTTAGATTTCAAAATGAAAATGATACTACATCATCAAAAATTGCTATTCCGGATTTTCGGAAAACAGATCTCTCGAAGGACATTCACTTAAACAAACCCAAATTAAATAAAACAATAAAAACAAATCTGTGTAAGTGAAACAATGACCAGAAAAGAAATGAAAAAATAAGAGAAGATGAAGTGAAAATAACTGATAGGCCGTTTTGGAAAGGAACTTTGATCAGTACAAGCAAATCAACGAAAGAAATAGGTAACATCGACGTTGGATGACATGAGGATGGTAATGGCACCGTGTTTGTTACGTGTACTTTAACTCTTATACTAACAAATATCATTTTACGTGATTATGTGCCAATTATGAAGTAGTCTCTCAAATCTAATCCTCGCATTGTTTGTACAATAGACATAGTCCGATTAGTTGAAATTGTTTAAAGTGAACATAATATCGCAGTGCATATTCTTGAACTCCCAAGATTTATCATCGGTATGATACAGAGTGAACGTGAATTAATAAAGCGTAAAAATTTCAGCCCGTGCATAAAGGAAGAATGTATGAAAAGCAAGATAATATGGAAAAAGCATTCAAAAAGTGATAGAGGAAAGAAAATCAATGTTGATAGTTACACCCTTAGAAACAGACATGCTGCAGAGTATAATTATCGAATTGAAACAATGAACGTGAGAAATAAACAACAAAAGAATTTTGGATAAAATAAATTTTGAAACTCAAAACGTGAAACTTAAATTGAGAATTTCATTTCGTTTTATGTATTTTTAATTAGGACTGATGTTTTACCTTCGAGAGATCGTTTGCGAAATACCCCTGATGATGCGCGCCGATAGATGGCAGCACATTAATATGCGCCACACACGGTGAGCGTGCAACACACACAAACACACGAAAACAAGACAATGTAGACACGCACAAAACGCACACACAGGGACCGGACGTGCCCCATTAGCTTCGTGTATTTGCTATAAGCGAACCTTCCCTTCAAACCCTAACCAATTTCATATGCGTTTGTCTGTTGTTGAAATGAGATTACAAACTACACTATCTGTCTCGAAACATGCTCATCCCGATGTAATATAAAATTGGGAGATGTCTAATCAAATTCAATAAATTCTTTAGCTACATCAATCAATATGATTATAAAGATAAAATTCTATCGAATGTAACTTTTTATTGTAACTATCTAACAATTTCAAATTACAAAAATCTATGTTCTACTGATCTCATGTAGATTGTAATCTATTAATTAGAATGTCCTAATTTGTAATGGTTTTCTGAACTACCTTTTCAAAATATGCTACAAACTAGTGTGTTGTAATGGAATATTGGTATATTACTCTTTCCTAGGTAATACAATTTGGAAGCAGTATATTAAGCTTTGTACTTGTAGGCTCACTTACCTTCACGTTAACGCAAAGCATTTTAGAATTATTCGTCAATGTACGTAGCTCAAGCCATACTCCATTGCAACACTTTACAGATTATTGTCTGCTACTAGAAACAACTGCATTATCTATCTTTTAGACTTCTTGAGGAAACTAAGCATCATCATTTTCTTCTTTAATTTTTACAGAACTAAGAAGTCCTACCAAGTTATCAAAGTGAAGTTAAAAACTAATGGTTTTGACATTCTTTTTTACATTTCAATCAGCTTGATCAATTGTTGGTAAGACGCCATCAAGATTCTGGCTTGGTAATATAACATTTCTACCTTTCTTGTTTTCTTGTGCAGATATTATTTCATTTTTTCATAGTTTTATCAAACTATCAGCTATATTTTCATGATTATCATTTCAATTGATAATATCTTTTGGTGTTTCTAGTAACAAATCAAATCTGTTCTAAACGTAAGCAAATTATAATAATGTTACCTGATATGGAGCATAATAATCTTAGTGTTGGTGCTGAAGAGGTGCTGTATTGGTTCGTCATTCCTTGAGTATGAGGTCTTGGGGCTGGCATACTCAGAGTAATAGCTTTATGGAACTTTCTTCTCCTCGGTTCCACGGTGACTACAGGGGAAACTGCCACTCCTCGACCGAGCAGCTTCGCAGTCAGTTCCGAATCTATGATCTGCGCCTGCAGACCGATTTTCACTTTCACTTCTCGAATTCAACATCTAAAGACCAAACTTAGACTTGACATGATGCATGCTTTTCGTGAATGGTGCTAGGTGAAAAACTTACCCTTGATATAATTTATATAAACGAAGACTTTTTAAATTAAGTTATCTTAAAAAATAAAGGTGGTAAGGAACGGGAGGTGCATAAAGCAAATATGAACCATAATGAAATCACAGTAAAAGCGTTTTTCAAAAAATTGACTATTTCTCACACATGCGCAAAAAACAACACAAGCTTAACATTAAAGGCAAAAAAATAATTACATCATGCAAATCTCACGTTTGGTCTTTAGGAAACAAAGTACATAATCGTTTGCGTTATTCTAATATAAGCAGTACAGTACCCAATAAATTTAGCAGTCCTCTTAAAAATACACATTATATTAAGCTAAATATAAAATACGTCACTCCAATAAATATAAATTGTATTTCTTCAAAAACATTATAGTTTTAATAATAATTAAAAAGAAGCCTTAATAAATTAATTATTGCAACTTTCCAGTGTGAAAACCGTAAAAATATTATTCGATTCAACGTTAAAAAATTCAATAAGTCAATTAAATGTAATTTTAAGGTATCAAAAGGCTGGCCTGATGATGGAGCCTTATGCTCCAAAAACATGCATTTTTGATGCAACAAAGTAATTTAAACGTCTTTCCATTATTTTCACAAGATTACTTATGACTACGATATGTATTTCATACTATTTTAGCGTAAAATACATAATATAAATACAGAACTATTATAAAAACCATGCTAAAGCCTAAAGACCAAAGATTACAAAACCAAACTTACAATCCGATGTGTGAGAAACCCTACTCTTACAGTGATTTCATTTCATTCGAATTTACTTCAATTGAAACATTTTCTTTTGTTATACGAACCTTTATTGAATTTTCTACAGAACTGTGTTATTTTTAATTGATTTCTAAATTTATTGGGTATTGTCCCTAAAGGAGTAACGTACATACTTAGTGCTAAGATATATTATTAACTATGGTAACTAAAACACTGGCCCTTTTAGCTCAATTGGTAACTCTTTTGAACCGCAGGCTCGCACTTTTGTGCGTATGAAAATTATTAAACAAAACCGCAAAGTTTTACTACACCTTTACTTACTATTCATTGATATATTTAGTGGTAATTCCGGTCTAAACGCGGATTTCAGAGCGGAATTAACACAATATTTAATCAATAATTATCATGGATTTTCGCAAAATAACGCTTGATTCTATTAAAATTAAACGTTAAAACTTTACTCACGAAAATATTCGCATGATTTCTCTGAGTAAAGCTGTTTTTAATTAAAATGATGTTAAATTAATTTAATGAAATCTCACGAAAATACACCGTGAGATTTATATGT
Source organism: Hemithea aestivaria (assembly GCA_947507615.1). NCBI lineage: Eukaryota > Metazoa > Arthropoda > Insecta > Lepidoptera > Geometridae > Hemithea > Hemithea aestivaria. The sequence continues at coordinate 4,064,425 of OX382348.1, read as the reverse complement.
TATATCCGTAAGCAAAGCCCCAAAATAATGTAAAAACCTTGCAATATAGTGAATTTCTAAATCTAAGACTACAATAAATACATTTTTAATGACATTTTATAAACCTGTATGACATAATACTAATAAGATATGTGATACAAAAGTAGAAACGTTAAAACTTTGTAGTTACATTAAAAACATGTCAAATATATGAAATAAATATGCGAGTGATTATAATTGTAAAAGCCGTAATAAAATATGAGATTATTCCTATTTTAGGATTGGTTCACATTTAGCGTAACATACAAAAAATATGCAACAAGTGGCAAACTCCAATTGTACGTATGCTTCGAATAAAATGTGGTATATTTCCATTAATTCTGACAGCTTTTTTATACATTATAGGATAGCCACGAGCACGATATCACGTGATGTCAAGCGACGATTTGGCCCTAGATGGTGGCAGACTAAACCTAGAAGGCGGGATAAATCCCTCCCTGACTTCACTGAACATCATGCCGGAACACACATAATGACTGCTTGGCGACACGGTTTTGCACAGCTGCTATGTTGTATATTTGGCATCCTAAAATAGTTGTCTCGAAATATATGTCTACCATGTGAACCATTCCTAATTCTTATTATAAAACTAAGCATAAATGGCAAATTTGATATCCTTTAAATATTCAAAATTGATCGTAAAAAAATTTGGCATTCACAATTTGTACTAGAGTTGATAATTTTAAGACTATTATTTTAAAGAACACAATAATTTTGGCTTACAAATAAAATGTGACCTTATATATATTATTAATATTCAGGATGTCCACAATCATAATGTATGCTTTTTTTTGCAAGCAGACGAGAACGAGACAAACGATAAGATAGAGAGAGATAGCGAGACGACGCTCGTCTGATTTTAAACGATAACGCCTGACTATAACCACCAGATTCACTGTTATTTATGTATTTCATAGGTACAAAATTCTACAAAAATTCAAATACATAAAATCTACCATTAACTTTCCCAAGCGCCTTACCCTTCCAACCGGTACGAATTGTGGCAAAATATTGGGTAAGGCAGTGGTAACTAACCCAAGCGACATCCGTAGTGAGAAAGCCTACCACAGCTGTTATAATTGTTGTGGCGAAAATTAGAAATTAAAATTCCTATCAAAATCACTGTCAATTCGTGCTAACACATCTACATTAGCGCTCTATACATGTTCATTATGATTGTAGACATTTATAAACCTACGTGAGTTTTGAACTTCTAATTTTAAATCCAAAAATATAGTTACTGTAAAGTGTCTAAGCTAAGAAAAATATACTTTATAGTAAATCTATGTTATAACATCCAATGAGACATAGACGAAGTTTAAACCGTTTAGATTTAAAACCATTATTTCATTGCATGAAGCGCGATCGCGGAGCAAGAGAAATTTCGTACATTGATCTTTTATTGCCTGTCTCTTTCCCTCTCTCACTCGTATATAGCTATCACGCTTGCACAAGAGCATGATGACCAAAGGCCGCGCGCATGAGTAAAAAAATAATGTAGTCTATGGAAATGACTTTACAGAAAAAAACTATTCTATTGCGTTTATTTTTACTGTTTAAATGTAAAAAAAGGTTTTATACTATTATAATATCTCAAAATATATCAATAAACTCAAAATTGTTATTATGCTAAATAATAATAAAAATGTTATAAATTCGTTGTAATTTTTCTTGCTCCGTGAATTACAAGAATAGAATATGAAAAACTACCCGAAATTTAAACAGCTACGAAACCTTAAAAATTTATCTACGGATTTGAATCCATCATTAATTTTAAATTCAGCTAAAGAAATTTTGAACGAGAGCCGTTAGCTTAAATTTAGTGTTCCATTCATTGTCGTAAATTCATAAATATACCGACCATGTCGACTAAAGCCATAGTCACACCACGTCACACAGTGTCAAATTTGTGTATCGCAGTGTCAAAAATTTCTTCAGCCGCACTCTACATCACTCAAACGCTGTGTCAAATTCACATTCTCTCAAAATTTGCTCTTTACATTTTGTTTGAAAATTTGACACTGGGATATACAGAGTGTAACAAATAGAGCTGGCTTTAGTGTCGACACTTTTACGAAAAGTTGACACTGTGTGACACAGTGCAACTTGTTGTGACAAAAACGAAATAAAACTACCAAATAAGCGAGAATCTTTTCTTTTTAGAGACGTTGTTAACCGTGATCTTTTTGAGGTTTTTATCCTTAACTCCTTGTCGTGGTTTGAAGAGGTTTACCTGAAGGCCCACTTTGATCTTCTTGGTGAGAGCTCCTTGAGGAAATACTGCTTGAACTTGAGGAACCACCGAGCTCGACACCATTCCACCTGAGAACAGAGTTTTGATGGTTTAAATGCTGATATTTTTCAGGGAATCAATTTCATACCTCTTTTATTCATTATACGAGTACGTAAGCTATTTGACCTCGTTATCAAACTATTTGACCTTGTTATCAAAGAACGATCTCACGTGATGTTAAGCGACGGTGCGATTGTAGATGATAGCTGATTAAACCTAGAAGGCGGGATAAATCCCTCCAACGGCAAAACCATTTGAGTTGAAATTTGGTAGAAAGATATATTAGACCCAGAAATAAGAAATAGGCAACTTTTCAACGAGTAATATACGAGGATACAGTTAGTGTCATACAAAAATCCAAACAAGATCTACACTGAACTTGTATTTTAATTACGTCTAGATACATCTTTAAAGAAAATTATACTTAAGATTATATTACATCTCTCTTAAGATTATTAATATTGTTTTTATGTATAATATTGTTTTTTATACTTCAATACCTTTTAAATAAGTACATCTGCGTTTGTATTTAAGTATTTATATATTATATAATATGTAACTATATATTGTTTATAATAATATGTATAATGTATGTTTTATATACTTTCTCACAAAAATATTCTGAAACTAGTTTTAGATATTACACACCGCCGTCTATAATTATTGTATTTACAGTCCTGTTTCATTCCCAGGTTGTCTGTAAGAAATTGCCTAGTGCGATAAGACCGCCGATTGTTTACCTAGCATTAAGATATCTAGATCATTAAGCTTCTTTGTAATTGTTTGGTATGCAATAAAGTATTATTCTATTCTATTCTACATTTCAAAGATCTTTACCTTCAGGTCCAATAGCGTGCACCTCCTGCCTGATCCGTGATATGACAGCGAAGTACTGCGGGAAGTCATGCGTCAGGATCCTCGTCACTCGCGGCGCGTCCCAACCTTTCTCTTCGTCATTCGTTTCTGTAAGATAAACGAATGGTATGACTCTACTTAAACTGCAAACCAACTAGGAACAAATAACTCTTTATTTTCAGCAAAACATGTTAAACAGGACGCAATTCAAAGAGCGTTTAAGCTTCGTTAAAGTAATTGACAAAATGGCTTAAAGGCTCAAAAGTACAAACAAAAAGACTAGCTTTTTGATTTCCAAATTAGCGACAGTTAGGAAGAAACATAGGTTAGAAACTTCTCAGGGAAAAGAAGTCATGGTCCATGTTATATAGCTATAGAGGTCCCATTCGGAGACCAAAAGTTAAGGTCAATTTTAAAAAAACATGACACACATTATACCTTCGAATATGAGTCACAAAATTACCCAACAAATTGTGTAAATGTATCAAAATAAGCAGGGTTTAAAAATGGTGCACGCTCAACAATCATGAACCAAACCCGAATAAGTTCCTAGTTAGATTTCCTGACCTATTAGCGTAGCTTCCTACTTCCTACCTTCAATCTCCAGCGTCTCATGCAGTATATCTTGAACTACGTCATCAGTAGCGTCTGCATTATGTTCCCTCCAACTGGTACCATTGTCTGATCGCAGGATCACTATCTCACGTTCTTTGCCACGGAGGGACGCGTAATGGGGAACTTCTAGGATCACTGGCCTGGAAAGTGCATTACAATTCATTTGAGTATAATAGAAAATAATAGCTGATAAAGAGAGTTTAAATCAGCCAAACTAAAATGGGATTGGGCGGGTCATGTTAGTCGTATGCACCCCGACCGCTGGGATAGGATCTCTACAGAGTGGGCACCACAAGACAGAAGGCGTCGTTGAGGCCGACCTAGAAAAAGGTGGCGACACAATATAGACGCACACCAGACTGACTGGCCAGAGGTGGCGCAGAATAGAGATGCGTGGAGGGATTTGGGGGAGGTCTTTGCCCAGCAGTGGGCCAGTATGGACTAGAAAAAAAAACTTAATACTATATTTCTACTTTTGGCTGACATGGAGCCTAGCATTCTTGGCATTAGAATGTTTCTTACTATAGCTTCAGGACTCAAATCGCCGACATGTGTTCAAAAGTAATTCAAGAGTAAAACCTTTTGGTAAACATCATAATTAATTATAATCGTTAAAAAATTTAATTCTTATGAGTTTCTTGCTAGTTCTTCTCATGGAGGTGCTTTGCGAACGAGCGGTAGAGTATTAAAATAGAAAAAATGTAAAATTAACTTGCAATAGTGCTCCAATGTAGCCTATTTGAATAAATGAATTTTAAGTTTGAGTTCTTTTTGAGTTTAAGTTTTATTATGGTCTTTGTTTGTTGTATTGACGTGTTGTCGGTCAAGTAGAAAAGGTTACTTACTCCCTTCATTACTTTCCTGCCTGGAGCATAGTCATGATGACGGTTTGGTCCTTATATAGTCAATAAAAGCCATTCAGAGAAGTAATGTAGCCAGCTTTTTAGGTACACCTTCTGCAGGTGTAATTTTAATGATTGTTTAATAGTTAGGTACTAATGTAAATAATGTTGAATGAATTTGTTTTGTTCCTACTTGTTTAAATATAAGTAGTTTGATGTCAATAAACCGTGATTCAGACTTGAAAGAACCTTTACGGCAGGTGGGGCCAAGACCAAGATTCCTTTTACCTCGGAAGAACTAGAAACTTCGGTGCTCATAAGAGACTCACCCCAAAAACTTGGCGGAGACGGGTCCCATCTCCAGCACCCTGGCGGCGAGCGCCTCCCCCTCCATCAGCGGCGGCATGTGGTTGATGCGGGATGGCTTCAGGTATCTACAGGTGAAAAGTGGATATTTTCTTATTTATCCATCTTATGTCTTTGGATGACGAACGCAATACAATGTGTAGGACTTTGAAGTTGTCGAATGTCTAGGTATATAAAATAATTATCGCTTATCATCAGTCAAGCATCGGGATTTTACTTTCTAGACCTAATCCGAGTAACCAAGTTCAATATGATGCAGGACTATTCCGAATTCTGACATGAATATCCCAAACTCAGATATTGTCTTTCGAACTACGTCTATTCCGAATCCTTCACGACGGTTTTCTTACAAATATAATGGTTACTTGGTCCATTATAGGCCGGCGTTAGCATTACGATGATGGACAGAAATCAGATGACGAAACATAAAAATTACTATACAAAATATTCCTCATAGTATCATAGCAATAAGAACAAGAAGGAACATAATTATGTTCTATATCCTGGATGTGATAAAGAACTTGTCACATACCTGCAAGTGATCCTAGTAGGTTGTTGCGCAGACAAGGGAGGTACTATAACCCTCACCCCTCCTCCTCGACACCCACGTAACGCTCCCCCTCGAGCATCCACCAGGAATGATACCAGGAAACTGGAAGATTGGCAGAATGGAATAAAGCTCCTATGCAGATGGACGGACATATTACTTAAAAGCTTTAAAGTTACGTTGTGGTAATAATACTATCATTGACGAAGTTACGAGTTAAATCACACACGTCATTTTCCTTAAGAAAATTAAAAACAATGGCAAACAAAGTAGAGACCGGAATTTGGAGTTTTTGGGATTTTGATTTCAGCTTAAGGATACTTAGAGTGTTAGTGTCTAGTGTCTGTCATAAAAAATACCATCTTCATGATTTACTCACTTTTTCCATTGCAGCTTTTTCCTGATGAAAGCAATCCAGTGCAGCGTGAATATGATATAGATCGGTTAAAATGATTTTGTATTCTGAAATATTTCAATCACATTACGGAAAAAAATTACAATTACCTATCGAAATATATTTTTATTCCACCTTATGCCACTCTTCACTTATCTGATGCTATTAATGTTATAATACTGACTTAAGTCGAATAGGATCTACGTTGTATCAGTATCCTTCAATGCCACCTCTAGCTAAGGTACCTTATACCATACTTTTCACAAAAGTCAGTTAAGGGTGGCATAAGATAGAACTGTTACATTATTGATTAAAGTTACGTGGGCACCAATATATCCTATAAATATCCTACAATATAAATATTCTACAATAGATTAAACCACTTCTAGCCGATGCTGATACCTTATGCCACGCTTGGACTTAAATTAGTTCAGAGTGGCGCATAAGCTAGAGTTTGATAGCTATAGTACCTTACATTGCTGACTTGGATTGCGTGAGCACCACGTTATATCCTGAAATGTTCAGTATGCTACAATGTGTGCTCTGGTAAAAGAATTCACAGATAAAAGAATACTAGGCTCTGGTCAAGCCTGATACCGTTTGCCACTCTTACAATAGGATTAGATTGTTATTAATGTTACATTACTGACTTGGGTTGCGTAGGGTCCACGTTGTAGCAGTATCCTTCAGGCGCATGCGCGGTGCTGTACCGACTGATGCTCTTCACCACCACTTCAGGCTGAGGCTGGTACCCAATGCCACCGTTTACCGAACCTGAACAAGTATTAAACGTAAGTGGTTGTGTAGAAGGATTTAGTTGATAGCAAAGAAGAAAGGGAACACATTGGAAGAATAATGTTGCTTAGTATAATATAATTTCTTGTAAATAGCAAAATTATTGTGATGCGGGCTGGTGAATGATATGACATATTACGTAAATGTGGGCAATATGTTACAGAACTTTTAATAACACTGTCATCTGTATGTTTACCAACATAATGACTTTGATAATATTGTTCTTCTGCCTAGTTCTCGTTGTATTGTTTTTTGGCAAAACGGTTATTTTTTACAAGTTATTGCAAATTTTTTAACGAAATATTATCTATTATCTTCAACACCACCACCTGCATAGCCATACGACTCGACTAGAAGAATCTGCATGCCATGCGGCAGGAATGTAAAAATCATACCGTACCTTGCGACATCTCCATAATGTTCTTATGACTGAGCGCGGATTCCGTCCGTTCATCCTTAGTCACGTCTATAGGCAGAGAGTCGTCTCCGAGGGACTTCATGTCATCAGCTGTTAGATATCTGTACGGCTGGTCATTGAGGATTGTGTCTTCACCTGATCAAATAACAATTATTGAAATTAAAATAGGCCTATGACTTTTTGCCTTCCACTAAATACCCGTGAGGATATACATCCTGAAGAGACAAAATATGACATGATGTAGTGTTGCAAAGAATGGGAAAAAAGTTCAGGTTTTTAACACGATAAAGAGACGTAAACTAGAGTACCTCGGGCACATAATGCATAGTCCCCAATATGATCTATTCTTCTTCTTCTTGTGGTGCCATCTCCTATTTCCGGAGGTCGGCAATCATCATCGCTATCTTAACCTTTGAGACAGCCGCACGGAACAGGGATCTTGAGCTCATATTGAACCACGTTCTGAGGTTTTTGAGTCATATGATCTATTACAGCTCACAATACAGGGTAAAAGAAGTCCAGAGAGAATAAGAACAGCTTGACTTAAAAATCTGCGCCAATGGTACTCCAAGAGAACGCGTTCCCTATTTAGAGTTGCTGCTGTGTCGAGGGTTCAAATTGTCATGATGATCAATGATCGCCAACCTTCGTTAGAAGATGGCACCCAAAGAAGAAGAAGAAACTAATTACGTCATTTTTTTTTCTCAAAGAAAAGAAAACAACGTAGCATTGCATCGTGCTTGTCAATATGTAACGCAAGTTATTGAGTGTCTTAAAGCCCAGTGATTCCACTGATCAACCAGTCCCACAGAAAATATCTTCAGCAGAAGATTGCTCAAAGTCGTGGAAACGTTAATATTGCACAAAAAAAAATTTTTTACAAAAAATTTGCCATTTGGCCAAGTTACATCACAAAAACATATACCTACATTGTAAAATTGTATCACCAACCCATGTGAATATCATTTTGTTCCCTCTTCCTGCACGGATGTCTAGAAGAGATCGCTACTAGTGTTAAGACCGCCTATTGTAACACTTAAGACTTTTATACTGTTTTATTTTTAAATTATTTTTTTTTAATGAATAAAGTGTTATCTCGTTATCTACAATTTGTTAGTATAAGTAGACTTACCACCTTCTTCTTCCGAATCCGACATGAAAGTCTCGAGCATGGTCTCCGGAGCGACCACCTTGTACTTCTCCAAGGAAGCTGGTGCTATCGAGGGTTCGGAGACTTCCTTGAGGGTTTCCATCACTGTCACGTAGCCGAGCTTGGACGCGATGTCCAGGGGTGTTTGACCGTTCTGATAAATAAAATCGTTTAAGAATTAAATGCTATTTAAATTTTTATTTATTTGCCTCAACGTTCGGTTCGTACATCGATAGAACTTAGTAATATTGCAAAATTACAATAATTATTAAATGTTTCGCAATGAACTATGGTTAAGCATTTAATTTCATCACAACAGCTTCTCAAAGAAGACGAGAGGCAGAGTGGACAATGTTTAAATATTTTAACTATTTTTAAGTTGTCCACCTATGAGTATATACATCCCCTTTTATGAGAATTGTTTTTGATTTTAAAGGTAAAAACAAGTGAATTTTTAAAAATACTTTTTAAAAACAAGCTTTAATTATTATTATCGTCTTGTATCATAAAGTACTCGTCAAGACGAATCAAATGAGCCCAAACTCGATGGGGTTGCGTCGTTTAATTACAGAGTTCCTATGGCCACCTTCCAGCTCCATCATCAGATCAGCTCGATGTCATAAAAATATTGCATTGTCATCCGATTTACACACGCATGCAAATTTTCAGCTCAATTGGAAACCGGGAAGTGGGTCAAATCAAACTTGCAAAATTTGATTACAGACAGACAGACAGACAGACAGACAACAGACAGGTGAAAGTAATATAAAGCTTGTAATTATCATTCAGGTTGAGCGTTTTAAGTTTTGGTTCATATCGTGTGAAGGTCCCATCTATATTATAAACCTATATTATAAGCTTTTATTTATTTTCACCTGTCTGTCTGTCTGTAATTAAATCTTGCAAGTTTAATTTGACCCCCTTCCCGGTGTCCGTTTAAGCTGAAATTTTGCAGGCCTGTATAAATCGGATGACAATGCAATATTTTATGACATCGAGGTGATCTGATGATGGAGCTGTAAGGTGGCCATAGGAACTCCGTTATTAAACGACGTAAGTCGAGTTTGGGCTCATTTGATTCGACTTGACGAGTACTTTATGGTGCTAGATGGTAATAATAATAAAAGCTTGTTTTTAAGAAGTTTTTTTACAATTTCACTTGTTATACTTACAGTAGTAGTGGCATTAGCATCAGCCTTGTGCTCAAGCAGTATGTTGACGATGTTGATGTGGCCTTGCTGGGCAGCGTGATGAAGGGCGGTGTATCTAATTGAAGGAAGGTTATTGTTTTAATTGAGCTTGTATGAAGTAAGAGTACACCACTGCATTTATACAACGAAGTAAGAAGACGAGCAAGACGCTCTCCTGATACTAAGAGATAACGCTGCCCATTATTATAATTAGTATTGTGCTACCCAGGATTTTACAAAGGTAAAATACTGGGTGTACTGCGCCAACGCTTCTTACTTGAGAGTCATAAGATGTTAAAACTCTTCAGGCCAGTAATTTCACTAGCTACAGTGCCCAGCTGCTGCAGTGCCATAGTATAAAATATAGTTGCTTTTCTCGTTTGTCTACACTTATGTATGCTTATATCTTTAAAACTACGCAACAGATTTTGATGAGTTTTCATTAATAGATAGAGTGATTCAAGAGAAGGTTTGTATGTATAATATAGGTAGAGAAACACTGATAATTTTCTACTAAGCGCGACGAAGTGCGCGCGGGTCCACAAGTTTAACACTCGTGGATTTAACATCTTTGAGGTTCCAGTAACTACGCTATGACAAGTTCTATTATTGAGAATGTTTAAAAAAATTAAACTTACGTGTAGTGTGTAGTGTTTTACTCTTAAGTATAATAATTTTAAAGGAATTGATGTTTCTACAATTTTTTAATTGACAGGTTTAATCAATGCATTTTTTTAAAATATATTGTTACAACTTTAATTTTGAAAATTCAACTACTTTTAAATTACAGATTCTATACCTAACTAGACGCCAGGAGGATGTTTTATGTCTGACAAATTAAATTTAAAACTGGTGGACCTATACCTTTTCAATGTTTTTTTTTAATGAAATTATGAGAGATACTATCTTACTTAACAGGACAAAAGATAATGGCAGAAGAGGAAAAATACTAATATTATGTACTCTTATTAACGAGGTGATTCCCAGCTCGTCCTACAAGTCTACGGCCCAAATGGGACGAGTTAAAGAAAATCAAAATTAATTCTTTTTTCATTGCACAACTCGTCCTACTTATCTGTCAAAATGAAAAAGGTATAATCAGTAACAAAAATATCTAAAATAATATAATATGATTCTATTTATAAAAAAAAATTATGTACCTACCCAAGAAGGTTAGAACAATGGAGTTTGCAACGTCAACACTAAACTTAAGCAAGAAAAATGACGTCACAGTTGTTTGCCATCTCACTTACTCATACTGAATACGTAGGCTGACGATAGAATTTTGATTTTAATTTGTATAATATAAGGTAACTGAGATGGCAGACAACCATGACATCATTTTTCTTGCTTCAGTTTGGTGTTCACGCTGAAAATCCAATTGAGTGCAAAATTCTTGTACTTCTGTTTTTTGTTTTCTGATCTATCGACCTACTTCCTCTGGCCATAAGTACTAGGAGACTAGAAACCATGAAGAAGTTCAAGATATGTCGCTCTTGTTGTTTCTTTGTCTTTGTTTCTAATTCCATTGCACTTAATAAAAAGAATCGTAAAATAAATATAATAACTGAACGGGACTGCCATTCCGACCAACTGAACAGATTAACTAGTTTGTCAAATGGACTCGATTAATGGATTTGTTCCGTTAATTTCAAATGAAAACTTAAAATGATTTTATTTATTTATTTATTTATTGAGATAAGATACATTCAACAGACAATTATCAATACATGATCTTAGTTCTAAGTTCTAAGTTAAAATTAGGTTAATCTAGATATTGTCCAAAAACAAATGTATACAGATGGGTTAATTTAAATGACACTTAAATTTTGTAAGTAATTATATAGATATTAAAATATATATGTATGAAAACTACTTATTGCTAAATATACATTTATTAACAATCCTTTTGTAAGTGCTGAGCCTTGATACAAAAATGTCTAACTCAGAACATTTAATGCATAGTTCATTGTATAGCCGACACATTCTTACAATTGGATTGTAGTAAGATGTATTATTTTTAAAAACATTAAGAGCAAATAATTTGGGTATTCGTGACCTTGGTTTAATATTAATATTAATCAGAGCTAAGATTTCCGGAGAGTCCACTATTGAGTGTAGGACCTTAAATAAATATATCATAAGAGCAAATTGGCGTCTTAAGTCTAAACGTTTCACCTCAAAGTGAGAAACTCTAGCTTGATAATCATGCAGAGTTCGAGAAAGTCCTGATCTCCAACTCAGCACCTTGAGACAGCAGTTTTGAATTCTTTCAAGTCTATCCTCATGTATTTTGTAGTGTGGTGACCAAACAACGGATGCATACTCAAGTGTACTTCTCACTAGACTATAATAAAGTAAAAGCATTGTTTCACGCTTGCGAAAATCTTTAGTAATTCTAATGACGAAACCTAGAGTCTTATTAGCTTTATCTATAATATGATCGTAGTGAGGCCTAAATGAAAGTTTGTCATCAAATAAGACTCCCAGATCACGTATAGTAGTTTTCCTTTCAAGAGTATGCCCATATAGATTATAGTTAAAAAATAATTTATTTTTCTGGGTACCAAACGAGATGATATTACATTTTTTGACGTTGAGCTGCATGTCATTGTCTGAGCACCAATCCGAAATCGTGTTGAGGTCCCTTTGAAGTGCATTACAATGTTCTAAATCCGATACTAAGTTATAAATTTTTAAGTCATCTGCATACATCAAATAATTGCAAGAAAGATACCTTGTTACGTCGTTAATAAACAAAATAAATAATAGAGGGCCCAAATGGGATCCCTGAGGGACCCCAGAGGGAACCTCTATTGCTTTCGACAAGTATCCCTTCAGTGCAACCATTTGACTACGCCTTGTCAAGTAAGACTCAACCCATCGAAGAAGACTTCCGTGGATGCCATAGGTTACCAGCTTACGACACAAAATATTGTGGTTGACCCGATCAAAAAAAAAAAAAGCCTTGGAAAAATCAGTATAGATTGTATCTACCTGCTTGACCTTAGCAAATGCATTACAAATGTAATTTTTAAATAATAATAGATTACTACAAGTAGAGCGGTTACGAACAAATCCATGCTGTGATGGGGAGATGGCACTTTTGACATGATTATAAATGAAATTGTATACTACGCTTTCGAAAACTTTGGCCATACATGATAAAATACTAATGGGGCGATAATTTTCGCATTTTGATTTGTCCCCTGATTTAAAAATTGGCACAATATGAGCGATTTTCCAGTAACTAGGAAATTTTCCGGAACTGAGGGACTTATTGTATAAAATATATAAGGGTAAAGTGAGTTCCTTAGCGCAAGCCTTAATCAAAAATGGTGGCACGCCATCGGGTCCAGAACCTTTATTGGGGTCAACTGCTTGGAGCTTATTTAAAATATGGTCTTTACGTATATAAATATAAGAAAGTGTTTCGCTTAAAGTTGGTTCGGCCGAAGTATTATTATCAAATGCTCTGGATGTTTTCCCTGTCGCATAAACTGAAGCAAAGAATTTAGAAAAAAGTTCACATATGCCTTCACCAGTAGAGCTTATTTCGTTATCGTATGACATTTGAAGAGGAATAGTGTTAGTTGCCTTTTTGTTGTTTACGTATCTCCAAAATGTTTTTAAATTACTATGCACAGACTCCTCAACATCGGATAAATAAGCTGCATAACATGAAGTAATTAAGTATTTACTTATTTCACGGCACTTGGCGAAAGAATCGTAATCTCTTGGATTTCCATATTTTTTATATTGCTTATGATACTTGAATTTTTCATTAAGACGTTTTTTCAATGGCTCGCTAAACCAAACCGGATATGATCTGTCCATTTTGTCTTTCTTTAATGGGGTGTGTCTTGATATTATGGTGTTTAATTTACAATAAAATAATTTAACGCTTTCATCTATATCTCCGATGGATAATAATTCATTCCAGTCTGTATTCTTTAATTCTATTTTTATTCGTTCAATGTCACTTTTATGATAATTAAGTATTTTTTTGTGTTTATTTGGATTAAGAGTAGTTGGGTTCCGTATTTCTTCTAATTGCACTACTAGAGAAGGGTGGTGGATATCTAATTTTGACAACGGTTCTGCAGAGTATACAGATAAAGAACTATGTCGCGTTGAAAGCACAAGGTCAAGAATTCTGTTATTTTCGTTTATTATATGATTAAATTGGACTAAATTACATAGAGACATAGTATCAACAAGTAATGATGCTTTTAAATCAAGGGGATCTAACGGCATAATGGATTGATCAGCGTTATGGTACCAGGTAATATTAGGCGTGTTAAAGTCTCCCACAAATAGAAATAAATTATTATCATCGGCACAACTGTTAACACGTAACTGACAATTGTCATAAAACTTTGATATAGTTGATGCATTCATGTCCGGAGGAAGATAACAGGCACATAGATATACGTTAACTGATTTGGTTTTAGAATAAAGGGAGATGTTAATCCACAAGTCTTCAAATTCTGTTTCCCATTCTGTCTGACGAATGGCTAACATATCTTTCTTTAGTGCAACTAAAACACCACCACCTTGTTTCTTTTGACTACCGGTTGTGCAACGATCTCTTCGAAATACCGTGTATCTATTATCAAATAGCTCTTCAGAAAGAACACTTGGATCAATATTGGTCTCTGATAGGCAAATCAAGTCATAATTATTGTTAAGTACGTTTAAGAAAAAGTCTTTTGTCTTGGTCCTCAAGCCGTTTACATTTTGATAGAAAATAAACATTGCTAATAATTACTATAAAGTTACAATAACAATAGGTAGAGATATTTCACAAAAAAAACGAGTTGTTCTCTAGCTACTCAGAGCTTTTCTAACACCTCCAAATTCTTCACTACAATTACTCCGCTCTCTTCTGCCTTCCGCATGTAAACTTTACCGTACTTAACCCAAGTAAACTTATAACCTTTTTCTTTCGCAGTTTTTCTAGCAGCTGCGTGTAATTCTTTAGATTCAGGTGACAAGTGTTCTGTCACATATATCCGGGTCTTCTCTCCAGCAATGCCAAGATCGTTAGAGTTAACAGGGCATGTCCTATTGGCTTTGTTGTAACGATGCACGGCGGATAGAATATGGTCTCGATGACGAACAGATGTCAGGGTGACTATTATGTTACGGGGCCGATTAGACTTAGGGTTAAACTTGGCAACCCTCCTACAGGTTCCGATATCAGAGTCCAGAATATTGTACTTGACAATTTCACAGAGCTTCTTGAAGATTGACTCAACATTTTCGTTATTTTTTTCTGGGACAGCCTGGAGCTCAACGTTGAGGCTTCTGGCCTGGCGGTCAAAGCTACTTAGACGTTTGGTAAGAGTCATAACTTCAGTATTGAGAGTTAAGACTTTGTTATCTAGGTCATTGATGGTATGAGTTTTAGCTTCTATTTCGCGTTTGAGAGCCTCCTGTGAGTCAGCCAGAAAATCAGTAGTACATGTAAATTCGTCCTTCAGCTTTCCAACTTTCTTGTCTACCTCCTTGGATACTGCCTTTTTTATGTCCTCATTCAATGATTGCCTCAAATCAGCAGCTAACTTTACGAACTTAGTCTCCAGTTTATTGTCGAGCAGGTCTCCAATGCATTTGATGAGAGCAGGATTGACGTCAGCGTCGTTGCCTCGGAGGTCGTTGATTGTCGACGAGAGAGTTCCGCGGACAGGTGTATTGCTGTTGTCGCCACCTTTAGGCTTCTTAGATAAGCATACTGGACAGACCCAGGTGCTCGTGTCTGGCGGTTGGTCTATGCATACCCTATGATAATGCGTGGAACATTTTGAGCAGGAAATCGCCTCGACTTCAGTTTTAATTTTTTCATTACAACATCCGCATTTTAAATTTAAAGGCGATTTCTTACGGTCCACCTTTGGTTTAGACGCCATTTGATTGAATAATTATATTGCGGAATAATTCAGGAATTAAATAAGAATGTAAAAGTGATCTTAATTCTTGCACAAAAAATGTAGCAAAAAGTCAGCGGCTGTCGAGTCGCGAACCCACGGTACACAATCGGACGATTCTGAGCCCGGTGCAGTACCAACTACACCACGGCAACTGTACGAGTTAAGGCGAAATTTGTAACCAGATACTGACAGTCCTTGTTTACGATGATTTTTTGTTAAAAGAGGGTTGGTGTTTTTTAATGTCCACAAAATTACGATATATTTTTCACTAAATCAGCGATAAATCACTATAATTGTTTAGTTTATTATGTGTCACTATAGTTATTAACTATTATTATCACTGCTGGCACATATTAACGAGTCACTGATCACTTTTACACCTAATTTGAATATATTTTAGCGGAGCAATTTGTTACGTGTCTTTACACTAGCGCGGTCATAGCGCGAAAAAAAAAAAAAAAAAAAAAAAAAAAAAATTTAATATATATCGGATATTACTCGTCCTAGAGTGACGCTGTCATGGAAGAAATGAAAGGTCTTGAGGAGACCTTCATTTCAAATGACAGCTGTCAAACTTAAAATGTCAATATCTCGGAAAGTACTCGTCCTAGAGTGACGCTGTCATGGAAGAAATAAAATGTCTTGAGGAGATCTTCATTTCAAATGACAGCTGTCAAACTTAAAATGTCAATATCTCGGAAAGTACTCGTCCTAGAGTGACGCTGTCATGGAAGAAATAAAATGTCTTGAGGAGATCTTCATTTCAAATGACAGCTGTCAAACTTAAAATCTTAATATCTTGGAAAGTACACGTCCTAGAGTGACGCTGTCATGGAAGAAATGAAAGGCCTTGAAGAGATCCTCATTTCAAATGACAGCTGTCAAACTTAAAATGTCAATATCTCGGAAACTAATCGTCCTAGAGTGACGCTGTTATTGAAGAAATGAAAAGCCTTGAGGAGATCTTCATTTCAAATGACAGCTGTCAAAATTAAAATGATCTCGTAAATCACTCGTCCTAGGCTGATCTTGGTCTTGATGACAGCTGTCATCTGAAATTAAGATCTCCTCAATACCTTTCATTTCCTTCATGACAGCGTCACTTTAGGACGAGTACTTTCCGAGATATTATCATTTTAATTTTGACATCTGTCATTTGAAATGAAGATCTCCTCAAGGGCTTTCATTTCTTCCATGACAGCGTCACTCTAGGACAAGTGCTTTCCGAGATATTATCATTTTAATTTTGACATCTGTCATTTGAAATAAAGATCTCCTCAAGGTCTTTCATTCCTTCTATGACAGCGTCACTCTAGGACAAGTACTTTCCGAGATATTGACATTTCAAGTTTGACAGCTGTCACCTGAAATGAACACAATCATCAAAAATTTTTTAGGGATCAACAATTGGATTGGCCCTGCCTGAATTCAAAAATGCTGACCTATGCCGCAAAGGGTGCAGTTGAAAATTGAAGCTATCAAAATTTACTGTTCAATACTCAATAGTTTATTTGCCTCCTTAAAATGGAAGGTAGAAACAAGATCTTAGCTAGTAAGTACTAGGAGACCAGAAGTCATGAAGAGATAGCAATGAATTTATTTTTTTGTTCTTCACTATTCGAGCGATCAATACATTAAAAGTTTAAAAGTACCTATTACTACCTTCTCCTAGTTTCTATTTTCCTGGTACTTTGTAACTATACCTTTGGACTACTCATTTCCACCTCGTGAATTACGGCATACGGCAGGTTCATTACGAAACAGTGTCACTAAAATATTGTCTTACTGACTGTACCTAACGTCGATAAAGTTCAAAGTCCCACACAAAAAGAGTTGTAGGACGAGTTGTGCAATGAAAATAGAATTAATTTTGATTTTCTTTAACTCGTCCCATTTGGGCCGTAGGCTTGTAGGACGAGCTGGGAATCACTCTTATTAACCCCTTACCGCATACGAAGCCATATAATGGCTTCTCAATTTTGTTATTTTTTTACAAGTAATAAGTTAAGAGTAACTAATCAATATTTTATAGACAAACAAATTTTATCCTAAAGTGTTTCTTTCTGAAGCATCACATTTTTTTTGTTTGTGGAAAGTTATCTACGGCAAAAAGTCATTTTTCATACGCGGTTTTAGCAAAATTTAATGTTATTTACTTTTACAATAATTATTGACTACAATACCTATTAGTTGTTTATATATAATATTTTTTTTTAGTTACTAGAGATACAATCTTAGTTAAACAAAAGATAATGACAGAAGAGGAAAAACACTTATATTATGTACTCTTATTAAAATAGTATAGGAGATGATGAAGACGATATAGGATAGGATATGAACAATTAGACATTCTTGATTAAATAATTTTATTTATGATGCGATAACATTATTATATAGATTAACAATAAAGTGCTTAAGGCTGACTAGACTATGTACATTCAAACACCGCAAGGTAAGAGGCAAGAGCCGTCATGGAATCAGCAGACAATTTACAACGCGCAGTAGTTGAGGAGATTCGCAACGGAGCATGGTTTCTCGCAGCATTCACTGACGATGCCTCGCTTTCCCCTGGAGCCAGTCAAGGCAAGAGCCGTCTGATCTCGAACCCAAGGCCAGGCGTTGAATCCTTCAACTTCCAATGAGTTGTATGGCAAAGCTGGTACAGACTTCTTGATCAAGTACTTCCCCTGGCAAATAATCTCCAGAGCGTCAGATAAACGTCTTCCGCAGTAGAACTCCCGGTCTCCAGCCATAGCGTAGCCAACTAGTACGACCACCAGACCAAGAAACAATTGACTCTTCATCTTGTTTGGTTCCAGAGATGTTACTCTCTTGAGCGATGAAAGTGGAATGAATTTCTAACCAAAATCATCCCCTTATATACCCCTAAACATGAATATTCATGTGTTTCTCACCTTAACGAGTCCTGAATGTGAAGACAGGTGGAAATGTGAAAAGGTGAGGTGTTACGCAGATATGTCGATGAACAATGAATTAAATTAGTGTTAACTGACATTTTTCAGGGGCACACGTCGTTTATCCTTTCACGCGTAAGTAATGTGTGTTAATGATGTTCATATTGACGTAGATTCATATTCGGGGAAATTCTCTCATATAGATATGTCAGAAGCGATTAACAAAGCTTCAGTGGGCAAAGCCATGGAAAATTTAGATGAAAATTATCATAATGTGGAATTTATTCAGCCAAAGAACACGTGCAAATTATTGGTTTTCCCAGAAACATATTTAAAAGAAATCAATCGTAACAATATTCTTTGACATGAACTACCACGAAATCTTGTCAATTAATAAACGATAGGTACCTATATAAATTGATGACTTGAACAATATCGTATCAAACAAATTGATTATTGAAAGTTTTTAAGCCGACTTCGTTTGATTTACAATACACGATTATCTAAATTCCATTGGGTACCTACCTACGTTCTACGCAGACTATAGAAAGCAGTAGAAGTTCAACATTTATAACTAGGCCCTTAAATAATAATTTAGCACATCCTATATCCAAATAAAAAATCCAAAACAAGTCTCAATCGAAGACCTGAGGCACTATTGGCTAAATCTCACCCATTACGAATCATGATAACTTAAATGTTCATTGCTATGTTTGTTACTCGTATATTACTTATATTAATGAGGAGGTTTAAGCAAGTAACGTATGCAATTTTATCTATGGATTCTAGTGTTTTAAATGTCGTTGGGCGATAGCCAATAGAACCTTTGGTGGTAAAGGTGAATAAAATAAATTAGAAATAGAAATTCTTACCCATGGGTAGTTTGAGCTTTGACGGAAGCTCCGTTTTCGAGCAAGTAGCGCACCATGTTGGCCTGGCCGTAGTGGCTGGCGATGTGGAGCGGTGTGTACCCGCCTTTAGTGCAGATGTCCACCTAAAGAAAGAACGAAATTTAGAATATGTTATCTGTATGACAGAACAGAATAGCGTGACGGATGGGAGACCTTCGGGATGGGATAAAAATGGCTATTAATGATATATATTTTTAAAATATCTATATTATGGTTGATATGGCTCCATTTAACTAGTCTAGTATTTTTTGAGAAAAAACAAGCATACAATACTACAGCTACTACAGCAGTCAAGAACACTTGTTTTAACCATTGATCGCCAACACGCCAATCTACTGAAAATCCAGGTGCTCCAAACCACTAACCACAAACTACTGTCAGATGGTAGCGTGCCCAAATGTTATGTAGGCAATAATTAGGACGTAGTTAAGCAGAAAAGGCTCACCCACACTTTGGCCAAAATGGAGTTAAGTATGCCATCGTACTCCTAAAATATAACTGAAATGACATAAGCCGGTTAGGTCATTTCTGCGTAAAGTATTTCCTGGAATATTTTATTTTTTTAATTCATCAGAAACGACTCACATAGGTTGTTCAAATTCCTGTGAAAAATATTTACTGGAACAAAATATTTCTTATTGTTTATCAGAAATGAATCAAATAGATCAGGTCATTTATGTAAAAAAGGTTTATTAAAATTAAAATTTGGTATAATTGTTAAACATTAACACGAACGATTTCAACTACTTGAGATATTTCAGTAAATCGGCATTAAATGTATAGCACATTTAATATAAAATAACCAAAATTGACTCAGGCATTTGCATTGTCTCAGACAAAAACAGGACGCGACTTTGTAGTAATAATGATGTGTATTAATATTATGTTTCAGGGACACCTTAATGCGGAAGGACCACAGATCATAAAGCTAGAGATGGAAGCTAAAATGAGGTAACAGTCGCCAAGTCATATGCCTGAATCAACATAAGCTCGTAGCTCCGCCTCTTTTTCGTGTTCATTCCACGGCCGACATTGACAGCGTGACATTCACATACTTAATGAAAAATAATTAATAAAACTAAGTAATAAACTACTAAATAATTAATAAGACTAGCGCTACATTCAGTTACGCAAAAGACGAAATCTTATTACACAGGCAAGTTATTATTCCGATAATAATCATTAAAAAATGTTTAACATAAAATGCAATATAAAAATGGCCAAGTTTCTTTTCGTCTCATTCTTTCTTGGTAAATTTGTATAACATTATCTCGTTCTCTCTTACGCCCGGATAAACTAGTGATAAGACACAAATTTAAATTTACACCACAAATTTTATCGACAAAAATGTTATTGAAATTTTTGAAGTAGGTAGGTATTAGGTATATTAAGGTACCAAAATTATCGGGGTTTAATATTATACAGGATTACTGGTATTTAATTCATGAATGGTTATTATGAAGCTTATTATAATAAGAGAAGTGTAACGAAGCTTTTAAAATACATAATGTTAAATTTGTCACTAATTTAAAAACAAATAATTCGCTATCTAACATTTATTGTTAATTCTTATAGGGTGCGTATTCGCACGCATATTTTTTTTAAATTAGGATTAAAAATTTTATGCGAGCGATGGACCTATTTATATTTTAGTGAAACCATATAAAATGTTTATTCGGGTACTTTGGGAGGTAATAGAGATGAGAAAACATTTAAGCTATAATAAAACAATAATTGAAGTTATATTAAAATATCTCTCGTATACAATACAATGAACTTTCTCATTAAACTTAAGAATAACAGTAACTTATATTTTCTTATCGATACGATATAGCGACTTTACCACATCACTAGAAAGTCATGTTATGCCTCTAACTATTACCTAATCTGTGGCGTAACTGTGACGTCACCTTGAACGAGCCAATCAAATCTAGCCACCCATCCCCCGCACCCCACCATGTTTTGGTGACTTTGTTTTCATACAAAAAATGACCTAAGCGCGGTATACATATATCTCTCTTGTATATGGGAAGGACGTTTACCTTATATACAAAGCAAGCTATTGAGACGACAAACCTAAATAGAAGTCCACTTTTACAAAACAAGGGATTAAAATTATTAAATTTAATACCTTGTCATGTTTTAAACTGAAAATAAAAAGGCTTAAACATGTTTGTATGTTTTTCGGGTCACGTAGCCAAATGGAAAAAAAACGGAACCCTTTTGGATTCGTCATGTCTGTCCGTCCGTCAGTATGTCACAGCCACTTTTTTCCGAAACTACAAGAACTATACTGTTGAAACTTGCTAAGTAGATTTATTCGGTGAACCGCATTAAGATTTTTACACAAAAATAGAAAAAAACAATAAATTTTTGGGGGCTCCCCATACTTAGAACTAAAACTCAATTATTTTTTTTCATCAAACCCATACGTGTTGGGTTTGCTCTTCCAAAGTGGAAAAATGTGTGTCCCCCCCCATGTAACTTCTTAAATAAGGGAATGATAAATCTAAAAATAATATATGACAACTCAAAATTGGTTACGCATTTTTAGGTTGTTAATTGATCTATTTGTCATAGACAATTTTTTTTTTATATCTATGTAATACACCCCCATCACGGATTATTCTGGTGCAAAAAGAGTATTGACAATATTATTGACTGTGTGCAGGCATCCTTTTACTTTTAAAAAAGATTTCTTATAGGGGCAACATTATTATAGTAGCAGAATTATTATAACTTCTTAAATGGCAACTCTACCATTTTCTCGAACTCTGGAACTGGTAAAATGCTTCTTTTCTTTTTAATTCGAATGTGAAATAAAACAAGTGAATTTGAGATTGAGATGCGACGAATTGATAGGATTTTGTTTAGTGCCTTGGGACACGGAATCAACGTTAAGTCTGAGGTTTTAGATGGTGTTAAGTACCTACCTAATGTTTTACCATGCTCTTTTCTAACCTCAAAATATATTTTGCTTTTTCGTAGGTATATGTCGGCGCGGAGGATATTGATAAGTTTTATTACAACCTTATTTTTAATTAATACTGGCAACGTAGTGGCCAGTGGCTCTCCTTGGATCAGGAGGTGGATGGATGGCAGACATAATTCGTCAGGATGGTCGAGCAGTCGATTTGCTATTTTAATAATGATTTTTATTAATGTGAAGTAGACGTGTGCGCCGCGCCGCCGCGCCGCCGCCGCCGGTCATTTTGGCCACGCCGCCGCCGCCGGTCATTTTATCGGCGTGAAATCGGCGTGAATTTATTTTTATTTTATTGACGTATTTTACTTATTTTAATCATCATTATTAACCAAATAAAATAATTGAAGACACAAGAAATGTCTTACATAAATTTAAACGTCTTGGAAGGGGTAGAAATAATAGAAAAGAATGAAACTAGTTGTTCTACACCAATCACCAAACAAGCGAATGCCAATGTTGGGGTTCGTTGGCAACCATTGGCGCTGTGTGGACTTAGCAAAGGCCAACATGACGCCGG
This sequence comes from Hemithea aestivaria, assembly GCA_947507615.1. NCBI lineage: Eukaryota > Metazoa > Arthropoda > Insecta > Lepidoptera > Geometridae > Hemithea > Hemithea aestivaria. The sequence goes on along the minus strand of OX382348.1, from coordinate 4,041,659 downwards.
GGTCACATTATAACATCATGTTCGAGCCCTCGATGAAATATCTTGAACTCGTCCTCCCCGAGCGGTGCGATTTCCGGGAGCACTTTGCCCGGTTGTCTGTCGGATCAGGCGGGGGCCTGATCCGTCCGCTACTCCAGCAGTGGACGGACAGAAAGCACGGGTCCTTGACCTTTCGGCTTGCGCAGGTGTTTTCCGGGTACGGACGCTTCGGAAAGTACTTACATGCACCACGTAGCCGGTAGAGAACCGATCTCTGCTTGCCACCTCTGTGGTTGCGGAGTGGATACGCGTGCCCAGCATGAGTCAGTGAGCACCGTACCCTTATCGCAGTTATGGGGAAGGAACTCTCACTATCAACCATGAAAAGAGCCAATGGTTTCAAGTGACGAATCGTTACAGGCGGCGGTTTCATTCTGTGAGAGGACACTATCGCAAAAAGGGATCGCGAAACGCAAACGGGAGTTCACTACCGACGTCCCTACTCCCTATGCGTGCTCCCTATGTATCTTCCATGCCCTTTTCCATCCCCTTACTTGGGTCTAGATAGAGTACGAGGCTACTCGTCGCTGACAAACCGACCCACGAGGTAGTGCACTTTGGAGGGTGGGATAAAACTCTTCTTCACTCCACTGAGGTGGGGTTCTGCTGTCAATTATGACCAAACGCCGTTGGGGCCGTGAATGAGTGCTTCGGCGTTCCCGCTACCCCAGCACTATGGCGTCGTTTTTAGTGGGTATCCCCGCCGCGCCCAACATTAGCAAGGTAAACCCACAAAATCTCCCCTCCCCGTATTACAACGACCGGTTCACCGACCGGTCTTCTTTGAGTATAGAAGCGAAAAACATGTCAGCTCCCTCGTTGTATACTATTTTTATCGTAGCAATACCTGCAGCAGTATTCATCAGCGTCGTCGTTGTAAGTCCCTGTAGAAGTCTAGTCTAAGTTTCAAGAAACCCTCAAGACGAAAATCTTCAACCAATTGTGTTACCATGATGATTTACGGCACTGAAACGTGATCCTTCACAATTGGCCTCATCTTAAAGCTCAAAGTCACTCAGTGAGCTATGGAGAGGGTTATACTCGGGGTTCCTCTACGCGATCGAATCAGGAATGAGGAGATCGATAGACGAACTTAAGACTGACATAGCCCAGCGGATAAGCAAAGTGAAGTGGCAATGAGCAGGCTACATAGCACGTAAAGCAGATAGGCGATGGGGTCGAAAAGTGCTCGAGTGGAGACCACGGACTAGCAAACTCAGCGTAGGGCGTCCAACCACAAGGTGAACAGACGACCTTCAAAAGGTCGTTGAAAGACGCTAGATGCGAATTGTGTACTATTTCAAATACGATCTTGGATTGTTTATGAATAAATAAATTAAATGAAATGATGCAGATCGCTTCCAACCGGTATACGAGTACATGGCAGTCCATAGGGGAGGCCTATTCAGCAGTCAATGTCCTATGGCTGAGATGATGACTTAACTAACAAACAATTACGAGTATTTATTAACCTTGAAGCTTACGTCACACTGAGCTGGTGAAGCGAACGCAATCCGGGACAGAATTTTTGTAATGTTCTAGTTTGTACGTAACCTGTTACACATAAAGCGAACGCGTAACTGACGTAACCTTTATTCAGGCATATGCAAAAGGTGCATTCGATGGTGGAATGAATGCTCACTATTTCGTAGTGTATCGTTTAAATACCTCGCCACCTCGTTAGCGTCAAATTGGAGCGGAAATAACATATTGATATTTAATTAATAATTATCATAGATTGTACGTAAAATAACGCCTAATTTCATTAAATATAACGTCATTTGGCACACTTTACTTTGATTTTTGTTGAATTTTACCCCCACGCCGATTTCACGCCGATTACGCCGCCGCCGCCGGTCATTTTTCGACCAGACGCCGCCGCCGGTCGTTTTATAATCGGCGCACATGTCTAATGTGAAGAGATTTGAAGGAGTCCATCCACCTTTAAAGTATAGCCTAAACCACCATCTCATCTTATTCTACGACACCCGTGTCAGCGGTATTAATGATGACCAGGCTGGAAATGACCTTACTCTCATTGGACAGATCGTGAAACAGATGTATTTAAGACGTTATTGCTTTTAGTGAAATGTTTTGTAAATTGTGGAGCAATTATCGTTGAGATACTGTTATCCTTAAACAAGATGGAGACTAAGACGACGATGCAGATTCTGATTATGTACCTGACAGTGGAGAAGAAACTGATGCTTCGTATTCATCTGTAAAACAAAAGAAAAGGAAGAGATTTCTGGTTCCTGAGTGCGATAGTACAGAAGATGAAACTATACAAGAGAGCCTGACTCAAACTAATGTTGCTATAGTGCACGAAAATCAAACTAAAACTATTAAGACCACAGAACTGCGTTCAAATAGAAGCCCGGTCATTGTTACGAATGCCATTTACAACGACCCAACGGTTGGTGACCTGATTTCAACATGTCCATGTTCTGATATAGATACTGATGTTCATCCCAAAGTTGAAGCTAAACAACTTCCTACGGGAGCAGTTCATCTTGCTACTCAAAACAATGACTCACTGCAAGCTATGGGGCGCTCCTAACCTATTTAAAAAAAAAAAGGAAATATATGAACTTACCATATTATCATGTCAAAGACAAATTAGTAAGATCAAAGATATTCAATGATTATAATTCGTGCACTCTCCAGCAACATTGTTTTTTACTTGTTTCGACAGACACACGAAAAAAGAGTGAAAAGTTTGTAACATTGGGGTCATACGAAGCTCAGCTGTTATACATTTTAAATAATGTTAAAGAATCTGATAAAGCTCGATCATATACTTTAACCAAAGCTGGTAAGAAGAAACATAGACAATACTCAAGAAAGTATTATATTGGCGGGAAAGTCGTTTGTAAGCAAATGTATTCGAAAAATTTTCAAAAAAAATAAGCTAAACACATGTCAACTCTTTTAGCTGATCTAAAAGAGTTGACGTGTGTTTAGTTAAAAAGCGAGCAGAAGAAAGTTACAAATATCAGAGGGGTGGTAAACGAGGTGGTTGGAATAAGACTTCAGAAGAATATATCAATTTTGCAAGAAATGTCATTAATGCTCTCCCAAAATACGAGTCGCACTATCGAAGAGAATAAAATAATGGCACACAATATTTAAAACAAGGTATGACTGCCCAAAAAATTTACGAAATCTATCTTCTTCTTCTTTCGGTGCCTCTCCAACTAGTGAAGGTTGGCAGTCAGCTCAGCATATTTCTTCTTATCCTTTGCGAGGCGGAACAGTTCGGCGGCACTCGCTATCCCGGTCCATTCTCTGATGTTGCGAAATCTATCTTACAGAATTCAAAAAAATGTACGACAGCGAGAAGAAATGTATCTCTTTCGCTACACTGAAGCGCATATTTTATAACAATTTCAATCATCGCTGTAAATCCTTAGAAAAGGATACATGTAAAAAATATGTGACTTGTTAGCTCTTGAAATCGGAAACTGTAATGTATCTGAAGAAAAGGATTTTTTTTTAAATATAAAATAGGACTGCGTTTGACCACAGTCTCATCTGTTGGTAAGTGAAGACGTGGTCGAAGCTGTTACACACAGGCCTAGCAAATACCTATTAACCCTCGACTTGATGACACCCAAGTTGTAATTTTCGGGAAACACTGAAGCGGGTAGGGAGTTCCAAATCTTCGCCGTCCGGATTATGAAGGTCGAAGCAAATCGCTTCGTGCGGACAAACGGAATATTAACCATGTAGCGATGGCGCCGTACCGTTTCTCTAGATGTTTGGTTGTAAAATGGAGACGGCGGAATCAGATCATGCAACTCCTGGGCGCATTCACCGAAATGCACTTTGTAAAAGACCGATAAACTGGCAACCTGCCTACGGTGTTCCAGGCTTAGCAAGCGGCGCTCCACCAACGAGCTGTCAGCAATAAGCCGTTTTGCTCGTCTCTCAATAGAATTCAAAGTCTCGAGCTGATACTTAGCAGAACCATCCCAAAGATGAGAACAATACTCCATACACGACCGGACTTGCGCTTGGTACAGATTGAGAAGCTGCCCCGGTGTGAAGTATCGTCTCACTTTGTTCAGGATGCCAAGCTTTTTTGCTGCAAGTTTAGCTTATGGATATCATGATACAATAAACAGACTTACATCAACAGAGAGCAGAGAATCTACGCAATCAAATATCTCAAAACATTGCTCGTGCAAATTTTTGCATATCCTATCCTTTTGGGTATCCGCGGCAAAGGCAGGGTCTGTTCCAGGTCGTAAGTTACACATTCAAATTTTGGATCTATTTAGATCCAAAATTTGAATGTGTAACTTACGACCTGGAAAAGACCCTGCCTTTGCCGCGGATACCCACTAATATTATTCTTTCCATGTAGGCTTAAATGACTAAGGTCATTGCATCATTTGGGTAGAAGGGGAAGCAGGGAGAGGAACACAGGAAGTGGGTTCCTGTTATGTTAATTTTTTTAAAAAGAAATGAAAGATGGCGCAGAAGATTTGATTCTTTGGAGCGACTGCTACAATTTTATGTTCCTATTTTGGGGGACAAAATAGGAACATAAAAATTATTTTTATGTTAAAAACTATTCTCCACAGCCACACAAGTCTTAGAACAATAACTTTCAAGTATTTAGAGACCGGTCATTCGTTTTTGATGAACGACACTGATTTTAGCAAAATTGAATGTCAGCTTAAACTTTACGACAGGGGTTTATAGTTTATACCGCAGAAGAATACATAAAATTCATGAAAATCTCTAAATAGAGAAACCCATTTCGTGTCAATAGAATGGAGACAAAAGATTTTTTTAAGTAGGTACTAAAAAATAGAAAAAAAGAATGGAGACAAAAGATTTTTTTAAGTAGGTACTAAAAACTAAACAGATTTTATTAAAAAAGATAATCCATACTTAATCACAATGACGTCAGAGAATTGAGCTTTTTAAAAGCTGGATATATCGAAAAGAAACAAAGGTGTTTTAGTCCAATTTTCAGAAGAAGATTTTGAGGTTCTTTGGCCCCAGAAAAAACCTTTTACTCAAGCAAAATTCGATGATCTGAGATCTACTCGTGCTTAGTTTACTATGCCTACCTGCAGAATGTTATCGAATTTAAAATGATCTTAAGGGAAACAATAATATCCACGAGGATGTTGATGGAAAGGTTATCATACACTAGATTTTGACTTGGAAGAGGACTGAAGTTGATATTCGCAATCATTTTTGAGCAGATTCTAATATATTTTTTTACTTTTATAACAGTATTTTAACGTGCATTAATTAGTTTTAAGTTTAAGATCAATAATTCTACAACTTTTAATAATATAACTTGTTTTATTCTCAGTAATAACTCATATTCTAGCCGAAGGGTAGTTCTGAGTTAATTATGTGAAAATAAAAAAATATTCGAGTCCATACAAAATTACGTTAATTGAAAAGGACTTAATCTACATTTACCTTAATATCTCGTGATTTATTTGCACTATAATATATTGTATAGAAACAACAAGCTATACTTTCAATTAAGAGGCAAAAACTCAAAAAATATAAATTTGTCTCTGAGAAATTTACATTCAAACTTCATACGTCCATAACTCAAAACTGACTTTATGTGGGCTTAACCCAACTCTTTTTGCTTAAACAACGTCCTAATTATACATTGGGCCAAATATACCCCAACATTTTGGTCACACGTCGCCTCGACCAAGCGCTCAGATAAAATTTGGAAAATGCGGTAAGCTCCCGGCCACCAAAGACCCAATGTCTTTACCCCAAACGGCTGAAAAATATAACCGCTATCGAGGTTAGCATATTTTACGCCACTTGAGCCGCTCAGCAGAAATTGCCGCCGCACCAGCCGCAATTTGAATCTCTGGAAGATGTGAGGTGTATCAACGCAAGTCGCGTCCCACACCAACGGCTGACCTAACTTCTAGGGTATCAGAGTCATACTGTCAGTTCTTTTATCATCGTCACGCATCCGACCATTCGGTTCAAGAATGGGTGCTACATTGGCGCTGATAAAAGCCAAGCGAATGATGTCGTTGAGACTGGAGTGGCGGGAGATTCGGCCAGCGCTCCGAGAACATGAGACACCATGGTGACCAAGTTCGTCGTCTGCATTACCACACTGACTGCGCAGCGGTAACCTACATAACATGCTGCACCCAGGGGCAAACTAAGCTAGACTAGCTAGCTAGCCTAACTTGCTGGCAAGTGATGACGTGATCGACAATGTGGCACGCTGGCCTTTTAAAAACCTCAAATTGAAGCCCTATAATTTTTATGTACCACATAGGGGCGATGAAAGTTGAACTGGTTGATTTTAAAACAACTTTAGAAACTACGACATTCTAAATTCATGACATTATTGTCACAGAGTGTGCTGTTTACTCTAAAAAACTGTCTAAAATTATGATTTCAATATACTTTATAATATAATCATTGAAATAATGACCACATCAGCCTCATCTCAAGGTACAAAGGAAAACTGCTACCACAACAGTTAGGACAACTCTACTGCTACTCGTGCAGTATACGTAGTAAAATCAAATTTCATCGAGCAAGTCACATTAAGTCTCATGCTAGAAGAAAATAAAGCACATGTAGATTTCAAGGGTTCCCGTCATCAAATCGATGAGGACATAAAAAAATAGCATTAACTAAAATCTTACAGAACCCTTACCTCAGCTCCATTCTTGACGAGCAGTTGAGCGACGGGCACCCTGTCCTCCTGAGCGGCGAGGTGTAAGCCTGCGAGACCGTTCTTGGCTTGCTGGTCTACCGCGGCCTCGTGCTCTACTAGTAGGGAACACATCTCCGCGTGACCCTGGACAAGGGAATGAATTAACATGGATGATTATAATAATTATTCTCGATACCACAAAATATGCAGGAAAACTTTAAGCTTTTTTTTTTTTTTTTTATGTGATGAAGTAGAAGACGAGCAAGACGCTCTCCTGATGTTAAGAGATAACGGCTGCCCATAATCAGTACAGTGTGAGCTATGACATTATTCTAATCTAAACCTAACGATAGACACACGCGAGACGGAGCATAAAAGCGGGAGCGATCTTTATTTGTTCCTTCCCGCGTTAGCTTTATATGTGACAGGTTACGTACAAATTCGAACAATACTAAAATTCCGACTTTGACTATAATCCGAATTTGACTATAATCTTTACAATTTTCATATTTGGATGAAAGAGGAATGAGTTTTGCGATCCTGTGACCTAATGGTATAAGGTTACAGTCGGGTCTGTAAAAATCTTTTCAATAAATTCTTAAAAAACAAGTAAATGGACCAGTTTTAAAGATATACATTACACTATTGAGTAGGTACATCTTTGTACGTGTCGCGTCGAACATCGCGGCATTTTGGTATTCTAAGACAAGGAACATAGACTGCTTTTTTTTTCATTCAAAATTCAAAAAATAATTTGACCAAAATATTTTCTAGTAAATAGGATTCCATTTCCATTACTATACAACCTAACAACAATATCATTAATGTACAACATTAAAAAAGTAGTTTGCAAATTTATTTAGTCCTAAAAGTTCAGAGAAACCTGTTGACAAAAAAATCATAAGCCCTGTTTCATACCTGCTGAGCAGCAAGATGTAAGGGTGTGAATCCAGCTTTAGACTCGGCGTTAGTCAAGGCTCCGTACTCCAGCAACGTAGCGGCTGTTTCCATCTGGTTCTTACGCGCCGCTATATGAAGTGGTGTGTGGCCGTTCTTGGCCACCGCCTTGGGCAGAAAATACAATTTTAAAAACTTCATGGAATGATGTAATGATCAATTTGACAAAAATAATATTGGATAATTTTCAAGTTTATGATGCGAAATTGTCAAAGTGCAGTGTTGATCTTTTTTTTGTATTGTTCTTCTTTTAAATAAGGAAAACCCAAGTGGCGACATTAATTTTGCACACTATGGCATAAAAGAACAAATGCAATTCATATTACACACTTGTGATACTTTAGTTATTTCTTGTTGTTTTTTAAGGCACATTCGTAGGTACCATAGATTTAGGAATTTGTCTATAGTATACCCACATACAAAACGAAAAAAAAGAGATATTATACTATTTCTTATATAGCTTTTTTATATCATATAATAAGAAATTCTACGAGATCACAGTACTGCTAGCTCTTCTAAACTTCTTATAAAAAGATTAGAATTATATCCTGTCCTGGTAGTTTATAATGATAAGCTATTTCATAATAACCACATACGAGTACCTTAGCATCAGCTCCCTTCTCCAACAGAGTAGTCGCAACCGCTTGTTGATCATACTGAGCGGCGATGTGCAGTGGAGTCATGCCATTCTTGCCAGCCTGGTCGGGAGACGCGCCGTGAGCTAGCAAGAGGTTCGCGACCTTGGGGAGAAAACTGTTGCTTAGACTCTGATCAACATACTTTTCAAGGGTTACCATTTTACAAGGGTTCAAGCTACAGCGAACAGCTAGCAACTTGACATTTTACAATAATATGATATCTTTTAGTTCAAATATTTTCAGGTCAGTTAATAATATATATTATAGATTTTAGTAGGTACTACTAACATTATAATAAAAGTAACAATTCAACTCAATATATGTATGCCTTTAAAGTCAGAATTTTGATGAAACCTCTAAGTTTTAAGATCTTATTGTACCCAAAATTCTGACAAATAACTGATTTTTATCTTTATTATGTTAATTTTGTCTCTCTGTTTCGCCATCCTTATGAACGCCATGCTTGAAATGTTATCTAATCTAATACTGGTCGTAAGCTTCGACCGTGGTCAGTTACCACCTAATGGACAGAACCGTGTCGCCAAGAGGCTTTATTGTGTCCGTGTTCCGGCATGATTTTTAATCGAGCCAGAGAAGAATTTATTCCACATACTAGGTCTGCTACCATCTACAGCCACTTCATTGCTTAAGATCAGGCGAGATTGTGGTCAAAGGCTAACCGATAATGCATTCATCCATGCCATCTTTCTTTCTTTTTGTTATCTTATCACTTATCAGTAGACCAACTTTTCTCCCTTAACAATCAGTTTGTGCAATAGCAAACCTTCAAGTTCCCATATTTGGCAGCTAGATGTAAAGCAGTGAATCCTTTCTTGGTGGTTGCAGTCAGAGGCGCGTTGTGTTCTATCAATGCAGCTGCGACCTACGAACAAAATATAGTCCATTAATATCCTGATAATTTTGAACAGTGAAGCTAAGGAAGGATTTATCCAGCCTTCCAAATTTAGAAGAATATACAATAGTGTACTAGAACCTTCGATTGTTGCGTGGGTTTTGACTATGTATCTCATTTGTTACTACTTAAATACCAAATTAACTTGCCTACCCTTCTGAAATATGACGACGATGATCTCAAACCCAAGAATGATAAATTGCGAAACAATCATATTCTATGGCATAATCCCACTAACCTCTTAAATTATTTAAATATTGGCGAAATCTGTGGCCGATAACTGTTGTCAAATTTTTACTTTTTACCTTCAATTTATTAAAAACTTCATCTTTATTATCAACCTTCTAAATTATTACTTTGACAAAATCTTACCTACAATTGTAAAAGGAACCTTAACTATTATAAAATTGTTAGCCAGTAGATTAAAAACTTTATCTTTATCATCAACCTTACCTACATGCTTATTTATTTGTGTTACATTAATATCATTATAGATGAAAGGTTGTGTCGCCTTATCAACAACAAAATTCTCCAAACAATCCCTGAAAAGTTTTTCTTTCATTCTACCCTCAATGGATGGATGTACCCTATCCACCAGAACAAGCAACATATCCATCAGAACAACTCATATCATGGTTGTGTTGTTTAGCAGCGATGTGCAGTGTGTTATAATGGTCGGCGGTGATGGCTCTGACGTCAGTGCCATGTTGCAGGAACAACACCGCGATGTCGACGTCGCCCAGCCGAGACGCGATGTGGAGAGGAGTCTGTCTCTCGCAGGCTTTGACTTGGCTATGTATCTTACACGAGACTACCTGACCCTAATCAAACGAACTTTTCCGAAATATGACGCCTAGATTTTGAACCTAGATAATATGATACATTTCAACTTAAGTTCACCAAAAACTTCACCTTTATCAACAACTCCACCTATATAAATAACAAATGGTATAACATTAAAAACATCATTAATGAAATGGTAGTTTGCTAAGTTAACAACGAAATTCCCGGAAAATTCCGTTTTTTTTTTGTATTCTATCCTCAATATTCCATCAGAACAACTCACATCATGGTTGTGTTGTTTAGCAGCGATGTGCAGTGCGTTATAATGGTCGGCGGTGATGGCTCTGACGTCAGCGCCGTGTTGCAGCAACAACACCGCGATGTCGACGTTGCCCAGCCGAGACGCGATGTGGAGAGGAGTTTGTCTCTCACGGGCTTTCGCTTCTACAGCTGCGCCGTTGCGGAGTAGGATGCGGATTATGTCCGTCTGTTAACATACACATACAAATTATTATCATTAATAATTATTAGCCCTATTAAGCTGATGTCAGAAAGACGCGGGATCGCACGGAAAAGCGGTCGCAATCTTCGTTTTGTTCCTGCCTACGTACGCTGTATGTGTAACAGGGTGTACACGAATTGGAGCATTACAAAAAAATCCATGCAACTTTCCCGTGCAATCCTGCGATTGTGTGGAATTAATTAAACCCTTTATTACATAACAAGTAATAGGAAATACTTATAAGTTGACAATAAACACAAAAAGCTAGCGAAATATTGGATCTCTAGAAATGGGGACTGTAAAATTAATCATCATCGACTCCTGTCAGAGTCTGTTGTCCGACTATTGACTATACCTCTCCCACTTCTCACGATCATGATCATTCTCCCAGGTTAAATAATGGTATTACCAAATTCATTTACGAGAAAAACTCTAGAAAATTCCATTTCTTAATAACTTCATTTACTAGAAAATTTGGTCTAGAACATTCCAAAACCCACCTGATTAGCTCTAGCAGCGAGATGCAAAGGCGTCTCCCCCCTGACGGTGGGCACGTCAGGGTTGGCCTCGTGCTGCAGCAGGTATATCACTATGTTCATGCATCCCATGAACGCAGCCACGTGAAGGGGGGTCAGCCCTGACTCTGTTGTCGCTTGGATACCTAGGGGAGGTTAAAATCGTTTACAATATTATTACACGGGTCTAGGACTTGGACTCTAACACTCGGACTCGGAAACTCGGACTAGGACACTGGGACTCGGACACTCGGACTCGGACACTCAGACTCGGACACTCGGACTCGGACACTCAGACTCGGACACTCGACACTTAGACTCGGATACTCAGACTTGAGCACTCGGTCACTCGGACTCGGACACTTGGACTTGGACACTCGGACTCGAACTCGGACACTCGGATGTGGACACTCGGACTCAGACACTCGGACTCGGACACTCGGACTCGGACTCAGTCAAACGGACGCGAACACTCAGACTTGGACACTTGGACACTCGGACACTCGGACTCGGACAATCGGACTCGATAGACTCAGCGATCAAATCAAGATATTTCTTAAAAATAATGAAAGAGTTAACTTACTGGCTCCATACTTGAGGAGAAGCTCCACAACCTTGATCCTGTTCTTCTTGCAAGCGATGTGGAGCGGAGTGAAACCATTCAGAGCTCGGGCATTGGCATCGGCATTCCTAATAATTAAAAAAATAATAAAAGACCTTAATAATTTAATTGAAATAGCTCTATCTATTTTAGTCATTGGAAAAAGTATACCGCCCCCGCGGTTAACCGCTAGTGCGTAGGAGAGCTAAGATAGGAATTTATAATTCAGAGATAGGATTCTCAATGATATGATGTCAGCGTATGCAAAATTAAGATATTTAAATAACCAAAGGTGACAATATGCAAATGAGTTAAAGGGGTATATAAAGGGATGGCACTTTTTGAGAAGTCACATTTGCTACACAAATATTAAGCGAAGAGGTACACGCCTGTAATAATATAAAGAAAAGATCGTAAAATATTTCAAATTAAAGGATCAGGGACAGATATATTTGTCTCGCCACCTCGGGTGGTGCAGGGCGGTATGTAAGATTCCCCCGCAGAAGATGGGCGCGCCGGGGATACCCACTAAAACCTGGGGGTGTTTATGTGGAACACCATAACGCCGGGGCAGCGGGTACGACGAAGCACTCGTCAGCGGTATCTCCGTTTGGACTTACCTCGACGTCTGACTCTCTGTGGTGCCCTTAGGTTGATGGTTCGAACCCAATGGGGCCCGTGCATTCAAGCCTATAGTAATTTCATTTCCATTTACAAATAATACGTCCGTGGCTCAGCAAGTCGTGGTCGTATGTCCAGATTGTGATCCGGAGGCCCTGGTTTTAAATCTCAGTGTGCCAATAGATTTTTTGCCTGGTCGCTACGGTGTTTCGGAAGACACGTAAAACGTTGGACGGCTCTTTCCTATAAGATTTGTATGCATTCGTCAGGTCATGTTGCAGGCCCTGTAGTCATCTCAGCGACCTGAAACTGCAGAGCACAGAGGTTCGCCATACAACCAATGCAAATCGTGATCTGACTCTGACAGTGTAAGGTAACCTGTTTCCTCTCTCCTGATACCTCTTGGAGTATAAACCCCAATGAATTAATATTAATTACCTGTCCAGAAGCAGCTTGGCGACCTTAGCATGTCCACAATGAGCAGCCACGTGGAGAGCAGTGAGGTAGTCCACAGTGACGTCATCGACCGGAGCCCGCCGTGACAGGAGCACCCGAGCTGCTTCGGCGTGGTCTCCTTGGGCCGCCATGTGGAGAGGGGCTAGGCCGTTCTGGATGGAGAATTTAACCAGGTTAGATTATAATTATTAGAATATGGTTTGACCATGAAGTCGAGGGCTTCTCCCACGTCACACATTATGTTTATTTATGTTTACTGTATTACTGTGACTTTTATAAAAGTGCCGTGATTTTTTTCTAACTTGTTCCTATGTGTCGTGTAATAAACTATCTATAAACTGCTTCTCTTTATTTTAATTGTGTGGAAGAACTACTCGCTCATCGACTCACTGGTGAGCCTACCATCTTCTCCAAAAAGTAAAGGCCTCCCTTTGGTTCTACCGTTCTCCCCTTTTTAGACACTTCTTAGACATATTTCTATCCAAAAGATAATAATAATATTATTAATAAAAGATAATAATAATATTATTATCTTTTAACAGTTAAATCCATGATGATGAAACTAGTCGGAATTCGGAATGATCTTGATTTGTCGTCTTTGTTAATTAGTGTTTACCTTATTGGATAGTACTTAATTTTTAAGATTTATAATAATCTCCTTATAATTATTTTTATATCTTTGCAACCCTCCATTGAAACAAAATGTCAATTGAAGATTTCCAGTTTATTGAGTTTTAATGTTCCTTGCAAACTTCTTTCAACATCTTCTTTTTCAATATTTACTTTTCTTAATTTTATATTTCCTATAAAAATTGTAAGCCTTTGTAAGGTCCCTTACCTTACTCTTGCTAGTAATAGGCGCACCCCTATCCAACAAAGCCTCTACGACCCTCTCGTGTCCAGACCTCGCGGCGCAGTGCAGTGGAGTCAGGCCATCTCTGGTGCGAGCTTCCACGTTAGCGCCGTTGTCACATAGTAAGGTCACCATGTTGTCTTTACCTGGAGGTGGTAATAAAGAGATTAATTTAGGAATAGTAGACAAATAAGCATCTAATTTACTTTAACTTTAAAAAGAGTAGGTTAAGCTCAAAAAGAAAATTGGAGTAAGCTTTCAACATCTTCCCACATATGGAAGTAATTTTGATTTTGTTGCTAAACGTATTGATGTATTATAAAAATGATGCTATTATAGTAAAACTGCAGTTTTACTTGGGTTTTACGTGTTTCGGAAGGCACGTAAAACTGTAGGTCCCGGCTGTTTCCTATAAGATATGTAGGAGGCGGTCGTTAGGTCATGTTGCAGGCCCTGTAGTAATCTCGGCGACCTGAAACTGCGACATATAGGTTCGCCACACAACCTATAAATTGTGATTTGACTCTGACAGTGTAAGTAGGGCAACCTGTTCTGTTGGAGTATAAACCCCAATTATTATTATTATTATTGGGCAGTCATGAATAAAACGTCTTCTCGTTATCAAAATAGTACTTTTATTCCAACGAGATATTCAGGTAACCTTTAAATGTCTTCGAGAAAGCCGAAACCTTTCCTTTTGGCCTTTGAACGCCTGGTTTGATAATTATCTATAAATAAACCAAAATAATATTTTATCTTAGTCCTCTGTGACATAATGTTATCTTAGAAACTGCGCAGTTTTAGCGGAATATTTCCAATTTATAAATTCTTATCCAAAAGGATCCCTGCTTGACGCTGATATAGTTTTCAGAAGGAAGATTTCGGTACCTAATCAGTATTTTCATCTTTACGTTTATAAGTGTTCTTAATATTATATTCTTACCCCATTTAGCAGCAACATGCAGCGGGCAGATGTTATGTTTGGCCGCACAGTTGACATCAGCTCCTTTAGCCAGCAGTAATCTGGCCACTGACTCGTTCCCGTAGTGTGCTGCGATGTGCAGCGGTGTGAACCCTGACTTGGATGTCACGTCTGGGTTGTGTTCGTTCTGGGAATAGATATGAAATATTAATGAAAAAATAATGTTTAGTTAATAGCGTTGTGTAATAAAAGTATTTTTATAATAAATAGATGTGACATTGCAGTACGACAATAAGGAGCTAAGTGGGTGTAACTAATCAATCTCAACTGCTACAAAACAAAAATGCAAAAGTTTCAGATACATGTTTCGAATTCCTTATATGACTTATCAATCCTCTGTATGTTTCTTTTTCAACAAGTTCAACGATTTTAGCCACATCGTTATTATTTTTATTATGATTATCTATGTAAGTAAGAATATTATCAGCTTTAACGTCACCTTTATTAGCAGCAATATAAAAAACTGCTACTACCTCCTTGTCATGACCGTTATTCTTAAATTGGTACTTCACGATCAACACTTACCTCTAGCAAAAGATTGGCTGCCTTAACGTCATCTTTCTTAGCAGCGATGTGCAGAGCTGGCAGACGGACTCTCCCACGAGTATCAGCTTCCAACAGAACAGCTACCACCTTCTCATGGCCTTGCTGCATCGCCACTGCCAGGGGGGTGAAACCATCCTGGAGAAACAAGCACTTTGGTATGAGAAACATTAAGAGATTAATAATAAATAGTTTATTTCAGGCAATAGTACACTGACAACAAATACAGTGTACCACAGGCCGAAGATCAAAATACCTTAAAGACTTACACAGACAGATACATACTAAAAACCAAATTCCTATGGTGGAAAATATTGTTTAAGGCAAATATGTAAGAAGACTAGCAAGACTCTCTCCTGATGGTTAGGTACGCTGCATTAGCGCGTCTTATTAAGAGAAAAGATGTTAAGAGCTCTTCAACCCATTGATGACCAGCAAATCACTGCTCAGGTGGTAGAACTAGCACTGTTGGAGCACCAGACCTCTTGCAAAGGAAGTCTACCTCCGGTAAATCATTAAGCGCTTATTACGCTTTTGATAAACAAATTATTCAAAGAGGAGATGGTTGTTATTGAAATAGATATGGCTAATTAAGTACTATTACTTAGTTAGTACTGTTTTTTGTATTATTTCTGTTTCTTCTTTCCTTGTTATCTTTGTGCCAGTTGTGTCTTTAATTTCCTAATTAAATGATTTCTTTCTTTCTTTAGATAAATAAGGAGAAAATTGAAAAAAAATGTTCAGGTTCTCGATCAAGGTTTGCAGATTAATATAATATCTCACCTCAGTAGCCAAGCTCTGGTTGGCTCCGTTAGACAGAAGAAACTTGACCACCCCATCATGGTTCTCCTGTGCAGCCATGTACAAGGGGGTGAAGCCATTCTGCGACTGGATGTTGACCTGGACATAAACTTGGGTTTTATATAATCTGATAACTTTCTAGACAAAGCATAACTTTCCAAGCAAGCTATAGTCCATTAAGCATAAAACAGTCTTATTACAAAACACGGACTAACAATTTTTTACCAGGAATAATAATTCACGTACTAAACCAAGTTTAAACTGAAATTGAATCACAAAACCAGGATCAACGCTAGTTCGGGGATTAAGTTAGGTGACAAAGTTACTCCGAAATCCTTAAATTTTAGTAGTATTAATTACTAGAATTATTAATGCTGTGTTAAGGGCATAAAACTGTTCTCACATGACTGCTATTTTACCTGCTAGTAAGTGACGATGCGGCTTAGCCTGATACTATAATTTGCAATTTTGGTTTTGCCCAAAACAAATCTATTTCAATTCAAGATAGATCATCGTGTTACTAGGTACTTAATAAAACACTAATAGCTTCATAAAAACCTTAAAAACACCAGAATTCGAAAACAAATGAAATTGATGAGCGGTTTCCGGCACCTAATAAAAACTAATAGGAGCTTCCAAAATATTGATCGATGACTGAATATCTTTGGAATGGAATACCTACAGAATAACGTATTACATAACTATCTTTGCTGTCAGTTTTTATTAAAGTAACCACGTGCGGCATGTACTGGAGACTTTTTAAGCCTATGTCCAGCGTGGACAAAGAATGAATGAATCAATGAAAACTCTTGTTAACAAAATATCCAGAGCTTAAAAACGATGACAAAAGTTTATAAATTAGGTATAGAAGATGAGCAGCTGATGGTAATGATATTATTCTAAATATATATTTTTTTATTCATTATTCATGACTACTTTGATAATAAATAAATAATTTTCTATATAATTCTAATATTCTAAGCTAATTTCCATACAGCGTGTCTTAACTTTGATAAACAGCTGCAATTTTTAACAATTATCAAAGTGATTTCGTTTTTCAGCCATTCATCATAAGTCAAAGAAATAAGCAACAGTTTCTTGCTCTCATTTACTCGTATATGGGTACTTTAATGTCTATGCATTTTTTATTCCATTACTGGTTGATGTAACAAACTAAAAGAGAAATCGTTCTCATATTACCTGAGCACCATTCTGCACGAGCAGTTTAACGACCGCCTCCTGACCAGCCAAGGAAGCAATATGCAGGGCTGTATTGCCTTTCTTCGTGGCCGCATCGATGGCAGCGCCGCGGTCTAGCAACTCCCTGACCACCTCCACATGGCCGTCCTTTGATGCTAAGTGGATGGCGTTAAGACCGTTCTGGAATGAATTTAGAGTAACTTGAGAAGTAGTGGAATTTACAATTAGCACAATAAGGGACTAACCACATTTATCGACGCGGAATCGGCTAACGCCGGTCAAAAAAGCCTTTATGTCTACGAAATAAGTGCGTTACCAATACCATTCGCATCGGCTCGACTCGGACGACGCAACGGCGAAACGAAGTGTTTGTCGTGATTGTGGTGATACGCACTCGGCTTAAGCCGATTCCGCGTCGATAAATGTGGTAACGCCCTAATTGGTTACGTATATATAGCATATTTGACGGATAGAATGAAGGAGGATAGAAGGAAGGAGAAAATCGTACTGTGCCGACCCTACGTTGTGTGGGATAAGGGCAAGAAGATGTGATGATGATGAAGGAGTTTTTCAAAGAAACCCAGAGGGCTTATTGGCTATCGCACACTAGTGAATGTCTATTAACCTACAAAAATAAAATGGAGTCTATAAAGTCGAGTAGAAACTTTATTTTTTAGGGCTTTTAGGTTTTCGAAAATGGTAATAACATCATTAAAATTAAGTAGTAGACTAGTAGAGTGGTTTTTTAAGTAAGTTACAAATTAAAATTTTCATCTCGCCGTCGCTGATAATTATAATTAAAGCGAGTTTAAAGTCGAATATACTTTTAATCCCCTTAAATGATCGGCACTTTGTATTAACTAGATTTATATAAGGGTCAACCTTTAACAGTGAAATGTAGAGCAATAGACTCAAACAAATACAAAACGAGACTTAGCTTCAAAGAATATTGTGTAGCTTTAAACAAAATTCTATACCAAACATTGGCACTGGTCCAAATACCCCATGAGTTTAAAGTGCAAGGAAAAAATGACAATAACTTGGCAAAGGATTCTCATAAGAGATAGAGCCATTATCTTTATGAGAACCATCAAAAACTGGACGTTATGTCATTAGATAATGAAGATGTTTCAGGATCTGGGTGTATACTATTATAATAAGTATAGTTAGAAATTTGAACTATTTTACAAATTGATTCTTTGTCCACTTAAAAACCTAACGTTTATAATATTAATCGGAGTTTTATTTTGCACAATGTTGTCTGGCCAATCTATCCCATATCTTCGTACATCCCCGTAGGTGTTCAATAGAAGTGTAATAGCTGAATTCTCTAAGAATATATTGATCCTATTGTGTTTATATATTTTAACACAAATCTAATTTCAGCCTACTTGGTTTAGTATTTAATTCATGTTAATATCAAAACACCTTACTTTAAGCCATCCAAAATTTTGCAATCATTATTATTACTTAGTGGATGGAATAGAGATTTCCATATTTTCAAGGTCTTTTTAATCAATACCTAAAGGCTCCAATTTTAATGTGTTTCAGACAGAATATTTTGATTATAAAACCAAAGACTTGTTTGCACGCGAATAATATAATAACGACAAACGTCGGCATGCGGCAATAAAACGTCACGAATGCCAACTAAATTGTACCTATATAACATAGTATGGTTCGTCTGTCTGTCCTAGTTCACATAGGAGTTTTATTGCCCATATACGAGGTGGAATCATGCGTTTAATTAGGCGAAGACATCCGAGCGTTTGACTTTGATGAAATTCTCTCCACTTCGATATTAGGACATGTTTTTTTCTAGATATTATGCTCTCGATACTAATGTTAACAGTTGCTTTTTTTACATTATTTTAGCTAGATACTGTTTATTTTCATGTAATAATTAAATTATAAGTTGTTTTTGTACATTTTCTTTTGTGTTCCAATAAAGGGTTATCTATCTATCTATCTATCTTTTAGTTTTAAGATTCTCTGTATATTTGTGGTGTTACAATAAAGAGTATTCTATCTATCTATTATTTTTATATCAATCTGGGAAAGATCCCAGCTTCTAGTTTTATGATAATAATACCTGCTTCATCAGTAGTCAAAGGCAAACCTTAAATAAATAATTGCATATGATTTTCTCGTTCATATGTAAACTTCCTGACGTCCTTATATGAAAAACGGGAAATTACCAGTAAGTTTTTGGTTTATCTCTAAGAAGTAAAATTTGATAGTAAAATTTGTGTTGACCATTCGATAACCAAAAATTTAACCCTATCATCCTCCAGTGACTTTATCGCGGTTTATTTACCACAATTTACGTAACTCTCGTCCTTTTATACCCTTAAACTATGTCTATCATAAAGGGCGTGAGCCTGGTTAGTTTCCATCCCTCGACAACCCTTGCCTACTAAATTCGTGACCAAATTGCGTGACCAATCCACATATACCGATTACGGAGCAAAACTTCAAGCCAGGATTGTGCAAACAAAATACGACTTTAAGGGTCAATATCTAAGCCCCTTTTTGCCTCGTTTTGACCTTCACATGTATTTTTTTGCAAATTAATAACGTAATTAGGGCATTTTGTGAGGATGAGGTCAAAGGTGGCGTATGCTAATTTTGCAGAACTGTGTATGTTTTTATTATAAAATACTGCTTAAAAAGGGGATTTGTTTAGTAGCTCTTCTAAGTCCATTCCAGCAGTGAATAACATACTTTCATCGATGATTTTTAAATCATATTCATTGTACGAAGTAGACGACACTGATTGTCAGTAAGTAGGTATAACAAATATGAAAATGAAATTGAAAATATATTTATTTATATTTTCATTTTTATCATCTCTGCTTAATCTCTTAAACTAAAGAATTTTTTTAAATGAACACCTTCATTTAAAAACCCTTAATTTTCGAGAGCGTAGGGTTAATTTGACGATTAAGATACTTACTTAAGGAAGTTATTGCAAAGGTTCTACTTACAGCATTGCTAACGTTGATGTCAACTCCTTGTTCGAGAAGACTAATGATCTTCTCGATTTGGCCTGCGCGTGCTGCACGCAGGAACGCGGTGCTGGCGTCCGCCTGTGTACAAAGGAAATGATACCTTAATACAGAAGAATAAAGGTTCAAAATTTGGACAGATATAATTTCCGACTGTTCAAGACCGAAAAATAACAATATTATCTATAGGAAACCTCATTCATCAAAGCCTTAACCAGAGATGGTTACTACTACCATAATTTTTATTTTCAGACCGTATCAGTATCAGTAGTTTTACTACACGAAAACTGTTCGTTGATGGTATTTCCATCGTTATAAGCGTTTTCTTTTTATTATATTAAAAGGCACATAGACGAAGAATGTCACAATCATTGGACAAATCAATTTATATCGCTAATAAACTGTACAGGTCCCAGTTCATTACCCTGAGGTACACCCAGCGAAAAAAACATTAATATTGTACGGCACATTCAATTCAAGGCTGTCTGTCTCTGGCTATGACGATATTTTCCCTAAGGGAAACTTTTATCACGCGGAGACAAGTTCTAATAACAATAAAATGTAATAAGGATAGTCAGAGACATAGTCGAACGCCTGAGTATTATCGATGTTTTTATCGGATGAGGAAAATCTTTCTTTGGAAACAGGTTATTTTCTTTTATCTAAGTACTGTGTAGGCTCGTTCTTATAAGGAGCTTATATAACTTATTCTGAAAACACATAAAAACGTTATCTAAAATTGTACATAGGTCTAGAGGTCGGGGAAAGGTCTATAGCTCTGAATAATTTACTGTCTACTGAAATATATCTAACAGTTTGAACCCAAACATGACGTCACATATTTTATACTGTAAACATATTACAGTTCAAAATAAAGTAATCCTTTTTAAGGCTTTAAATGTTGCATATATCATATTTTGTTATATTTTTTACCAAGATTTCTTAATAAATTGTTTTGCTTTATATAGTTGGAGGATACGTTACTATTTTAATAATATCTTGTCTTGAGATGAAAAAATCTCTCTTTTATAAAAAGTAGCTATGTATCATAAAACCAAGGTACAAAATAAAAATATAATAGTAAGGTAACATTGAATTAAAACTTAGTGCAAAAAGTGAAGCACGTATTACAAACACGAAAACTTCAGCCATTACTCACTATAGGGATCTTTATTCAAAAAACGCAACCCCCCGCCACTTTTGAACATTTTACAACTTCACTTCAAAAACATTGGTAGTTACCGCATTCCAAGCCAGAACACAGAGACAAAGCAATGCACGCAAGCAATTATTTCGCACCCTATCTCAAAGGGTGACTACCCCATGAACAACGTAACATATCAGGTTAGAAGCCGTGAGTTAACCTACTAGACTGATAGATATAAATGGATAGATAGCTTTTTATTGAACACCATAAATAATAAAATAAAATAAATAATAAATGTTTCAGGACATTTCACACAGCGCCACCTAACCCCAAGCTAAGCAACTTAATGCTTGTGTTATGGTGGTTAGGATAACGGATATAATACTTTTATACTTTTCTTTTGTAAATACATACTTATAATAGATATTGAAAACCACCCAGACCAGAAACAAATACCTGTGGATCACACAAACATTTGTCCCATGCGGGAATCGAACCCGCAACCTTCTGCGTTGCAAGCGCGTATTAGCCCACCGCACCACAGAGGTCGTCAATACAAAAAAAAAACAAAATTCAATATAAAAGTTTTAACATAATATTGTGACTACCTAATTTGTGTGATGCTAAGGATGCCAGGGAGGGATTTTTATCCCGCCTACTAGGTTTAGTCTGTTACCTACCTACGGCCGCATCGTCGCTTAATCATCACGCGAGATCGTGGTCAGGGGCTAACCTAATGTACCTAATGTATGAAAAAATGGCTGTAGTTCGCAAACAACCATTCAAAATGTGCTACGGTTACACTGGACTGTTATTTTAAAAACTTGTGTCGGAATTGTATCGGATCTAATGCGAAAGCTCTTATTGCATAAAAGTGTAAATTACAAAACAATTCTTACTAAAATATTTTCAGCAAGTATACGAAAAAGTGATGCAAAACGTAAATATTTTTTTTACAAAAAATTATATTATTGTGTGTTTTATACAGATGCACTGGTGGCATCTACTCTGATATATTATTCGTGCCCATGACTAACCATTACTTCACAGAGGGCGTGCTGTGGTGATTTCTAAGAAGAGGGTAGTTGGTAAGTTTTTGTTGGGTCCTTATAAATGAGATGCTAGTTTACAGATCGTTGGCTCTTTTAAAGTTAGGATTATGGGGTGGTTCAGGGTTCGTTAATTTTTAGTGCATGTTTTTACGAACTGAGAGAAATTGAGAGAATTCGAGATTTAGAATTATAGAAGCCTTTTAATTCTATCATAGAGAGACGAGCTTGCGCGTCTGTATTGTAGCCTACTTTCTAACATTCTACATTCTACTATCCCATTTCCTTTTAATATTATAAATGCGAACGTATGAATGTATGTATGTTACCTCTTCACTCTTCACGCCTTAACACCTACATAAATAAATAAATAAATATATTTGAATATGGAATATGTTTTGTTTATGTCTTATTGAGAAAATTACATTGAATTGGACCAACGTAATGTTCGTTTTACTTCCACGGAATAATATATAAACTAGTTATTTTTATAATAAATTAATATTTTTCTTCCTGCAAGATTGTCTGGAAGAGATAGCTTTTAGCTATATAATATAAATCCGCCAAAATTGTTACACTTATCTCGTGATGTGATGTTATAGTTTTTAAGTTTTTTGTATATAGGTATGTGGTGTTTTAATTAAGAGTTTTCTATTCTACGTAGCATAGATTCTAGAATAACACAAACATACTGTATGTGTTCAACGGTTAAAACGACAATACACAGCTATTGATTCTATTCATTTGTAATATAATTTTTGATATTCATATTTATTTTATTCATATTTTATTTTCTATTGCATTATTATTCTTAAATAACACCAATATGTGTTAATACGGAACCCTAGCAAAAAGAAAAACAACTTACACCCGTTTCGCCCTAATCTACTCTTACTATCCAAGTCAACTCCCTGTAACTCCCTTACTTTTTCTGCAAAAACGTGGTCCCAAACTCACACCACTAAATTATAATACTCACGCGACACACGGACATTGATAAGGCATAACCATGCTAAATTTATTTTCTGTACATGAACTCGCCCATTCATTCATTTGGGGTGTCATTTTACTTAGTCGGATAGTGTTGAGTGAAACAGAAATATTCAATTAACATGTGCAAACGGGATGGACAAAACGAAGGAGTACAAATTTAATAAGAAAAAACTAAAATAAAAATGGCAACATTCTACCTATTTCTTTCAAACTACTTCTGTCAAATTTGACAAAAAAAAAGTAAACAACATGTGTTGTTCGTATTTTTAGTGATTAATAAGTTATTTCGAAGATTTTTCACAATAATGTTGATGAAAATGAATAAAATAATCCGTGGCGATGCTTGCCAAATGAATTACAAAATGTATATATACGGCGTATACAGCAGTTGCAAATAGAAAAGTGGTTGCTGCTTTAACTAAGTGTTTCTAAGAGAACAGCATATATCTCAGGTACGTTTAAGTTATATTAACAGTACATCATCAAGCTCATTGAATCTTATCATTGAAAACGTAAAATAATCGTTATTTTGTCCATAAATAACTATTTTGTGTTATATATTTGTTTACAACTAAAGTCATAAAATACATTATAGTATGACTGAAAATTTTTGATACTTTTCATATTGTCCAAGTTTAATGATGATATTATGTGTATGAAAAATTGCGTTTTAGGGTTCCGTACCCATAGGGGAAAACGAGACCATATAACTAAGACTTCGCTGTCCGTTCGTCTGTCTGTCTGTCATCTCACGAACCGTGATAGTTAGAAGGTTGAAATTTTCACGGATGTATTTTTGTTGCAATACTAAAAATAGAATAAAATAAAAAAGGGGCTCCCAAACAACAAAGTGCTTTTTTCCGTTTGTTTTTGTATATATGAGATGTTTCAAGAAAGAGTTCAATTCAAACGAGTCCGACTTGCACTTGGCATTTTTATTTTGTTTTAATGTCTATAAGATGTCCCTACGTACAAGTACAAATACAATTGCTTTATTTGGAAATTTCTTTTAACATTATATTCATGGCACCTATTTTACTGTTACCATACTGGTACGCCTTTTTTACTTTTAAAAGATGATATTAATCTTATTTATTTTGTATTTTCTAGGCGAATCGAAATCATCAGTCAGAAAATTTGTTTTGGAAAGTATTAAAAATAAAGGAAAATGCCCGCCTACGAGACATCGAAAATGCCCGCCTACGAGACATCGAAAAGACCACCCCACCGCAAAAAATAAAGAATTGGATTACCCTATATAAACGATTTATTACTTTATTTTATGTATTTTTAATATTATATTTGTGTTATATAACACATCGTCTTTTATTATCATTTTATAAAAGTATCATTATTAGACGCATGTCTGTTTTATGTGAAGCATGTGTGTTACTTTTTCACGCCAGAGCTACTTATCTGATCAAACAGAGGTCAGTGACCAAGTACAGTAGCGATTTTTTTAAAAATAATTAAAGTATCAAAATTGTTTATAGTTAAATTCGGTATTGCCATACGGGTAACTCAAATATATTATTTTATGTCAGACTAGGGTAACCGTGGTATGCTTGAAACAAAACGAATATCTCATCAACCATGCGTTCGACAAGGTAATGGCAAATTTGCCAAATTTGGTACAGAGGTAGTTAAAATCCCCAAAAAGGATATGGAATAAGTTTTATCGGTTTGTACGACAAATGTCCAAAATCCAAATTGTCCAACTAGTATTAATGTCCAATACTAATTTGGTCAAACACTAATTTGGTCCAACATGGCTTACGTCCAACTAGGAAAAATGTCCAACACGAATAATTTCCAACATGAATTTGGTCCAAAATGAAATATCTCCAATTAAGAATAATGTCCAACACGAATTGGTTTATTTCTGACGCTGTCATAGAAGAAATAAAAGGTCTTAGGAAGATCTACCTTTCAGATGACAGCTGTCAAACTTGAAATATCAAAATCTGGAAGATCTTCAAAGTTTTTTTATTTCTTCTATGACAACGTCTGCTTAGGACGAGTATTTTTCGAGATATTGACGTTTCAAGTTTGACAGCTGTCATCTGAAATGACAATCTCTCCAAGACCTTTAATTTCTTCTATGACAGCATCAGCCTAAGACGAGTATTTTCCGAGATATTGACATTTCAAGTTTGACAGCTGTCATCTGAAATGAAGATCTCTCCAAGACCTTTAATTTCTTCTATGAAAGCATCAGCCTAAGACGAGTATTTTCCGAGATATTGACATTTTAAGTTTGACAGCTGTCATCTGAAATGACAATCTCTCCAAGACCTTTAATTTCTTCTATGACAGCATCAGCCTAAGACGAATATTTTCCGAGATATTGACGTTTCAAGTTTGACAGCTGTCATCTGAAATGAAGATCTCTCCAAGACCTTTAATTTCTTCTATGACAGCATCAGCCTAAGACGAGTATTTTCCGAGATATTGACATTTTAAGTTTGACAGCTGTCATCTGAAATGACAATCTCTCCAAAACCTTTAATTTCTTCTATGACAGCATCAGCCTAAGACGAATATTTTCCGAGATATTGACGTTTTAAGTTTGACAGCTGTCATCTGAAATGAAGATCTCTCCAAGACCTTTAATTTCTTCTATGACAGCATCAGCCTAAGACGAGTATTTTTCAAGATATTGACATTTCAAGTTTGACAGCTGTCATTGCATTGGAAATAGAGATTGTTCACTACGTGACACTTTTTATAGGACTACGGGATTAGCTATTGATAGAACCACGGATAAAATAAAACATTATTGGACATTTTTACGAATGGACGTTTTAGAATGGACAATTTTCATATTGGACCTTTTTACGATTTGACATTTTTATGAGTGAACTATTTTCCGAATAGGCATTTGTATGATTGAACGTCTATAATATTTGTCATTTTTCATAATTGGACATTAGTCGTATAAACCTGGGCTTTCGATCGGTGTCGGCTCGTGCGGTGATAAAAGCGCGATGCCAGAATCAGGTCGAATCAGGCCGAGCCGGGGGGGCCGGGTCAGGTGAATTCTTCACTTTAGAGGTTTTTTCTTTCTTTCTTCAGACTTTTATAAAAGTCATTATTGATTTAATTCAAAAACAAATGCTCTTATTTATTGTACAAAAATAACATTTTTGTAGCGGGGGTGAAGCCGTGGGTTTAGCTAGTAAACAAAATAAATATAACGTTACCTAATCGAATGCGAATGCAATGAACGACAAAAATAAAATTGTTTCAGCCATGCCTAGTTTACCCTATATTTTTATGTATTTTATGTCAACTAAAATCGAAATTATATAATTTGGTTTAAAATAATATTTGTTAGCTGTGATAAGTTTTTCCTGCTTTTTACTGCCTTCTTTCCATTTTTACACCAATTTACCACACAAAAGGTCATTTTTGTCCGTTAACTATATTATTTTGGATATTTTTAAAAATCAAACGATGCGTGCATCTGTCGCTGAGCGCGTTGTGTGACTGAGCGGCGGGTGAGTTGTACTTTTTACGCCCCGCCCATATAGTTGTACTTTGCGTTGAATCACTTTTTGAGCTGTGTTCGACTTCTATTATTTCCCTAATTCGTTGATCCAAGTGCATTCGAGTAATCAATCAAGTTGATGACGTCATCAGACGTGACGTTATTCGTTATCGCCCCGAGGGGTGCAACTGGGCAAGTGGTGACGGGGTGGAGTAAGCTAGAATATTGACTGTTATTTATAAATAGTCTATCGATTTTGTGATTCGTAAACAATAAATTCAAAAAATAATAAATATTTATTATGTGGTTTGAAAAAAAAACATAGCGTACAAAAAATAAACTATTTATGTATAAAGTTCTGAGACTAGATAAGATTAACTTGTGTATGTGTGTGTCTCTACATTCTACAAAATATGAGAAAAATGTAGGTAAATGTTAAAAGTTAATCTTAGAGTATATTAATATTATATAAAGAAGACTTTGTAAAATATACTATTATCATAATCCCAAAATCAATAAACATTATTTTAAGTTATAATTATATTATTAAAGTTATAAATAGTCATGATTAGGTATGATTTTTTTACTCTAAAATTAATTTCCTATTTTACGTTACAACGTTTTTCTATTATTTTAAGAATTTTTAGTGCTTTCGTTCACAAATAAGTCACATTTTGATATATTTTTAGATTCCAGTAAGCTCGAGACTCTATAATAAGTAATAGGTGCCTATTATTGATATTTTTGCCGGACATAGCGTTTCGGTGGGGTGGCAAATAAACCATTTTTACGATTGCCACCTCCCGCTGGCTAGACGTATTTGGATAATGGTGCCGAGAATATATTGTGGTGTTACGGTTTATTAACCGACATTAGAAATGGAGGTTATCTGTTCTATAACGAACTTGTACATGTTACATAATATTATGTACCTACGTGTCTGTAGTTTAGGAGTACAAAAGTAAAAAACATGTTATGCATGTTATGTTACCTGAATTAGACGGATATTTAATTTAATTTTAAAACTTCTTCCGTGCAATATTTATAAATGTATGCAGAAAATAAAGGCTGTATGCAGATATTAAATAGATATTAAATTTTATTTACCATATTCATAATTCTGGACCACGCAAACAACATTTCAATCACGTAATGCTGTATAAAAAATTAGCTAATCAGTACTTACTAAGAAAGATAAACCCTTTGATCACTTAAGAGATGATGCGGCCATGGATGGTAGTGGACTAAACCTAAAAGGCGGCGTAAATCCCTCCCTCGCTTCACTGAACATCACACTAAAACGCGGTCATACAGATTTACGAGTACTAACAAAACACACCAAACAATGGCAACCTCTTTGGTGCGGTGGGCTAATACCTGCCTGCAACGCAGAAGGTTGCGGGTTCGATTCCCGCTTGGGACAAATGTTTGTGTGATCTACAAGTATTTGTTTCTGGTCTGGGTGATTAAATATCTATTATAAGTATGTATTTACAAAAGAAAAGTATATAAGTATTACATCCGTCACCATACACCATAATACAAGCATTAAGTTGCTTAGTTTGGGGTTAGGTGGCGCTGTGTGAAATGTCCAGAAATATTTATTTATTATTATTATTAATGAACTTTTTTAATATCAAATTACTAGTACCTAGTAATAAGTAATATTATGAAATTAATCATCACAAGTACGTGCCTAGACAGCCTAACGAACGCCTAGATGTCGGCTTACAGGAATTTCAATAAAGGAGCAAATTAGTCAGCCGACGAGTGATGCTCTACTACGCGTTTTTCAATTTGCTAAAACTCGAAAATGAATTTCCAAACTGAGCAGGGATTTGCCGAAATTTGTAAAATGAATTTCCAAACTGAGCAGTGATTTGCTGAGTGCTTGAAAAAGGATAGGCTCTCTGTAATTACAAAACTTGGGTAAGCACTTTTAAATGTTACCTCAGTTTTTAAGAGGATAGCTTTTTTTGATGATAAAATAAATTCAAAATGTTTGGCCACAATTTTTTCTGGTTCATCTCAAATATTAATATACAAATCAACGATACTGAACCGATAGAACAGAAACTATGTAATTTTGTGTAGCTTAGACTCTGGAATAACACATGGTTGTAGCGGTAGAGGTTAGCATTCAGCTAGTGGTTCGTAAACGGTTAAAAGACTAGATGCACTAGATAAATATAAATGAATTAGAGTTACGAGTAAACAAATTCAATTTATAAAGACAATTCAATAACCAAACATGTTCAGGGCTGTTTCTCGTCTCATTTCCCCTATCTCCCCCATCTTACTCATTAGTAACAAATTAGCCTTAATTCCATCTTAATGGGAGAGACGAAATTGCAAACACACAGGCGGAAATGAAACCGCGGCGTCGACCTTGTCATAGGCATTTTACTCGACGCGACACTCAGAAATTTGGTGTCAAAATGAGACTATACGTTACATCTGAAATTTCGACGCAATGCGACTAATTCTGGTTCAATTTGGACTAGGTTTTTACTCGTTTTGTTTTGACTAAAACTCTTCTTTAACGAGTATAGCAGATTTTTTTAAAATCCAAACCCATAGAGCGGTTCCGGTCTAAATCCGACCCAAGTAAGAACCGATTCTTAAATTTTGGATAGAAATTGGATGGCAAAAGCGCAGAGCACATAAGTTATCAATCAAAACGCTGACTTCTAAAACTACGTATTACGCAGTACTGTCATTTTACGAATACGTATCGAAAGTAGTATATCTCACGTGGTACGGAAGCTTTCTAAAAAGAACAGTTTCTACGTCTGCTCACAGCAATAGTAAAAAGTTTTCTCACCAGCCTCAACTTAGGCTTCAACGTGTTTCTACTTTTACTGCGACTTTACATATAAAATCGTAAATTTTTTAAGGAGATTTCATTCGTTTCTGATGCAGCTGTTTTTATACGTTCGTCATTAGTTATTAAATGCCAGAAACTCTTCCTTTGCCAGACAGCTGTAATTTAAAAATGGTTAAACTCAACCTACATCTTACAATTTTCTGGATTATCTCATCTAATTGAGTCTTCAAGCCTAAATAGCTTTAAATTTTTTCTGCCTCGAATACAGTAACTTATACATTTAACGAAAGACATTTCCATCTCGTGTACTGTGTGCAGACAAACAGAAATAGGAGTCGGTGTATAAGTACAGCCGGCAAGACAAATGAGCCGTGAGCAAACAGGCCGCCCCTTGTCTGGACGTCAGACGCTTTTGTAAACGATGGTACCCTATACTGGGATACCGTACATTATCTTAGAAAACATGAAAATCTTAAAGCAAAACTAAAAATCTCGACTGCATTATTCTGTGTAATTTGGAAATGGAAAAAAATCCGTAAATATTTTTTTTCACTCTACCTTTATAAGATTCTAACGACACCTCTCAAGCTTATATCCATCGAGCTGTTCAAGCTGCAGGGCGTGCCAAACAATTATACACTTATACATACACAATACTTAGGAACATATTCATCATACTCTTCGAAAAACTCTCCTTCTGGCGCATTCTTAGAAAACTTTGCATTTCAAAACATTTTATAGCACTGTGGACATGGGCTGATATGGACATTGGGCAATCATGATGCTTATTGGGCATCCGATTTGATCGTACACCGTGTCACCTTGCCACTATTAAAAACTAATTAAAACAAAAGACAATGTACTGCATTACAGATTCATTTGACGCACGACAAACGACAAGTGCCCTATACTTGTTTTTCAGACAGTACTTTCGACTTTGTGACGTTTTCCACTTTAGATTACGAATGGCTTTCAAATTGTGAAGTTTTATTTGAAACCGCAAATGGTAATACGGGGAAAATGGATGGAAGCCACAAAAGCGAAAAGTTTCTTGAAAATTGCTAGGTACAATAAAGTTGGCTTTCGGTACATTTCAATTTTCCAACGGTGAAAATATATACTTTTTGTGTACTCTATTTGATGAACTTACAGTTTATGACTAAGGGCGTTTATGAATTATTTAATTCTGAGATATTATATATTTTATTTTAATCAAATGCCTCGTATAATACGGCGCTCTCTGTTAAAAAATGTATGTGTCTTAATGTTGTGTGTGTAAATGTATCTTAAGTTCAAAGATAACACAATAACTATCAATTTTCACTTGTAACATTTAGTTACAATGTTCGCGAACATTCTCAAAATATTTACCATGGTGATTTTCTTATAAACCTTTTGAGTCTATATACCTACCGTCGAATACAATATTTGATAACCATTGATTTCGCCAACCATTCGATAACACCATCTTTTCGTAAAGTATATTTAAATATCGAAGTATTTTTAAACATTTAAAATATCGTCCAAAATAGTCAAAATCGATTACCAACTACGTTATAATTAGAAAAGAATAAAATAATACTTTATTGCAAACCAAAAAAAATGTACAATAGTAACTTAGACTAGATGTTAACAACAACTTGTTGTTGTTTAGTAATGTTGATGTGTTGTTGTTATTTATTACTTGATGTTGTTGTTGCCTTTTTGTGTGTTGAAGAAGAAGAATAAGAATAATTTATTGCCACACAAAAGAAAACCAATTATGATAAAAAGTACATTTCTTACAAGAAGAAAAAAATACATTGTAGGCAATAAGAGCAGACTCAGTTGGTAACCATATTAACACCAGGTTAACACGGCTGCTGATTTTCAGTCTGTCCTCTATGTTCGAACTTAGATGTTAGTCGAATTATTGCGAATTCGTAATTATTGAGTATTAGTATTGTTCTGTTAAACCATAGATCTAACATAAGTTAAGCAGATTTTCCCACAAGCTTTCTAATATTTTTTTCCACGCAACAGTGGTCACATCTGTTATTTTAGTTGAAACATTTCCATCGTTGGCAAAAGCTACGACCGCGCCGAGTCATCAACATAAAAAAGGTCGAGACCGTCCAATACCCTCAAAGATCGCAGTTTGAATTCTCCTGAGACCCTACAGAAGCGTTGTGCACATATAGAAGAGACGTGACGTCACGTTGACCATATATGACGAGGTTTATCAATATATTATTATTATCCAATCGATACTCGTACAGTTTTTGTTTTACAACAATACCTACTAGAAAAGACAAACTGACTGAGAAGATATGAACCGACTATGAACAAATAAATCAACTAACAAGTAATAAGCTGACTAAGAAGAGATAAACCGACTAAGAAAAGATGCATCGACAATATGAGAAAAACTGAATAAAAAGAGATTATATCTATCAAGAGATGACTGACTAAGAAAAGATGAACCACGGCTAAGAAGAGAAAAACTGACTTTTGCCTTTGCACAAAGTTATGGTTTCTCATATATTTTAGCTTTGCATATAATTTAAACCATTTAAATTTCCAGACAGCGAACAGCGAAATTCCACCCTCAAAATATAAAAGTACAAAATTGAGTCAGTTTTTTAATTATTTTGGACAACTGAGTGTTTGATTGATAACACTATATTGAAACACCGCATTATGTATACAAAAAAACTTTAAATTAAAACAACCATTTCTTAGCAAAGTCTAACAATTGGCGGTCTTATCAAAATAGGGTTCTCTTTCAGACGACTGTACGGGGAGAGTAGAACATTGGCTCACATTTGGGAACAATTTTAGCCTTTATCCTGACTGTTTTCATTCTGCACAGAATCCCTTGGCGTGATCGATCGAATCCCGGGATTGCCTTGGCCTACTTTTACTTATACATTATGTAGGTATATTATGTTATAGAATTAACAAGATTGATTGTGTTTAGGGTAGACCTCAGCTGCGAGAAATTGACGGATCGATTTAACTTATTACTTTTTTCCTGTCCAGACCATTCAGCATTACCATACATTATAAAGGTATATCTATTATCTACTCGTATATGTCGCTGATAGCAATAGCCGTTACATAATTATGTTTCTAGGGATATGATTATGTGCCAGAACTCGGAACATAGTTATAAGGAAGCGATTAATTACTATCTTACTAGGTACATAATTATATGACGACTCATGTTTAGTTACATTGCTATGTCACTAGATTAAGTGCGACATATAGATCATTAGGTACGATTTTGCAAACTACCGTGAGTGTTATCCATATTATAAATACGACACGGCTGTACACACGTTAATCAATCGTTGAGATATGTCTCAACCACGGTAACACTGCAGTAACCGACGCTGTCAGCGTCGGTTACTGCAGGCGTGAACTCCTGATGAAGGACATCGTAATTGTCCGAAACCGTGGTTGAGACATATCTCAACGATTGATTAACGTGAGGACAGCCGTGTCGTATTTATAATATCATTAGGTACGTTCGTGTTCGTGCATCTTTTTAAGTGGTAAGGATTAGACTAAGGATAGATAGATAGATAATCCTTTATTGAAACACAAAAATGTACAATAACAAGACAGCAAGAAAACAATGCAATGCATGCAATGCATTTTTTGCTGTGTTGCAATGCTCAATACAGCAAGAAATGGAAAAGGCACAGATAGAAAGAAGACCCTGTCAATCAAATTGAGATATTTTTGTACCTGTTGACAAAAAGATCTTGTCACATGCCCTTATGTAAACATAATTTTATTAAAGAGAGACCAAAAATAGCTACTAAGAGCTTGTGTAAAGAAAGCTTATTCGGGAAAACGCGTAGGTATTATATCTTGAACGTAAATCTCTATAACAAGTGAAACAAATTATATAACACGAGCTGCGTAACACCCACCGGGTTTTCCCGCTGTACAGAAGCCCATATGTTATTCCAGGGTCCAAGCTAATCTATACAACAAATTTCAGCTCGATCCGTCCATCCATTTAGACGTGAAAATGTAATAAATATACTCATACATACAAATTTTCATATTTATGACATTAGTAGGATTACTTTATAACTTATAATATTACACACATAGTTTTTAAAAAATATTATTGTTAAAAGCTCTCAGTCGAAAGGTGTCCATAACATTGCGTTTCCCCATTGTAGAGGTATATAATGAACATCTCTATAAAACTATATTATTACTCCACTAACAAAATCCTTACAAATCACAATTTATTCATGCATTCAAAAGGCTGCCTTTTTATAACATAAAGCAGTAAATCCATGCAGCACCCCACATGGTTGTGAGGGTGCATAATCAACCCCACTGCATGCCAGACACGACTTTCCGTATAAATAATGTAGGTATGGATATCTAGGACCTTTTTAATTAAGTTCTTAGAACGACGCGACGAGTTGACTTTCCACTTATAAAAATATTATTAAAATGTAAAAGCATTTTTTTTCAAGTTAACTACGGCTTGTGCAAGTGCATTTTTATAAAATATTTTATTTAATTTTCTAGTACGAGTAATTTCTTTCCATCAATATTAGGCATCAATAGTCCTGTCACTTGACAGAGACTGTCTTTGAGCCCATTTTCTATAGATGGAATCACAGAGTCTCGGAATCCTTTTGGAAAGTAAGAACATTTATGAGATGAATAGGCAAGAAACTCTTTCAAAAATTTTCAATAATATGTGTAATGTGTATTGTGTATGTGTGACTACATTTTTTTAGAGGCAAACCAGTTTATTCATGATATAAGTGTGTCACGAGAAAAGTGTCTTCTTGACCATTTTTGTTTAACATAGAATACGACACGACTAAAAATACGGGGGTAAGTCTAAGTCTTAGTAAAGTAAGGGTCCGCCCGCTGCTCTAAGGACCCTGTTAGCATTATATTTCATGGACCCTGTAGAAATATTTCATGTGCCTTTTTGATAAGCATCCAGTTCTTGAAATCGCAGCATGTTTTTATTATTATGTCCCTTGAACAAAGTTTCCACCCTCAGTTTATACAGCGATCTATTTGTATGGCCATCGATCGGTGTCAATGGATTGTGCAAGTGGGTCGCATTGGCTATTGTTACCGAGAATCTATTTGCGAGTATCACTATCGACCCGTGTGGAATAATACCCGGTTCGGATAGCTGGACATTCGGACTTGGAGTTAAAATAATGTTTAGATTTGTGTGGCCTTAAAACACTTGTCGAATTACTTAATATTTAAGGTTTTTATAGGGTTAGGTAAGGGCATTCACTAATAATAACACACTAATCTCAAGGATATAACGCACTGCACTTATATTATCCTTTTCTAAATGCACAAGAAAAGTAATAAGTCCGTTCCTATCAGCACGAATATCTGAACTTAAAAGAGTCAGAGAAGAGTTGGCGCGGTACTTTTATAACTTTGTAAAATAACGTACAAAAACAGAATATCAAAGTACTATGCAAAGACTATCGAATGATTTTATGCAAGTACTAGTCAATACAAGTACACAAAGTTAATTTTTGCATTAATTTAAATCAATAAAATCAACAGTTTTACTATGGTGGTAGG
The DNA here is from genome assembly GCA_947507615.1 of Hemithea aestivaria. NCBI lineage: Eukaryota > Metazoa > Arthropoda > Insecta > Lepidoptera > Geometridae > Hemithea > Hemithea aestivaria. The sequence continues at coordinate 4,006,485 of OX382348.1, read as the reverse complement.
CCGGAAGGATAGCAAACTGAAGTGGCAATGGGTCACATTTGCCGCAGAACCGATAACCGATGGGGTAGACGTGTTCTAAAGTGGAGACCGCGTCTCGTCAAACGTAGTGTAAGACGTCCTTGGGCGGGATGGGGCGATGATATCCGGAGGGTCGCTGGGAGCGGTTGGAGGAGAAAAACGGAGGACCGAGTTGAGTGGCGTGCCATGGGAGAGGCCTATGTCCAGCAGTGAACGAACGTAGGCTGATGATGATGATGATGAGTGGTGGTAGGCTTCGGCCGAGCCTAGTTACCACCCACTGGACAAAACCGTGTCGCCAAACGGGATATTATAATGATCATGTTCTGGCATGATCTTCAGTGAAGCCAGGGAATTATCCCACGTTCTTGGTTAAGTCTGGTACTATCTACGGCCAGGATGCCGGCGTTTAACATCATGCGATATAGTGGTAAAGAATATTTTTTTTTTTCTAGTCTGTACTGTCCCACTGTTGGGCAAAGACCTCCCCCAAATCCCTCCACTTGTCCCTTTCTTGCGCCACCTCGGGCCAGTCGATCTGGTATGTGTCTAAATCGTCTCGCCATCGCTTCCTAGAATAACATATAATGAATAAATTTTAAACCAAAGCAGTCACAACAACCCAACTTTTCTCCACAAATTAGCTCGACCTCCGTCACGCACGCGTCGATTTCCACCACTAATAAGTTATACTTATTTCCCCTCCCCATATTATTACCAGATGAGATCGCGGTTTTGTAATAGCAGTAATTTTTGTAAAATTTAATACTGCACACGATTCTTGTTAAAGTTTTGATTTTATGTGAAATTACGTCGAGTATTTTTCCGCAGAAAACTTTTATATCCATTTCATCGTAAAGGCTGCGAGCAAATGCTCGCAGTTTAGCCGGAGTTGCAAATTCAACGACGAATACGAATTCTACTAATATTATAGAGATGAAAGTTTGTTCGTGAGTAGTGCCTAACCCACCAACCCACCAATGTAAATTTATTACCGCTATTTTATGAAAAAAAAAAAAAGAAAATTTAATCCTTCCAATATTATAAACGCAAAAGTTTGTAAGAATGGCTGTATGTTTGTTACTCTTTCACGCCTAAACGGGTGGACCGATTGAGCTGAAATTTGGTATAGAGATAGCTTAGATCTTAGAATAACATATTATTATAGGCTCTGTATAGCGCATAAAACCGCTGGGCGCAGCTAGTATTATAAACTTGTAAGTAATAATGGATGTATGTTTATTACTCTTTCACGCCTATACGGGTGGACCGATTGAGCTGAAATTTGGTATAGAGATAGCTTCCAGACATACATACATCCAGACATCCATACACTCTCACAAACTTTCACGTTGATAATTTAAGGAAGATTGTATAAATCCCTCTAGACCCTTATTATTTCAGGTATAAACGGAGGCAACGACACACCATTAGTTGAGCGTTTTCTCGCCATAAAAACTAATTAAACTCAAACTAACCTAAACTGATTACGCTCAGGTGAAATAACAAAGCGATTTGTTAACGCGTGCCCTTGAGCCCTTGACTTGAAAGGCTTCTTTGGCACACTGTATGAGTTACTATTTTACTATATTGGTATATTAATGTAGGCTGGAAAATGAAGGTCATGGTGATTTAAGCTTTAATTACGTATAACAAATAGGTGTTTAATACTTGGTGCCTAGGCAACGAGTAAAGAATAGCATCTAGATTTAGTCTGCAACCATCTACGGGAGTATCGTCGCTTAACATCATTAAATCGTCGAAAAAAAACCCTCAAATGAAGCACTTGGCCATAGAAATAAATAAATAGGCCAAGCGCTTGTCGGGCTACGCGCAATGTAAGCTTCCGTAGTACTGGCAAATCAAATATTAACAAGCCTTAACTTTCATCAACGATATCTTGAAAACTAATAAAAATATCTTAACTGCTATAGTTTTCCTGGAAAGTTAATGGTTGAAACTACTTGGCCAAAGAAATAAAAAAGAGATTTGTAGCATCCATGGCTAGACAGTAAGCCATGAACTCTTGATCTAAAACAAGACAAAAATATTTCTGTCACAAACTTAAAATAACCAAATCCCCTTTTATTAGAACCAGAAGCTAAATAAACTTGCCCAGGAATAGTCCAGTCTAATTATGGCGAAAATTAGTCCATTAGGTGAAGTATAATTCAATTAGTAACGTGATCCATGTCACCGAGGCGGGGCTCAAGGTCTGGTAGAGCCATGAAAACCTGTCGTAATATTGTATGAATAACCTCATTTTTCTTATAGCCTTGTATGTGCTTTGTAAACAAAATACGTTTTTATACAAAGACGTAAGAAGACGAGCAGGACGCTCTCCTGATGGTAAGAGATAACTCTGCCCAAATATTAGCACAGTGCTATTCAGGATTTCACAATGATGGAAAACTATTTTCTATTTAATTATATTTCTTTTCTGTGCTACCACAGATCAGAAGAATACCATGCTCTACAACGATTGATAATATTTAACAAATATATGATTTTCTAAGTTTTTTCTAATTTAAAAGTACAAATTGTAAGTGTGTTTCTAGTAAAGGTATAAAATGTAGCTGATCGCTGAGCGCATTATGCAAAATTAAAAGGTATACGATTCTTCTTGTTCCAATTTAAAAATTAAAAGTTTCAATCAAGGGTGTTTGTTGTATTAACAAAGACTGCTTGGTTGTCTAGAAGAAGTCGCTATTAGCGATAAGGCCGTCAATTGCAATTAGATTATTTTAATATTGTGATTTAGATTTAAGTTTTTTAAGTATATTTTTGTGCTTCAATAAAGAAGGTAGTATCTATCTTCAAAAACGCATAGTATCTATCTTTTTTACCTTTTTATAGTGTTCTATAAAGAGTTTGCTATTCTATTCTAATAAAGTAAAGGCACAAAAGTCTAATTTATCCTATTCAGAACATGAATAATGCGATTGCTCCACTGTAATTGAATTACAAAACAGAAGTCGCTTCCAGGATGTGTTTTAGACAGTTTATCCGGGAAGCGACTCCAGAGGAAATGGCAGGGAAATAACTTCTTTGTTGTAAGTTTCTGTTGAATATAAGTTTTCCTGTAAGAAGTCAAAACGTGTTTATGTATAAAATTAGCTGCACCTGGTTTCACCTGCTGTACATACTGTACATGCATGTGTTATTCCAGGATCTAAGCTATCTCTATACGAAATTTCAGATCAATCGGTCCACCCGTTTAGGTGTGAAAGAGTAACAAACATACATCCAGACATTCTTACAAGTTAAAACTTTCACGTTTATAATTATTACAAGCTTTTATTTACTTTCACCTGTCTGAAGTCTGTCTGTCTGTAATCAAATCTTGCAAGTTATATTTGATCCACTTCCCGGTTTCCGATTGAGCTGAAATTTTGCATGCATTTATAAATCGGATGACAATGCAATATTGACATCGAGTTGATTTGATGATGGAGCTGGAAGGTGGCCATATGAACTCCATAATTAAACGACGCAACCCTATCGAGTTTGGGCTTATTTGATTCGTTCGTTTGTAGTTGGTAATAATAATAAAAGCTTGTTTTTAAAAAGTTTTTTTTAAAATTTCACTTGTATTAGTAAGATTCAAATATAGCACAACAGAACTTTTAATGTACATAAGTAGGTAACAAAAATCTGAATTATAATTGCCGCCCGTTTGAAAAGTACCTCTATGATAAGAACGGACAAGAAACTCATAGGGATTGTTTGAATAGAGACAAATCTCTTCGTACCGCAAACAAAAATTAAGCTTTTAGGGATTAAAAATTAATTCGATTAAATTATATTTGTTAAAAAGCCTGTCTTTGAACAAATTTTGTAAACAGTGGCCGGTTTTTCTATCGATATTCTGTTTGCTGAATAGGTTCACATACGAGTAGCTCATGAAAGTAGAAGTAATAAATGTTTAGATTAAAATAAAAAGGGAAGATACGGTACAAGGGTCTCGCAAACGGGCCGCTCGAATTAGGTTCATAAGAATAAATATACTATATTTAAGCGACTATAGCAGACGCCGCATTGCCATTAAGGAGACCACACGTGTTGAAGCCTCTCGATATCCGTATGTATCCGTTCTCTCCATAATCAGTTCCCCACGAGTTCTTAATGATCCAATAATCTTGTCCGTTTTCCGTCCCATAGCCGACCAGAAGCACTGCGTGAGATAGTGGAAGCTCTGGGCATTGAGACTTGTCAAAAATCCCCCCATGGTAAACTTGCATTGCATAACCGTTCACTACAATCGCTATAGGGCCATAAGTAGCCAAAGCTTCTTTCAAACTCTCTTCACTGATCAGGTTATAGTTGTTATAGCCAGTTATCCTCACCATTGCTCTGGATTGATCTAAAAGACATGCTCCATCTACCTGAGCGTAAGGGTATTCGTCTTCCAACATGACGCCAGGTGTTTGGATTAGCTCTGACAAAGCAGCGGTAATTTGACCTCCTAGCCTGCAACCTCGCTACATTGGAGACAATTCATCAGCTGCTGCTCGGAAAAGCTTAATAATCTCCCATATTTCAACGCGTAAGCACCTTCAATAGAACCTATTGAAGCAAAAATCCAGCAAATTCTGCACCTGTCCTGGTTCTTCACTCCTGTCACAGCATAATCTCCATAATCCAAGGAGTCAGGAACGTTTCTACCATACATTTGCTTATCTGTCACCCGGTTGCAGGCGTTATTAGTGACATTGCCTTCAAGGATAGACATACCCATGTAGTCTTCCATTTCCTCTGCTGTCAGATCGGTGAATTGGTTGATGCCAAAAGTAGCACCGTCTAGGGCGTTCAATCTGTTTATTTCCTTTAAATTCTCCTTGAATATCTCGAAGCGTCTGTTCTTCTCCTGATCGTGAGGATATGATCTTCTGTAGGTGAGTATGAAGTTCTCGAAGAGTCCATCTGCTTCATTTTCACCGTAGATAGGCCCCCCTCCAGCTGATAATGAGGCAAAGGATACGATGAAGAATAACAACTGTAGATACATGGTTTCTACAATACTGTATCACCAAGTGTAAGTGATTTCCTTTGAGAAAATGTTCGCCTATATACAAAAACAGACATTCCAAATAATGATACCAAAGTTATTTCAGAATATTTTGACTTTATCTATGAAAGGTGAAATAACTATAATAAGTAAATTATGGTTCGATAATAATAATTTATGTGAATTTCTTCCTAGATATTAGGGATAAATGTATAAAAGTACGAATAACAGTATTTAAAACTATAAATAATACCTTACTGGGTCGTCCAAGATAATAAAATTATGTCGTAAAAGTTAAAAATTTCAATCCACCTATAACATTTTAATTCCGACCTACATATTATTTGTAAGATTTTAGTTAATTTCTACTATGAAATGTTTCATAAACCTCTGATTACAACATAAGTAAGTCAATCTTTCATAATCTAAAATATCTTCTACCTACCCACACATTCATAAATACATTTTGTTCCAACTCCTGACTTTGTTAAGCGTCCAACATGATTTCATGCAAAGTTTTAAGTTACGATATTATCATAAACAGTTTCCAAACAAATTAATCAAATTTGAATTCCCTAAAGCCAGCCAGTTATATAACTTGGCACTAGGTGTCTAAATCGAGAGGCCAATGTCCTTGACACGAGCAAAACGCCTGCTGTTTCAATGCGGCAAAACCACGCGGTGAGTTAACATACCTGAGTAGGCGTCGCCGTCTCCGTCGTCATCTCGGCCGGGGCTAGAGGCACACTACTCCTTCTCTGTCTCTTCTGACATGAACAACAGCTTCCAAAATTAACCAGCTTACTACCGGCACCCGACCGAAACCTACAATATCGATTTTACGCTGTCCTTGCACTCACGAATGAAACCTACACCGTCCCGATAGTCCTCACCAACATACTGGCAGTCGAGAAATAAAATAATCGACAGTCAATTTTTGAATCGAAATGGAATGTTCTAAATCCGAGCGGAATCGCGCGAGCGGTCCGCCATTTTCCTTCCGTATTCAAATTCCGTGATTGGTCCTTTCGCACTTCTTAATTTAAAATTATATCGATTATAACAAAGCGACGATTAAAGCTGAAGCGAGATATCGATGCGCGTTAGAAAACGTTATATTTATGCTATTTACGAGTAAAATACAGTATTTTAGTTGTTGCGTTTTGTGGCTCACCCTCGGGGGTGTAGAAGAATTTTGCCGGCTTTGGGTAGACGACAAGTGAAATGGTCGTGGGGTGGAGGGACCGGAGTGCGGCTGCGCGGGATTGTGTGTGTGTGAGTTGCGTGCGTGGCGACCAGTGTAAGCTGACCTTTACCTCCCCTACGGGGAATAAAGTGAATAGTTAATAAAGGGGTTGTGTTTCGCGGTAGCGGGGGTCTAGGTGTGTTGGTTGTGTGTTTGTATTAATGTAATCGATAATGTAGGACGCGGGAGGAAATGTTAGACACGGCGGGGCCTGCAGAGCATTTGATACGGCGAGCGTAGGTGACGAACAAAGGCGTTTGATCGAATAGACAGACTGACTACAAAATGGTTACTATTTCACAGGCATTCTTATGATGGTATTTTTAGAAAATGCTTAGGTATTTCGTTATTTGATTCGTAGCATGTAGTGCTACGACGTGTAGCACTGAGTTAATAATATTAATTAACAACATTGTACATTTCAACTCAGAGCCTTTTACTGTTTAAATCCTATTTCCTACTAAATAATTATATATTAAAATGCGAAAGAATGGATGTCTGGATATGTGTAGGTTTGTTACATCTTCATCCATATACGCCTGAACCTATTGAGCTGAATTGGTATATAGGTAGCTTAGAATCTAGAATAACACATTATATGCAACCTTTTATAAAAAATCAAAGATTCTCAAGACAGATTTTGCTAAGATTTAACTTGTATAATTTAATGGTGTATAAAAATGGGGTTTATACTACAACAGAACCGGTTATCCTACTTACACTGTCAGAGTCAAATCACAATTTATAGGTTGTGTGGCGAACCTATATGTTGCAGTTTCAGGTCGCCGAGATTACTACAGGGCCTGCAACATGACCTAACGACTGCCTCCTACACATCTTATAGGAAACAGCCGGGACCCACAGTTTTGCGTGTCTTCCGAAACACGGTAGCGTCCAGGCGAACTTTTTGCCACACACTGAGATTTGAACCCAGGGTCTCCGGATTAAAAGCCGGACGTATGACCATGTATGTAGTTAAGTGGTGGGTAGTGGGTAGTTTATTTGTCCTATAGTAAAAAAAAAGCTGCTGTTTAAACGAACGATTTTTAACTCAATTCCCTTGTGCTCCCAGTTTTACAACAAAAATCATTTCTAAACGGAAGTCAACATCTTCGGGGTTATTCCAGACCAAAATCGCCTCTCGTTTTGCTGTAGATTTTAACAAAATTTTGAAAAAAAATCATGAAAATTCTTACAATACCAGTACAAAATCAAATGCAAATTCCATTTTTTTTATTTAGTATTTTATGGTCGTCTCAAAGTGGCGTTTTTGAAAATAAAAATGTGTTTTATAGGTTATTTTTTTGCCTACGTTTTTCTGCGCCGTCGTCTCTTTTTTTTAGCAGAATTTAGTAATAATAATTTAAAATTTCGACATTATTAATTGTATATTTTGACATTTTAATTTTATTTTTCAATATTCTCTGACATTTTGATTTATTTAATTTAATTATTATAAAAAAGTTGATACAATTTTAATTTGAGTTTATTGAAATTTTGACTTAATTTAAAATTAAAATTTTAAAATTTGATTTTAATGTAATATGATTTAATTTTTATTTGTTTATATTATATTATGTTGTAATTTTTATTTTCTGTATGGACATTGTTTGAAATAAATGAATTGAATTGAATTGAATAAGGCCCTTATCTACCTATATTTGTGCCCAATTTATCTTTTAATCTATTTAACTGTTTATCAATAGATTTTTACTTATTTTCACACTAATATCATAAATACGAAAGTTTGTGAGTGTGTATGTTTGTTACTTCTTCACGCGCAAACGGGTGGACTGATCGAGCAGAAATTTGGTATAGAGATAGCTTAGACCCTGGAATAACACATAGCAACCGCTAGGGGCAGCTAGTATATTTTATAGTCGATTTACATATAATATAGATGTCATAAAACGAATTCCCTGATGAAATTTGTGGTATTTCAATTTAGAGTTTTCTATTCTATTCTAATGGAAACTACTTAATAACTTAAATTAGGCTTTGTAATGTGCATTCTAAATGGCTATGGATGTGCAAACCTCAATTATTATCACCCCCCAATTATTAACTTGTATTTTTCCTTTCTTGCTTGGTTGTCTGGAAGAGATCGCTATTAGCGATAAGACCGCCAATTGTAACATTGCTTAACTGAAATGTACTTATTTCGTGTTAATTGTTTTCTTTGTTGCAATAAAGATTTATCTATCTGTCTATCTATTATTATTTTATTATAACTATTTTAACCTTTTAACCGCCAGACTTAAAATCACTTGTCGTGCCCCTAGCGCCAGGCAAGTTTTTTGAATTATAAATATTTAGCTAATTACGAGTATAGTTTTATAAAATACATTGTTATGACTTAAAATGTAGATTTAAAGTGCAGTCGGAAATATACGACTCTGGCGGTTACGTAACAGAACAGGCTTGTCGGATATATCCGACGGTGGCGGTTAAAGGGTTAACTGATCTTTCGGTAAATGAGCGTGAGGTAATGCATTACAATACCAGATGTGAAGTATGCGCACGCGCATGCCGCTATTTTCATTCATTCCAGAGTTCCGCATTCAAATGTAAATATAAAACTAAAGCGACAGTTTTGTTAATATATGGATGTTGGGTTCTGCAGTTAATGGAGAAGAAACAGCGGGTGATGAATGGGTCATAAATCTCTGCAAATAAGCCAAGTATTCACTGAGCTCTGTATTGTTGTAAATATTGTGTGACGCTCGTGAGGGCAAGTTTTTAGGAAACCAGAGACTTCAGGATTTTTTTATTTATTTTTAACATGATACATCATAGATGAGAGTGTGATACATAGACACCCATGAAAAAGTCATGTGAATTTTAAAGAAGTCTGATTAAATTACTTGCTTCGGTTGTAAAGGGTTTTTGTAAACATTTCTTATTAGGCCTAAATAAAAAGTATTATATTATATTTTATAAAGAAAACCTATAATAATGTGAAGACATTTTTGACAGCTGTCACATTTGGAATTATTATCCCCACTTCACAGAGAGTAGGGAAAAATTAAAAAAATGTCACTTTAAAAGCCTATCCTGTGAAGATAGAATTGATAATATGTAACTTTCTTTTACAAACAGTGACAGACAGATCGATGTAAACATAAAAATATTATTAGTCTTCTGCGTGCACGAACCTTTACACGAAGTGACGCGCAAGCTAAGAACGAGGTCAAAACCGTAATATAGAAAAGTAATTATTAAGAGCAATTTTGGCATCGATACATCAAATGTATAATATCTTTATCGTCATTGCATTGTTATCCATACCAGTCAGTTTTAAGAGCGCTAAGTCAGTTTGGACGCTCTCTTGCTCGCATGATTTCATACATTTTGAAATATAACTTTTTTTTAAACTTTCTCAAGATCACGATGCTGCACGATATAATCGCAGACATTTAAGAAATTATTTTAGTTTGACATTTTTTAAAATAGATTTGGGAGCAAAATTTATAAAATAAAAAAAGTCTTCTTACTTGGCTTTTCTTGAGGCATTTTCAAAAAGTCAATTCTATGAATTTATATTTCAAAATGTATCAAATTGTGCGAGCGAGAGGGCGTCCAGTTGTATAAGCGATCTTAGTCGTGCATATTGCCTACTAATTAATTAAAGTCATTGTCTAATCAAATTAGGGTTTCCACGTGAAGCTGCGCATCTCTAATCAGCATCTGCAGGCGTTATCGTACAATCACTCTCAACCCTAGTTGCCACTGGAATTTGTTAAAAACAGTATGGACATTCTAAAAAATAATTTCCTGATAAACAAGAAAATGACTTAATTAGAAAATATAGCTAATGTTAATCAAACACTACGTCATCATCTTCCTGCCCTTATCCCACATTATGTCAGTGGGATCAGCAGTATTCCATTCATTATGTCGTAGTAGGGTCAACTAATTATAGTTTCAAATTTGATTATTAATAATTATTATACACGTACCTACCACATTCAATTATAATTGATGGTGCGTTAAACACAAACACAATCTATTAGATAATAATTATAATCAGTAATCAACTTCAGTCTATGTTCGTCGAATACTGGACGTAAGACTCATCCATGGCTTGCCCTTCAACTCGATCCTCCGTCTTCCTCCTCCCACCACTCCCAATCTACATACATACCCGCTACATAATACCCGCTTCATCATAAAGCAAAAAGTTCCTTACTGTGTTTATGCGAAGGTAGTGCATCAGAACATTCAGCTTTATATTTAGCCAGTAAGAATCTGGTCCTCATCCACGGCGTACGATGATCGGGCCGGCATGTTTACATTACGCGTAAACCGATGTTTTTCATCAACGAGTTATTTTTATGACTGAAAATCCGGTTTCAAATCTTCTCTGGAGTGAATTTCGCGCGTTTTCGCCACCATGTTGCGACCGTTCCCGCGCTTTTTCAATTGACAGTTTATTTTTTTTTAATTTCCCGACCTCCTCAGGCAAACTTTCGTTGCCTGCTATCACCACGGGGATATGTATGGCTTCTCAATTTCGTGTATTTGCCAGTTTCTGGAATTGACAGTTGACAACTGACGTGGACACGTTAGTGTGTTTTCTGTTATTTATCACGCAGTTTAAAAAGTTAACGTTTGAATTTCGAATGCGTTTGTGTTAGTGGATATTTAGTTTCAAAGTGAGGGTAAATTTGTTTTTGTAGTGAAGTGTTTTTTTATAAGAATTGCTTCGCTATAGGCGCATTTTAATCATTCAGGTAAGTGTTAATTTACATTGCTTTAATTACGTTTAGAGTAAGCATCTACCTAAATAAAACGTTAAAATGGTTGTATCAAATACATTTAGATTTGTATAATTTAGTGTTGTTTACTTGTAGAAATAAAATGTATATATTAACTACCAACATTTAACGACAATAAATGTTTCATATGGGTAAATTTGAGATAAAAGGGGGTAGATTTGGTTTAAATGGAGATGGGCAGGACAGTTGGCAAGACGGGATGAAAACAGGTGGACCAAGGCTGCGACAGTATGGTATTCAAGACAGGGGCATAGATATCGAGGCAGACCACCAGCCCGATGCGATGGTCAGACGATATTGGGTTGGGGGTGGGTGGATACGGGCTGAGTAGATAGTAGGGTAAATTAGTATCATAGACACCTAATATATTATTATTATTTATTTCAAATTTAGTTTAATATAAACTACCCACCCATGGCCCATCTTGGCCGAACCAATAGAATCTTTACTCTGTTAATAAACCAATTCAAACTACCCTCATTTTTAATTAAAAGAAAAAAATACTTAAAATTGCCTATTCAAATGATCACAATTTCTTCAACCGAGAAAGCAGCCTCAATGATCAATCTCCATAAAACCTCACAGCCATAACCACATTCGATGGTAACCACAATGGGATCAGTAGAACAGATTTCATTTTATATCAAACCTTCATGGATTTACTTTCCAATAAAATGTGTTGAAATCAATATTGTAGCTTTGATGGCCCAGTAAGTTTTGATTTCTGGCTTAAATTTTACTTACTTATTAATTTTATTAGCACTGCGTTCTTATCGCTCAGAGCGATCTCTTCCAGACAACCGTGCATTGAGAGGAATTAAACAACATTGAAAGGACGTTGGTTGGACAAATGTAAAAAAAAAATAGTTTGGTGTTGTCGGAGACATTAGAAAGAAATTTTGCATATAATATAGAGTAGCCAATCACCTGACGATTGGATTAAACTTTTAACAAACAACGAAGAAAAATTTTCCGATCCAGCAAAAGTTCATTTTTAAGTTACGCCATTATTTGTTAAGGCTCTGCTGATTCCTTACATCAAAAATACGGGAGCGCCGCCGAGTTGTTTTAGTGGGTATACCTACTCGTGCAGTCGTCCTGCACGGGGAGTCCCACATAACCCTTTTTTTTTATCCCAGGAAAAACGCATTACGCATCGTCGCCCTGTGCCGGGGGGCGCAGGGCGGTATGTGGGACTCCCCCGCCGAAGATGGGCGCGGCGGGGATACCCACTGAAAAACCTGGGGGTGTTCCTGCGAGACGCCATAATGCCGGGGCAGCGGGTACGCCGAAGCACTCATCCGCGGCCCCGACGGCGCTTGGTCCTCACTGATAGGAGGACCCCTCCGGTCCCACATAACCCTCCCGTATCTCTTAATTACTACGCGTAACACTTTTTTTACTCAATGAAAACAAAAAAAAAGCATTATGTCATTATAGCTCCTCAGTTACTAGCGCTTCAATTGTTTTGTAGCGGGGGTGGATTGAATTAGTTTCTAGCATTCTTAAATTAAAGCCTATTCGAATGGGGTGGTTACGGCCCGATCGAGCCGTTTGTGTTTTTAAGGGTATAAATAAATAAATAAATATTTCAGGACATTTCACACAGCGCCACCTAACCCCAAACTAAGCAACTTAATGCTTGTAATATGGTGGTTAGGATAACGGATATAATACTTATATACTTTTCTTTTGTAAATACATACTTATAATAAATATTGAACCACCCAGACCAGAAACAAATACCTGTGGATCACACAAACATTTGTCCCGTGCGGGAATCGAACCCGCAACCTTCTGCGTTGCAGGCGGGTATTAGCCCACCGCGCCACAGAGGTCGACAAACTACCTAGTCAGGTCATAAGTATTGTCACACAGTAAAAACTTTTCTTTTAGAATGCTGGCCACAAAAAAGTTTATTGAATTCAAATTTCGAATTGTTCATGAAAATAAAAATGTATACTTTTTAGAATTTTACTCATTTTTAAATATGGAGTGGACGCTTAAAGAAGACCGTGTTGCAGTTATTGCGTTGCATCGTTGCGGTTACGCGCCAATTCAAATTTTTGACATACTGAAAAATTTGAATATAACCAAAAGATTCGTTTATCGTACCATCAAACGATACAATGAAGACTCTAGTGTAGATGACAGGTCAAGAAGTGGTCGCCCTCGGTCTGTTAGGACTCCAGCAGTGATAAAAGCTGTGAAGGCGCGAATTCAAAGAAATCCCAAACGTAAGCAGAAACTGTTGGCCCTTCAGATGGGGTTAAGCAGAACCACGGTGAAAAGGGTGTTAAATGAAGACGTAGGGCTTCGGGCATATCGAAGAAAAACAGGACATCGTTTAAATGCTCGTCTAATGGACCTGAGACTGAAGAGATGCCGCGCTTTGTTGAAGCGGTACGCGAGAAAAAAATATCGAGAAATTCTTTTTTCGGATGAAAAAATTTTTACCGTAGAAGAGAGCTACAACAAACAAAATGATAAGGTGTACGCACACAGTAGTGAAGAAGCGAGCAACCGAATTCCGCGTGTCCAACGAGGTCATTTTCCATCCTCGCTCATGGTATGGTTGGGAGTTTCTTATTGGGGCTTAACAGAGGTACATTTTTGTGAGAAAGGTGTAAAAACGAATGCAGTTGTGTATCAAAATACAGTCCTGACGAACCTTGTGGAACCTGTTTCTCATACCATGTTCAATAACAGGCACTGGGTATTCCAACAAGATTCGGCACCAGCTCATAGAGCGAAGAGCACACAAGACTGGCTGGCGGCGCGTGAAATCGACTTCATCCGGCACGAAGACTGGCCCTCCTCCAGTCCAGATTTGAGTCCGTTAGATTACAAGATATGGCAACACTTGTAGGAAAAGGCGTGCTCAAAGCCTCATCCCAATTTGGAGTCACTCAAGACATCCTTGATTAAGGCAGCAGCCGATATTGACATGGACCTCGTTCGTGCTGCGATAGACGACTGGCCGCGCAGATTGAAGGCCTGTATTCAAAATCACGGAGGTCATTTTGAATAAACTTTATTGTCATAAGAATCTATGTTTTGTTAAGTTCATTTTGGTATATAAATGGTTACATAATAAATAAACTTGTTCCAATAATTTTATATTAAACATGTGACAGAATTTATGACCTGACTAGGTATAAGGTATGTAACTATAAGGTTTGTCAGTAACTTTATACTCTCATAAAAACGCATGAAAATCGAAATATCTTTTAACGTATAGAAAATCCGAACAAACACGTCAATTGTTATCTATCCCAACCTTTCAATAGGTAAAATAGACCTTAGTACCCAGTGATAAGGGTTATAGCAAGAGATGTAGGGCGACTATTTCCATCGCCCTTGGCATCGTAGTTGCGACACAGACCGACCGCGGTTCATTTTATACATATTGAATATAAAATTATGTGGCGATAAAACATTTTTAATTTGTAGGTGGTTTTCGTACGTTTGGAACAGTTTGTTAGAGTGACAGGTGCATTTCTTAATTGAATTTTGTCTATTTTCCGCTGTATCGGAGTCTTCTGAAAGTAAGCAAAATCAGCTGATCAAATTAGTACCCATAAGGGGCTGCACAGACGACAGACTATCCATGACGCACTTTTTAGTCTGTGAAAATAGAACCTATGCAATTATATGCAGTAACGCACACGATACCGGCGCCAAATAATCCGAGTAATGTGGGGTCAATCGGGGGGTTCGGTTTTTTTTCTGCGAATTAAAACATTTTTTTAAATACTACAAAATGTCATGCGAGAGTTTAGAATGATTTCATTCTAGGTTCGTTTTATATTAATTGAATTAAATAAATCTTAGTTTTTCTTAATATTAATTGTATTATAAAATAATCTTCTAAGAAACAATTGGCGGTCTTATCGTTAATAGCATTATGATAATTTAATAATTCACTCAAAAAGACACACATTCAAATCTTAGCATTCACATATTACTAGGAACAGAAACTAGGTGAGTAGTAGGACGTAGCCTTGATATTTTTATGCGAAATTAAATGGCCCAGATCTCATTGAAAAACATTTCCAAGACATTAAGAATTACCAGGAAAGTCCATGCCGAAGACTATCAAAACAAAATTTAGACTAATCTACGTCGTACGAGATCGTGTCTTTACATAAAGAAATTATGAGTATCTATAATCCGCTATTGAAAGATCCATAGAACGGTTTTAACGATTACTTTGGATTAGTCATTCCATACAAATTTAGATCGTCTGCAAATAATATTTACTAGTACTAATACTTGTATGCCAGGCGGTTTTGCCCGCTAACTCTTGTAGCATACCGCGCGGCGTGCGGGAATTAGCGGGACTTCGCAATATTGTCAGCCCCTCTAGCATGGACAATGTGTAGACTTGTCTTGGTTTCAAGTCAAACTGTCATCCCATACATTCACAAAAGTACAATGTATGGGATGACTATTCTACTCCCTTAATAATAAAAACCCTTAATAGATTTTTATTTTAATCTTAAAAAAATTCGGTATGTAGGAAGTTAAAACCCTCCAAAAACAGACCACTTTTCAGCAGGTGTTCGTTCAAATTGTTTCCTTATGGTCGAATAGCACTTAGCCCTTCATTAAAGACATAACCGCCAGTTTTCTGGTTTCGATTTATCGTCAATTTCTATCTAAATATCGCCCTTTGTAAACATATGCAAGGTTATCTCCACAGACATATAATAACATAGATGCCGCTAGTTTTACTACATTGCGTGTCTAAAGAAGGGAGCTTATAATGCTTATAATATGGATAGTACAAAGTGCTGTCTTGGAACAGACACATGCATAGGCGGATTTAGGGGGGGGGGACAGGGGGCCATGCCCCCCCCCCCCAGAATCATTGTAGAGTTACGAATTTTGCACATATTTCATGGTAGAGATTATAATTTTTTTCTCGGCGCTCGCAGCAAGCTGCTCGCGCACATATTATTAAGGATGTTTAAACTTTCTAACTGCTCAGAGCGAGCTAAACACACACTTTTCGTAGTAAAAATTGTAATATTTTTGCCCGTCAGCACCTTGGCCCCCCCCCAGAACCAAATCCTGGATCCGCCTATGGACACATTATGTACTCAGTACTCGTATATCACACTAATATTGTAAATGTGAAAGTTTGTGAGTGAGTGTGTATGTTTGTTACTTCTTCACGTAACGGGTGGACCTATTGAGCTAAAATTTGGTATAGAGATAGCTAAGTCCATGGAAGGGGTATTACCGCTGGGCGCAGCTAATAAGTTTTTGATATATTAATGTCATTGGTGACAAATTAGCAGGATGGCAAATGGTTACCATAATATTGCATTTACGTTCCAAACTTTGCAAAACTTAATATATTAGCAAATACCTAAGTTTTAGTGAATTTTAATCAAATTACTCAGCTGAAGAGTCATAAACAAATATCACAACAATCATCAATAATATCTTATGACTCTTAAGTACCTATGTACTCGTAAGAAGTGTTGGGGCAGTGCATCTAGAATGTTACATCGTCGTGCAGTCCTGGGTGACAATGTACTGCAAATTATGGTCGTGCTCGTCTTGTTATTTCGTCGAATAAAAAATACTGCTTAAACTTAATTTCAAAGGAAAGATAATACGCTTATTTACTCCTCAAATTCTTTACAAATTTTAGGGTATCTACTCTACTAAATCATAATTGTAATTTCAAATAACATATAACTAGGAACTTGGCCTATTTTTGTGTACCGTAGAATAAACAGAGATGCGTGAATTTACACCAACTATTTATATGTTTGAAGACGGCGCGTCTGTCAGTATATTATATACAAAAGTATTTATATATATTTATCAATCAACATATTGAAGGTTTGATGTGAGATATAGAAAGAATATAATATGTACGTACATACAAGATATAAAATGAAAAAACATGCATACATGACAAATATTCTAAATATTTGGGGGTATAGACTTCCTTTGCAGGCGGTTAACTAAGTGGGTATCCCAACAGTGCCAGTTATTCAACCACCTGAGCAGTGATGTGCAGACATTACTGTGCTTCGGTAGGAGGACACTGTAGCTAGTGAAATTGTACACACCATTTTACATCATTGTGAAATTATTGGTAGCGCTGTACCTACTGATTATGGGTAGAGTTATCTCTTACCATCAGGAGAGCGTCTTGCTCGTCTGCTTACTTCTTTGCATAAAAAAGATTTTAATAAAACCCCGCTTCTATGTCAATTATTTTTTTAGCTCCACAAAAACTATCTGGTTCGCGTGTAAATCGCACCTAAAATTATCACAATTCAGAGGCGCCACTCCTAGCACAAAATATATTTTTACGTCCAGTCCGTTTCCTGTTTAAAATTACAACGTTATGATTTTTTTACAGCTGCGTAGTCGATTTATGAAATATAAATTACCTTAATAAATATAAACGATTATATCTAGGAAAGATTATTTTAATTTTTAGACGAAATAAATTGTGACCTTCGCGATTCAAATTTCATTATATAAAAGGAAAAAGTGACTGATTGACTGACTGATCTATCAACGCACAGCACGAAACGCTGCAAGGATTAAGCTGAATTTTACTAATACTAATAAATTTTATGTCATAGACCTTCTATGAATTTCACCCTAATACATATCATCAGTTCAGCTGTTTGGGCTGTGTGTTGAATGATCAGTCGAGCACTCTTTCCTTATTTAGATTTAAGACATATAATATTATTATTCAGATTTAAATCACGAATTATTAAGAAAAAGTATTATTTAGAGTGAAGGTCACAATTTTTTAGATAAACGTAACTACATGTATCATAAAAATTCCAGATATAGCAACACAGTTTCCCTAAAACGTCAACATTTTATGGATATTATTTAATATTTTCCAAACATGTACTTAAAGCTAAGCTGTAAATCTGAGAACCGATAAATCGGTTCTAACCGCCTTCCGCTGATTTTAGTGTTAGTAAAACGATCATAACACGTCGCTAGAGAATGATCCTCTGTTCAATAAGAACCTATTCATTCATAAACACTGAGATTATTGAATATATTTGTTGTAAAGATGGATTCTAGCATAACATAATAATGGATAGTTAAGACGTCGCCTCGGCGTTGGCGTCGTAATCGGTGTTGGTGTCGGCGCCGACTCTGACACAGACGATAACGCCAACAGCCAACACTGATACCGACGCCGAAGCTTACACTAATACCAAAGCCAATGGCGACACCAACAACAGCGACACCGCACTAAACTGACACTGTACCGACGCCGACACTTACCGATGTCGATGCCGACGCCGACTCTATGTCATGTTAGAGGCCTCGTAGAAATCGCAGCTATTCCTTGAAGAAGATCCTCGTACAGGATCGAAACGGTCGGCACGAAGCCGAAGTGAGTTTATGCCGTTTATTCACAAATATGCCTCGTAGGAATCTTGGCGAACTGGAACTGCAACGTATAGATTGTCTACACAAACTATAATTTTTCTTATTGACTTTGGGGGTACCCTACTACTACTAACTGGGTACTGGCTACTTGGATAACCTTCTGTTGAAGTGTAAACTCCTCTTCATCTTCCCGCCCTTATCCCACACTAGGTAGGCTTGGCACAATACGTTTTTCTCCTCCATTCTGCTCTATCATCCGTCACAACCTGCATCCACTCCCCTAGCACGCATATCCTCTTTCACACAGTTCATCCAAACCTTTTTCGGGCGCCCCCTTCCCGGATTACCATGGAATGTTAACTCCAATCTCAAATTATTACCAGTTGGGCTCTTGAAGAACTACTCGTATCTCTGTCAGATACAAAAACAGAATCATCTAAGTTTCACAGCTGATAGTTGGTATCGGATAAATTATAAAAGTTTTGTTGCCAAATACTTTCGTTTGGCATCGGAATCTGTTGAAATAAGAAATGAGAGAAAGAAATAAAATGTATTCCTTAGAGAATATCTAGCCATCTGTGTTTTACTCGAAGTAAAATGGAATTGAACAGGTTAGGCTTTCGGCAGTAGGCGTCGGAGTTGGTAAAGCTATTGAACACTTGCTTTATTAGTTCAAATATATAAAATAAAATATATAAATAAAAAAAATCAAATAAATAAAAGCTTGTGTGGATTTATAATTTGAAAATATAAAACAGTGTTAGTGAAAAAAAATATAGGTACACAGAAACTCCCATCACTTCTTCAAACAACAAAACTTTTATCCAATGATTTATCTCCTCTAAAACCATGTCGAATTCAGAACAAGCATTTCATTATGTTTACCATAAAACGAATATAATTATTTCATAAAACCATGTAGCCGAGGCTTTGTTTGATATCGTGCCAAATAGTCGAGCCGTAAAAAGTTTAGTGCGTATTGTTAGCAGCGTTTGAGGTTAGCATTCGATACTCTTTGGAGGTCGGATCTGTTTGGTTATCTAATCTGAGATCTGTTTCAAGAGTGGTCAACACCATTGGATTGTTTTAGGGATAAGGATTGGCACATTTTATTTTTTTTTCTTTATAGGTAAGCCTTTGCCCACGATCTTGCGTGATGTGGCGTAGATTAAGAAGCGACGATGCGACTACAGACTATATACCTAGAAGGCGGGATAAATCCCTCCCTGAACATCACTGAACATCATCAAATACATACAAATTGTTAAAAGCCGACGCAACCAATATTAAAAATCCACCTGCGTACTTTTATAAGAACTATCCGCGTTTATTATGCGTTAGTTCCTAGAACTGAGGAGGAATTTAAGAATTAACTGAATCCAACGAATTTACTGACGTAGAAGTACAGAATAACTAACGGTACTTACGTAGTAGAATAGTATTAAGTTAAAGATAACATACTACGCTTTAGATACTCTCAAAAACTAAAGCGCGAAAAATCATCACTAAAACGTATTGTGCTCGGCGAAAAAGCATCGTAAAACGCATTGTGGTCTCAGTAGGAAAATCTGCTTCATCACAAAATTCGTGTCTTTTATTAAAAATTAAAACGACCGCAACGTGTGATGGCACTATTAAATAAATAATATAAATGCATTTTCATCCAGGTACTAAAGATTCTTATTAGGTAAATTGTTATTAGTAGCACCCACACCCACAAGGTGGACAGACGACCTTATAAAGGTCGCCGGAAGATGCTGGATGCAGGTCGCTTCCAACCGGTACACATGGAAGTCCAAAGGGAAGGCCTATGTTCAGCAGTGGACGTCCTACGGCTGAGATGATTATTAATATTTGTTTGTTTCGAGAAACACTCATATTTGAGTACAAAGAGTTATATACGTAAATTTGCCAGATACATTTATAAAATGATGTATGGGTATTACCCTTACATGTTTCCATCACTATTTGTTAATGGAATGGTCGGCCTGTACACCCTGGAACTCAGGAGGAAAATGTACCTGATGTTGCATTATTATTTGCTCTTGCGTAACAGGGTGGACAACCCTAGTGCACTGTGCGCGGTGCAGCTGCGAGTGCCCTCACGGTACATGCGTGGCGCGGACAGTGAGCTCGGCCCACGACGTCGTGCACGATTGTTTGCGGTGCCTGCGGGATACCATACGGTCCGGGGCCGGGATGCTCCCATCGCCAGGGTCATGAGGTTATTCAATGATATGCTAGCTCAAAACTCAGAACTAGATATATTCTACGATAATATAAATAAGATTAAAATGTATATTGTTAGTTATATTACACTAAACATGTAATGTCTTGGATTTTTCTGTAACTTGCATGTGAAATTGAATAAATAAATATCTTTTAAAGGTAAACAAGAAAAAAACGAGGGGAAAAAGCCAATTCATCATCCAGCTATTTACAGAAGTATATTTCGAACGGATTATAATAAAATTTCACATTATTTAGCTGCAATAAAAAGGAACAGCTTTATAAACAGCAACTGTGTGTTTACATGCGATTCTGTGTTTTATATCATATCGTATCATTTCTGAACTCATAAATTCATTTAGGTAATTGCTTTACATGACTTTTATATGTTTTTTCTGGATGTTTCGAATGTTTTTACACCTGCGGGCTCATGATTTTCATGATCATTATAATGCTCCATGAAGGTTTATATAGCTATTTTCACCATCATTAACTCACATTCCACTGTTGAACATAGGCCTCGCCATAGCACGCCACTCAACTCCGTCCTCCGTTTTCCTCCTCCAATCACTCCCAGTGACCCTCCAGATATCCTATTTCGCCCATGGGCGCTCTACACTAAGTTTGCCGAGACGCAATCTCCACTCTAGAAAATACGAGTATAGTTAATTTTGGACACCAGTTAATCTGGTTGATTGTACCACGGTAAAGAGATATACAGTAGTTTGACTCCCTAGAAGCGGTTGATATCAAGGTTGCGCGAGTTTGCAACAATTTGGGTAGGGTTCGGTAGGCAGCGGGGTGCCGAATAGGCGTTACTATTATGAATTACTCAAATATCAAAAAGAATTAAACTTTGTGATATTTTTACTAACTCACAACCATTACTCGGAAGCTTACTGTATAACAAGTGAAATTTTAAAAATACTTTTAAAAAACAAGCTTTAATTATCATTACCATCTTGCATCATATAGTACTCGTCAAGACGAATCAAATGAGCCCAAACTCGATGGGGTTGCGTTGTTTAATGACAGAGTTCCTATAGCCACCTTCCAGCTCCATCATCAGATCAGCTCCATGTCATAATAATATTGCATTGTCATCCGATTTACACACGCATGCAAATTTTCAGCTCAATTGGAAACCGGGAAGTGGGTCAAATCAAACTTGCAAGATTTGATTACAGACAGACCGACAGACAGACAGACAGACAGACAGACAGACAGACAGACAACAGACAGACAACAGACAGGTGAAAGTAATATAAAGCTTGTAAAAACGTCAATTCGGCACCTCGTTGCTTACTGAACACTACCCAAATCGTTGCAAACTCGCGCGACCTTGAGTTCAACCGCTTCTAGGGAGTCAAACTACTGTATATCACTTTACCGTGATTGTACTAATTAATTAATTTTAATTGACTTACACCAAATAAGGAATTGAATTGAATATCATAAGTGATGTCTACGTAATGAAAAACAATAAAGTAAAGAAGAAATCAATTACAAAAACGAAAGGAGACGGAAGAATTATGTTTTAGTTTAGCTAAGCCAAATATTTTCGACGGTAAGCTAAGCGTATTTTATGAATGATGGCTAATAAAATAATTCTACAACGATAAAGTCGAAAAAAAAGTAGATATATAGGCATAGCACGTGGTGTGTTACATTTTTAAAATTGTTACCGCGGTCTATTTCTAAGAAACATTTCTCTAACCCCTAATTACTTAAGTAGGTGGATATATATAGCTACCCATCTGAATTCCATTTAAAGCGTATTAACACAATTAGGTACTTTCCTAAAAACGGCAACAGACAAGCGCTGGATCGAGATCAGCCGGTATTCGTACTAGAATAGAATGTACGCGGATGACCCCGGCTCTTCTAACCTAGTGTAGTCTGAATAGAGATAAATCATTTTATAATTGCACCTGTTGGGTATACTAAATGTTTCTGACGTCCATAGCAGAGCAGCATAGATGAGCAGCAATTTAAAAATGGTCGCAACCTACTTATGATACTTTGATGTTAATGTGTGACTATAATATGACGTGTTAGATGAAATTACGTGTTTGGTGCAAAATGATATAACTCGACTTATATTTATTGTGATGTAAAAAGGAAAACTACATCTTTTTGTGACAATAGAAATAAACATTTTGTTGTGATACAAAACTTAATTTCTAGAACACAAGATCTTAATATTTTTTATAATACATTCATCTCTTATATTGACAATAATTATTATGCTATATAGCGATATACCTATAAGTTGAGTTATACCATTTTGCACAGGACACCAAATTATCTCTAAAAATTGCCATAATTAATATTTTCATGGCATGTGCTTTTGTTAACAAAAACAGATTCGCATGCAACTATTAATGAATATATAGGTACTAATAATAAAAAATAATAATTGTCCCATTATTTTATTTTATAATCGGTAAAGCTATTTTTGAGTTATTAATTAAAATGTCTCGCCCTAGCCTTTTAAATCTAGCTTGAATTAGTAATTTATTTAAAATGATTAATTTACTCGTAAGTGGCCCTAGGAAGTCTGTAATTAAACGACGCAATTCCATAGAGTTTGGGCTCATTTAATTTGTCTTGACGAGTACTTTGGCGCTATATATGGTAATAATAATAAAAGCTTGTTTATAAAAAGTTTTTTGTAAATAAACGACGAGATGAATCTAAATACTCACGAATCGTTTAGTGTAAAAAAGTTTTTTTTTTAATTTCACTTGTATTTATTAAGCGTTTTTGAAGCTCTACTGGTTTTCAAAATCCTACAGTGATAATCAAGTAATACCTTGACTTTATGTTTCTTTGAAGAACTTGGATGAAAAACTGGTATTTTCTATACGAAATATAATTATACAATAGCACGATGTATTTTTCATAACCAATGAAAAACATATAAAACACGTTTTTCATTACAAAACATACTCGTATTTATTTTGTATTTTAGATAATCGCTACAGCTATTCAAATAACCGACGTCGCCTGAAAGTCATTCACGTGGAATTTTTCATAAGTTTTCATTTATGATAGTAAACATTGAATATAATATCTATTAAATGTGGCACTAATATTTTAAAACGTAGCAATTTACGTGCTCCGATTGCTTGTTGTATTTTTGTAGTTGTAAAAATAAAATGGCGCCCGTATTCTGGAGATAGATATTAATATAGTTTCAGTTTCAGGATCGATTCGATATCATAGCGTCCGTGGCCCAGTGGTCATACCTCCGACTTGTAAGCCGGAGGTCCTGGGCTCAAATCTCAGTGTGGCAAAGATTTTCGCCTGGACGCTACCGTGTTTCGGAAGGCACGTAAAACTGTGGGTCACGTAAAAATGAGCAGTCGTCAGGTAATGTTGCAGGCCTTGTAGGAATCTCGGTGACCTAAAACTGCAACATATATTATAGGTTGGCCACACGACCTGTAATTTGTGATTTGACTCTGACAGTGTAAGTAGGGTAACCTGTTCTGTTGGAGTATAAACCTCAATTATTATTTATCATTGCTTTCACTTTTTTTTTTTCATTACTGTTGTTAATATTTTGCCGCTATGCCAAAGGACTGTTTTCCAGCTCCTTTAAGGAAGATTTATCAATTCTTTTAATGAATAGATTTGAGATTCTTTGATTTATCAGATTTGAGAGAACCTTGGTTACTTACCATGAACTGATCGAATATTCTCACGGCAAAATATTATATAAGTAGGCACGGAAATTACTGTACAAAATGTGGACTAACTTATTTAGCTTCTTAAATAAAATAATGTGAGTGTGTAAGAACCCTTTTCCTGCCAAAATTATTCGGTCAAATTTTGGTATGTATCTAATACTTACATAGAAAAAAACTGTAATGAAGTTCACATATTATCATTATCAGTTGATAAAACATCAGGTTATTGCATAAGCAGCACGATTCCAAAAATACATATTTGGCATATATTGCAAACATTTGCGTTATAACTTTATCTTAACGCTCTTCCTGTAAAAGCATTTTAATTGCACAACATAAAATACAAGAATATGGTAAAAGGTTGTTGCCCTACTTACTCGCAGAAAGCATTTCGTTTCAAAGTATCTCGTGCGAAAAAAGGCAAAAACTTTCCTGCCTCGTCTTTGTTCCTTAAATAGAAAACGTTAACGTGATGTATTTAGGTTTTAAATGAATATTTTTACACAGAAATATTTTTTTAATATGAATTATTTACTTGGGTTTTTAAAACAGGCACTTGTTTGAGAGATGACATTATTTTTAGTAATTTAATTAATACCTTCATTATATTCACAGTGTGTCGTACGATTTATAGTTGTAACTTTCTTTATATTAGACTTAATAAGTCACAGAACATAAATCTCTATTATCTAAATATTATATAAAAGGAAAGTGAGATTGATTGACTGATCTATCAACGCAAAGCTTCGCTTGAAATTTGGAATATATATAGATTTTAGGATGTAAACCTCCACCTAGTATTCTTTTATCTGTGCCTCCACTAAGATTTTTTTCACGCGGGCAAATCCGCAAGCACACTCTACAATATGTATAATATGTATCTAGTATATTTAATTAATAATTTTATTATTTTAAATAATCAAATTATTGTTTTATAAATTATTACGTTTTTATAGATGTAGCTTTAGTACTATTTTGTAATATAAGTACGACAAAAAATAGTACTAGATACTATTAGTTCAAGAATAGTGCCGTGCCATATAATATTTATGTCATCATCTTGGCAATCACACTTCATTGAAAAACTCGATCTAATTTTACTAAACGGTGACAAGTTGTGATTTATGTCCATTATGCTTTTGAACTTGCTTGATCTCATTTCAACATAAACATGGGGGCCCTTTTTACTACAGCTTGCAAAAAAAAAAAGCTATAATAACAAAAAAATAAACCCCCGAAATAACTGAAATGCTATAAATAATATCTACTTATCTTTTTAATTATTATTTGAGTAGGTAATACATGGTACCTATACGGTAGTATGGTATGTATTAAATTTGTGGTTGTCATAAATAAATTATTTTATTATTAAACGATAATTTACACACCTAGTTAGGTAGGTAGGTATATCATGTAAAAAAGTTTATACCAAAAATCCTTCATTTTAGAATTCCGTTTCTTCGATGTAAAACCTTTGTTTACATAATCAGGTTTACACGTGAAGCATTCAGTAGGAATGCTAGCACAAAACTCAATTCACTGCGATTCGAACTTCGAACACACACCCACCGCTGCGCTTGTTTAAACCAAATATCTTTTAATTTATAAACGTAAGTACAGAGCCCTTCAAATGCCAATATTGGTGAAAGCACATCCATCCGCATCGACCGCGCCGAAGGAATCGAATTTTGAATTCTTTATATGAAATGTCATGAAACTTAGCACACTTGCCGTCGAATCGTTCGAATCGAAAGAAGATTTCCTATACGAAAAATTCTTTCGGCGCGGCCGATAGATGTGCGAGCACCATATAGCTCGCTCCTCATCAAGTTTTTGAATAGGTACTTAATGAATACAAAAAATAATTTAATTATTTTTCTTTAAATAGGTACCTACGCAGAACACCTTCACATTTCATTACGGAACCCTTTATAGCTGAATACAACTTGCTCCTCACCAAATTTTTGAATAATTCATACAAAGAAAAATTAGCTGTCTTCAGACTTCAGACACACTGAATGAAGAACACCTTCATATTAAAACATCGGTCGCCCTACATGTTTTCCATCACATTTATTAGCCTCCAAAAACAGTATTCACCAAAAGATAATCTCTTATTACCAGGACATAAAGTTCATTTTCAGTATTTCAAAGACAGTGTTTGGTAAACAGCCGGGTTATGAGGTACGCACTTAGAACATTTAACCACTGGAATAGAAGCCAATCAATTTCAATTCAATTTCTATATATAAATATCAAAGAAAGTTTGCAGTCTACAACACCAAAAGGCTTACTATGATTAACAATAAAAATAATTTATTATTATACTCGTACATATAAACACCATTATATAAAGTATACATACGAACAACTAACGAAACGAAACTCGAACTCGAATTACTAATTTCTATAATATAAATAACTGCCATTTTCTGTGGGAGAGAGGCAACGCACACCAATGTATACCATAGGTACTAATGAATTTTCGATATCGTCACGCCCCCGTCAAAAATGTCAAGCACTGGCAAAAAATGTAGTTACAAAAATACACACACAGGGATCACAGTATTGACACATACCTACAGGGACTACTTGTATTGATACAATTAGTTCTATGCCCGATGGTCTATTTTTTGCGGTGGAGCAGAGGTCGCCTGACAGCGACGTATCCAGTTCGATGTGTCTAATTGAAGGAACACGTAAGGCGAAGCAAGGCCGTGGGGCTTTATATGTTTATAATAAAGTGTAAATATTCAATTTGTGCCCTATTTTCATGACCTTAAGGTCGAAAAGGGCACGTAATATCTGTTTTTGAGGCGCACATTTTCGCGATCGTCGAAAAATGTGAAAGAGGTCAAGGAGAGTACTAGAATTTTCGATATTCGACAGCTGAATTTAATAAAAGAATATTTAACAAAGGAGATAAAGGAATCCTTTTTGCTTTATAATATGGAATAATTACATAATTGTATATTATGGAATAATTACATAATAATTGTGTATTATGGAATAATTTTGAAAAATTACATATGTATATGCAACATATTTAGGTTAGGTTAGACATACAACTTATAAATTGTGATTTGACTCTGTCAGTGTAAGAAGGGTAACCAGTGGCTCTAGCATGCCACACGGAATCCCGACAAAACTTCAAGAATAGAACTGTCATCTCATAAATTCACAAAAGTACAATGTATGGGATGACAGTTCTGCTCTTGACTTGGATCCCGTATGGCATGCTAGAGCCACTGTTAGAGTATACAGTATAAACCCTATTCTTCTGATCTGAAATAAAACCTAATTATTATTATTTTCATTATCGTTTAGAAATGAGTACAAATTAGATACACAGTACATGAAAGGAACTACAAAACAACATTAATCTTGCAGTTATGGTGCATCCCGCTCGTTTAGATTAGATATTGTAACTCTGGACGATTTATTGTAACGTACTACAAAATAAACAACCTATATTTGTCGATTATTATCTGTTTACAAGGAAAGTTTGACTGACTGACTGAAGATCGACAAAGAAGATGACTCACACTAATATTACAAAAGCGAAAGTTTGTGAGTGTGTGACTGTGTTAATGTGTGTCATGTTTGTTACCTTTTCAACCTAAATGGATGAACCGATTGAGCTGAAATTTAGTATAGAGATAGCTTAGACCCTGGAATAAAACATAGGCTACAGTACAGCGTGTGAGCAGTTGACGTTTGTCAGTGAGTCAGTGGTTACCGTCATCTATGAACCACTGTAACATTGGTAGTTTTATTAAATGTAAGAGATAGACAAGCCAACTGCCTGGCTGATGGTGGGCGGTCACCGTCCCCTATAGAAGTAAGCAACACGAATAATGGTATTATTGGCGCATCACTGAACATCGCGACGGCACACGGCCATAAATAAATGAATAATGACCACTTGGTGACACGATTCTGTCCAGTGGATAGTAACTAGCCATAGCCGAATACTACCTCCAGTACCATCAGTCGTAGTCCTCATGTTTTAGGAACATGCCCCCTCCATCTATGACTTTGATCCTAACAGTGATGCACCATCTGCTTCTATCTTCTACCCACTACCCGGAGAGCATCGTAGACGGTAGAGTTGAGCGTGGTGCGGATCTGGTCGGACCAACGCAACGGGCTGGGGCCTAGTTGCCTAGTGCCACCATAATTACTAAACCACGATCACCAGGATAGCAAGTTTAAAAAGCACATATGATTTTTTGTATTAGTAATAGGTAAGTAGTCATAGGTGAGGAGCCAGGGTTTGTACCTCGATAATCCAGAAGGGAACGCGGAATCACAAGTTGTTTTTTTTTTAAATATTCTTCTTCCTTTAACAATACGATGAATCAGTAAAATGAGAACTTCACAAACTGAGTCATACGGAACGCCGGAAACCTTCCCTTTGATCCGACTCCCATTGACTTCCCACGTCGATAATTATATCGGATCATTCATCAGAAATACGCGGCAGTAATAAATAGTACAGTCAATAACAAATATTAATAAGAAAACGACTGGAAAAACATCTAATTCCTAGAAAAGCTATAGATTTTTGTCTGTATTTCAAACTTTTTTTACAGTTAGGTTTTTTTTATGTAATAGGTGACAAACAAGCAGACGGCCCACCTGATGGTGAGTGGCTACCGTTGCCTATGGATACCTGCAATACTAGGGGCTATTGCACTATTACAATAATAAGGGTACCTTATAATAATAAGGCTGGTACGTTGAGGTTTGACCAATATATTGACTAGTAAGTACCAGGTACTTACTCAGTGCATCAGGGGCTGGGTTCTTCCGATTCCCAGTCTATCAACACAAAGACGATGCAGGAGTGCCGCTAAGTTGTTTGAGTGGGTAAATCCGTGCAGTCATTCAGTCATCCTGCACGGGAATTACTTCATAACCCTCCCGTCGGGTGGTTACGAAGGAAAGTTCGACGACAGTCATGAATTTATGAAACAAGTATAAATAAATTTATGAAACGCATAAGCAACAAGTTGCTTATATACGACCAGGTAACATCTTGGAAATGACACACTTCTATACATTTTAATATTTAAATAAGAAACCAGCATCTAGGTACATCATATTTCCATATGAAATATTTCATTTAACAAACTGAACTTGACTACAAAAACCTCGAACTTGTAATTTTCCGGCAACGTTTTCAAACATCAAAACAACTAGACATTAAAATGTTTATCGAACTGTCCGAATCATTCATTAGAATGTAGACTAATAACTCACGTGTGATTGAATCGTGGCCAAACTACAATCCCGGTGTTCAATAGTGTTGCAGTAACGGATTAGCCAGGGTCGTAGTAAGGTGAAGTGAATGCCAAAGCTACTGCTGCGACCCCATTCTACGGTGAAGGTGGAACGACGGTCTACCAAGGAGTTTTAGTGGGTATTGCTTGCGGACCTTGCACTCGTGCCGGCAAGAGGAGTCTCGGGCCCTAGACAAGCTCCAATCGTTTGTCGTTATCGCTAAAAAAATGTACTGAGATGACATTCGACAACGACTGATTCGACAAACGATTGGCGCTTGTCTAGACCTCCTGGGTGGGTAGTACTATTACCACCTATCTGCAATATCAAGGGTACAGCTGATACGTTGCCCACCTTTAAGGACTATTCACTAGTATTTTAAAGATTCTCCTATTGAAGCACAACGGATTTCTATAGAGACCCCAGGCTAGAGCCCGCACGTTATTAATATTAAAAAATATATTCTGACTCCGGCCCTGCATTTATAGATGCGAAACGAATGGCTACTATTCTTGCAAACAGCCGCATGAGTTTGTGCTAGGATTATTTATTGATTTCTATTGTTGGTAAATTGATTAAATTCTAGAAGATTTACCCGGGTATGCAACGCAATATTCACTTTTTCTCTGATGTGTAATTTCTCATTTTTAAAGCTTATCTATTTTATTTATTGTAGTATTCAATAAAGAGTTTTCTAATATAGAAGTACATATTACGTAGTAGTTCCTAATATCATGCAAAAAAAAAATGCTTTTTATTATTAGGTGTAATAAGATTGGGCTTTAAAATGATTTGAATACCACGTTCCATTGTCAGTTACCAGATAATAAAGAAATCAGTTTTATGGGCTAATATAAAGATACAGATTTAACAAAAAATGATTGTTCAAAAGCTATTTACAAAACCGACACACAACGTGCCAATTTTCCATAAATAACGATACGAAACGACTACAAAGCTCACTTCCAGGCTATTTATTTTATAAAATTATGTTAAGTGCAGATCAAAAGAGGAAAAATTGGCATTAAAATACTCTTACCGAAAGTAGGTAGAGTTCAAGGGCGGATCCAGTTTTCTTTTCTAGGGCGGGTGTAAAGTGGAAACAACCAAAATATTCAATTTTATTGAATTTTGTAACAGAAAAGTATGATTTTTAAAGAAATGAATGTTGCCTTAATAATTGAATGAATTACTAAATACGCCTATCATCTGGTTCCCGCGATGCTTTGGAGGCTGTAAATTAGGTCTGGGAGGGGCCCCCGAGCCTTAACCTAAATCCGCCCTTGGCAGCATTCGTCCAGTCTTAAAATTACCGATTCGCTTTCAGATTGATTCATGTCTTGAAAACTACTAGATCGATTTTCATTAAACTACTATTCTGTGCCCTAATTTGGACTCAATGTAAAGTAATAATAATATGACAGTAAAAATCAGTCCATTGGTGTAGGAGAAATTCGAGGTAAAATGTATCCTTGAAATTTTGCATAGGTAGGTACTTGTTTAGATTGACAGAACCCTGGAACGGTAAAAGAGATATTCTCCTTTTTTACAGTAGCGTGAAAAAAAAACATCCTGAAGCTGTAAACCTAAAGGTGAACGACTCCATATTTAGGTATATCAAGTAACACATTACATTTGCGTGTTTGAGATACACCGATTGGTATTGCTCTGAATCTCATGAATATCATAATAACTTAGCTCGAAGATCGGAGTGCTTTTATCAACACCCTTTTATTGGCAGGAGTTGATTTTGCAAATGATACTGTATAACTTATTACATAATGTTATATTCAGTTATAATAATAATATGTATTCCTGACTGCGAAGATAATTTTATTCTAGCAATAACAAGTGCCGTAGTCGCAGTTTTGTCTAGATATTCAAGAACCCCCCTATATTGGATACTAGCTGACCCGCGCGCACTTCGTTGCGCGTGAGAGTCAATTAATAAAGCGAATTTGGTGCTGCTATGTTCACTATGATAGTATTTCCATCCCCGTGACTTTGTAAGCGTAAAATAAGGCATGGCTATATATTATTTGCTCCCGCTGTGGGTAGCGAAGAATATCGGGTTGGGTATTTCTATGCAGTTTTGTTCGCTACCGTAGAAACCAATCCTATGTCCTTTCCCAGAGGTCAAATTATCTCAGTTGAGCGGTAGTTTATCGCCTTCATAAATTTAAACGCCTCTTTTCAGGAATTAAAACTATTTGTGGTCCTTTCCCGGTAACTCTTTAACTTATCTCTACTGTAATGTACCTCAGCTAAATTATTATTCGTTACTAATTTCTCACACCATCCTTCCCGCGACTCAAATCAATTCCATGGTTCCTGAATTCCCATTAAATCTCTGATCCTCCTTCCCCCTCCTTTAATACTTAGTCTCCTTAAAGTTAATTTCTGACATAAAAAAACTATTCATTAACAGAACTTAACAAAATATCAGCTCATTTTCGGTTCAGCGGTTACTAATTTCCATGCAAACGTTTTTGTGAAAAAATTCCTGTTCTGGTGAGAATTTCACAAAATCCCTTCTTATTGGTCGCCTACGTTACATAAAGAATACGTTGTCCAAATTTTAGCTAAAACGAAGAAGCGGTTACCTTTCCTACACAAACTGGATCCCTCTTTCCTCCCCTCAAAGGTTGATTTCTGGGATAAAAAGTATCCCATATCTTTTTTTAAGACTTAATCTACCTTTGTATCAAATTTAAGCGCAATAGGGTCAGCGGTTCTAAATTTCCCATTAATTTCTGTCAAAATAAATATTTAATGTTCCTAAACACAACTCAAACCATGATTTTACAAAATTTCGATTCAATCGGTTTAGTTGTTACGGATTTGCATACAATTGTTTTTTGTAAATAAATCCCGTTCCAGTGGGAATTTAGCAAAAGCCCTTCTCGTGAGTCGCCAAAACCACCTAAAAACACGCTATCCAAATTTCAGCTCAAATAAAGAAGCGGTTAACGATTTCTTACGCAAACTTGCACCCCCCCACCCCCCCTTTCCTCCTCTTTAATGTAGATTTCTGGGATAAAAAGTATCCCATTTTTTAGGACTCAATCAACCTCTGCACTAAATTAATTTCAGCTGAATAGGGTCAGCGCAGCGGTTCTAAATTTCCCATACAAACTTTGACCCCCCCTTATAAGTTAATTTCTGATATAAAAACTATTAAAAATTTCCTTAACAAAACTCAAACCATCATTTTACAAAATTTCAGCTTAATTGGTTTAGCGGTTACGGATTTGCACACAAAAGTTTTTTGGGAATAATTCCCGTTCCTGTAAGAATTTCACAAAATCCCTTTTTATCGGTCGTCTTAGTTTATGTAACTAAGAACACGCTGTCCAAATTTCAGCAAAAACAAAGAAGCGGCTAACGATTTTTTACACAAACTTGCACCCCCCTTTTTTCCCTTAAAAGTTGATTTCTGGGAAAAAAGTATTGCATATCATTTTTTAGGATTAGATCTACCGCTGTACCAAATTTAAGCTCAATAGGGTCAGCGGTTCTAAATTTCCCATACAAACTTTGACCCCCCCTTTACCCCCCTTAAAAGTTAATTTCTGACATAAAAACTATTCAATGTTCCTAAACACACTTCAGACAATCGTTTTACAAAATATCAGCTCAATCAGTTCAGCGGTTACAGATTTGGATACAAACGTTTTTTAGAATTAATTCCCGTTCCCGTGGAAATTTTGCAAAATCCCTTTTTATCGGTCATCTACGTTACATAAAAAATACGCTGTTCAAATTTGAGCTTTAAAAGATGGCCGGTTACTGATTTTCTACTCAAACTTCTACCCCCCTCTTCCCCCTTCAAGGTTGATTTCTGGGATAAAAAGTATCCCATATCATTTTTTAGGACTCAATCTCTCACTGTACCAAATTTCAGCTCAATGGGGTCAGCGGTTTTAAATTTTCCATACAAATTTCGACCCCCCTTTACCCCCCCTTAAATGTTAATTTTCGTCAAAAAAAAAAAATTAATGTTCCTAAACACAATCTAAACAATCGTTTTACAAAATTTCAGCTTAATCGGTTCAGCGGTTACGGATTTGCATACAAACGTTTTTCGGGAATAATTCCCGTTCCCGGAAGAATTTTGCAAAAATCCCTTTTTATACGTCGCCTTCGTTACCTAAAAAACACGCTGGTTTAAATTTCAGCTTAAACAAAGAAGCGGTTACCGATTTCCTATTCTAACTTTGACCTCCTTTATCCCGCCTTAGAGGTTGATTTTTGGAATAAAAAGTATACCATTCAATTTTTTAGGACTCAATCTATCTCTGTACCAAATTTCAGCTCAATAGGGTCAGCGGTTCTAAATTTTCCATACAAACTTCGACCCCCCTTTACCCCCCTTAAAAGTAAATTTCTGACAAAAAACTATTTGATGTTTCTAATCACAATCCCAACTATCGTTTTACAAAATTTCGGCTTAATCGGTTCAGCGGTTACGGATTTGCATACATTCGTTTTTCGGGAATAATTCCTGTTCCTGAGGGAATTTTAAAAAATCGCTTCTTATTGCACGATGAAATCTTCTTACGAATACGCTGTCCAAATTTCAGCTCAATCCGTCCAGCCGTTTGGGCTGTGCGTTGATAGAACAAAAGTGTACGAACGATTTTATATAACAGATAAGTAAATCTTTAGATAGATATAACTCTTTTATTTAAAAACCGATTTAAATAAAACCAATACTATTTACAAATTAGAGAAATTTGCAACGTTTTAGCGAAAACTGCATACAATTCGGTTGTGCCGTTTTATCACACATAAGTAATAACCTTTTTACAAATTAAGCCTAATAAAACTACTCTGGTAAATTTTCGTTTATGGCCACATCGATAGATGGCGTATTTTTAGTTTGTCGCACTTTTTGCTTTTTGATTTTTTTGAATTGAATTTACTTTATATTCTATTACTTTTACTTCGAAATTTTGATGTAAATTAGGAGCGATGTGTCCGATATAAATGATTATTATTTATTTTATTATTTTATTTTACGTTTCCCTAGGAAAAATTGACAAAATGTTTTACGATCTAGATCGCGCAAGCGACTTTTTCGCGTCGTTTTGTTCATATGCGTATTTTCACAGTTCACCTTAGTAAAGGATCACAATGAATGGGGAGAAATTTCCATTCTTATTATATGTATGGATATGGATATGGATATGGATATGGATGATCTTCTCGTTTTAGCGGGTATACCCGCTGTCGTTCTGCACGGAGTGTTCCACATATCCCTCCTTATTATGGGAGTGTGGGCGTAAAACGTTTTATATAGAAACAAAAAAATTTAAAATAAAACACTTGTCGGTGACAACGCGTGCCTCGGTTCCAACTTTAGAAGTTTACTCGTCATTATTTTCTCAGTCTGAGGAGACAAGGACATTGGATTCTAAAAGGCTTATCATATTTTGTTTTCTTTAGGTTTCGATACCTAGGTTAATAATAAATAGGCGGGTACCTAAACGTTCTACACAAGGATTTTACAAAACGTACGTCAGAACGGATGTTACATTTCCTTACAAACGTAAACATGATTATTTATTTAGTTACAATAAAATTACATTGCGAACATTCTATGTGGGAGTGATAACAAATGTTAAACAGAACGCGAAATGTAATCCGATGATATGTGTATGAAAAAACTATATTTGTCTATGCCCAACCGTATACCCGCTGAAAGTAACCTATAGACAGGGGGGTCACATCATCGTGGCCACCTGTGAGACAAAAAACAGCTTACGGATTTACATCTAATATATAAAATTCTCGTGTCACAGTTTTTGTTGCCATACTCCTCCGAAACGGCTTGACCGATTTTGATGAAATTTTTTGTGCTTATCCGGTATCTATGAGAATCGGCCAACATCTATTTTTCATCCCCCTAAATGTTAGGGGTAGTCCACCCCTAAATTTTTTATTTTTATTTTTTAGACAAAATTTTTAATTTCTATTTTTTTATGATACAACATACAAAAATACATACAATCCTCAATTTTCAACCTTCTACGATCAACCCTTATTTTTTAATAGCCATTTTAGTAATTTAATCATTTTTCCTCTCCGGTCGAAAACTGATCAATCGTCATTTAATTAGTTATCCCCGCCAGATGTCTACAGCTGTCACTTCTGACCCAGTGAACAGCAAGGAGTAGGGATGAGAACGAAGCCGGTCTCCTTTCTTTCTCACTCCCTACACAGTTGTCGGCCATCATTATTGTTTATGCATCAAGTGTAGTAGTAACGTTGACAATTATTATTTTGCTATCTCAGTGTAACTCTCATATTAACTTTTAATCATTCCTATGTATTTTATCAATAATAATTAAATTATCAATTTTGAGTGTATTTTGCACGATTAGTTAATCAAGTGATTTTATAACCTCAAAAGTACTCAACACGTGACAAGAGGTTTCAATAACAACGGATTTTGTGTTGTAAGTATACTTTTTTTTATTTATATCGAAAATGTTGTTGATCTTATAAAAATGTAATTTTAATTTTATTTTATTAAAAAAATGTAATTGAACAATTAAGATTTTCATAGTTTCCAAAAAATCAATCATTATATGAATCTTTATTTTGAAATGTCAATGGAAATATTGGTTGTATGAAAAAATTATAAGAGACAATGTTTTCATAAAATTTAATTTTTTACTTTTGTTTGAAAAATTTTTCCATATAATAATGCTTATTTCACGCATATACCACATTCTTACATACATAAAATATACACATTCTAAAATACATACATACTTCCAATAAGTAAGCTATTTTTTGTCTACACTAGAAATTACTAGGAAATTATTTATATGGCAAAACAACGTTTGCCGGGTAAGCTAGTTATTTTATGAAAATACGCGATATATTGATATTTTAGGTCATAAACCAGTTGAATAACATTGTATTGTCTCAAATTGATTTAAAATTTTGGAAAAAAACGAAACACATAGGTACGTACTATTGTCACAGTGAAGCAGTTTGACAGAGTTTGACAAACAACATAAACCGGCCACGCTGAAAGTGACGGAAAAAAATAGGTTCTCCTATTTCTTCACACAGAATTTTCCCTATTGCCATCACACTCACACATAAAATGGGTCCTTCTAGTTGTATTACTTCTGTGCCTATAGATAAGTATACCGCGGTATGAGCTACTCGTACCTACTTAGTAGGTACGAGTACCTACTACATAGGTAAGAGATGTACATAGGTGTACCAAAAAGTTTATCCCGCCTTCTAGATATAGACTGCTACCATCTACGGCCGTCGCTTAGCTAAAACAAGTTTAATGAGTTCTAAGATTTGAATAGCAAAGAGCTATTTGAAAATTTAATTTTCACAAGGTCTATAAATGTATAAAAGGACATCTTAGTCGAGATAATTATTATAATACGAATTAGCTCAACAAAAAAGCGAATGAAATATTCTCTTGAATCAATTCGAATATACGGTTAAAACGTACTTTGTCTTAATTTTGACCATCATTTTATAGAAAAAAAATCGTAATTAAAAAAAACACTTTAATTCCTCATAAATATAAAAGTACAAAGACAATAGAGGTACAACGGTACAAACGAAAGTAACTGATGAGGCTAGGTACAAACTGTACAAACACGAAAGTTATCGATCTCGAGATTTATAGGAGAGTCCAGTTGGAAATATTTTCATCAGTTCATTTTAGAAACCTGTTGATAATTTAGCGAACGGTTCCTAAAACAAACTTCAAACAAAAATCATCGAGAACACCTCAAAACAACTTCATAAAGATGTGGAAAAGTCAATTAACTCAACTATTCTCATTTTCTAAAACAAGCTGAATGTAAACTATTTAATTTTGGCACAGTTAGGGTTGGTACGTTGTGGTTTTCCCGCGGATGAGTGCTTCGGCGTACCCGTTGCCCCGGCATTATGGCGTCCCGCAGGAACACCCCAGGTTTTTTAGTGGGTATCCCCGCCGCTCCCATCTCTGGCGGGGGAGTCCCACATACCGCCCCGCGCCCCCCGGCGTGGGGTGATGATGCGTAACGCATTTTTCCTGGCTCAAAAAAAAAAAATTGTACGTTGTGGAATATGCACGTGGAACACTGAAAAACGTGGTATAATATGCTGTCAAATATGTGGTTAAAGGTACACCAAAACGAGGTCTTTTAATTACATATTACCCCCAGCCCCCAGCACGTTGATTTTCTACCAAGTCATTTTAGAGCACAGAGGGCCTATTGGCTATCGCCAAACGACATGTAAAACACTAGAATCCATAGACAAAACTGCGTACATTACTTGCTTAAACCTCCTCATTAATATATGAGTAAAATAACAAACGCAGCAATGTACCTTGAAGTTGCTATCAATCGTAGTGGGTGAGAATTAGCCAATAGGCCCTCAGGAATATTAGGGGGTCTTGCAGTTGATAAAACTTTTTTTAACCTCTCATATTTGGCTGTTACTAAAAGATGCGAGATATCGAAATGTACGTTACCATTTTGAGAGTTTTTTTCAAGAAAGGAGGAAATTGAATTTTGTTTTATTAAATCATTCTTTATATGTACGTGCGCATTTGTATTTTAATAATACTTATAACTTCTAAGAAAAGTAGATATTGCCTTAAAATTGACTATGACTCAACAATCAGAATTCTGGTTAAAATTCTACGTAAATGGCAACCCTAAAGGCCAAGTCCGCAGTTGCAAGGGTAAACAATAACAAAGGGTGTTCCAACAGATTAATGAGGTAATGCTCTAAATCTGGCATTTGGGTCGTTTGCTGGTATTACTGGCAAGTCCTGGATCGAAGGACTATAGATACAAATTAAAATTTTCGAAATTAAATTTGGGAAGGCTTTTTTTGTGTGGTTTAGTTGGGCTTATTATATCACTGTAGTTAGAATAAATGATCTATTGGGAAGACATGGAAAAAAGTGGAAATTATTTTAAAAAATTCGTCTCTGCGAGCGACTCTTGCGCTCGAACGATATGACAAATTTTAAAATAGAGTGCTTTTCACGAAAGAAGTTCCGCAGAGCCTTGCAAAACTAAATTTAATTTAATCGTACTTACTGTAATTAATTAATTAGATTCGGTACTTCACGTCCAATTATTTTTATTTTACATCAAGTAAATACTAATTGCCTATTATGAGGAGTTATGAGAAGTCAAAAATCTATAGGTGGATGTTACTTAAGGTGCGATTGTGGCGCCCCGTCTTGGGTACTTCTTTCGTGAAAAGCACTCTAGAAACCAATTTGGGAGATTAGGTAAAAAGGTGAAATTATTTTTCTATCTGGTAGGAAGTAGGAAGTCGTCGTTATTGAAAAATACATTATTATGACGTTCGTGTGATTTTTAATTGGATTAAATTTCATTAGTTTCTTATGAGAAGTATCTCGAAGAAAATTGTTAACTAATGCCTGTACACTTCTACTTTGATAATAAGAAAAAAAACATTAAAGCTTGTTTTTTATTGTATTTCTTTATAAAGTAAAAGTAGCGGTCACTTATTGATCTATTTACAAAATATGCTAAGTTACGAGTATGTACAACATGCCAATTTAAATATATCTACACAATGCGTTCAATAAACTCGCGCCTGTAAAAGTTAACAATTTTCACTACATGGTAGATTCGAACATCAGGAGTACCATGGCATACTTAACTCCATTTTGGCCAAAGTGTGGGTGACCCCTTTCTGCTTATGCTGATAAGTATGTACAACATGCCATCATGCCAATTTAAATACGAGTACCTATATCCACACAATGTGTTCAATAAACTTAATTCAGCTTGATTGTTAACTTTTACAAGCGCGACATTATTTTATAACCAGTAATGTGCTTGAGTAGGAGGGTACTGTAGCTAGTGAAACTACTGGGCTAAAGAGTCACTCATAAGTAAGAAGCGTGGGTGCATTGCACCTAGAATATTACATCATTGTAAAGTCCTAGGTGGCACTGTATTAATTCACAGCATTGTTATTTCTCATCATCAGGAGAGCGTCTTTTTATTTGTTTGCGTAAAATAAAAGTAATAATTTCAAATGAGTACCTACCAACTTACCCGGTAAAGAAGGTTTGAGATACTTTCTGGTCGATTTTAAACTATTTCTACAAATTTTTGGAACATATTGTATTTATTAAGGAATGTAAATAAACAATGGGACTTATGTGTGTATTCTAAAAATTACATATTTTAATGATTTATCTCTAGCTTAGTTAGGTCACAGATAAAAGAATACTAGATAGGCTACTATGTTAATCTAGTGGTACTATAAATATGTATAAAATAATAAGTATAGGCAAAGGTATATATTTATAAAACATTTTTGGAATTTGAGCTAAAGTTACCTCTTTAAAACCCAAGTAACCTTTCAGTAAAAATACGTGCATTTTGTATCTGAACACTTAAAAAAGTAAGTACTTACATAATGCAAATAATATCTAAGTTATATATACCTAAAACTATGATACTATGGAATACAATACTATATTTAACTAAAATTTATAATTAACCGATTTCAAAAAACTAATACCTAGGTTTTACAATTCGAACCAGTTATTCTACCGCCTGAGCAGTAATGTCCAAACAATACTGTGCTTCGGTAGGAGGGCACTGTAGCTAGTGAAATTACAGGGCTAAAGAGTCTTTACATCTTATGACTCTTGAGTAAGAAGCGTTGGTGCAGTGCTCCTAGAATTTCACATCATTGTAAAATCCTAAGTAGCACTGTACTGATTATGGGCAGCGTTATCTCTTAGCATCAGGAGAGCGTCTTGCTCGTCTTCTACTTCATCACATTAAAAAAAAACATATCGAACCAAATTCTTTTGTTGTCTCAAATGTACCTATATAATATTATGTATCTTCCACGTGTCACGTGACTCGTTACCGACATAATTTATATTATTATTTTTAAATGTTTTAATTTTTAATTATTTACTTGTACTAATACCTCTGCCTATTTCTAACGCTAAGTCTCATTATACACTGTATTATAAACCAACTCCTGAATCTTCATTCGCAACATCATTTTCTTGGCCGGTCCTAACTTCTTTACATGTGGTAACAAACTATCGAAAAATCCTATATCCTCATCCTTCGGTTCCTCATTTACTAAGCTTTTTTGTGCTTCATCATCATCGTCATAGAAATCTGTCTCCATGATCACAGGTTTTGAATCAAACTCGTCGTAATCATCCTCTTTTGGACTTGGAATAGGTTCTGAGCAAGCAGGTTCTATGTTATTATAGAAACTACTTGTATTTCCTTGATCTGTGTCATAATCTTGTCCAATAGTAAAATGGTCGTCTTGTATATCATTGCCTTCGTAATCGTTGAATTGATTGGTTAAGAACTGGAGTTTTGGTAAGAATTCCCATTCTGAGTCTTGCTTTCGGCATTCTTTGCGTGCCTGGTCACGGAGGTACTTCCACTTTAGTCTGGCTTCGTCACCTGAAATGGGAAAAATGTGGTTTTAGTTTTTACTTTATTTGGACAAAAAATGATGTGTTATGTTGAGATTTTGATACCGCGTTACAGATTGTTTCGCAAGGGAAGCTTCCCTTTAAGAAATGGGGTGTAATAGGGTAAAGGAAATAGCTTTTGAATGATATTCGATATTTTATGTCGCACTCTTATGTTTAGATAGATCTTGAATCTAGACATAGTGTAACGTCGCATACTTAAAATTTAGATACCTATGCTATCATATTTGAAGTTCTGCATATTCAAAGGCA
Source organism: Hemithea aestivaria (assembly GCA_947507615.1). Taxonomy (NCBI): domain Eukaryota; kingdom Metazoa; phylum Arthropoda; class Insecta; order Lepidoptera; family Geometridae; genus Hemithea; species Hemithea aestivaria. Next base: position 3,965,075 of record OX382348.1, on the reverse strand, counting down.
GACGTATCGCTTAACATCAGGCACACGCCTTTCTAATAAGACTAATATTTAATTAAAACAATACTTTAATTAATTAAAAAGTGAACACATTTTGAGCCTGAATGAAGATTATCTAAATCTTTGGCACCAAGATATAAACTTCGCAATACCGCAGTGCGTCTTCCTAAATATAATTTAACCAGACTTGAGTGAAAATAGGTGATCCTCTCAAATTTTATGCTTGTAGCCTTGAGACAATTTTAATGGTCTAGACAAGCCTGGGACATTTTAGACCTTACGTAACGTACATAACGTAATATCTCAAAGCGAATCTAAGCTTTGGTAATCGATTTTTATTATATCAAGATTGAATCTGATTATAGGTTTCAAATTTAAAACTTTCTTAGAGGTTCCTTAATTTCATAAAGCAGCATTGTACGCTAAAAGTAAAATCTATTATTAAAGGGTCAAATTATTAAGAGCGTGAGAACTATCGCATTTATAATAATACTATAGTTCTAAGTAGGATAGCTCACCGAAAGACTAAAGACCTTTTGGTTCCATGCTATATTTTCATTGTTCAAATAGAAAATATTTAAAAATACTTACGAGTAACGCCCAACTCCTGGGCAATCTCCTTCCAACTCTCATCCAATTTGTACCAATTATGGTGTCCTTTCAACTGCCTGTTCCAAATTAGTTCTCTCGCCTTAACCACTTCTATCAATTTATTCATGTCAATCTCTATATTTCTTCTCTTATTCATCAGCAGTTTCTTCCTCATTGTGTAACCTAATTTTGGCGTTTTTATCGTCTCGTCTAAGGAGTTGAAGACTTCGTCTGCTGTATCCTGGTCACCGTCCTCTTCGTCAGCGGTGAATTGGTGGTGGATGAACTTTAGTTTGTGGAAGTGGGGCCAGTCTGAATTGTTGGGATCTTTCTTCATCTCTTTGCGACATTGGTCTTTTAGGTTCTTCCATTTTTTCCGGCAGCTAATACCTGGAATTGGTTTTTGGGGTTTTATTGTTGTTATGCAAATTAAATTTAAAATGTTATTGTTTTTCCAGTTCTAAGCTAGACAATTAAATTATATTTAGCCTTTTATACAATTGTTTTATTACTTATTTGACCAAATCGACACACTACAACTACATAATAGGTTTCAACTGGCAATTCGTGCTTATTCTAGTTCTGATTATTTAGAGCGCTTCCATACAACATCCACATATCCATTCATACTTTTGACACCTCCCAGAACTTACTACTTCATACTTACCACTGAACGGAATTGGTTGAAATTTGGAATACAGATAGAGTTTAAGACCTAGACCTCCGCTAAGAAATGATTTTGCCACTCGGGCGAGGCCGCAAGCATAAGCTAGTTTATTATGAGTAATTAGTTATAAGTAGGTACTTATAACTTATAATTTATACGTACGACCTATGATATTATCCCAAAGCAGCTAGGTACTTTGAAAAATATAATAATACGAGTAGATATACTAACAAATTGAGAATTTACCACTTTATTATAGTCGTTAAAATGACCACCATTGTAAAAAAAAATCAGCGAGAAATGTAACTTTGGTAGATCATTCGATTCACAGGCAAGTTAACTATTGATCCTAATCGATAAGGTCTAAATGAAACAGTTTTTCTACTGCAATTATTTTTATTTAGCATACATATTCTTAAAATTTGCTAACAATATATTTTCTATCTAATATTATGAAAGAAACATTTTTGGTAGACAAATCATAAAATATAGAATAACCGCCCCTAACGGCGCTTTTTCGTAGCATCGTCCATTGTTTCTGCGGCTCTTTTGTGGCCTTTATTTGCTACTTCGTTAGCAACAACTTGCTTATAACAAGCTAAGCATAGTACACGAGTCTCTAAACCTGATGAATCTAAAGAAATACCACAAGTAACGTGTACTGGTCTGAAACATGATCTGCAGTAATGCGCTCCTGATGTTTTGCACTCAATTAGTTCCTGATGTTTTGCACTCGTTAGTTGCATTTTCAACTTTAATACTTTCTTCTTGTTTAATAGGGGAGCGTATTCGCACGCATAATTTTTTTTGTCCTAATTTTGTTTCGCCGAAAATGTTTCGCATAACTTTTTTTAGCCTAATCATAATTGGGCATAATTATATCTAGACATACTTATGTCTTGCCATAACTGTCAGTTGCCCTAACGTTTTTTAGCATATATTTGTAAAGCATAAATTTGTATGTCATAATATAAGCACGAATAATTTTGTTAGTCCTAATTTAATTTGTCCGAAAATGTTTCGCATAACTTTCTCGGGCATAATCATAATTTTACATAACTATATTAAGGCATACAACTAATATTGTAAGTTAATAAAATTATTTAGGAAAGTAGTTTATGGCACCCAGTAAGACTGACTGTCACAAAACCGACTCGGATAATTTAGGTTAGGTTAGGTTTGAACAATGTCCACAGTGCCACGGCAGCGGTCAACAAAGTGCCAAAAATGACCATCCACTTTCTAATTCAGAGAGAGGGTAAGGTATAGAGGAGATTAAAATGAAACAACCGCACAGTAGCTAGTGAAGTTACTGGTCTGAAGAGTCTTAACATCTTATTACTTTTAAGTAAGAAGTTATCTCTTACCATCGGGAGAGCGTCTTGCCCGAATTCTTACTTCGTTCTATAAAAAAAAAACCGCGAGAAGGCTAGGTTAGGTTTTAAGTTAGAACATTGAAATTAATAATTCGTTTCTTTTAGTATTAATAATATTTTGCCGATTACAATCCTGGTAATAGTATTATGACAAGATATCACTTTGCTAAAAAATTAGGGCTGGATATATCATTATACTGAAAATTATTAGGGCTGGATATTATTATGTCGAAAAATATTAGGGCTGAATATAATTATGCCAAAAAATTGTATGGTAAGATATTTTAGGCGTTAAAACAATATGCGTAACAATTTTATGCGTAAATATTATTATGCTTAAAAATATTATGGGAGAAAAATTTAGGCCAAAAAAGTTATGCCTAAAAACTTTAAGCGTTTTGATGTTTAGGCTGAAAAACGTTATGCCACATTAAATTAGGACTAAAAATTTTATGCGAGCCAATATGGACCCGTTTAATAGACTTTAAGACTTTACTATCTGTTATAATATCAGATTTCTCTTTTTACAATAATTCCCTCAGTTTTTACTGCATTTCCAACTTCAATTCCACTAGTCTTCATTGTGGCTCCTTCACTAGCATCTGTAATATTTTTATCAGCTATTGGTTCAGTTTTTATTCTCGCTTTCAATTCGGTATTATTAATTGAGTCATTAACAGATGTGAACAGATTGACTGATGCCTTTTCTTCAATTTTTATTATATCTTCAGTCACTTTGTCTCCAATATGGTCTGTTAAGCGATTCTTAGCAAACGCTCTTCTTTTCTGTTTTTCAATTAGAGCTTTCCTTTTCATTACACGAATTCTAAGCCTCTCTTGACATACAGAGCAAGCCTTTATAAATATATAAACAGCTGCTTTCGGAATATACAAATGTTTCAAGTTCTTCCTCACCTTCATTCCTGAGCAATGGTTATTCATTTCATGAATTTCCTTTATAGTTTCAAAATATTTATCTATTGGTATTACAATTTTAGAAGAGTGTCCAAGTTGTGTGTTTTTTTTAATCAAAAGTTCCTGTTCTGCTACTTCCATGATATCGAATTGCGAAATCCAGTAATTATCTTCCATATATTGAATATTTGTGATCAGCCTGCTCTCATTCAGTTGTTGAATAACCTTAAAAATAAATATTATTTTCTTATTAACTATATTTAAAATATATGAGTAGGTACGTATAATTTTGCAAGTAGAGCTTGAATTAAATAAAATGCAACCGACTTCAGCTTGAGTTAATAATCGTTGCTGTTAAACGACTTGTTGGCCGCTTTATTATTCATAATTAAAACTACTCCACCGATTTCGATAAAATTAAAAACGAAAATAAAATTAACCAAAACTAGAAAAAAAAAAAATTCCGGAAAATTGTTAACCTTACTTACCATCTTTTGTAGAGCCGGTAAAAAAATATACCATAATAATATGTAGCTTAAAAAACCATTAACTAACCTGCGCAATACGCTCCGAAGTCCATGGTATTTGTATGTGCTTACTTGTCTGATTATCGTAGAATTCACATAATTTTGTTTCGTAATTATTTTTCCATTCACTTATATCAATAACTTGTATTTTAGATTTTTTGCGCGCCATGATTTTCAACTACTACCGTCCGGCGTTCAGCCTCAAAGCCTACTAATGTTTACAAAACAAAAACATTTCATAAGCTCTACCAACAGCGCCACTTTAACCCTAGAGTGGGCGCACCTTGCCGTGTAACGTCAGTGGGGAGCATTTTGCTGCCCCTTTTCTTTGACCATTTTGAGTAGGAATACAGCACTTTTATTATTTTACTTTCTCAGGAATTAACAAATGCATAAAGGAGTAATGATATATTAACATGTTTATTAAACTTAGTTTAAGAACTTTGGCTTAAAAAAATATTTTGGAAAGCGTTACATTTTGATTGACTTTTTTTACAAAATTAGTTTTCTTTTTTTCAAAAGTAGAAGCAGCTACTTAAAAGCGCAAGACAAACTGGCAATTGTTTTCGGAATTATTAACGTTTTTTTCACGCGGGCGGCAAAATGCTCATAGCGCGCCCACTCTAGGGTTAAGGGGAGGCAGGTACTTAGTAGAAAAAATATGTCTGTCCTTCCTTGAAATAAACGTTTTTTTTAATGTGTTAGCGTTAAATGCACACTTTACCGGTTACGTAGATAATCCTTTAGAATCCTTTGTAGAGCAGATGTCAGGTAAAATAAAACGTTTAGTCAAAATTTAACGATAATAATCTTAAACGAGTCCCTTTAGAGTTGAACCTCATATTTGATCTCCTTCTCGCTCTAGCAAATTACAGTTCTAAATAATAGAAAAGGATAAACACAACATAGACATAGAACGTATAAAATAATAATATTATGCATAATAGATAAATTTCTTCGTCCATAACCGAAACTAATATAGTATAGAAAATATAATATAGAAAATATTGTTAATTTTAGGTTATAATTATATAACAACTGAAACAGAGTAGAGTTATCACAATATTTAACCACTCTACTTTTGCTTTACTACCCGATCACAAATCGGTTTTAAAATACGATATTATGGAAACAGCAGAAGAAGAAATTCTGATTTTCAAAAAGAATAAACTTGAACATCCCACTAAATTTGCAATACCAATAAAAGAATATTTTGAAACCCTAGAGGAAATACACAAAATGTATGACCATTGCGTTCGTAAAATGATAGTTCGTATAAACACTTGGTAAGACATGGTGCTACCTGCCACCTGGTATTGCAGGTATCTATAGACGACGGTAGCCACTCACCATCAGGTGGGCCGTCAGCTTGTTTGTCACCATGACATAAAAAAACATGTTATTATTCCAAAGATAGCGATTACAATGATCCATGTTTGTCCCGTGTGTCAAATGAAATATAAAGGGAAAAAGAATTAGAACAATCAAATGGAACACTTTTAAAAGATATTCATGCTCAAGGTCTAGTAGATTTTATAGTTATGCAGTCTACTCCAGATGAACAGTACAAATGGCTCATGAGGTACCAACTTCACCAAACAAAGTTTATGCATCTTCGGCCTTTAAAAACAAAGAACGTAGCTAAATTTCAATGGAACTAGTAAACATATTTCTGGAGTTTGGCGCTCTATCGAAATTACAAAGTGACAGCAAAAAAATTACGGACGATGTTATAAGAGAGGTAGTAAACATGTGGCCTGAGTGTGATATCACTTGTGATCAAGAAACGTAAGTTAAGAGAAAGATATGCGTTCCAGATGTAGAATACATGCTGCGATGTTGGATGACGAATAATAATTCGACTTTATTAATGGTCAGTTGGTTGTTATTTCGTGCAATACTTTAAAAACTCCTTGGTTCAAGTTAGTAATGGGATATGTTCTTACAACGCTATGTTTGGTTTTGATCCGATAACGGCGTTGAAAGGGGAATATAAACCTAAGAATCCTACACCAAGCAATGTTGAAGATATTGATGCAATACTTGAAGAAAATGTAAAAAAGGAAGACAAGGGAATAACGCTTGCCAATAAGTCAATATTAATTGTTTATAAGCCAATCAAAACTCAGGAAGTAAATGAAAATAGAGAAACATCTAATACTACAGATAGTAAAGTCTTAAATTCTACGAAAGAAGAGTTTAAAGTTAAAACACCTAACAATGGACTGTGCATTGCCTGCGAAATATCAGGAGCTCATTACTGCAGATCATGTTGTTATGTTTTGTTATGTTTCAGACCTGTACATGTTACTTATGGTATTTCTTTAGATCCATCGGGTTTAGAAGCTCGTGGACTATGCTTAGCTTGTTATAAGCAAGTTGTTGCTAACGAAGTAGCGAATAAAGGTATCAAAAGAGCCGCCGAAACAAATGACGATGCCGCTCCGAAAAGGCACTTTTAGGGTCGTTCTATATTTTTATTATTCGCCTGTTTTGAACTAACGTTTTAAATAAGTAACATGTGTAGTTAATTTTAGAAAAATTCTTAATAAAAGTTGCAATACAAACATTGTTTTATTTTAATGCCCAAACATAAGTGTATGTAGGTATGTATATTATAGCTCAAAACTTACTTCCCTTAAATAAAGTTAGGTACCTTAAATAAACCTATGTAGTATAATATATGTTTCTTTGAGACTATAAGTAGGTGAGTAGCTAAGAGTCCTAAACGATTCTACAAACATACACCAATCTCCCAATCACCAAACGATATCTCTCTGCCAATCATTTTCATACATCCATATTTCATGCATCCGTCAAATTATCTAGTGTTGTAAATTTAAATGTATGGGTATCGATACAATTTTATCGATCTTTATCGATAGTCGATAGCAATAGCGTTACAGATTTACTCATAGATATCTGATCTTTGATATGATTTAGCGATGTTGTGGTATTAAAATTTGTAGAATAATTATTATTACCTACTTTAGGCAGCTCCATTATTAGAAGATACCTGCCTATATTATGATAATTATCATTATAATTAGCCAATTACGCGTGTGTATATGTGTCATCATATTAAATAAAAGTATGTAGGTACTTATCGATAGTGAAATCGATTATCAATAATCGATTCAAAACGATCTCTCGTTACAACACTAAAAACTAGAATCTCAGTAAATTGAACAACAACAAACATGTCTGCCAACGCTACAAAGGCCAACAACCTTGCAACTAAAACGCAATACTCTTTACCGTGTCTACTTACTGGACGTGCCCACTTCAGCAGCCACCTCATTCCAATACCGCTCGAGCTTGAATCTATTTCTATGGCCTCGGTAGCTTTTGTCCCAGAGGCACTCTCTCGCTTGCACGGCCTCGATGAGTTTGTCCATATTTTTGGTGCGGGCGCCGCGGTGTTTAGGCGTCATTGTGAGCGGTTAGCGATACGCGTGGCGAGAGCGGCGCGCGACGCGGTACTGGCGTATTCCGTATTGAATAGAGAATTGTGACGCCATCCATCGCGCCCGCGCCCGCGACCGCTCCCGATATCGCTGTCTTCCTCGTGCGACATGCATCGTCGCTTTCTCTACTATGTAACTATTCACATTTCCGTCTCCATTTCTCGATATTCACGCCTCAATGTAAAAATTTCACTACACAACGCGCAATGGTGGCATGATGCAGCGATTGTATCGTGATTCGTAAGGGTGTGGTCGTAGAGTAAGTCTGGGTTGAGGCGATTTAGCCAGATGTTGATATTATCGCTTTCGCCGTCCCAAGCTCTCTACATAATGAAATGTATAATACTATTTCTTGGTGTGGTCGATTGTAATAATGACCGGCCGGCAAAATTCTAGCCTTATTGTCTCGCATTTAAAAAAACAATATATATTTCTAAGAAAGTGCGTAATACAATGAAGATGTTTCGAAGCAATAAATGTTAAAATAGTAAAATCAATATCTCTATACTCTATACCGGGTGTACAGGTATTGTTTTTATCTCTACCTACAGATGTTGCACAGATGTTAACTACATCTGTGCAACATCAACAACATTATAACTCACCAACCCCGTCGGACCCATAACGCAAAAATATGGCGGACTAAATTTCTATTCGTCCTATCAATAAAGAAATTAGAAAGTGCGTACCACAAGTGCGAATCTAATGAAAAGAAGAAAAGTCACCCTCCTATTTTAATAAAACAATTTTAACATGTAGAGCTGTTGATAATTTAAATCATAAATATCGAATTTTTTGTTGATGGTTTTAAAATATATCGAATATGGATAAAATATCAAAATTAGAGTTTTTAATGTATGAAAAATGAAAAGTCAATATTTCATCGGATTTACCAATTTCAGAACAAATCGTAATTCCTTTAATAATATCGATATTTTACCAACACCCCTAGGATAGGTACCTATATCAAAAGGAAATTATATTCATATTTCTTACTAGCTGACCCGCGCGCACTTCGTTGCGCGTGACAGTCAATAAAGCGAAAGTTTGGTGCTGCCATTTAGGATTGTATTTCCATCTCCGCGATTTTGTGAGCGTAAAATAGTTTTAACCCAGTGAGTAGTGAATAATATCGGACTGGGTATATCTATGAAGTTTTGTTTTGCTATCGCAGGAACCAGTCCTGTGTCCTTTCCCGGAGGTCAAACTATCTCGGTTTAACGGTTGTTGATTGTCTTCACAAATTTTCACGCCTCTTTTCAGGAATTAGAACTATTTGTGGTCCTTTCCCGGTAACCCTTAAACTTATCTCTACTGTAATGTACCTAAACCTAAGTTAAATTATAATTATTGGTTACCAATTTCTCACACTATCTTTCTCACGACTCAAATCAATTCTGTGATTCCTGAATTCCCATTAAAACTCTGACTCTCCTTCCTCCTGCCTGTAATACTGATTCTCCCTAATAGTTAATTTCTGACATAAAAACTATTCAATAACTTTCCATGCAAACGTTTTTCGGAAATAATTCCCGTTCTCCTGGGAATTTCACAAAATCCCTCCTTATTGGTCGCCTACGTTATATTAAGAATACGTTGACCAAATTTTAGCTAAAACGAAGAAGCGGCTACCGATTTCCTACACAAACTGCATGGGGGGGCCCTTTCCTCCCCTTAAAGGTTGATTTCTGGGATAAAAAGTGTCTCGTATCATTTTTTATGACTCAAACTAAAGGTTGTATCAAATTTTAGCGTAATAGATAGAGTCAACGGTTCTAAATTTCATTTTGTTGCAGCTATTTCGAAATTGATTTGATTTCCATCCCCGCGGCGTTGAATTAGTATACATAGTTATATTTCCTCCCGCTCTGGATAGCGAAGAAAATCGAGCCAAGTATTTCTATGCAGTTTTTTTTCGCTACCACAGGAAACAATCCTGTGTTACTTTCCTGGAATTCAAAATATTTTAATACAAAATTACAGCTAAATCAATTTAGCGGCTATTGATTCCTTTTTCCAGAATTCCTTATTCCATAAAACTATTTGTTTTCCTTTTAACTATCTATATTGGGAATTTAAGCTAAATCGGTTCCTCATGCCTCATACTATCATTCCCGAGACTCAAATCGATTCCGTGGTTCCTGTAGGTATGCCCATAAAACTCTGACCTTAAAAGTGAGGGAAGGTGAAAGGCCCTTTCACCTATATGCATTGTTGACTTAAGGAACTAAGACTAAGGGACTATCTCAATTATGTCCTTTCTTTTGGCTCAAGCTGTATCTATTTCGAATTTCTGCAAAATTAGAGCTGCGGGTACTAATTTCCCATAAAAACACCGATCCCCCTTTCTCCCTTTAAGCTTGGTTTCTGTAATAAAAGCTATTCCAGGCCTTTTAAGAGTCTCCAATTAACAACAAAATCACAAAAAGTAAAGAACAATTTTATTTTCTACAATTTTCAGTTTAAATGTTCATATTAGGGATTTAGAATTAAGATATTTAACGTGCCTCACGATTTTATTTTTCAGCTTTTTAGTACACTGTATTCAACATGTCAACCCCATTCATTTGATACCCATATTGATGAGATTAAAAAAATTGGTTATCCGCCATTTAGTAGCGAGTGCCATCTTTGATTTTTATTTTGTATAGTGCACTGTATTCTAGTTATCAAGTCCTTTCATTTGATACCCATATTGATTGGAAAAAAAAATGTAATCCGCTTTTTTGTAGCGGCGGCCATCTTGGATTTAAAATAATTTTAAATATACGTAATTATATTGCCACCAGAACCAAAGGCGTACACCAAATTTCATTTGAATCGGTTGACAGGAAGAGGGCGAAATTTCAAATTTGCGATTTTTTTTTTACTAAATTTGACCCAAGAATAAAAAATAATAAAACAAACGGAGTGAGCTAAATAAAACCGTTTAAAATAATTAAAAATGATATTAGAAACCTCAATAATTGAAGACCTATCCGTAATCCGTAGATACCTAAAACGTATGGGTTTGATGAATAAAATGAGTTTTAGTTCTATGGGGAGCCCAAAAAATATTTTTTTTCTATTTTTGTGTGAAAAACTTAATGCGGTTCACCGAATACATCTACTTACCAAGTTTCAATCGTATAGTTCTAATAGTTTCGGAAAAAAGTGGCTGTGACACATGGACGGATGGACGGACGGACAGACATGACGAATCCATAAGGGTTCCGTTTTTGCCATTTGGCTACGGAACCCTAAAAACCACCTCAACAAAAAAAATAACTTTAGAACTTCCGAAGACTTTTATTAAATAAGGCATGCAAACGAATTTACTCACATAAAGTTAATAAAATAATAATAATTCAATTAGACAAACTCAACATAAAATTAAGGACAATGATTTTTCTGATTATGTGATGGAACTTTAAAGTGAATATATATAATATATCTAATATATAAAATTCTCGTGTCACAGTTTTCGTTGCCATACTCCTCCGAAACGGCTTGAACGATTTTGATGAAATTTTTTGTGCTTATCCGGTATCTGTGAGAATCGGATTTATAATAAAATTATATATTTATAATAAAACAATTATTATTTTGCTATCTCAGTGTAACTCTCATATTAACTTTTAATCATTCCTATTAATTATTTATATGGCAAAACAACGTTTGCCGGGTCAGCTAGTTATTTATAAAATTATTCAACAAATATGGTATATGGTATGTAATAAAATAATTAATATCAGGTATTTTAAAGTTACATTAATTTTATAGTAATTATTAAGTGTTAAATTTTTGACTCGCAGTCTGTAAAACTCTAGGATTCAGGAATAACGACATGGACTGTTGACCGCCCTTTGGCATAATTTATTTATTTAAGGACATCCAACGCAGGAAACACATTACAATTAAAAGTCTTAAGGCTATTATGTCTTTAGTCTGTGTGATCCTACAATTATAGGATGCCACAGCATGCACAACTAAACATAATACTAATAAATAATACTACATAATAGCAAAAAAGTTTGGTTTCATAAGTCGTTTAAAAAGGTACTCATGTCCAACAAATCGCTTGCGAGTTTTAACGACGAACAGCGCCATCTAGTTTCATAATGGGTAAAATAGTGGCACATCGGAAAAGAGTTTGTATTTTATATGTGTTCTTTATAAAATATGTTTTTGAGCGTTAAAAACTATTCAAAATCAATAAATAAATGTCCTTTTTGGAGTCTAACTACATACATCCATATCAAATAGGGCTAGCGGTTACTGATTTCCTATACAAAATTTGACTTCCACTCTAAGGCCAATTTCAGGGTTAAAAACTGTCCCATATCCTTTTTAGAGGCTCAAGCTATATCTGAACCAAATTTTAGCTTAATGGGGTCATTAGTTACTGATTTTTCATTCAAACTTTGACCTCCTTTATCCCGCCTTAGAGGTTGATTTCTGGAATAAAAAGTATCCCATATCATTTTTTACAACTCAAACTACCTTTGTGCCAAATTTTAGCTCAATAGGATCAGCGGTTCTAAATTTCCCATACAAACTTCGACCCCCCCTTTACCCCCCTTAAAAGTAAATTTCTGACATAAAAAGTATTCAAAGTTTCTAATCACAATCCCAACAATCATTTCACGAAATTTCAGCTCAATCGGTTCAGCGGTTACGGATTTGCATACAAACGTTTTTCGGGAATAATTCCCGTTCCCGGGGGAATTTCGCAAAATCGCTTCTTATTGCACGATGAAGTTTTCCAAAAAATACGCTGTCCAAATTTCAGCTCGATCCGTCCAGCCGTTTGGGCTGTGCGTTGATAGCACGAAAGTGTACGAACGATTTTATATAATAAGATAAGTAAATCTTTAGATTGATATAACTCTTTTATTTAAAAACCGATTTGACTAAAACCAACACTAAGTTTCAAGTAGAGAAAACTGCAACGTATTAGTGAAAATTTTATTCAAATCGGTGGTGTTGTTTCACCTCACCAGTGACACAAACTATTTACAAATTTAGCCCAAATTAAACTAAAGGTCTACTTTCGTTTACAGGCACATCGATAGATGGCGTATTTTTAGTTTGTCGCACTTTTTGCTTTTTGATTTTTTTGAATTGAATTTACTTTATATTCTATTACTTTTACTTCAAAATTTTGATGTAAATTAGGGGCGATGTGTCCGATATAAATGATTATTATTTATTTTATTTTACGTTTCCCTAGGAAAAATTGACAAAATGTTTTACGAATTAGATCGCGCAAGCGACTTTTTCGCGTCGTTTTGTTCATATGCGTATTTTCACAGTTTACCTTAGTAAAGGATCACAATGAATGGGGAGAAATTTCCATTCTTATTATATGTATGGATTTTTTCTTCAGTAAATATAGGTACCTACCTACCTATTTATATTTAATCAAATTTACTAATTACAAGTCTTCTTTATAGACTTCAGGTCTTTGCGAAGAGAGTGGCGCTAGTGAAAATTACATGCAAAAGGTACTTACCAAGAACTTGAGTCCGGCATTGAGCTTGCTGATGAGAAGACCAGCTCCGATGAACAGCCCCATATCGAATACCATGGTTCACTGACACTTCACTTAAAATACTAGTTCCCTATTTAAATTTATTCTTAACATTCGATAAATTATAATTTATCACTATATTTTTCCTAACACTTAATTTTTAACATTTATTTATAGTTATTATTAATATTTATAGATACTGTTACACATTTATTAAATTGCAGTTTTTATTTGCTAAATTTTTTTATTTAAATTTATAAGGTCACGAGTCATGTAAGCAATGTAATGTAATATTAAGTATGTCGAATAACAGAACTCACTATAAATTATATTTTACACCAAATTATTTTTAAAACCTTAGTAGAGCCTACATTTTAACTCATTTATGTAAAATGAGTTAAAATGTAGGCTCTACTTAAATCTTTATGTACCTCTACATACGTTCTTGTTCTTATAAAATTATTAGGTACTTAAATACATAGAAAACTAATAAATCGAATAATAAATAATATTACCAACCAAACTAAACTTTATTTTTAAACTAATGTTAAATAATAAATAACGATCACAGTTTGTTCAATATAAATCACTAATGAAGTTAAATTCACCAAAATATGATATTATAATAATTAATTATTGTTTTAAAACAAAGTTATTTATTCAGCTCTACCCTTGAGGGAGGTTATTTAATAACTGTATTAGAATCTATACAGAATGCACTAGAAAACACCTTGGACATGCTGAAAGGTGACCATCGTTTGGTATTTAAACTTATTTAGATCACAAATGCATTAAAAAAATTAAAGTCTGTTGTTCATAATAAAACCTGTTAAGGTAAAAATAGGCAAACCTGTTAAGATAGTGTTAAGTTTTAAATAAAAAAATAATAAATGCGCTGTGTAAATTCAACTGTAATGAATTAATTTTGCAAAAGACAGAAAAAGGAAAGAATATAAAAGTGAAATCTTAGAATGTAGAGCTGTGAATGATGATTTTAAGAGCTCGTTTCAGAGAATTGTATTGCCAATTGCCACACCTCTATTTTACTACAAACTACAAAAATAGTGTGTTTTTTCAGCTAAAATGTTTTAAGATACAGTTAAGATGCATGGTCACTGTGCAACCCTTTATTGCATTAAGGGATTACTTGCGAGCTGCACGAAACAGTTATGTAATACCGGCTTAGGCTAACAGGCGTTGAAGGATATTGCTAATTAGGCGTCATGCCTGTAGGATGAATAGGAAATTAAATATTTTATCTAAAAAAATGGATAAAAATACGGGTTTATCCTTATGTATCCTATACATTATATTACATGAGTTATGCGCTTGGCAGTTTAAGTCTGCTTCTTGAATTACATAGAGCGTTATCGAGCGAGATTTTTAAAAGGTAAATTCTACGAAATATTACAAAACTCGTCATATCGTTCGAGCAAGAGAGCCGCAGGTAAGGACAAAATGATCAAATTCCACAGCTCTTTCTTGAGGTCAAAATGGGTCCGCAACTGTGTAAATTCGGGCATTAATGGTGGGGTTTATTCATTTCCAAGCGATTTGATAATATTTTATCTATTTATAATATACTAGCTGCGCCCAGCGGTTTTACCCCCTGTACCTACTGTAGCCTTCCATTCTATTCCAGGGTCTAAGCTATCTCTATACTAAATTTCAGCTCAATCGGTCCACCCGTTTAGGCATGAAGAAGTAAAACATACACACAAACTTTCGCATTTATATATTAGTGTCTATTGGAGCTCTGTGTCAGCATTTCCAGAGCGCATGAGCCGAGTCAAGTGCCTCTTACACGCGCCAGTCAGCAACTTGCATAATGTTATTATAGAATTAGGTTATTTAGTATTATCTAGACTTCGCTAGGAAGTAAGATAATAGATTAGTGTTAGTTTTCAACTAGTGAGCATCCATCCGCGATATTATTGCTTGAATCGAAATACATTTTGTAGGCTTGTTTTCTTATAATCTACCCTCAAAAAGAATAATCTAAAAAAGTCACCTAAAAAGTCGTCACTCACGTTAAGTACCTCAATACAAAGTTCTACGCAATACTGCACTGTTCTCGTCAATTAAAAGAGTTAGATAAGAGTTAAGACCCCTTAATAAGTAGGTATCTCTAAAATTTAACCTTCTTAAGAAAAACTTTTATGTTTAAAATTACCATCAGCCTAAGTTCGTCTACCACTGGACATCTGGCTGGATATTATGGTCTACCATAATATTTTCCCCATTTAGTATATAGTGCAACTTCAAAATTGTAATTGTGTTGCAGGTTGTAATCGACGCATGGCTCGCCACTGTCAATATGTCTGGAATGACAGGCGCGAGCATGCTGCGCACGCGCCGCAAGGATGTCAACCTCAAGCCCAACAGGAAGTTAGTATAACAACTTATCTTACCTCACAATACATACCTACATAATATGTAGGTATTATATTATTATAATGATGCCTGGACACCGTTGGGTTTTTTCTTTACTTGGGATCTTACGATCCTGAGTCAGGATCCTGAATCCTGACACATCTCCTATGCTTCCTCAACTCATCACATTCTTCATACACGCTCGCGCGCCGGTTTTTGGTCACAATGGAAATGAACTTATTATGTTACTGCGTTAATGAAAATTACTACTTTATACTTAATGTTAAATCTCAAACTAACATATCCTCTCTAAAGACTTTAATCTTTCGCGATTTGAAGTCATGTTAATTTTATAACGGGACTTATCGCGTAATTATTTAAATGTTAGTTTTACGCAAATATTATACAAAAAACAGCCCTTTCGAAACTCAAACCGATTTATCCAGTAAGAAGGTCACTGGAACATTATGCAACATATTTTACCAGAATGTTCGTGGTCTCAAGACTAAACTTAACATTTGGCGAAACAATCTGGAGATATCCGAAAGTGATCTGATAGCGTTAACTGAAACGTTCTTAGACAAATCAATCGAGGATGTAGAATTATCGACCAACAATAATTGGTCTGTACTACGGCGAGATAGGGGAACACCCTGTGGTGGTGTGCTACTGGCGGCGCGATCTAATACTAGGTTACGTAGGCGTCTAGATCTAGAGACTGAATCGGGTGAAGATCTATGGGCTGATGTTACGTGGGAAGGTAGAGTTCTACATGTTTGCGTAGTATATATAAAGCCCACCGCCCTCCGCCCACCGCCCTCCGATGACGATTACATGCAGTGGTTCTTTAAAGTTGAGCAAATAATTAATAACTTGAATGGACATGTAACTATACTAGGCGATCTTAATTTAAAAAGTGCATCTATGACTGTAAATCATTATTTCGGTTATTTTATTTCATTTTGTAATTTATTAGAGAAAAACACTGTATTTAATTTACATGGTGGTATGCTGGACGCAGTACTAGTCAGGGAGAGCGCTGATTTGCGAGAAGTGTCAGTAATCCGCACAGAAGGTATGGTTCCCATAGATGCCTACCATCCGGCTTTGGAAATCACGTTAGACTTAGTTAGAGAATGTACTTGTAACATGGAGCGCATTCCTTCGAGTAATATCAATCCGGCTACTGATTGGAATTTTAGTAAATGTGACATTGTCGAACTCTATAGATTGCTTTCTAATGTTTCCTGGGAAGCGGTGTTTCAATCATGTAACCCTACTGAGGCAATGCAAAGTTTTTATGATATTATATACTCTGTATTTGACGTTTGTATACCTAAAAAAAGTCGTAGAAAGCATAAAAGTCACCGTTATCCCGTCTGGTTTACTCGAGATATAATTGAGGACATAAAGTTAAAGCTTAACCTACATCGCGTGTGGAAGCTTAGCGGATCCAATGAAACTTATAAACCTTTTCAAGAAATTAGAGCCTCTTTAAAGCGTAGAACTAGCCAAGCCTATAAATCTCACATTCGCAAAGTGGAACAGAATATTAAAGTCAACCCGCGTGAATTTTGGCGACACGTCTCTAGTATTCGTTCTAAAGGAGGTTTCGAACCGAATGTTTGCTATAAGGGTGATTACTTCACTGGAATTGCGGCAGCAGAAGCATTTGCTACCTTTTTCTCGACAGTTTTTGCACCTGACATACCGCTATTGGACTACACGGATGTATCCATAACTGAAGGCATCGCACTGAATAGTAATTACGTCAATATATTTAACTTCACAACTTCAGACGTTATGCTTGGTATCCGCAGGCTAAAGGCGGGGACCTCAATTGGACCGGACAGTATTCCTCCTGCAGTTATTAAATGTGCAAAGGATATTATATGTAAACCGCTTTGTCACATTTTTAATGTGTCTCTTAAAACAGGTCTGTATCCGTCACAACTAAAAACATCCAGAGTGTCCCCGATACCTAAGACCTCAAATAAATCAGATGTTGAACAGTATCGTCCGATCGCAATTCTTTCTACCCCTGCAAAGGTATTTGAGAATGTCCTACATAGATGTATTTACTGTCAGGTAGAGAAATATTTGTCAAATGCTCAGCACGGATTCAGAGCAAAGCGATCAGTTAATACCAACCTCTTGACCCTTGTTGACTTTATATCTAAGCGGCTGGATTGCGGTAAACAAGTCGACATACTGTATTTCGACTTTAGTAAGGCATTTGACAGAGTAGACAATGATATTCTTTTGAAAAAGCTGAGTAGCATCGGATTTGCCCCGGGTCTTTTGAAACTCATTGCGGATTATATGCGTGATCGCCAGCAATTCGTTAGGTTAGGGATATATGAATCCCTGCCTTACCATACGCGCTCGGGAGTTAGTCAAGGCTCGGTACTCGGTCCCTTGCTTTTCCTCCTCGTGATAAATGACCTTCCAGAAGTTCTTCGGCATGCCGAATGTTTATTATATGCGGATGACCTCAAGTTGTTTATCGAGATAAACTCAATAGAGGACTGTTTGGCGCTCCAAGATGATGTTCGTGCGGTACATGAACAAGAGAGTAGTGGAGTATCAGAAACAAGATGGACTTTAACCTCTCAAAATGCTTTGTAATGAGTTTCGGTCGAATGCGATATCCAATAATGTTTGACTATAAAATTAATAATACCATCTTGCCCAAAATTAGTAACATGAAGGATTTGGATGTCACATTCGACCGAAAGCTCACTTTTCACGAACATATGATAATTGTAACAAAGGAATCTTTTCAGCGCTTGGGATTTGTATTACGGAATTCTAGCGAATTCCAAAACGAGCGAGTAATTAGGCTCTTGTTTGATGCGCTTGTTCGTAGTAAATTAGAAGCTAGCTCTTGCGTTTGGAACCCCTATGAATCTACATACGAACTTATGCTGGAAAAGGTGCAGAAAAGATTCTTGAGATATCTCTACAAGCGTAACTTTGGATATTACCCATTCATGTATCCTACGGCATTCATACTGGGTTGCCTCGGGTACAACTCTCTAAAAACAAGAAGAGCAAGGGACCAGCTTTTGACAATAGTCAAAATTTTCAGAGGTATTATTGACGCTCCTGATCTTCATAATGAGTTGGCCAGTTTATCGGCACCTCAAAATTATTTCCGTATCAGGAAGCGTAAATTATTTAACATTCCTTTCAATCGTACAAAATCGCGTGCTAACTCTCCGATACCGCGTTTTCGTTCCGCTATTAGCGCTCTCCTAGATGCGAATCCAGAATTTGATTTTTTCGCTGACCAATGGACTGATGTATTAAAGGTCTGCCAGGAATTTTGTGAGACATTAATTTAATTTTAACAACAAAAAAAATTGTGACATGATTATATTAATTTTTGAAATTGGTTATTTTTTATGATATTTTATTTCTTTAATGTATTATTTTTATTAATGTTTACTTTTTATGAGACAAATTTAATGATGTAATATTGATTTAATTTTTTGCATGTACTCAATTGTAATAATCTGACGATAATTATTTAATTTTGAAATGTGTTAATTAGTGTAAGTGGCAGTTTATTGTCGTACTAATTGTAACCAAATAAATAAATAAATAAAAATAAACAAACCTCGGTGATTCGGCTCAGTTACATGAGCCGTGGTCACGAGCAAACTGGAGAGGCTTCGGTCCTGCGGCGTCGAGACGGTAAATTTACATCTACCCTCACTCGATCAAAAGTGTTCTGAAGGTCACGCACACAACTCTAACCTATCCTCCAGTTTTCGAACTACGTTAGGACGCGAACACCTAATTAATGGATTCCACGTAGATAAAACAATTTAAAACCAACTTCGCGATTCTAATTACGGTGTTTTAATTTCAATTGCTTCACGAACCATTCTTTGATATAATAATAATATTAATATATCCTACTGTAGAAAAAATAATCGTTACAGATTGGACAGGAAATCGTCCCGGGGGATGCTCTACGAGAACGAAGAGTTGAGACTGAGGACTATCAATATTAATGCTGAAGTAGAGAGAGGTAAGGTGTCTATGAATAATAAACGTTTTTTTTAAGTTTTGGAGATTGACATGACTAATTATAATACTTAATATCTCAGGGTATCCTGCGGCCCACTAGAATACGGTTTACTAGCTGTTTGCTATTGGTATAGTGAATATCGAAACCTACTTAGATCTTAGGTCTACCCATTGTATGGGCTAAGTTTATGACCCCGATGATAAAAGTTAAATTTCAACTCTAGGATATCCTTTGAGCACCGATGCAAACAAATATTTGCATGTAATTAAGAATGATAAACAAGTGAAAATATTTAAAAAAAAAACAAGTTTTTATTATTACTACCAACTAGCACCAAAGTACTCGTCAAGACGAATCAAATGAGTCTTTTAATTACAGAGTTCCTACGGCCACCTTCTAGCTCTACCATCAATCAGCTCCATGTCATAATAATATTGCATTGTCATCTGATTTTTACACGCATGCAAAATTTCAAATGGAAACCGGGAAGTGGATCAAATTAAACTTGCAAGATTTGTTTACAGTTTACAGACAGACAACAGATAGGTGAAAGTAAATAAAAGCGTGTAGGGGAAAGGGGGTAGCCCCGGCCAATATTTTTTTTTTGTTATTGTGATTAAATTATCAAGAGAAATACAACGAAAACTACGAAAAATAATCAACAATATATTTATTCGTATTAGAATATTGAAAATTTGAGCAAAAATAATATCCAATACTTATTAAACCCACTTCAATTAGTGGTCAAATTTTGGTATCTTTTTAAAGTGGCGGGTAGCTCCGGCCACCTACGTAATTAGTGGCCAAATCGTTTTTTGGCGACACACACATCACAGTTATAGTACAAATCCGATGGATTTATATCTACACAAGCCTCGTGAGCCCAGTCTTCACATATTTTGAAGCGTAAAAATGGATCCAGTCCTCATCGAATGTTTCACCACCAATTATGCACTCTGTTTCCTTATTTTTCGGCTCAGACACAACCTTCTTCGCTTTCACCTGCACTTTCATTTTTTTTTACCTTTGCCGCAGCTTTAGGATCTTTGGCCTTCACCATCAATTCCTTTTTGTAAGGCGAAAATGTCAAAATTTCGCTTCTTTGTGTTCTTCTTCTCCTAGCTGTTAATCGTTTCTTTGAGGCATCTGGAAGAGATGACAAAACCTTAAGCACATGACCTTCTTTAACCCTAGAGTGGGCGCGCCTTGCCGTGTAACGTCAGTGGGCGCGTGGTGAGCATTTTGCCGCCCCCTTTTTTTGACCATTTTGAGTAGGAATACAGCACTTTTATTAATTTACTTTCTCAGGAATTAACTAATGCATATAGGAGTAATGATATATTAACATGTTTATTAAACTTAGTTTAAAACTTTGGCTAAAAAAAAAAATTTGCAAAGCGTTACATTTTGATTGACTTTTTTTACTTATCATACATAATACTCTTATTATACTGAAAATATTGGGAAAATATAACAAAACCATATGTTTTCTTAATCAACAGGATATGCTTTATCTAAAAATACTTGAAAAAGGTATGAGCTATGTTGATTGCACAGTAACTTGGGGCATCTGCATCACCCTTTTTTCGTGCGCCTATTTTACTTTGTTGGACACACACTGCATTCGCCCTCCTTTTCTGAAGATGATACTTGTTCTACTGGTACGAAGAGAGCAATATGGTTCCCCAAAGAAATACTTAAGGTATCTATAGATGTCCTTGTGGTCATAATATTATATGGCTTGATTAAGACTATGGCATTTTTTTCAAATACAGGCAGTGTAGTATTGGTTTTGTAGATAATTATCCCGGCAACATACTAATAGGAGGAAAATAGTCTCTGCCTACTCTAACGGGAACTAGATGTGATTATTTATATTATGTATGTATCCCGGCAATATTCATCATTGAAAACAATAACCTCATTGACGATCTGTGGGTCATTCTTCCAACGGGTATTTCAGAGGCTGCAAATGCAATAGGAGCAGGTTTTTTCAGAAGGTATGCTGACTGTTCTGTGTGTTAGGGACTTTCATAACTAGATCGATCACTTTCTGACTCATTCTCATTTATAAACTGTGAACTAGCACTTTTAAAATCAGTCATGCCTTCTAACCAAGACACAATAGTTTTATCATCCCTTCTGTTATTAATTTTCGTTATAATCACTAGATACGTTTAGCGTTTACATATCAATGAAAATAATGAATTTGTTTAGTTTTCATATGAAATGCACCATAAAATATGTCCATACTTCAATTTTGCAAAAAATACATGGCAAAATTTTACTTACGCGAGTGGGCGCGCGGTGAGCAATTTGCCGCCCGGCGACTCCTGACGGTAACAAACTACTCCTCAAGCGGTCCCCCGCGCACTGATGGCATCCTACTTTACGTCACGCATTGCAAACAAAAGTAGGAGCAGCTACTTAAAAGCGTAAGACTAACTGGCAATTGTTTTCGGAATTATTAACTTTTTTTAACGCGGGCGGCAAAATGCTCATAGCGCGCCCACTCTAGGGTTAATACCTTTGACCCGATCCTGCAGAGAAGTACGTGGAACTTCATACTGATCTGCGGCAGCTCTCTCAGAACATTTTTTCTCAAGCACCGCTTGAATTGCTTTTTTCATGTTTTCTTCACTCCAGTCTCCGCGATTCGTAGTTCTAGTTTTAAATTTCGGCATTGTGACACTGCAAACAAATATTTTTTTTTAAATTAAGACTTAAAATAATCACATCAATATAGAATAATAAACATCTAACATATGGCCGGGGATACCCCCAAAACTAATGGCCGGGGTTACCCGACATGACTTTCTTCGAAAAAAAAAATATTTTTAAAAAGCAGCTAATTATACGTTGAAATAAACTTCAAAGTGCAAAATAGAATAGTATTCCATTATGTAAACAAAATCAAATAAATAATTACTTACGTTTATCCAATGAATAATGGTTTTCGAAACAATTGAAGTCACGCGGCCGTCGACAACGAAAAAGAAATTCACTCGATCACGCCCGAACGCAGTAGTCAATCGACTTCAACTGTTTGCATTTGACGAATTACTCATAAACGCACAGAGATGACACGAACTTTAAGGTCTCGCCGCGCGAAGTACTAATATTTATTATGGCCGAGGCTACCCGCCGGCCGGGGCTACCCCCCTATCCCCTAATTTTTTTTTATAACTTAGGTAGAGTAAACAAATATGTAAAGAAACATTTACAAACCAATCTTTCTCAGGCCAATCAGACATAAAGAAGCTGAAACGTGAGAATGAGCAGTTGAAGCGTGAGATATCAGCGCTGAGATACGAGTATGACAGGCTGGACAGCATGCTGCGCGAGCGACGCTCCTCACCTGAACATTCGGACGTACGTATCATTAAATAACTCCTATTTTACTGGGATTTCCTTCTTCTTTTACCGGGGGTAGACTTCCTTTGCAGAAAGTCTACTAGGTGGACACTGGGCACCCCAACAGTGCCTGTTATTCTACCGCCTGAGCATGTGCAAACTGCAAACATTACTGTGCTTCGGTAGGAAGACACTGTAGCTAATGAAATTACTGGGCTGAAGAGTATTTACATTTTGAGTAAGAAGCGTTGGTGCAGTGCACCTAGAATTTCACATGATTGTGAAATCCTTGGTGGCACTGTAGGTACTGATCATGGATAGCGTTATCTTATACCACCAGGCGAGCTATTATATATTATACCTAATATTAGAGTATTTATGGTCGTGCTTCGGCTAACGCAGTTGTTCTCTTATTAAAGACTTCCAATGGCATAATGTAGAGGTTCGTCGTGACAGCTAGATCTGGAATATTTATTTGCTTAATTCAAAATGGAGTCTTGATGGGTAGCCAACATGACACTACCTCTGATGTTTGATGTTACGGGTAATCCTTAGGCGGTGGTAAACGCCATCAGACGACTTCAGCCACCTACGGCATAACCAAAACAAGCTTTAAGTGAATGTAATAAAGCACATTATCGTTCGGCAGGACAGCGCGTCGGTATGCAGCGCGTGCCCCGAGTGTGCGAGCATGGACGGCGCATCACGGACCGTCGCCTTCAATGACCTGAGCGTCGTGCCGGAGGAGGGGGAACAGGACGGGAATAAGGTATGACCAGGTCACTCCCACCAAACCAATAGTCAGACGATATAATAATAACTAGCTTATGCTCGTGGCATTGCCCGCATGAGCAAATCCTTTCTCCCATAAAATCTGATCTGAATCTGATCTGTGTTCCAAACTTCAACTCAGTCCGTTTTGTGGTATAGGTTGTGCGTAGATAGGTATATCAGTCACAGTTTTATAAATTTAGATGCTGCATGCCTAATGACAATGAATATTGTTGTGAGTGGAAATATGGAAAGCGGGCGCCCTAAAAAAGTGGATTTTGTATGAACTCTGTGAATGTGATCCTTGGTAAGCAAGGATATGAGTGCTAGAGGAGTGAATGAATATATGACGGATGAGTGGAATCGACGAGGAAGACGTGCTGTGCCGACCTTACTTAGTGGGATAAGGTCAGGGAGATGATGTTGGGTTTCTTATTGTGCTCTTTGTCTTGGAAGTAAGCTTGCTTGCGTATTTGAGGGATACAAGTGACAGAAGATGCACTCTATCTAAGCATTGTTCTTGAGCGATGGTTTCCGTTTAAAATGTCTAGCAACCTAGGCCCGTAAGCCCAAGAAGAATAGAATCCTGTTACATTCTCTCAGTGCTATCTCCATAATGTCGCTTTAATATGAGAGATATAGAGTTAGGCACAAAATTACGCCAAAGTGTGTGTTCAATAAGCTGTTGGAACTGTTCCAGGTTTCTCCAGTCTTGTTTAACTAACGTTAAAACTAGGTATAGGATGTTAGGTCATTGAGCTAGACATTAAAGATCAAAAATACTGTAGAAACCCAAGAAATTATTTTAACGTTAGAGAAAAACTACATACATACAGAGACCCTACGTAAGTAATATTTAATTAAAAATAATCTACAATACTTACAGACACAATTAATGGTACAATCCATGGTTTAAGTATCACTGACTGCCACAAAGTGTTTTCCCTACCAATTCTCTAGCCATATTGCACTATTTCACATCACAATATTTTTTCACTCTAACCTACAAAACATGGATGCTGTTCAAGAATCGCTGAACAAAATGATGGACACCTTTAATCGTCGCCTGGATACCATTGAGGAACAGGTAAAGAAGACAGCTCCTAGCAGTCCTGGAAGTCTTGCCGATGAGCTGGCATCCCTGCGGGCCTTCTCCGTGGCTTCAATGCGTGCTCTGCAGGCTCAGATCGCTGTGTTGGCTCTGCAGGTAGATCAGGGCGAAACTCGAAGCCGACGCAAGATACTTCTTATTCATGGTGTTCAGGAGTCGCAAAAGGAGGATACAGCAGCTGTGGTTGCTAAGGTAATGGTGGACAAACTTAAGTTTGCAAGCTTTTCCACTAGCAACATAAGCAGGTGTCATCGCATGGGGCGCGCCGCCAACAAGGACCGACCGCGGCCAATCCTCGTCAAGCTGCGTGACGTAGGAATCCGTGACAAGATCTGGTCGTCTAAAACTTGTCTTAAAGGCTCTGGTATCACGATCTCAGAGTTCCTGACGAAGACGCGTCATGACGCTTTCTTGGCTGCCCGCCAACGATTCGGAGTCTCCAGGGCTTGGACGCGGGAGGGAATCGTCTACGTTCTCGGCCAAGACGGTGAGCGCCATCGAATATACTGCATGGCGGACCTCGACGCTATTTCTCCTAAGGAAACAGCGCCTACTCCCGCAGCTAAGGAGACGCCACCGAAGGCAACAGCTGTGAAGACCGGTGCTGCGGGCGCCGTCAAGGTAAAAAGAATCGCTGCAGCGAAGAAGTAGTTGTAGGCAGCTATCGTCGGTGTTAAACTCTGCATGATGACTTGAATAGTATATCTAACCATGTAGTAACTGCTAGTCTATCAAATGCTTTCTCAATGGTAGTGGATGTTTTTTTTTATGTATTTCTTGAATATTTTTTCGGTCGTAGCAGGTATTTGTATTTTATTTTGTTGTTAAATAATTGTGACTGTGACACCGGTCAACAGTCAACTGTCATCAGTCATCACTGACTTTGACATTTTTTTCTTTAGTTTGACGTGGTGTAATACGTCTCATACATTTGCCAATGTGATTGTAACATCTCTAATATTATTTTGCACTTTTAATCAGCTGGCTTTTTATAATGTAGTGTTGTGTATTTACATTTGCATTGTGTAATTACTTTCCGATATATATTTTTTTCTCTTTATATGTAATTTTGTTGCACATTGTCATGCTTTCTTTTTTATCTTTTTTTTTTATATTGTATATGGACAATATGGATACACCTGCTACGTAACAATTCTTTATTTTAAATAAGCCACTTGCCTAATATTATGGAATGTGAAAATTCTCATTATTTCGTTTTGCTAACTTTACAGTGAAATTATGTACTTCTTTTTGTAGAACCATAGTAGTTAAGTAGTCCTAGTATTAATACACTTTGTAGCAGCGTCGGTGGGAGTAAGTTAATTATTTTATTTATATTATTTTTTTAATAATTATATTATTTATATTTATTAATCTAATATTATATTTTAGTATATCATATAATATATTTAATATTATATAATATGGATATAAGTTGTAGTGATGATGATTCTTTTATTACTGCTGAATCTAGTAACTCATCTTATGATAGTATCGACAATAATGGAACGCAAACTCTAGGGGAAATTTTACAAGCGAAGTTACTAAATTTCAAAAAGAATTTTAATGTATGTCACATAAATGCTCAAAGCGTTCCATCCCATTTCTCTGACATACATGAAACCTTTGATTCTCCCCTTATTCACGCTGTACTTATCTCCGAAAGCTGGCTAAAACCTACACTTCCTTCGGTCTGTTATCCTCTTCCTGGGTCCATTTTACTTAGAAACGATCGTACTGGAAAACAGGGTGGTGGGGTAGCCATTTATATTAAGAGCCACATTAAGTCAAAAATTCTTGCCCAATCCCCTTCTTTATACAATGCTGGTATAGAGTTTCTATTCCTGGAGGTGGATTTTGGGGTGAAGCTCATATTGGGTGTAATTTATTGTCCCCCTAATATTGACTACTTTTCCTCCTTAGAAGCCATCCTTGAATCACTTATAGCCAGTTATACCCATTTCTTAATTATGGGTGATTTCAACACGTGTCAGCTACGCACTAACTCGCGCTCTCGGAAACTTCGCGATTTATTAGATTCTATAAATCTCTCCTTACTTGATCTTGGCCCCACTCACCATACTTCTACTTCTGACACCCTTCTTGACCTCATTGTCACTTCTCATACGGAGTTGGTAGCCACTCATGGTCAACTTTCTGCTCCTGCTTTTTCGCATCACGACCTCATTTATGCATCTTTTAAAATCAGAACTCCTAAGCCTAGACCGATTATTCAAAATCAGCGCTGTTATTCTCGGATAAATCTTGATACACTTGAATCAGACGCTTCCTTAGTGAATTGGTCGGACGCGGAGTCGCTAGGTTCTCTTGATGAAAAAGTGGAGTTCCTAAATAAGAATATAATATCCCTGTTTGACAAGCACGCGCCTATCCGGCCTGTTAAAATCAAGAGACCTCCGGCTCCATGGTTTAGCAAAGTGATCCGTCGAGCCATGGGCAAACGAGATCGGGCGTTCCGTCGATTCAAAATTGAGAGAACGGACCAAAATTGGTGTGCTTATAAGAAAATGCGTAATATCTGCAATAAACTGGTCCGAAATGCAAAACGGCGTCACATTGCGGAACAAATTGAATTGGCAACTCCTGCAGGGCTTTGGAATTTTTTACGATCCCTAGGCTTGGCTAAGTCCAAATGCAGTGACACCAACATTTCATTAGATCTTAACGCTCTAAATATCCATTTCACTGCTACTAGTAAAATTTCTCCAATAGTTAAACAAACTACACTCCAACAAATAGCCACTATTCCTGTGCCGAACAGCGATCCCTTTTGTTTCTGCCATGTAAGCCAGGATCATATAAGAAAAATTTTGGGGTCATTGGGATCTAAAGCGGTTGGAGCCGATGACATTGGGCGTGTAATGATCATGCACATCAGTGATCATATTATCCCTTTAATTACTCACATTATAAATGCCTCATTGTCTAGTGGCGTTTTCCCTGATCAATGGCGAAAAGCCTATGTTATACCACTTCCTAAAATTTCAAATCCTGTCCTCCCTCTACATTTTCGTCCTATCTCTATTTTGCCATTTCTGTCAAAAGTTCTCGAAGCCGTTGTTCATAAACAAGTCACAGATTATCTCCGTGACACTAAACTGAATAATCCATTTCAATCAGGATTTAGAGCTGGTCACAGCACGACTACTGCGCTTCTGAAGGTCACTGAAGATATACGGGTAAACATGGAAAAATCACTAGTAACTGTCCTTGTCCTCATTGACTTCAGTAATGCCTTCAATGCCGTCGATCACGACCTACTTCTTGCTGTTCTTCCACGCTTAAATTTTTCCCCTGCTGCCATTTCTTGGTTCTCTTCTTATTTATACAAGCGCTGTCAAATCATTCGAAATGGTCAAAATTACTCCAACTGTCTTGAAGTGGATACTGGTGTTCCTCAAGGTGGTATTCTCTCACCTCTTCTCTTTTCACTTTTTATAAATCTCCTTTCCGACCACCTTGTGTGTAGCTATCACTTGTACGCCGATGACCTACAGCTTTATTTCGCCGCCCCTGTAACTGATATCAACCGTGCAATTATTTTACTCAATGATGATCTCTCGCGGCTTCTTTCCTGGTCAAACAGTTTTGGCATATCGGTTAATCCCAATAAATGCCAAGCTATTGTCATTGGTAGTTCCCGCCAATTAGCTAAAGTCGACATGTCTAATCTTCCCCATCTGTCTTTTAACAGTGTCCCTATTCCTTTTTCTCCTAATGTAAAAGACTTGGGTATAATTATTGACGCTAACCTTTCTTGGTCTGATCACGTGAAAGAAATTTCCCGCAAATTCTATGCGTCTTTCCACTCTATCGTACGTCTTAAGAATTTTCTTCCTACTAAAACAAAAATTACCCTCGTTAATTCCTTGTTGCTCCCTATCATAGATTATGCAGACGTGTGCTTTTTGGATTTAAATTCTGAACTTCTAAACAAATTGGATCGTTTACTCAATACCTGCATTAAGTTCATTTTCGGTTTAAAAAAATATGATCATGTATCTGAGCATCGTGCTCAGCTCAAATGGCTACCCAACCGCGAACGTCGGCATGTCCGTATCCTATGTCTCCTTTATTCCATCCTGAATGACCCTCACACTCCTACGTATCTAAAAGAATGCTTCAACTTTAATGATGATAAGAGCGATCGGCAACACAGGTCCTATTATAAGCTTTTCCTCTATATGCCACCGCATACGACCTGTTTTACTGATAAATCTTTTTCAATTGAAGCTGTCAGGCTCTGGAATGCGTTACCAGTGGAGTTAAAAGGTGCGCCGTCTAAAGATATGTTCAAGAGGAAGTTACGCGATCACTACTTAAAAAAAGTGTTTAAC
Organism: Hemithea aestivaria; assembly: GCA_947507615.1. Lineage (NCBI taxonomy): Eukaryota > Metazoa > Arthropoda > Insecta > Lepidoptera > Geometridae > Hemithea > Hemithea aestivaria. The sequence goes on along the minus strand of OX382348.1, from coordinate 3,936,017 downwards.
AATTGAGTCACTAGCAATAACTAGATTTTTGTTAATTATTATAGGTTAATTATCTCTTTATCATTGTCAATTTCTTTAATATATATTTATTTGTATGTATATTTTTATCTGTACTATTTATTTAGCTATATTTTTATTATTTAGCTATATTTTTATTTTTTATGTACTATTTTGATCTTATATAATATTAATTATCTCCATCAATATTTAATAGTTTAAATTATTTATATTTATTTAGTATTTTAATTTGTGTATTCTATTATAATTTGTGTATATATAGGTATATAATATTTATTAGTTTGTCAATTAATTTTAAGTACTAATGTTAAGATTTCTTAGATTTTTGTCCATGATATTTGTCTGCACCCCTCCCATTATCTTGTAATTTTTTCCAGTAAACAGGTCAACTGGTAGAAAATGCTATGTTAGCATTAAGTTAGTCCTAGCGATGTGCTGAATAATAAAATAAAATAAAAATAAAATAAGTATCTATAGTTATATGGGGATCAGATTTAATAAGTCTGCGTTTTTAGAAAACCAAGAACGCTTAAAATATTGTCCAAACAAACTCCTAATGGTAAACATTCCCAAAATTAGATCCATTTACGTATCCATCTTCGTCAATGGCCCGAAATAGCCGATCTCTGTTCGCATTATAGTGCTTTATAGCTCAGTTTTAGGATCATATCGGTAGTATATAAGTCAAGGACGGGCAGATTTGAAGTAAGAAAATATTGTAACACCTAATGGCGATATAAATAAACTCAGTTGCGATTCGGCCGTTCGCAGGTCTGTCGGTCGCGCGGCCGTTGTCATATTTTGTGTTTTGACGAGTGATGTGGCATGGATTGGAGAGTTGTAAAGGTGAATCGTCTCTTTCTTAGTTTTTGGTAGTGGTTTCAAGTGCTAATAACTGGAAGATTGGAGACTTTTAGTAAGCGTCTTAGTGGAACCTATTTCCTCCAAATATTCTTGTGTTTGTGTGTGTATTTCCAATTTCCAACGGTCATTTCCAAAGTGTACTTTTGACATTTTCAAGAAATCAGTGGTTTTTCTTGCAGTTAGTTCCAAAAGTATTAATTATTTCTGGTGGCTTACACCATTTCCCCTATGTGACGATAACTATTTTTATGAAGGAGGTATTTCTAAACACCAGATGGATATTACCGCAGACCTGACTCAGGGTTGTCGTTGTTTATAAATAAAACATTTCGGGCGACCATCAAGCAAAACAAAGACTCGCGCCCCAATTCCACATCTTTTTGTTATTTTCAAGGTCCTATTAATTCACATTTCTATCAGGCTTTCACATTTCTATCGGCCATATTTTCCAAAGTCATAAGACTTAAGTATTAAGAGCTGCTATTGATTTTACGGCGGAAATGTTTGACTGCCATATACGATTCAGTTTGCATTCCTAACACGTACCCACTGGACTCTGGACACAGTCGTAAACAAATTTTATATGAATAATGTTCGTGTTTCAGAGCGGTGGCGAGTCTTCGTGTGAATGCGAGGAGTGTCTACAAGAAGCGCGCCAGAAAGATAAGAAGTCAATGCCGTCTAACAATGGCATACCACGACCAAACGTGGAAGACAATGGCGCCGAACGATCCGTCGACGTCCTCGTTCACGACTGCCCGCCAGAAGTACCGCAATTCTTCCAATCCGTCGCGTCGCAACCCTATCACATCAACTCCCCTCCTCCGCCGCCAGGATTTGTCGTCGCTCCATACCCTCAGAGATTCCATACAGGCGGCAACGTTGAAGATCTACTGGGAGATGTCCAATCATCCCCATCCATACAAACAACATTCATTCAACAGAATTCAGTGTTCATGTGCAATACCAAACGAGTGATGCAGAATAAATGCTGTTGTCAGCGACGAGATCCAATTCCCGTGGTGCAACCGAGCACGACTACCTTTCAAAACGGTAACGAAATACCTGAAACTGATCAGCCAAAGTCATATGTGACAGAGAAGAATATAGAATTGAATTATGACTATCCTCGAGGGACACCGGTTGCCAGCTCTAGTCCAAAGTCAGGCGAGGAATTAACGACGACGACCGAGGTGGCTAGCACGGTGGTCTTTGTCGAGAGACGGTTACCGGTGAAGCCGAAGAAGTTCGATTTCTTCTTCCGATCGCGTTCGGCCCCCGTCGGAGACAACGAGGAGCCGATCTACGCGACCGTCAACAAACTCCCGAAGAGGTTACGAAGAATGGAGCTGGCTAACCTAGAAAAAGAAGTGGCTTACAGGACCGGGGAGCCAGACTCGTCGATACCGACCGACCTGACCTTGAAAACTGACTCTGAATCTCAGGCACCTCACCCGGATGACGATACGAGTAGATCTGAACGAGAAAAGTCAGCTGTTCCACAAAGACCAGAATCACCTAAAGCTAAAAAACGGAAGAGGTTTTCGCTCACTTTTAAGAAGAGAGAAAGAAAAAGAAAGGAGAAGAAGAAGGATGTGAAGAATGGTGGTGCTAAGAACGGTGTGCCGTTGCATGGAGAGAGTGACAATGAGAGGCTGATCGAGGGCGAGGTGCACGAGCTGACGAAGCACACGAACAAGCACTGCACGCGGCATCGGCCGCGGAACACGCTGTCGTCGTCCAGCTCGGGCCCGCGGTACAAGCGGGACAGTTATCAGGTAAGATAACTGTGATTTTTTTTCTTACACCAGATCTCACATTTTCATGTTTTGCCAGTGTACATTCAGTATAGGAAAGTAGGTACCAACATAATACCTAATAATGTTAGTTAAGTTACATTCAGAAATATGTATGTATATCAGTAAACCGGTGGATTTTTAAAGTATGTTCTAGAATTTCCAAGTTCAGATTTCAGCATTATAACACTTGCCCACATCTGTGCACATAAAAGGACACGAATATTCCACTGTTAATTCACGTTTAAACAACCTACGATTTGAAAGCAATATACACGGAGCTGATGGCTGTGATAAGACGATGGCGCCATAACTACAAAATCCCTCGCGCTCACTTATCTTCTTTTGTTTCCGTTTATCCAGTTCACGTCATCCCACTGAGATGCAGCCATAACTAAAAACTACCTCGCACAGTTACTGATCTTTTGTTTCCGCTTCCAGGAGATGACGACATCCCACTCGGAACACGAGCGCACGAATAGCGTGTGTTCATCTGTGAACTCGTTAGGCTCGGCGTGCACGCACAAATCACGCAAACTGTCCGCTCCACCGCCAGACGGGTCCATCCCTTGGTGCGGCTGCTGGGGCGCCGGATGCGTTTAGCTATTACTCCTATGGTTTACTTGAAAATTACATTTACACTCCGTGCTAGGCCTATAGGCCAGTCAGGCGTCTTGTATTGCTGTCAAGTTGCTATGGAGTAGTATTCGTCCCCACATTGCCCTCAGGTGGCATTTGGTGCGCAGCGTGATGAGGTGGTTTGGTGGCTTACACAGCAGTATAGTATATACCAATTTAAAAGTGGAAACAATAACTTCCGAGTCGCCATTTAGTGGTAATTGCCACCTGCCCCTCTAGCATGGATAATGCATAATCTTGTCTTCCATTCAAGTCAAACTGTCATCCTATACATTCACAAAAGTACAATGTATGGGATGACATTTGACTTGACAGCAAAACAAGTCTACGAAACGTCTGTGCTAGAGGGGTGGGAGGCAACTGATGTAGGGACGAATGGGAATAATCCCGTTGCTGTCAAGAATGTATGGGATAACCGTTTGACTAAACAAAGACCCCACGTTTGATAAGACCCCACACACTCCGTGCTAGGCTCATTATTATTAGCCATTGTTATCAAGTGCCCAACCTTATTTGGTAAACACATGGACGCTGCTTGAATCATTTTTACACCGAGATGTTGATTAGGCAAAAAAATAAATATGACTGCTAGTATCGGATATTTGCATTGCCTACGGCGCATTGCAGGCAGCAACTATAGTCTTAGTTGCTACAACTAGCTGATTCATATGTCTTGAAGCAATGGCTACATCAAACAGTTTGTTGTAAGAAAGTTGCCAGTTCCAGTAGCTGTAATATTTGCAATAAACAGTATAATGCAATGCAAGATATTGAGATTTTACTGGCTGTTTTCTGATTTATCGGGGCATCAGTGTTACTATAGGTATTTGTTTCTGGTCTGGGTGGTTCAATATCTATTATAAGTATGTATTTACAAAAGAAAAGTATATAAGTATTATATCCGTTATCCTGACCACCATATTACAAGCATTAAGTTGCTTAGTTTGGGGTTAGGTGGCGCTGTGTGAAATGTTCTGAAATATTTTTATTTATTTATTTAGGTCAGAAAGCGGTCTGATATAAAAAGGTAGGTAGAATAAGGGAAAGTAACTTTAGAAGATCCGTATGTAAATAATGTACCTACTGCTACATCGCTATTCTTATTCGTGCATTCGGCATTTTTTCTAAACGAGCGAAACTAGCACGGACACCGAATAGCGATGAAGGGTCACTATAAGATATCTCTATATTATAATTTACATAATAATATGTCCAAATATAAGAGCAGCAAATGTCTATTTGAATAGTCTAGTAATAAATCTAGATTATTTTATATAATAATATGAAACATTTCATTAAAAATGTAAATATTATGAAATATTCAATGAAAAATACTCTTTAATTTATAAGTGTAGGGAACAATCTGTGATGATGATTGTGCTTTTATTCGGTGCATGACTGTTGAATAAATAAAATGTTTATGCTGTTAACTGTGTTTCTTTAGCGGCTTTATTTTATCCCTTATATATACATAGAAGTTCCTTATCTAAAAACAAATTAGAAATTGAATCTCTTCATGGTTTCTGGGCGCCTAGTATATAGTTTTCAAAGATTAACCACTCTTGGAGACGTTTTATTTCTGCCAGCACAAAAAAGTACTAGGGGGCTATAAACTAGAAGAAGGTGTCAAAACAAAGGCACAGAAAGCGTGAAACACAAATGAGACTTAGAAAATTAATTTCTTGATGATTTCTGGGCGCCTGGTAGTTTTTAAAGATATTATCGGCTTGGCGGTAGTTATCGATTGCCGAATCTCAGAATCGTTTTACAATTACTGTGCTTGCATAAAGAGAACCAGTAAGCTAGAAACTAGGAGTATTTAAACCAAAACCAATTAAGGAACCGAAAGAGTGACAACTAATTTAACTTTAGAAATTAAACCTCTCCATGGTTTCTGGGCGCCTAGTAATTTTCAAAAATATCCGCTAACTGCTGTCCCTAGTAATAGGTACGTAACGTAGGTGGGGTAACATATAGACAACACAAAAATAAAAAAGTCATCATTACATAGATGGTTATTTATTATAAAATATGACACATTCCTTTGAACTGTGTGTACAGTAATTGAGATGCATAGCAAAATTGATACGCCGTGGTTGTCCGCACCTGCTCCATTCCTTTCATTATATCACAACATTGATCACTACGACAATAATTTACATTCTAGCACTTATTATTAAGAAGATAAGGTTCATAATGCTTCACGGGTTTCTTGCCTGCTCTTCTTTAGAGAGTGAAACTTGCGAACAGGCGAAAACAATAATTTTATCTAAAAGCCTCGAATTTAAGGTAAAATTTGGAATAGTTCAAAGTTATGAACAAAAGGTATTGCGACCATTTCGGTCCAATTATAAAAAATCTACATTCATTCAATTTTCTTTTTAATTTCGTCAACTTTTCCCGCGACTTACGAGTACATACAAGATCTAATGGAACTTTCATAATCTCACTCCGTAGCCTAACCTAACAAGCGAAACTCCACCTAAAAACGTACAATATCTAACGTTTCCCACACCAATATCGCTTATCAGAGCAGATGCCGACAACTCGACCGGCCAAGCGTACATTGATTCTACAATAGAACATTCGAGAACCTACTGGAAAATTCCAAATTAAAATACTTAGAAACAATTTAGACATATGTAATTTCTAGGAATCATCAGAAATCACCGCGAGGTTACAACGCAAAATGGCACTTTCACAAACGGAAAATAAAAAATTTCAAAGTAAACAAACCTAAGAAAAATACAAATCATTCGTAATGCAAAAAATGTAACAAAATAAAACGTTTAAAACTTCGATAAAAAATCTCAATAAATAAATAAAATAAAACTGAACGAATGTACAATATTTACATCGAATATTATAATAGAAAAAATTGCATATATAAAACATTAGGGGAAATTTAGATTGGGTGAATTAATATAAGTTTCACGTGAGATCTTCGAGAAAAGCGAAAATATTTAATATAAAAATAAAACTTTAAACACAGGTAGGCTCTATGTATTTTTCGATTCATAGTAAAATATAAAAAATCCTTCATCATTCCCCTAATGGACATGATATTTGTCGTCTCTCTCACTCGCACGCGTACACACGTGCGAGGGACAGAGACAGTGATATATGACGTTATCAATAAAAACTTACGATAAATACGTTACACCTAAGCTTATTGGAGACATCTAATATATTAATTATACTTAAATAGTTACATTGATTTGCAAAGTACGATTACAAATTGCTTTTGCGAAATATCAAAACGATAAAATAATATCAACCTTATGAGTAAGGGTTTAGAGCTCAAGATTGCACACAATTCCGTGCAAAAGTCCTGAGAAAACATGAAATTAAATGACTATCTAGCGACCCATATGTTACATGGAAAATAATTCTAGCTGTTTCACTATACTTAGTGCAATAAACTTTTCTGAGGACTTTTGTACAATGTAAAAACAATAAAATACGATATAATGATATCTCGATATAATATTTCGATATAATGTGCTTAACAATAAAATAAAGCTTGGTGCAAAAAATAAGCTACCTAAATATACATAAGTTTTAATACCATTATATTATTTTTTAATTTTCACGAAGCGTCTACAATCTCTTTAATTTGTGATTAAAAAAAATGATAATGCTAAAAAATATAGTATATTCCTTAATAGTATATTTCTCAACGAATTCATGATAAATGCATACTTTGTAAGAAAACGATTTATCCCACCTTCTAGATTTAGTCTGGTACCACCTACGACCGCATCGTCGCATAAAATCACGCGATATAGTGGTCAAAGGGTAACCTAAAATGAATAAAGTATGAAAAACCTAGTTAACGCTTTGTTAAAATTAAAAAATTGTAAACACGCGATTAAAATGAGATACGACCTTTTAGAGATAGACCTTTTTTCGCGCGGTTCGCCGGCCACAATTAAGTATGCTACTAAACTCGAAATTTGTCTTTTTAAATCACGTGGAAAATCTTATATTTCCAAAATGTTGTATCTAATACTAAAACACGTGCCTAAATTATTTAAAACAACCTCATAATATCCTTTGTTTTATTCACAAAGTGCACAATAACCTGCTAACGTAATAGCAACCTTATGCTTCCAAAAATAACGAATAAAACACAACCTCCTGGTTTAAGATGGCATTTTTCATACATTTTTGTGTGTTTTAAGTAGTAAAAAGTTGCCAATTTATAAATTTTTAAGATATAAAAAAGAGAATAGCGAAATTAATATTTTTTGAAGATTTTTATCAAGTGATCAAAAAGTTGAAGAAATTTTGTTAAATAAATATATTCTATCAGTCTATCTATAAAATACTTAATTATTTATAATGTAGGCCATAACAAACCATTTGTAGTAATATAAAAAATATAACGAAAAACGTTTCTAAAATTTCAAGTTCATTGGAAAATTATAAGATAAAATTAGTGGCTCAAGAACTTTATTCATTCACCTCTTCATTTGAGTCTTACCTTCGCCCTCTCCTCTCCTCAACCTCGAAGTCGAAAAATGGCGTCTTCTCGACCCTTTTCATCGAAAAAGTCAAGGGCAAGGTTCGACTAAATATATAAGGATTAGTGTTTGGAAGCTGGGGAAGAGCGTTTGATATTTTATTGTTAAAACCTTCATTCAGAAAAATCCAGCTGCCTTTTAATTAATAATAACTTTATTAATGAGAAATAATATTGAGGTTTACATTCTCTTATAAAGTTGTGGCTTAAAATGTTTAAATTAAGACACCCAAAACCTTATCTGATTTTTCACATTTAAATATTAGCAAATTCTTTCTAAAATCTCTCTAAAATTTAAGATGAAGGTACATTGACGCCGATACTTCCAGTGCCTTTATTTCAAAACCTTCATTGTAAACTTCTAATTAAAAAACAAAAGTACTGCAAACCTCAAGAAATTAAATACACAAAGGAATTGAATAGAAATATAAAAGAATGTATATTAAAAAAGCCTTTGGCTTCTCAAATCGGTCCCGCCGATATGACATTCAAGCTACACCGGCAAGAATTTCAACTCAGTCCACAAATACGCCAAAGTATCAAAAAGCGCGCAAGCATTTCCACCTATTCGTAGAACAAAGTAACATTTATTGGAGAATTTCATACTTTACAAAAAAGCGATTTGAAGTTTGACTTGGCACAAATTGTACCCTAACTTTTGCACTTGTAATAGACAGTATGTGATATGGCTAAAGCCATAAATAGCGAAAAGACCGCCAATTGTACGTTTAAGAAATATATGTATGTATGTTGTATATTTTTTTGTCTTTAGTGTAATTGTGAGTCTGAATACACTTTTCTTTCTTTCAAGAATTAACAATAATAGAGGTAGTCAAAGTCTACATATTTGTAATGTATTTCTTTTTTGTATGGTGTGCAATATGAATTACCGGGGGTAGACTTCCTTTGCAGGAGGTCGACTAGGTGGGTACCCCAACAGTGCCAGTTATTCTACCGCCTGAGCAGTAATGTGCAAACATTACTGTGCTTCGGTATGAGGGCACTGTAGCTAGTGAAATTACTGGGCTAAAGAGTCTTAACATCTAATGACTCTTGAGTAAGAAGCGTTGGTGCAGTGCACCTAGAATTGCACATAATTGTGAAATTCTGGGTAGCACTGTACTGATTATGGGCAGCGTTATCTCTTAACATCAGGAGAGCGTCTTGCTCGTCTTCTTACTTCTCCACATTAAAAAATATGAATTATCTAATATTAGGGCAAAATTTATCGGAAGAAAGTTGAAATCGTTATCCGGAACAGTAGGAATTTTCCAGATGTGACTTTGTTCTCCACATAGGTCGATTTCCATTTCGAACCTTACCTAAATAAACAGATTACGCGAATATTTCGTATATTAATATTACATTATAAATACCTTTAACAATTAATTCATATATCGACTGAACGGAATGTGCTCTTTACGTGATGTTGTCATATAATAATACTTACAACAGTTTTTAAATACTTTTTGTGCAACTTTCGACCTTACGCCCTATTACATAAAACACTAATGTATGGAAATACTGATCCAAATTTTCGTACAAATTAACGGATTTGGTTTTTTAAACACTGGAGAGTGTGAGAACGAGCTGCAATGCCAAATTTTGAGGGTGTCTATACTTCGTTTCAAAAATAAAGATAATTTTTGCAGGGTTCGAAGGTTATATTATATCAGTAATATTTTATCATGATAAATATGACAAAAACCTTTATATCCGATATATATCGAACATGTTAAGATATTTGTCCTTCGAACCCTGCAAAAATTATAATCTTTGTTTTTGAAACGAAATATAGATAGGTAATGCTGCGTACCACTTTGGGTCAATGCACGCGCGAAGTTTTAAGGTGCATCTATAAATAATAATATTATAGTTCGCAGTCATTTTTTGTGGATCAACTTGAACATGACGTTGGATTCTGTTGCTCAACAAAAAGCAATTGCGGTGTAGATGCACCCTAACACTTCATAAGCCCACGAATGAAAGTTCACAGCTACGTAAGTCATTCAACAGCTCGCTCTCACGATCCGTCCAAAATTACAACTAACTTGATACTTCAAGCAAATAACTTCATACTATAAAATATATCGATACGTCGGCAAAAAAGTCCCTGAGAACGCTTATAGAGTTGGGCGCTCTAACGCAACGCACAATATTATTGCACACATTTTAACTTCTCTTGAGGAATTTTCAAAAGTTAATTCTATGAATTTACTCGTATATTGCAAAATGTATCAGATAGTGTGAGCGAAAGAACGTCCAATAACTGTATAAGCTCTTAAGTTCGAAACCTAAAACTGTGCATTTGTACAGTCAACTACAAAGAGATGTATCCATGTTAGGGTTACAAAATGAAGTAAATTTTCATTTGCCACAATGAACTACCCTTGGTTCGTGACATTTCTAGTAGCAATCAAACTTTATATTATCATCGACTCGTTTAATATGCAACAATGATGTACTTTTCCTAAGGTGATACATAATAATAGCATTTAAAATGAATCGAATATAGTATAAGATTTGGTGGATACTGAAAATGTCACGAAGTAAGGGTAAATAATTTTTGCATACTAAAAGTTCCTTCATTTTGTAAGACTAACATGGATACATCTCTTTGTAGTTGACTGTACACACCTAAACACGAATAGGTAATGTCACTTTTCAAGCAGATGCCCATATGATGGTAAATAATCACCGTCGCTTATGGAAACTTGCAACAGGGGCATTGCTGGTGCGTATAGTTAACGCTAAAAAGTTTTAAAAGGTAAGGAAATAATATCTATGTAAGTCGTACTTCAAATTGCTCTCCTATAATGTAGCATTTTTCAGATGTGACTTTTCTCAATACTTGAAATTAGATAAGTCTTTTTTACGTTTCTAAACCGAGTGATATTCGCTAAAAGTATCAAGTTAGCCCGTTACAAAAAGCCAATATAATCAATGCAAGCATTACATTTCGCGTCCACCTAAGCATTATGATATGAAACACGATCGTACAAAATAAAAAAACACGACTAAATACGCTCTATCCAGACATTTATATCCGTTTTACAAGATATGAGTGAATTTTAAACAACTCTGTATACTTTAAATATACCGGGGGTAGACTTCCTTAAAGGTCGACTAGGTGGGTACCCCAACAGTGTCAGTTATTCTACCGCCTGAGCAGTGATGTGCAAACATTACTGTGCTTCGGTAGAAGGGCACTGTAGCTAGTGAAATTACTGAGCTGAACAGTCTTAACAACTTTTTTTTTACCGGGGGTAGACTTCCTTTGCAGGTCGACCAGGTATGTACCCCAACAGTGCTAGTTATTCTACCGCCTGAGTAGTGATGTGCAAACAATACCTGTGCTTAGGAAGGAGGGCACTGTAGCTAGTGAAATTACTGGGCTGAAGGGTCTTAATAACTTATGACTCTCGAGTAAGAAGCGTTGGCGCAGTGCATCTAAAATCTTATATCAATATGAACTCCTGGGTGGAACTGTACTGATTTTATATTGGCAGCGTTATCTTTTACCATCAGGAGAGCGTCTTGCTCATCTTCACACTCCATTGCATATTTGGAAGGGGGACAGCCTTTACCCAGTTTATATTTAATCTTTTCCTGACTTTTAGCCTCGATCTACTTCGTTTCGAGTACCACCAAATTATTTTTTCATCTGATTTTTTTATTTGTATATTAAAATTCACCCACAGCTTGCAAAATCGGACCTTAACATTAAAAACCTACATTAGAACAACGATAGCTTGACGCATCAAAGTTGCAACGATACAACGGCCTATACTTATGCCATTTTGGACCTTATTCCTTTACTATTAAAGATTAGAATCGGTCAAAAATTCACTATGACGTACTTAGCGTGTACCGATGCAATTTTGGACCTTATATCTTTAGCATTAGAGTGTAGAATCGGTCGTATATTCACTATCACGTTAACTCACTGCCGTAGCATTGTCCATCGTGACGTCATCGCCGGTGACGTCATACGTCGTCCATCACAAATGCTACCCGCATTGTGGGGCCTGGAAACAAAGGATAAGCGCAATATTAATGAGAGTTTCAATGGGACCAAAGACAAGTTTACGGATCCTACCCGAAATTTCCCAGATCGCTTCACAAATAATGTAAATATGTGGTATCAAACATGTATAAAGGTTAGCTGTGTTGTAAAATCTTGATTTTTAAAAAGTTTAAACGATGATGCTGCAAATTTATATGTAAGTAGTCTAGATTCTGTTTTTTTTTTTGTTTTTCTATACTATCTCACTAAAAAAAAATTCTGGGACAGGATAAGGTTGCAGTAGCATTCACCGACCCACTCTGGTGGTGTCAAGTCAATCCATTCCGGCGGTCAAAAACAAAGCCTCCCCCAATCTTTCCAAGTATGTCTTTTCAGCGCCACCTGGGCCCAACCGGATTTCATCTTACCATAATAAAAAATAATGATAATTGGGGTTTATACTCCAACAGAACAGGTTACTGTCAGAGTCAAATCACAATTTATAGGTTGTGTGGCGAACCTATATGTTGCAGTTTCAGGTCGCCGAGATTACTACAGGGCCTGCAACATGACCTAACGACTGCCTCCTACATATCTTATAGGAAACAGCCGGGACCCACAGTTTTACGTGCCTTCCGAAACACGGTAGCGTCCAGGCGAAAATCTTTGCCACACTGAGATTTGAACCCAGGACCTCCGGCTTACAAGCCGGACGTATGACCACTGGGCCACGGACGCTACAACCACCACCACCACCACCATCCACCTCCACCCACCACCACCTACCATCCTTGAACTTTTACTGAGCTGGCGTCGGGGACGCCATAAGTTTACCCATTCTGTGAAGATTTACCCAGCGGTCTTAGTACAACATGGAATACACATAATAATATGATTTACTCCTGGATCCAAATAGTTAGGACAGAATGTGTCATTTTTTATACATAATAGGTTAGCCTTTAACCACGATCTCGCGTGATGTTAAGCGACGATGCTAAAATTAGAAGGCGGAATAAATCGCTCCATACTTCAAACTTTTAATTGTATTATTAAGAGCCCGTCGTGTCCCACTGCCATCATCAGCTATTGTTGACCATTCCTTCAGATATTTGTCAAGGTCGTCCGACCATCTTTTTCTGGGTCTGCCGCGACGCCGTGTTCTGTTTGGTGGGACCCAGTTGGTGGTTAATTTAGTCCAACAAATTGGAAAAGTAAACATGTACATACCGGGGACAGTATCTCACACCATGACGAAAGCCTCCCTGCCCCGGAACAGGAAGGGGTGCTGGTCGATCATGGTCTGCACGATGTCCTCGAGGTAGGGGCGCGTCATCTCGAACCGGCCCATGTCTGAGAACGACACGGGCAGGAGCGTGGGCCACCAGCAGATGGCCAGGTTCTTGCTGTCCATCGAGTTCAGCTTCGAGTTGTCTGCCACCCTGCGACCAAAATAATAATAATAATTGGGGTTTATGCTCCCACTGACGTCAATGCGGCATCCACACTGAGTGGCGCTACCAACTGCCCACACGAAGCTAAACTCTTGGTCTCTTTAACGATTTTAATGAGAACTGGTCGCATTTGGTACACATTGCCGTCATCCGTGTTTCCCGAACGGTACAACCTGGGTATCTTCAAGGCACGAGTAAATAGGTACCTTTCTAGACATCTTACGTGATCCATCGTAAAAAAACCGAATAGGTTACCCTACTCACACTGTCAGAGTCAAATAACGTTTTTCAGGTCTCCAAGATTACTACATGACCTAAGGACTGTCTCCTACATATCTTATAGGAAACATCCGTGACCCCACAGGTTAACGTGCCTTCCTAAACACGGTAGTGTCCAAGCGAAAACTTGCCACACGCTGAGATTTTGAAGCAAAGCCTACACATTACAAGCCGGGCCACGTAACTACAGGAAAATCTAGATGAGGACTTGGACGAAGGAAATAAAACACCCTAGCTTCGAAGACATGCAGGATTTTCCTTGGTAGTGATCTTTAATAGACTCAAATATGTAAGAAGAAAGCACACAACAAAACATACCTAGCAAAATGATCAAGCAGATAGTCCAAGGTGGCCCTCGCCCGCGGCTGCAGCGCTGAATGCAGCAGCGAACGTAACGCCAGCACTCGCACGCTGCGGTCCTTCAGCTCCACTCCACCCGCCATACAGCCCCGCATCGCTGGATTTGCAACATTGCAGTACATTTTATATAGCGGGAATGTTTGTTGAGGAACGCTCCCTCGCAGAGAATTTTCTAAAGTTAATTCTATGAACTTATATTGCAAAATGTATCAAATAGTACGAGCGCGAGAGCGTCCAGCTTTTTTGGTTAATTTCCACTAATGAGTAGAACGACCACACTAAATTAATGTTTCAGAAAACACCACAAAATTAATTGTCCCCATAATATATTAAGCTGGAGTTGAAGACTAAGAAAAAGTATCGTTCAATAAATGGATCCGTAATGAGAATACAGAAATGGTGTTTTCTATATACTCAGAAGGCTTCTGCACTATATTAGATCCGAGTATGATTTAACTTTTGATTTGACGATTCATTTTACAGCTATAGCCAGACTGGACGAAGCCACTGTTCAGATCGGACTTGGATCGGATTTGATGCAGAAGCGCACTGAAGTTACATTGACCTGAGTACCCACAATTTGGCAAATTTCAAAAGACGTAAGTGAAGTGATTTTTGGCATCAATGCGATACATCAATGATTGTAGAAGTTTGTAAAACTCTACTTAGGAAATGATAGTTTTATGGTTTATCTTACTTCAATCAGTACAACATTTTTTTTGTCACAGGAAATAATTAAAATCTTTTAATTAAAAAAAAAAACGGTTGATATACGAGGCAGTACGTTGCTTGGTCGAGGTCATGACGTCAAAACGTGAGGAGCTAGATGGCTAAAACATTTTATATAGCCACAAGAACAATATCTTAGTAAAAATATACTTTTACAGAAAATTTAGTAACATAAAAAATACAACAAAAAGTCAACCCCAATTAGTAAATTAAACAAAAAAAATACAACTCAATAAAGTTATTATGAAATTACGGTATCGTCAAAATTCTATCCTCAGAATATTACTTAGTTAAATTATAAAATGCTCTATTATATTCTTACCTATTTGAATAATTTAGATTTCAAGCTACATTTTGCTTTAAGCGCGAGAAAAATATATTTTAATGTTCTTGAAGTAGGAACCAATGGAGTTTGCGCGGTGAATACCAAACTGAAGCAAGAAAAATGACGGTTGTTTGCCATCTCACGTCAACCTGCGTATTCAGTATGAGTAAGTGAGATGGCAAATAACCATGTCGTCATTTTTCTTGCTTCAGGTTGGTGTTAACGTTGCAGCCTCCATTGAATATTAAAAACTTCTTGGTAATGTTAGTTAAATTAAGCGTTTCAAAGGCGTTACGGAGTTACCAGTTAATGTTGAATGTTAGTAAAGGAATGCGTAATATAATTGTTAGTGGAGTGACTACGTTCGACAGTACTTACTGTCTGCTTGTGATCTTATTCTACCTCCGACTCCGGACTCTGAAAAGAGCCCCAAACGTATATCATTTAAGTATATTACTAAAATAATTAATATAATAAGTTTATATAAGATTTTAAACGCTAAACGCATTGCAAATGTCGCATTATGCTAGAAATTTACTTATAAACGAAAGGTCTGAAATGAATTAATACAGCTAAAACATTAAAATAAAATCAATTGAAAAGACAAGGGACTACAAAACAATAATCATGATAAATATTCTCATATATAGTACTTTAAAACTTATTCACTGAATTTTAGAGAAAAATAAATGGTTAACAGTTAAAAAAAATCCAAAACTTCTATATTTTTTATAAATAAGCCTTTACTCGTACGATCACATCGCGGAATGTTACTCGAATATGTAAATGAAATCAAGATTTAGAATGTGGTGCAACTGATGCGGACTAGAATTGACCAATCACAGTGCTTAAAACTTTATGACATCTCCATCTGAACACTGTGATTGGTCAATTTTTGCGGCGGCTTGGAATAGCCGCCATTCGGAGAAGGTGGCTTCGAAGGCATAAAGATTTTTACAGAAAATCGAGTCAGAATAAGTTAAATAATCAACATAAAATAACAAGTGTTTATAGGTGATTAATTAGTTGAAACCGTGATTTAAATACAAGGTATAAGAAACTTTTTTTATTTCAGTGGATAAGTTTAAAAAATAAATACAATATTAATATAGCAACACTCACTTGCAATATCCTCTAGTTTGGCCATGCTATCCTCGTCGAGTAGCGGCGGCAGTTTCTTAGAGAAGAAGTCCTTTAGGGCCGTCGCTACTGCGTTCACTGGGATGTCGAGCGCGTAGAAATCTAGGTTCGGATCTGGAAAGGTTGAAACGTGTCAAGGACCCACTCAAGACTGAAAATTCAGAAATCTCGCATGCGTTTAACACATTGAATGCGTTAAACACAACTGCTGTGTTTTTAAAGTGGAAACGCGTGTACTGACGCACACAAACGTTGTGTAACTAAAAACAACAAAATCGGCACAACTCACGTCTAATATTTTCGCGAATATCTCAACCACGGTTTCGGTTTGTGAGCGTCGTGATCTGCAGGCGTGATCTCCTGATGAAGGACATCGTAATTGTCCGAAACCGTGGTTGAGATATTCTCGACAATATTAGACGTGAGTTGTGCTGTTCTTGTTGTTTTTACAAACTTTGTGTGTTATCAACTGATTTGAACTGATTCATCCATACTAAAATAATTTCCGATCACATGTATTATGCTAAAAACGCCGCCACAACCGTTAACACATTGGCTGCGGCGGCGTTTTATAGAACTATCCCAAGTGATATACCATTATATTCCCTTTGGCCCCCATTTGATTGTCCCCAGGTACCATTTGGAGATAAACTCCCAGTTGCCGCCGGGTGAGGAGGGGAATTGGCTATATCTACACACTACACAGCATTTTAAAGCGATTTGAAGTGGAAACAATAATTTCTCAGTCTCCATTCGATGCTAATTGCATCCTGGAGGCACTCCAGTACTCCAATTAATAATAAATCCTGTTAATATTATGGAATAGATAAAACGTGAACGGTACCGAATTCGAAATAATTCGACTAACATCTAAGTTCGAACGTAGGTGGCAGACTGAAAATCAGTAACTGTGTTAACCCTGTGTTAATATGGTTACCTACTTGCACTTGCGATGTATTTTTCTTGTAATAATTGTACTTTATTATGATTATTTTTTATGTGGGAATAAATGATTGTTATTTTTATTCTTTTTTATTTTTATTATATAATTCAATATAGGTAAGCCTTTGACTACGATCTCGGGTGATGTCAAGCGACGATGTGGCCGTAGATGGCAGCAGACTATACCCAGTAGGCGGGATAAATCCCTGCCTGCTTATCCCCTCATTTAAGGGCGAATGGGAATATACTCTATGTACTTACCTTCATTAAACTTGTTGAAGAGCACATCAAGTTGTATTCCCATATCAATAAGACCCCACAAAGCCTCCAATATAAGTGAGTATTACTGTCTTACCTTCATTAAACTTGTTGAAGAGCCTATCAAGTTGTATTCCCATGTCAATAAGACCCCGCAAGGCTTTTTTTATATTCGATATTGGCAAGTCTTTGACCATGATCTCGCCTGATGTTAAGAAATAAGCGACGATACGGCAGCAGACTATACCTAGAAGGCGGGATAAATCCCACCCCGGCTTCACTGAACATCATGCCGGAACACGGTCACAATGACCGCTCGGCGACACGGTTTTGTCCAGTGGGTGGTAACTAGCCACGGCCGAAGCCTCCACCTTGCAATATAAGTGAGTATTATGTACTTACCTTCATTAAACTTGTTGAATAGCATATCAACATGCGCCCTGTTCCCCGGCACGCGGTAGAGCCCTCTATGAACTATATGCACTATGTACTTACCTTCATTAAACTTGTTGAAGAGCATATCAACATGCGCCCTGTTCCCCGGCACGCGGTAGAGCCCTCTATGAACTATATGCACTATGTACTTACCTTCATTAAACTTGTTGAAGAGCATATCAACATGCGCCCTGTTCCCCGGCACGCGGTAGAGCCCTCTATGAACTATATGCACTATGTACTTACCTTCATTAAACTTGTTGAAGAGCATATCAACATGCGCCCTGTTCCCCGGCACGCGGTAGAGCCCTCTATGAACTATATGCACTATGTACTTACCTTCATTAAACTTGTTGAAGAGCATATCAACATGCGCCCTGTTCCCCGGCACGCGGTAGAGCCCTCTATGAACTATATGCACTATGTACTTACCTTCATTAAACTTGTTGAAGAGCATATCAACATGCGCCCTGTTCCCCGGCACGCGGTAGAGCCCTCTATGAACTATATGCACTATGTACTTACCTTCATTAAACTTGTTGAAGAGCATATCAACATGCGCCCTGTTCCCCGGCACGCGGTAGAGCCCTCTATGAACTATATGCACTATGTACTTACCTTCATTAAACTTGTTGAAGAGCATATCAACATGCGCCCTGTTCCCCGGCACGCGGTAGAGCCCTCTATGAACTATATGCACTATGTACTTACCTTCATTAAACTTGTTGAAGAGCATATCAACATGCGCCCTGTTCCCCGGCACGCGGTAGAGCCCTCTATGAACTATATGCACTATGTACTTACCTTCATTAAACTTGTTGAAGAGCATATCAACATGCGCCCTGTTCCCCGGCACGCGGTAGAGCCCTCTATGAACTATATGCACTATGTACTTACCTTCATTAAACTTGTTGAAGAGCATATCAACATGCGCCCTGTTCCCCGGCACGCGGTAGAGCCCTCTATGAACTATATGCACTATGTACTTACCTTCATTAAACTTGTTGAAGAGCATATCAACATGCGCCCTGTTCCCCGGCACGCGGTAGAGCCCTCTATGAACTATATGCACTATGTACTTACCTTCATTAAACTTGTTGAAGAGCATATCAACATGCGCCCTGTTCCCCGGCACGCGGTAGAGCCCTCTATGAACTATATGCACTATGTACTTACCTTCATTAAACTTGTTGAAGAGCATATCAACATGCGCCCTGTTCCCCGGCACGCGGTAGAGCCCTCTATGAACTATATGCACTATGTACTTACCTTCATTAAACTTGTTGAAGAGCATATCAACATGCGCCCTGTTCCCCGGCACGCGGTAGAGCCCTCTATGAACTATATGCACTATGTACTTACCTTCATTAAACTTGTTGAAGAGCATATCAACATGCGCCCTGTTCCCCGGCACGCGGTAGAGCCCTCTATGAACTATATGCACTATGTACTTACCTTCATTAAACTTGTTGAAGAGCATATCAACATGCGCCCTGTTCCCCGGCACGCGGTAGAGCCCTCTATGAACTATATGCACTATGTACTTACCTTCATTAAACTTGTTGAAGAGCATATCAACATGCGCCCTGTTCCCCGGCACGCGGTAGAGCCCTCTATGAACTATATGCACTATGTACTTACCTTCATTAAACTTGTTGAAGAGCATATCAACATGCGCCCTGTTCCCCGGCACGCGGTAGAGCCCTCTATGAACTATATGCACTATGTACTTACCTTCATTAAACTTGTTGAAGAGCATATCAACATGCGCCCTGTTCCCCGGCACGCGGTAGAGCCCTCTATGAACTATATGCACTATGTACTTACCTTCATTAAACTTGTTGAAGAGCATATCAACATGCGCCCTGTTCCCCGGCACGCGGTAGAGCCCTCTATGAACTATATGCACTATGTACTTACCTTCATTAAACTTGTTGAAGAGCATATCAACATGCGCCCTGTTCCCCGGCACGCGGTAGAGCCCTCTATGAACTATATGCACTATGTACTTACCTTCATTAAACTTGTTGAAGAGCATATCAACATGCGCCCTGTTCCCCGGCACGCGGTAGAGCCCTCTATGAACTATATGCACTATGTACTTACCTTCATTAAACTTGTTGAAGAGCATATCAACATGCGCCCTGTTCCCCGGCACGCGGTAGAGTCCCTCGGAGGCGAGCCCCTCGCGCTCTATGAACTCTATGCACTTCTCTACGAATAGAGGCACGCCGTGGGTACCCTGCAAACATTATAATAACAAGTTACATTTTAAAAAAAAAACTTTTATTATTATTATTAACATAAAGTACTCGTCAAGACAAATCAAATGAGCCCAAACTCGATGGGGTTACGTCGTTTAATTACGGAGTTCCTAGCCACCTTTCCGCTCCATAATCAGATCAGCTCCATGTCATAATAATATTTGCATTATCATCCGATTTATGCATGCATGCAAAAGCAGCTCAATCGGACACCGGGAATTGGGTCAAATTAAATTGCAAAATTTGATTACAGACAGACAGACAACAGACAAGTGAAAGTAAATAAAAGCTTGTAATTAACAAAAATTAGACGTCCACCCACAAGGTTGACAGAGGACCTCATATAGGTCGCCGGAAGACGCTGGATGCAGGTCGCTTCCAACCGGTACATATGGAAGTCCAAAGGGGAGGCCTATGTTCAGCAGTAGACGTCCTATGGCTGAGATGATGATGATGAGGGTTTATAATACTCCAACAGAATAGGTTACCCTACTTACACCGTCAGTCAAATCACAATTTATAAGTTGTGTGGCGAACCTATATATTGCAGTTTCAGTACGCCGAGATAACTACAGGGCCTGCAACATGACCTAACGACTGCCTCCTACATATCTTATAGGAAACAGCCGGGACACACTGTTTTACGTGCCTTCCGAAACACTGTAGCGTCCAGCCGTAAGGTTTTTGCCACACTGAGATTTGAACCTATGGCCTCTTGATCACAAGCCGGACGTACGGACACTGGGCCACGGACGCTACATACGCACGGATGCTTTATTCATTATACATAGGTTAGCCTTTGACGATCACGCGATGATGTTAAGTGACGACCTATGTATAATGAATATAGCATCCGTGCGTATGTAGCGTTCGTGGCCCAGTGTCCGTACGTCCGGCTTGTGATCAAGAGGCCATAGGTTCAAATCTCAGTGTGGCAAAAACCTTACGGCTGGAAGCTACCATGTTTCGGAGGGCACGTAAAACAGTGGGTCCCGGCTGTTTCCTATAAGATGATGCAGACTAAACCTATAAGACGAGATAACACTCCCTGGCTTCACTGAACAACATGCATTATTTGACTTGAACTTAAAACTGCAAAGACACAATAGCGATGTGTCAAAAATAAAATATTAGTTAGTCGGTCAAGAAGATTACTAAAAAATATTGAACGGGCATTTGTTCTCAAAATATAATAAAGAAGAACTTGGGTAAAAAGAACTTTTAACTGTTTTAGAGATCATAATGTAACTTACTTGAGGACCCCAATTTTGAGCTGACTGCGTGTTGGTTATTGGAGGTGCGTTCTTCTTATCTTTACTTTTAGATGTTTCCTGAAATAAATACAATAACTATAAGAGTTAAATATAACCGTATGACCATGGATACTGGAAAAAAACGTCAAAAAAAACTCTTTGAAAAGTCTATTAGGGTCCTCCTCCATCCTCCCTTCAAATGTGACCTCCATTTGAAGAACAAAGAAGAATATTATAAAACATTTCATTACCATTTTACCCTTACCACAACACTATTATATTCTTCTATAAATAATTGGGGTTTATACTCCAACAGAACAGGTTACCCTACTTACACTGTCAAGAGTCAAAACACAATTTATAGGTTGTGTGGCGAACCTATATGTTGCAGTTTCAGGTCGCCGAGATTACTACAGGGCCTGCAACATGACCTAACTGTAGTGATAGCTACAAGTAACTTTAATATTATTAATATTAAGTTGGGGGGTACTTTGTTATCTTATCTTAAGCTACCTTCAAATAATAAAGATCAGTGTTCATCCAGACATAGTTGTTTTACTACATGGTGACAGCGGTTTAACGAATTAAAATTAAAAGAATTAGTTCTTTGAGGTTTAAATACGTTATTGTTATTGTAACGGGAGTGTTAAAGAAGTAAACAATATGGAACACGCTCGTCCGCCACCTGAATTGCAAATAGATGGCAGTCCGGCAGCGCGGGCCGACGCTTGGAAAAAATGGTGGAAGTTATTTCAAGTGTTTATAAAGGCCTCCGGTGTCGTGAAGGAACCCAAAGATGTGCAGGCGAGCTTACTGGTGAACCTCATAGGAGCGGAAGGTTACGAAATTTATACAACATTTAAGTTTACAAAAGACGAAGATGCTGACGACTTAAACTGTCTCAAGGCTAAGTTCGACAGTCATTTTGGAACAAAATGTAACGTAACAATGGTACGTTTCAAATTCTTTACGCGTAACCAACAAGCAGGAGAAACGATCAGTCAGTACGTAACAGCGCTGAAAGTGCTCAGTCAAGATTGTGGATTTGAGCATTTGGCGGACGGATTGATAAGAGATAGGCTCGTGTGTGGAGTCACGAATACTGTAGTTCGCGATCGTTTGTTACGAACGGAGGAACTGACACTGGGCAAAGCGGTGCAGATATGCGAAGCAGACGAGTTGTCAAGAGAAGAGGGCCGTCAGATTGATGTGGCGGCAGGTAGCAGCAAGGTTGCGGTGAGCGAGCAGGTGGATGCAGTGTCGAGCGCCAGGCGCGGCGGCGGCGGCGGGCAGCGGCGCGGCGCCGGGGGCGCTGCCGCCCGCGGCGGCGGCCAGCGTCGCTCGTGGGATACCTGTCCTAAATGTGGTAGTGCGTTTTGTGATAACGGGCAGCGTTGCCCGGCGTTAAAAGCAATGTGTTTTGTGTGTAATCAGCGTGGACATTTTGCTAGAAGGTGTTTTCGTAAAGTCGACAGAAAAGTACATGAGTTAAATGTTTCACAACAGTGGGAGGACTCTGAGGACGATGACCTGTATGTGAACGTTTTGAAGGCCAGGAAGAACAGCACGACGACAAAATGGATTGAAAATCTTAAGTATAATGGTATGGATATAAGCTTTAAATTAGATTGTGGGGCGGATGTCAATGTAATATCAAAAAGTGAGCTGTATCGTTTGGGTTTAAAATCTTTAAAAACACATAAAGATAATGTCTTTTCGTTCACAAGAGATAAACTACCCATAATAGGACAATGTATTTTGCCAATAGAACATAAAAATCAAAAGTATCAAATAAAATGTGTAGTGGTAGATATGAAAGTACAAAATATACTAGGCAGAGACGATTGTGTGAGTATGGGTTTTATTAAAAGAGTTGATGTTTTAAGCCAGGAGCTGTCCGAATTTTCAGATTTGTTTAATGGGATAGGAATGATAGCAGGAACATATAAGATAATGATAAACAATTCGGTACAGCCTATTGTATGTCCTGCACGCAAAATTGCATTAGGAGTGCAGGATAAGTTAAGGGTAGAATTAGATCGAATGATCAAACTGAATGTAGTGCGCAAGGTGAATCATCCAACAGAGTGGGTAAATCCTATTGTTATTGCTCGTAAGAAAAATGGAGAGATTCGGGTATGTTTAGATGCACGTATGCTC
This sequence comes from Hemithea aestivaria, assembly GCA_947507615.1. Classification (NCBI taxonomy): domain Eukaryota; kingdom Metazoa; phylum Arthropoda; class Insecta; order Lepidoptera; family Geometridae; genus Hemithea; species Hemithea aestivaria. The sequence continues at coordinate 3,912,573 of OX382348.1, read as the reverse complement.
AACCGAGCTGTGAAGCGAGCACAGTACTCTTTACCTACCGTTAGTGAGATAGCAGCCAAGATGCGAGGAGCGCGTTTCTTTAGCGTTTTGGATGCGCGTTGTGGGTTTTGGATGTTACATTTAGATAATGCTAGCGCCGACCTCTGTACCTTCAGTACGCCTTTCGGGAGGTATCAGTTCACGCGATTACCGTACGGAGTAAGCTGTGCGCCAGAGATGTTTCATGCAAAAGTAAGACAATTACTTGAAGATTTAGAAGGTACCGAGTCGTTCAGTGATGACATAATAGTGTGGGGTGAGACTAAGGAAGAACATGATGTGCGTCTTAAACAGCTGTTGTTGCGTGCGAGAGAAGTCGGAATGAGATTTAATAAAGAGAAATGTAAAATAGGAGTGACAGAGATAACTTATTTAGGTCATGTGTTTGATGAGAGAGGAATGAGGCCAGATGTGAAGAAAGTGCAAGCTATTGTTGACATGCCCAATCCAAATGACAAAAAGTCACTGGAGAGGTTTCTAGGCATGGTTAATTATTTGTCTAAATTCATTCCTAATTACTCACAGTCAGTAGCAGTGCTCAGAGGACTCTTAAAAAAGGATGTAGAATGGGTTTGGGATAGTCAACACGCAGAGGCTATTAGGTTATTGAAGCAAAAAATTTCCACTGCGCCAGTATTGTCATTGTACTCGCATGAGTCGCCCATCACAGTGTCGGTGGATGCCAGCTCGACCGCACTGGGGGCGGTTCTACTGCAAGAGGGGCGTCCAGTGGAATTTGCGTCATTAACTCTAACAGACACTCAATGTCGTTACGCGCAGATTGAGAAAGAGCTGCTTGCTATTGTGTATGCGTGTGAACGATTTCACCAATATATATTTGGAAGGACAGATGTGACGGTTCAGTCAGATCATAAACCACTAGAGACAATTTTTAAGAAATCGTTAGCGAATGTACCGGCGCGGTTGCAAAGGATGCTGCTACGTATACAAACTTATGACATAAAGGTGACATATACTCCAGGTAAATATATGTACATAGCAGATACATTGTCACGCGCAGCTTTACCAGAATTATTGCATGATCGAGTGAATGAGGAAGTAGAAGCGCAATCATGTTTTTTGATAGAACAGGTTCAATTCAGTGATGCAAAACTAGATTGTGTGAGGGCTCGCACACGACAGGATGATGAAGCTAAGTTAATAATTAAATATATTGAGCGAGGATGGCCGAGAAGTAAACATGAGGTCGAAGAAAGAATGCAGGTATATTGGTCGTATCGTGAATGTATGCAATATGTGGACGGTATTTTATTTAAAAATAATGCAGTCTTTATTCCGCAGTCATTGCGCGACGAAATGTTAGGTAGGATTCACGAAGGTCACCTCGGAATTGACAGGTGTAAGAGACGCGCTCGGGGTATTCTGTTCTGGCCGGGGATATCACGGGACATTGATGATACAGTGCGCCGATGCAGCACGTGTGCATTATATGCGCCACAACCGCGTCGAGAACCATTATTACCTCATGACATACCGGACATTCCGTGGTTTAAAATCGGCTCCGATATTTTTGAGTACCGAAAGAAATATTATTTGATTATGGTCGATTACTTTTCCAACTTCGTGGAAGTCAATGAATTAAAATCAATAAATAGTAAGTCTGTAATAACAGCAATGAAAGAGCAATTTGCACGATATGGTATTCCGAGTCAATTAATTACAGATAATGGGCCAGCCTACAGTTCAAAAGAGTTTCATAATTTTGTATCAGAGTGGGAAATAAAACACGTCACTTCATCCCCATTGTATCCACAATCAAATGGTCGAAGTGAGCGAACTGTCCGGACAGTTAAAGAATTGTTAAAAAAAAGTACGGACTCGGGTCATGACTATTATCTCAGTTTGTTAAATTTTCGGTCAACGCCTAGAGATAAAATTGATTCACCGGCTCAGATAATGATGGGTAGACGTTTAAATACACGATTACCTATTAACACACAACTATTACATGAAAAGGTAGATATAAAAAAGAATCATGAGGAAATCATAGCACAACAAAAGAAAATTAAGAGTAGGTATGATAGCAAAAACAAAAATAATCTCCCACAACTACAAAATGAAAATGTAGTTGTAGCGGAGTACCAGCCGCGAAAAAGAACTTTTATGAAAGTTATAAAAAAGTCGAGCGAACCTAGGTCTTATATACTACAAGATAAGGTAGGGCGTACGTATCGACGAAATAGACGGCATATAATACTTAGGCAGGTGAACATAAAAAACACTGAGTCGGTAAGTGAGGAAGTACAAAGTAAAAGTGAGTCAGCTGATAAAAATGCGGAGAGCTCTGGTCCGGCGCGAGTAGATAGATCAATCCAGCCGGCTGAACGTACTGAGGATACAAACAGGTTGGGGCCAATAACTAGAAGCAAAGCTCGTCAGTTGGTTAGTTCACCTGAGCGCCTAAATAAAGAAAATAATATAAATATGTTATATATATAAAATAATTGCCAAACACCTAATAACATAAGGTTCTTATTAATTGTTTTGTTTACAATTAAAAGGGGAAAGATGTAGTGATAGCTACAAGTAACTTTAATATTATTAATATTAAGTTGGGGGGTACTTTGTTATCTTATCTTAAGCTACCTTCAAATAATAAAGATCAGTGTTCATCCAGACATAGTTGTTTTACTACACGACTGAACGACTGCCTCCTACATATCTTATAGGAAACAGCCGAGACCCACTGTTTTACGTGCCTTCCGAAACACGGTAGCGTCCAGGTGAACTTTTTGCCACACACTGAGATTTGAACCCAGGGCCTCCGGATTAAAAGCCAGACATAAGACCACTGGGCCACGGACGCTACAATATATCTATAGTTACCTTATGCCTCCGGTCGTGTTTGCTAAACGGATGATGCCTCCTACGACTGTCGGCCGCACTTGATGACGAGTTCTCTTGCGTAGACGGGTAGTCACTCGTTAATATCTATGGAAAAACAATCAAAATAAGTCTCATGGAACACTTTTTTCTATCTTTTTGAGTGTATGTATAGTAGTCATCAGGCATCTTACTGGATGTGATCGAACGTAGGCCTATTTAGTATAAAAAAAGGTAGCACTCCGGGAGTGCCGGCAGAAGTGAAAACTTCAATATTAACGTTGTGTTTAATTATAAGTATAAAAATACTATCATTTATGAGGTAGAATACAATGTTTATTTATTGCGCTATCGTACACAAATATGACAATTTATATGTTGTTATTTATAATATTATATCGTTATTTATATATTACATTAAATTTTATCTCTCAGAAAAATCAACTTCCATCCATAATTTCGACGACTTTTACACCATCGTTATTATCAGAATCATCATCCCAAATTTTTACAACTGATACAATTGGTTTATGATAACTGAAGTAAGAAACAAACAGTTTTGATTCGAACCTATTTAAGTGTCTAATAAAGACCGCATCAATAGTAGTTTTGTATTTCGTTGTGCTAAAATTGCGAACATTTGACATAGTTAAACCAAATTCACAGAGCAGCACACTCAAGCACGGTAGAAAGAGTGAGAGATACTAGTTCCTCTCCCTTCCCCTCGATCTTACGCTTTTTCGATCAGCATCACGTGACCCTGACGCGAGTTTGAAAGTTTTTACCCATACAAAAAAGTGCTCAGCGCCGCTAAAGAAGTTTTCACTTCAAAAATAAAATTTAAAAGTAGTGTAAGCGTACCTTATGCGTGGGTTCGTGTAGAGGCGGCGGCGGCAGCGGGTGCGGGCGGCGACTCTCGCCGTCTGAACTGCCGTCACTCGACTCACTCGCCGCTGCGAACATAACTTATGTTACAAATAGATACACTTATATAAAACCAGAGGGCCAACTGCCTATCGCCATGTAACACACTAGAATCCATAGACTAAATTGCGTACATTACTTGCTTAAACCTCCTCGTTAATATGAGTAAAATAACAAACGCAGCAATGTACATTGAAGTTGTCATCAATCTTAGTAAGTGAGAATTAGCCAATAGGCCCTCATGTGTACACCCAGGGCTGTACCCGCTGAAAAATAGCCTCAAACTCAAAATTCCGGCGGTCATGGTATGCTGAGCATGGTAGGCCTGCATATGCTGAGCTTTGTTACAATATTACCTTTATCCTCTTGTGTTCTCGCCCGGTATCCAGTGGGCAGTTCAGGCGGTCCCACGAACATGCCCAGCTTTGGGACGCGTGGGCTTTGGACGGCGACTAGATTGCCCAGGGACCTAGGGGACAAGTTTAAATTTATATATTTACGTATAAGGGTAAAACAACACTATATTATGTAATGCCATTTTAATGAATTGTACAGTAAGCATCGAAGTTAGCATATTATTGTGAACTACATAAAATAACTATCTATGGAAATAACGTTTTTATCCAGTGAAATAAAATTGGGATAAAAACTACCGTCCTTTCGCGAGACTCAAATTATCGCTACACCAACCGCTGAACCGATTTAAATTAAATTTAAATCGGTTCAGCGGTTTAAGTTTGAAAAAGTTACAGTTTTACATACGCATTTATAACATTAGTATGCATATTGTATATAGTTATGCCCAGCGATTTTACTCACGCTATACAAATAATAATCTTCAATTTTCAGTTGAAATTAAACATTCAATTTCTATCAATTGATGTTGAATTCCGTTTAACTTTTATCTGGATTTTGTCAATAATATAAGCAACCCGTAGGCACTCCCCCCCGGTGGGTTCTCGCCTTTGCGTGGCGGTGGGGATAAGTAGCCGTGGTAGGAGGGACCACGGTGAAACTAAGAAGAACCCGAGGCGGTCGGCCGCTCCACGTCGGGCTGTAGTCCAGCGGTCCAAGTGCGAGTGGCCGAGTAGGCTGCGGTGCCTCCTTCGGGAGCATGCCAACGTTGGTGGGTCGTGGTGCGGTAACCATCGCACCACGGCTGTATGCGGGGGCCGCGGCGGGAGAGGAGTGATGGTATTGCGATGCGCCACTCTCCCTGCCTTCCGCGGCCCAAACGGGGTCGCCACCGTTTTTTGATGGCGGACGCGGTGGGGCCGCAGGGGAAGAGGAGTGCCGGTATTACGGTGCGCCGTTCTCCCTATCCTCTGCGGCCGATGTCTTGGAGGTTGGAGGTTGCGGTGGGGCCGCAGGGGAAGAGGAGTGCCGGTATTACGGTGCGCCGTCCTCCCTATCCTCTGCGGCCGATTGTGCGGGCGGGCGGGCTCATCATGAGCGCCGTGGCGGAAGACGGCAGTGGACCGGCAGACCGTAACTACGTATCCCTCGCGTAGTGATGGGCCACACCACTGTCCCATGTCGGGTGGGACCAGGCCCGGGAGGCTGGTCGAAAGGGCTCGGCCGTTAGGCGGCGAGCAGGGTGGCGCTGAATCGCGGGGGGTGTTTGGTGGCGATAAGAGGGATATCGTTTTCCGAACATCCCCGGCGCTTCTAAATTCCGGCACCTGGACGGAAGACGCGGGGGCGTTTGCCGTCCATGAACAGGTCCGGGAGGTGGCGCGCACAACACCGTGCGCCATTCCGTATGGAGTTTCGTCGATGGGGGACTGGATGCAAGGCTCTGCCGATTCCCAGTCCTCCGTCACAAAGACGATGCGGGAAATTCGCCGAGATGTTTTAGTGGGTATACCGTGCAGTCGCTCTGTACGGGAGTCCCACATAACCCTCCCATACCCCCGTATGGGTGGGTACGCGTAATGCGTTTTTACTCGGCGTAAACAAAAAAAAAAAAAAAAAAAAAAAAAAAAAAACCCGTAGGCACAGTGCGGCCCTAAGTGCTACTTTTGCGTGTAAGTTTTGCGGTCCGTCATGTATGGAAATGCCAAGATTGACAGCCGACGCACCAATGAATAACAAGAAAACAAATTAAAAATTGCCAAGCTTGAAAGATATCATTTTATATACCTACTTAAAACGAAAAACGATCGATAAATACTATTCCTTCATCATTGCCCGTAGGCAACTCTCTTGTTTTAACAGACAACTATTTATGTAGCTTTTGACAATGACATGCAATAACATTTTTTTTTTTTATGTGATAAAGTAGAAGACGAGCAAGACGCTCTCCTGATGTTAAGAGATAACGGCTGCCCATAATCAGTACAGTGTTACCTAGGATTTCACAATTATGTGAAATTCTAGGAGCACTGCACCAACGCTTCTTACTCAAGAGTCATGAGATGTTAAGACTCTTTAGCCCAGTAATTTCACTAGCTACAGTGCCCTCCTACCGGAGCACAGTAATGTTTGCACATCACTGCTCAGGTGGTACATTGCTTTGCTTACAAAAATATCTAATAGTGTGAAATCAAGTATAGTTTATGTACCGTTTCTTATAATGGCGGGTGGGATGCGCGTGCGGTCTGCGTCTTTGATGAGTCCTGGCACCGCCTGATGCTGAACTGGATCCCGAGCTGTCTGTCTCCGAGAATGCTGCGAAAACATTTTACCCATGGATAATTATTGATTCATTACATACTAAATTCGTTTTGTTTTAAATAAGATTGGGCTTAAACTACTGTTTAGTTTGCGATAATAATATCAATCTTCAACTGCCTTATGAAGATGTAAGATGTAGCTGCTGATACTCAAATATATAACAGAAGTCAATAAGAAAGTAATACTCTGAATCCTATGTTAATAATAACTATGTGTTGAGTTATTAAATTAATAAGTAATATAAATAAACTTACAGGGCTGATGTACGGTAGTTTTCTCGTGTCTCCGATGTCTTCGCAGCCGCGTCATAGACGGCGCTTCCATATACTCGTTGGTTTCTTTTATCTGAAACAATATAACAATTTCTTTAACCCTATTTATATTGGGACTAGTGCGGACACGTATGCCGCATATCGCAGAAACTGTGAGCCTTGAGACCACTCAGTGGAGAGCCATGACGATTCTTTTTTTTTTGACCCAGGAAAAATGCGTTACGCATCATCACCCCACGCCGGGGGGCGCGGGGCGGTATGTGGGACTCCCCCGCTAAAGATGGGAACGGCGAGGATACCCACTAAAAAACTAGGTGATTCTGCGGGATGCCATAATGCCGGGGCAGCGGGTACACCGAAGCACTCATCCGTGGCAGACATGACGACTCCTAGCTCAAGGATTGGCTCCTAACTTTTGTAGTGGTAGGCCACTATTGCAGGTCGCCTATGAAAGCAAACCTTTACTAGTCATTCACGTCAATTACTGTATTCCGGACTGATGGGTAATGTTACCAGCGAAATTACTGGGTATGACGAGATACAATAACTTACATATCTCAGTATGATAGGCTCAGTGGTGCCGCGCAGAATTTTGTGGAACTGTGTTTGGCATGTTGCTTGTCTTGTCACTTATTTCCATAAAAACCTCGCTACCCAGAGAAATGAGTGGAAAGAGAGAAGGAAAGCGTTTACCCTGCTATCGGACGATACAGGTATAATAATAATACATATATGTAACTATAACTAACCTATATGAGTGTGTATTATAGTTGCTTTTTCAAGCCCGTTTCCCAGTTTTAATAACAAACAAAACAATTAGTTCACCTGAGCGTATTGGGCGTCTAGTTCGGTTTCAGAGCTGACTCCGGACGGATGGTGATGGTGACCGCTCGGCTGAGAGCCGGAGTGTGACCAACCAGAACGTTGCGACTGAAATACACACGCACATATTTATACACTATTTATTCGAAAATAGCACATAAGTATCAAAAAATTTAAAAACTTCCAGGAGTGATAAATGTTGCTTGATAATTTTCTCCCCCACTGTGTCGAAAAAAGTACAAGTAAAAGTATTAGAATTAAACGACAAAGTTCGCTTTCTATAAGCGAGAGTGAGATCAGGCCCACGTTTCAATTCATAGCCTTAAAGTACCTGATCGACTTTGATAAAATTTAATTATGCAACACAAAGTTGGATGTATAATAATATCTTTTGTATTCGTATAGTAGGCCATTCGAATAGTTGTCTTGCATCCGTTCCGTCCAGTATACTTATTCTTTATTAAAACCTACTTTGTGAAGGGATGTAGGCGCACAATTCGTCCCATAGGAGTGTTAACAAGTAAAATAAATTTAAAAAATTTTTAAACAAACTTTTATTATTATTACTATCTAGCACCAATGTACTCGTCAAGACGAATCAAATGAGCCCAAACTCGTTGCGTTGTTTAATTACGGAGTACCTATGTCCACCTTCCAGCTCCATTATCAGATCAGCTCGATGTCATAATAATATTGCATTGTCATCCGATTCATGAAAAAATTCAGCTCAATCGGAAACTGGGAAGTGGATCAAATTAAACTTGCAAGATTTGATTACAGACAGACAGACAACGGCCAGGTAAAAGGAAATTTAAAGCTTGTAAAAAGAATGTACATCCTGGCAGGGTCGCCATATACGAGTGAATGCTGTTTAAACACTGATTGGTATATTGTTATTCAATACATAGATTAATATTAAGGCTTACATGGTAACCTACTACATTAATCTTTACCTTTTTATCCCTGTGCGGCGGTGGCGGTCCAATAGTGATGTGCTGGAGCGCGTCGCTTACCATCGTATAGTTGTTCATATCTAACTTGCCCGGTTGCTGGAACAATACGTTTACCATTCGTGTATTTTACTATTGGTAGGTACTTGTAGAAATTTGCGAATGAATGAGTTTGAATTGACGACCTCTGTGGCGCGGAACGCACAAGGTTGCTGGTTCGATTCCTTCCCGCACGGGACAAATGTTTGTGTGATCCACAGGTATTTGTTTCTGGTCTGGATGGCTTTCAATATCTATTATAAGTATGTATTTACAAAAGAAAAGTTATATCCGTTAAGTATTATATCCGTTATCCTAACCACCATTTTTTTTTTTTTTTTTTTACCCAGGAAAAATGCGTTACGCATCATCACCCCACGCCGGGGGGCGCGAGGTGGTATGTGGGACTCCCCCGCCAAAGATGGTAGCGGCGGGGATACCCACTAAAAAACCTGGGGGTGTCCTGCGGGACGCCATAATGCCGGGGCAACGGGTACGCCGAAGCATTCATCCGCGGCCCCGACGGCGTTTGGTCCTCACTGACAGGAGGACCCCTCCGCGGTGGGGTGAAGAGGAGTTTCACCCCACCCTCTCAAGGGGCGCGTGGAAACACCGCGCGCGCCACCTCGTGGGTCTGTGCTTGCGGCGACGAGTACCCCCGTACTCGCCGCCTAGACCCAGGTTATGGGGGCTGGAGAAGGGCGTGGAAGATACGCCTCCGACGCCCCCTTCTCCGGGCACGCATCTGGAGGTCGGTGGTGACCTCCCGTTCGCGTTCCGCGATCTCCTTCTGCGAGATGACACTCTCGCAGAACGAAACCGCGGCCTGCCACGACTCCTCGCTCGCAACCATGGCTCTTACCATGGTTGCCAGCGAGAGTTCGCCCCCCATAACAGCGACGAGGGTACGACGCTCACTGACCCAAGCTGGGCACTCCTCCAGTGTGTGCTGCGCCGTATCCACGTCGCTACCACAGTGGTGGCAAGCAGGGGTCGGTTCCCTGCCGGCTACGTGGTGCAAGTACTTTCCGAAGCATCCGTGCCCGGAAAGCACCTGCACGAGCCGGAAGGTGGCGGACCCGTGCTCTCTGTCCGTCCACTGCTGGAGTAGTGGACGGACTGCCACCACTGTCCAGCTGCCTGCTCGAGGGTGGGCCAAACGCGTACTCCACCTCTCGAGCAGTGCCTCCTTGGCTTCCTCCTTCCACCTCTCTACCTCCCTGGGAGACGCGGTGAGCCCGCGGAGGCGGAGCGCGGCACGCCACTCGTAGCGCGCCGCATTATCCTAACCACCATACCACAAGCATCAAGTTGCTTAGCTTGGGGTTAGGTGGCGCTGTGTGAAATGTATTGAAATATTAATTTATTATTGAATGTTAGACTTGTAATAAAACAATGAACATACCTTGAGTGTCTGTGAGTGCGTGAGTCGGTGCGTGTGTTGGTGCGTGAGGTGGCGCGCGCGGCCGGTCGTGAACGCACGCGGCGCGTAGCCCCCGCCCGCCCACACCCCGCCCCCGTCTGAACCACAAACAATACCTTTATACACATACAATAAACATACCAAGCTATTCTCCAAAGGAAATATGTACGCTGTGATCCCTATCTGAACACTTGAGAACCAGAAATAGAAGCTAATTATTTATGTATTTGTTTTGTTTTGTAGCGTCCGTGGCCCGGTGGTCACACTTCCGACTTCTAAGTCGGAGGTCCTGGGTTCAAATCTCAGTGTGGCAAAGATTTTCGCCTGGACGCTACCGTGTTTCAGAAGACACGTAAAACTGTGAGTCGCGGCGGTATCCTATAAGATATGTAGGAGGCAGTCGTTAGGTCATGTTGCAGGCCTTGTAGGAATCTCTGCGACCTGAAACTGCAACATATAGGTTGGTCACACGACCTATAATTTGTGATTTGACTCTGACAGAGTAAGTAGGGTACCGTAGGTACCTGTTCTGTTGGAGTATAAACCCCAATTATTATTATTATATCACTCAAATCTAGTACAATAACACAACGCCAGCACCTATTAAATTTTTTATAGTTTTAGTTTCTTTCTCTAAATAAATAAATGGAAAGAGTGACTGATTGACTGATCTATCTATCAACGCGCTGGCTAAACTGCTCAACACTGCACAGACGTTTCATAGATTTGTCTTGCTGTCAAGTCAAACTGTCATCCCATACATTGTATTTTTGTGAATTTGTGGGATGATAGTTTGATTTGACAGCAAGACAAGTCTAAGCATTTTCCATGCAGATTGAGTTTAAATTTGGAACACAAATAGGTTTTTTATGATATAGACCGCTGCTAAAAAAAGATTTCTTCACACGGGCAAAGCTGCGAGCATACTGTGGTTTTCTTATATTTCTATTCATGCTTTACTCAGTGAGTCGAGTAGAGGAATGCGCGTTGTTTATCTCATACATTATCTATATTCATTCATGCAACAAATCGATCCTAATTTTGTTTAGTCCATTTGACAATAAATATACCCCAAGAAACCATTCGGTTGGTTTTCCAATTTGTAAAAACGAAACAAAGTGCAAGACCTAAGGTACAAAACCGAATCTACAAAACGAATCTAACTACATCATGCAAACTGAAAAAACAATTATTTCTTAGACATAAATGTACAAACAAAATTGAACCATCTAACTATACAAATAAAGTCGTGTTTTGTCCATGCAATCACCTGACTCGTGCGTGCTGAGAGAATCCTCCGAACAGTTGAGATCCGCTGCGTTGTAACATTTATTACAATTCAATAACGTTGCAATTACAATTCAAAGGCAATTTGATATAATTGATTTTTTTTAATCTGTATCAATATTTTACTCCTCAGCTACTAGCGTTTCAATTGTTTTTAGCGGGGGTGGATTGAGTTAATTTCTAGCATTTTTAAATTAAAGCCTAAATTCGAATGGGGTGGTTGCGGCCCGATCGAGCCGCTCGGGAGTTTAAGGGTTAATAGTGTCATAATATTTTTCTACGTGAACTATAATTTAAATTCATCTAGAGCAATAGCCCGGTTGCTTTCCAAAGCTAAAGTTAGAGAGGATTGTGCACTGTAGACATTGCGATAAATGCTCCAAACCTGGCACACGAGTAGACCGATGTAGTATAAGCAAGTTTAGCGGAACTATCGGACGATGGCTAAGTTTGGCGTTTTTATCACAAAATACACAATCAGCATTTTAAACAATCGATCTACAAATCGATATTTATGACTGTAATTTTCCACCATGTATTAATTTTCGCTATGAACATTAAATTTCTTAGATCCTTAAGACGGTTTTTGTACCACTCTACATCCTTCGTGGAATTTATTTCCGTGATGGCAGACAAGGTAAGAAAAATCAAAAACATCATCCTGAAAAATGTGATTTTCTTGACGTAGATGTAATAAACTAGGGTATATTTTGAAAAATGTATAATATTCTAATGAACTTACGTGATAGATCGTGCATTCTATGATCTGGCGGAGCCGGCTCGGGCGGTGTGCTCGGCGGCGGGTATACACTGAAACCTACGAAACAAAAACAATACACAGTTGATAAAAACAGTTAGAAAACTTAGAGTACAAAAGAGAACTGTTCCTGATAAAAATTTCTAGTAGTTTTTGTAGTTATACGCTATTTTTTGTGAGTTCAGTACGTATGAACAGGTTTTGTGGACATTTTTGGGCTAATAGCTTGCATTTTACAACTTAAATGCAGCTGGTTATGGGTGATTCTCTGCTATTTGGAAACTCGTCCATACAAGACTGTCCTGAGAAAATTTTATTAAATGTTGAGAATGTTTATCAATAAAATGAAGGACAATAGTAAGCTCAATATATATTTCAAAAAAGCCCATTGATTTTCCACTTGTTTTTTAAAATTATGGACGATTTTATGCAAAATCGTGACAGGGGAATGTTTTTATGAACAAAAACAAGTATTTTTGTTTATTAATGTAATCAAAGTCTTTTGTTATTGTTTTATTTTTAAAATATTTTTTGTAGTAGTTTAACTTTTAGGTACCTATAGTGTCTTTTCTTAAGGCTAATGAAATTTTAAAATAATCCCCTGCCTTTTAAACTTCCATCTGGATCCGGTAATTTCTGCAATATTTGGTTAAAATTTACATCAGATATATAATCTTCGTCCATTCTGAACTTATGACCCTTACTATGTGCATTATTTTTATTATAAATGTTCAAAAATTACAGGGGACTGTTTGACAGGGGACTGTCATTTTTACATGAATAAATAATAAAACGAAATCAATTAAACATATATCAGACTAATAAATTAGTTGTGGCTTCATACTAGATAATCAATTATTTTAAACAATTTATCGTTATTTAGACTCTTAAAATAATTTTAAAAAAGCATACCAGGGGACTGACTTTGCTAACGCCAAGAAGGGTGGTTCACCAGTAGACGTAGTTTTAGCACTAAACGAAATGATGGATGCCGCTTAGCTTCACAACCAATTGAACTTCACACCGATTGCATTTCATTTCACCATCGAAATATTTTGCGTCAAAACAAAATTTGACCTTAGCGTGGTTTTTTAATTTTAACAGGGGACTGTTTTAATAATTTGAGGACAGCATTTGCACATTTATATTTTTATGAAATTACTTTTATAAAAATATAATTGAGATGCATAAGGATGCTTACTTATTTATGTCTGTGTTTGGATATATTTTATTCAGTTATCAACGGCATAAAAATAAATATTGGTAAAAATATTTGTAATTCTGGAAAAGGGACGCTCCAGGGGACTGGTTTTTGAGGTGTTTGAGGTTTATTTATTCTAATATTACATTATGAAATTACTAAATAAGCTATGGCGAGCTAAGAATACCTAAAACTGTGTCATTATTGATACAAAAAACTGAGAATTTGTTAAATTTATTACATAAAAATAGCTTGGGACAACGAGTTTCCAAATAGCAGAGAATCACCCTTATATAGAATTTGTTGATACTTGAGTAGTTAGATTTAAGCAAGGTTTAAAACCCATATTTTTAGTCGTATCCTCGCCCTCGACTTTTTTAAGGTAAATTATATTTTGAGTCGAAAAATTTGTTGTTTTTTCAACAATTTTTCTGAACTAAGAATGTTCTTTTCTTGGAAAAAGGTGGTTGACTGGTGTTGACTTTTATGATGGTTGAAAGGCTGAGAGCAGAATCGAGGGCGAGAACATGACTAAAATAAATATGTAAAACAGATGTTTGTAAAATAATATTTTCATATAATTCGAAGACAATAGTTCTTTTTTTTTTTTTTTTTTTTATGTGATGAAGTAGAAGACGAGCAAGACGCTCTCCTGATGTTAAGAGATAACGGCAGCCCATAATCAGTACAGTGTTACCTAGGATTTCACAATTATGTGTAATTCTAGGAGCACTGCACCAACGCTTCTTACTCAAGAGTCATAAGATGTTAAGACTCTTTAGCCCAGTAATTTCACTAGCTACAGTGCCCTCCTACCGGAGCACAGTAATGTTTGCACATCACTGCTCAGGCGGTAGAATAACTGGCACTGTAGGGGTACCCACCTAGACGACCTCCTGCAAAGGAAGTCTACCCCTGGTAAAAGTTCATACCTTTCAAGAAGCTCCTATTCTTGTTGTTCATAGTATCGCTGTATTCTGATTCGATGTCGGCGCGCGATTCAGGACCGATGAGGAGGTCTAACGAGTTGGTCAGCTTGTGTTCTCTCCTGTTAACAAATAGGGTTTATATAATACTAGCTTAAACTACCGCCTGGCAAAACCCTTTTTTTAGCGGAGGTCTAAGTCATAAAACCTATCTGTATTCCAAATTTCAACCGAATTCGTTCTGTGGTTTGGGCTGTGCGTTGATAGATCTGTCAATCAGTAACTCTTTCCTTTTATATATTTAGATTTGATAGAATAGAATAGAATAGAATACACTTTATTGAGACCAATAGAAAAAAATTACATTTACTTATAACTAACTAGTGCTACGTTACATTTTTTTTTTGACGTTAAATAAAACTCGCTATGACCAGTTGTTTTAACCGCTGAAAAGTAGCTTGTGTGTTATTACGAGGGCTAAGCTCAATTGATTCAGGACAAAACGTTACGACATGATGTTTAGTAAAACCAGGGAGGGAATTGTCCCGTCTTCTAGGTTTAGTGTGCTACTATCACCGGGCGCATCGTCAAAGGGTAACCTATAATGAAAAAAGTGAAATAATCTAGCGAGATAGTGGTTAAAGGCTAACGGTTATAATGAATAAATAAAGTCATACATATGGTCGGCATGGTACGCCGGGTTCCCGTGGTGTCGGTCCCGTGCCGTGGCTACGTCGGGCAGGTTGTGCGGCTGCTCCATGCGGAAGGTATAGTATAGTATAGTACAGTATACATACATATGGTCGGCATGGTACGCCGGGTTCCCGTGGTGTCGGTCCCGTGCCGTGGCTACGTCGGGCAGGTTGTGCGGCTGCTCCATGCGGAAGGTATAGTATAGTATAGTACAGTATACATACATATGGTCGGCATGGTACGCCGGGTTCCCGTGGTGTCGGTCCCGTGCCGTGGCTACGTCGGGCAGGTTGTGCGGCTGCTCCATGCGGAAGGTATAGTATAGTATAGTACAGTATACATACATATGGTCGGCATGGTACGCCGGGTTCCCGTGGTGTCGGTCCCGTGCCGTGGCTACGTCGGGCAGGTTGTGCGGCTGCTCCATGCGGAAGGTATAGTATAGTATAGTACAGTATACATACATATGGTCGGCATGGTACGCCGGGTTCCCGTGGTGTCGGTCCCGAGCCGTGGCTACGTCGGGCAGGTTGTGCGGCTGCTCCATGCGGAAGGTATAGTATAGTATAGTACAGTATACATACATATGGTCGGCATGGTACGCCGGGTTCCCGTGGTGTCGGTCCCGTGCCGTGGCTACGTCGGGCAGGTTGTGCGGCTGCTCCATGCGGAAGGTATAGTATAGTATAGTACAGTATACATACATATGGTCGGCATGGTACGCCGGGTTCCCGTGGTGTCGGTCCCGTGCCGTGGCTACGTCGGGCAGGTTGTGCGGCTGCTCCATGCGGAAGGTATAGTATAGTATAGTACAGTATACATACATATGGTCGGCATGGTACGCCGGGTTCCCGTGGTGTCGGTCCCGTGCCGTGGCTACGTCGGGCAGGTTGTGCGGCTGCTCCATGCGGAAGGTATAGTATAGTATAGTACAGTATACATACATATGGTCGGCATGGTACGCCGGGTTCCCGTGGTGTCGGTCCCGTGCCGTGGCTACGTCGGGCAGGTTGTGCGGCTGCTCCATGCGGAAGGTATAGTATAGTATAGTACAGTATACATACATAATATGGTCGGCATGGTACGCCGGGTTCCCGTGGTGTCGGTCCCGTGCCGTGGCTACGTCGGGCAGGTTGTGCGGCTGCTCCATGCGGAAGGTATAGTATAGTACAGTATACATACATATGGTCGGCATGGTACGCCTGGTTCCCGTGGTGTCGGTCCCGTGCCGTGGCTACGTCGGGCAGGTTGTGCGGCTGCTCCATGCAGAAGGTATAGTATAGTATAGTACAGTATACATACATAATATGGTCGGCATGGTACGCCGGGTTCCCGTGGTGTCGGTCCCGTGCCGTGGCTACGTCGGGCAGGTTGTGCGGCTGCTCCATGCGGAAGGTATAGTATAGTATAGTACAGTATACATACATATGGTCGGCATGGTACGCCGGGTTCCCGTGGTGTCGGTCCCGTGCCGTGGCTACGTCGGGCAGGTTGTGCGGCTGCTCCATGCGGAAGGTATAGTATAGTATAGTACAGTATACATACATAATATGGTCGGCATGGTACGCCGGGTTCCCGTGGTGTCGGTCCCGTGCCGTGGCTACGTCGGGCAGGTTGTGCGGCTGCTCCATGCGGAAGGTATAGTATAGTACAGTATACATACATATGGTCGGCATGGTACGCCGGGTTCCCGTGGTGTCGGTCCCGTGCCGTGGCTACGTCGGGCAGGTTGTGCGGCTGCTCCATGCGGAAGGTATAGTATAGTATAGTACAGTATACATACATATGGTCGGCATGGTACGCCGGGTTCCCGTGGTGTCGGTCCCGTGCCGTGGCTACGTCGGGCAGGTTGTGCGGCTGCTCCATGCGGAAGGTATAGTATAGTATAGTACAGTATACATACATATGGTCGGCATGGTACGCCGGGTTCCCGTGGTGTCGGTCCCGTGCCGTGGCTACGTCGGGCAGGTTGTGCGGCTGCTCCATGCGGAAGGTATAGTATAGTATAGTACAGTATACATACATATGGTCGGCATGGTACGCCGGGTTCCCGTGGTGTCGGTCCCGTGCCGTGGCTACGTCGGGCAGGTTGTGCGGCTGCTCCATGCGGAAGGTATAGTATAGTATAGTACAGTATACATACATATGGTCGGCATGGTACGCCGGGTTCCCGTGGTGTCGGTCCCGTGCCGTGGCTACGTCGGGCAGGTTGTGCGGCTGCTCCATGCGGAAGGTATAGTATAGTATAGTACAGTATACATACATATGGTCGGCATGGTACGCCGGGTTCCCGTGGTGTCGGTCCCGTGCCGTGGCTACGTCGGGCAGGTTGTGCGGCTGCTCCATGCGGAAGGTATAGTATAGTATAGTACAGTATACATACATATGGTCGGCATGGTACGCCGGGTTCCCGTGGTGTCGGTCCCGTGCCGTGGCTACGTCGGGCAGGTTGTGCGGCTGCTCCATGCGGAAGGTATAGTATAGTATAGTACAGTATACATACATATGGTCGGCATGGTACGCCGGGTTCCCGTGGTGTCGGTCCCGTGCCGTGGCTACGTCGGGCAGGTTGTGCGGCTGCTCCATGCGGAAGGTATAGTATAGTACAGTATACATACATATGGTCGGCATGGTACGCCGGGTTCCCGTGGTGTCGGTCCCGTGCCGTGGCTACGTCGGGCAGGTTGTGCGGCTGCTCCATGCGGAAGGTATAGTATAGTATAGTACAGTATACATACATATGGTCGGCATGGTACGCCGGGTTCCCGTGGTGTCGGTCCCGTGCCGTGGCTACGTCGGGCAGGTTGTGCGGCTGCTCCATGCGGAAGGTATAGTATAGTATAGTACAGTATACATACATATGGTCGGCATGGTACGCCGGGTTCCCGTGGTGTCGGTCCCGTGCCGTGGCTACGTCGGGCAGGTTGTGCGGCTGCTCCATGCGGAAGGTATAGTATAGTATAGTACAGTATACATACATATGGTCGGCATGGTACGCCGGGTTCCCGTGGTGTCGGTCCCGTGCCGTGGCTACGTCGGGCAGGTTGTGCGGCTGCTCCATGCGGAAGGTATAGTATAGTATAGTACAGTATACATACATATGGTCGGCATGGTACGCCGGGTTCCCGTGGTGTCGGTCCCGTGCCGTGGCTACGTCGGGCAGGTTGTGCGGCTGCTCCATGCGGAAGGTATAGTATAGTATAGTACAGTATACATACATATGGTCGGCATGGTACGCCGGGTTCCCGTGGTGTCGGTCCCGTGCCGTGGCTACGTCGGGCAGGTTGTGCGGCTGCTCCATGCGGAAGGTATAGTATAGTATAGTACAGTATACATACATATGGTCGGCATGGTACGCCGGGTTCCCGTGGTGTCGGTCCCGTGCCGTGGCTACGTCGGGCAGGTTGTGCGGCTGCTCCATGCGGAAGGTATAGTATAGTATAGTACAGTATACATACATATGGTCGGCATGGTACGCCGGGTTCCCGTGGTGTCGGTCCCGTGCCGTGGCTACGTCGGGCAGGTTGTGCGGCTGCTCCATGCGGAAGGTATAGTATAGTATAGTACAGTATACATACATATGGTCGGCATGGTACGCCGGGTTCCCGTGGTGTCGGTCCCGTGCCGTGGCTACGTCGGGCAGGTTGTGCGGCTGCTCCATGCGGAAGGTATAGTATAGTATAGTACAGTATACATACATATGGTCGGCATGGTACGCCGGGTTCCCGTGGTGTCGGTCCCGTGCCGTGGCTACGTCGGGCAGGTTGTGCGGCTGCTCCATGCGGAAGGTATAGTATAGTATAGTACAGTATACATACATATGGTCGGCATGGTACGCCGGGTTCCCGTGGTGTCGGTCCCGTGCCGTGGCTACGTCGGGCAGGTTGTGCGGCTGCTCCATGCGGAAGGTATAGTATAGTATAGTACAGTATACATACATATGGTCGGCATGGTACGCCGGGTTCCCGTGGTGTCGGTCCCGTGCCGTGGCTACGTCGGGCAGGTTGTGCGGCTGCTCCATGCGGAAGGTATAGTATAGTATAGTACAGTATACATACATATGGTCGGCATGGTACGCCGGGTTCCCGTGGTGTCGGTCCCGTGCCGTGGCTACGTCGGGCAGGTTGTGCGGCTGCTCCATGCGGAAGGTATAGTATAGTATAGTACAGTATACATACATATGGTCGGCATGGTACGCCGGGTTCCCGTGGTGTCGGTCCCGTGCCGTGGCTACGTCGGGCAGGTTGTGCGGCTGCTCCATGCGGAAGGTATAGTATAGTATAGTACAGTATACATACATATGGTCGGCATGGTACGCCGGGTTCCCGTGGTGTCGGTCCCGTGCCGTGGCTACGTCGGGCAGGTTGTGCGGCTGCTCCATGCGGAAGGTATAGTATAGTATAGTACAGTATACATACATATGGTCGGCATGGTACGCCGGGTTCCCGTGGTGTCGGTCCCGTGCCGTGGCTACGTCGGGCAGGTTGTGCGGCTGCTCCATGCGGAAGGTATAGTATAGTATAGTACAGTATACATACATATGGTCGGCATGGTACGCCGGGTTCCCGTGGTGTCGGTCCCGTGCCGTGGCTACGTCGGGCAGGTTGTGCGGCTGCTCCATGCGGAAGGTATAGTATAGTATAGTACAGTATACATACATATGGTCGGCATGGTACGCCGGGTTCCCGTGGTGTCGGTCCCGTGCCGTGGCTACGTCGGGCAGGTTGTGCGGCTGCTCCATGCGGAAGGTATAGTATAGTATAGTACAGTATACATACATATGGTCGGCATGGTACGCCGGGTTCCCGTGGTGTCGGTCCCGTGCCGTGGCTACGTCGGGCAGGTTGTGCGGCTGCTCCATGCGGAAGGTATAGTATAGTATAGTACAGTATACATACATATGGTCGGCATGGTACGCCGGGTTCCCGTGGTGTCGGTCCCGTGCCGTGGCTACGTCGGGCAGGTTGTGCGGCTGCTCCATGCGGAAGGTATAGTATAGTATAGTACAGTATACATACATATGGTCGGCATGGTACGCCGGGTTCCCGTGGTGTCGGTCCCGTGCCGTGGCTACGTCGGGCAGGTTGTGCGGCTGCTCCATGCGGAAGGCGCGCTCGATCTCTCCCTTGCGCTCCCACACCTCTTTGAAGAATGGCGTGTAGAACGCCGCTGGGAAATTAAAGTTATTATTATGAATGAAAAACTAATGAATTTTATTGGCATTCATGATGAACAAAAGTGATAATATTATTAATTAGACATAGAAAATAATAAATATGCCAAGTGCTACTCGGGCTACGCGCAAAGAATAAGAAGAGATTTTGCGAAATTCCCACGGGAACGGGAATAAAATGGAAATCTGTAACCGTTGAGTCTACCAAGCTGAAATTTGCTATAACGCTAGTTGTTAATAAAACTTAATTCTATTTTGTATAGGCTTCCGTAGTACTGTCAAAACGAATATTAACGTTTTTAACTTTTATCAACGATATCTTTTAAACTAATGAAAATATCTTAACCGCTATAGTTTTAGAAGTCTACCGGTAAAACCTAGTATAATAATATAATAGAACAACTCAATTTAAAAGAAAACTTTTTAAAGACAAGCTTTTATTATTCTTACCATCTAGCACCATAAAGTACTCGTCAAGACGAATCAAATGAGCCCAAACTCGATGGGGTTGCGTAGTTAAATTACGGAGTTCCTAAAACCACCTGCCAGCTCCATCATGAGATCAGCTCCATGTCACAATAATATTGCATTGTCATGCGATTTATACATGCATGCAAAATTTCAGCTCAATCGAAAACGGGGAAGTGGGTCAAATTTAACTTGCAAGTTTTTTTATACTAAATAGGCCTACGTTTGACCATCAGGTGGGATGTGGTCACATCCCACCTGATGGAAAGTGAAAATGCGATCGACGATGGATCACGTAAGATGCCTAGAAAGGTACCTATTCACTCGTGCCTTGAAGATACCCAACCGCTCGAGAAACATGGATGCCGGCAAAGTGAAGATTTGATTACAGACAGTTAAAAGTAAATAAAAGCTTGTAATTAAACTTACATTTATTATCAGCACTGCAAGTATAAGTGGTGAAGTGAGCTGCCAGTCGATCGGCCGTAGCGTTTCCTTCAGTGATGAGAGCGTGTCCTAAATCCGTGAAGAAAGTGGCCGCGGCCGAGTTACCGCCGTCGGTGACTGCCACCATTTGTATCGGCAAGTTTGGTATGTTCATTGAGAAGGCGCTGGAAATAAGATATATTATGTAAAAATCATTGAAGAATAGACTCCGAAAAGTAAAGAAACACATAGTGGAATAAATTCAATACATCTAGGATGGACACTTTATTTTGTGGACTTAATAAAAGTGCCAAGTGCCAGATTCTCGTAAAAAATTGGACATGTATTATTGGCACAATGCATTTAGCAAATTTAATTAAAAAAATAGTTGATATAGAGGTATAACATACCAAAATTGCTTGGCGCAAGATGTGATCAAGCAAGCAAGAAAGGTGTGACTAAAAAAATTGTACTGCTACTTACTTCAAAGTAGCTAAACTAGCTTTCCTCTTCGCAGAGTAAATAAGAATAAAGCCGTGTATGAGCTCGTCTCTAAACTGTGTCGCTCCGTGGTAGCTTGATATTATCACCTGTAAAATCATAAGTTTATTTTAAGTACTTACAGGGAAAAGTTCTTTAGAACAGGGTCCGGTCATGTTTCAATGGTTGGGTTGGGTTTTTTGAATGCAAAATCCAAGAATGGTAAAAATAAAAAAATATATATAAAAAAAAGGTTCCTTACCAAGACCTACTTCAGTATTCTGAGGCTATTCGCTGCGATAGGAAAATAAGGAGGCTAAGGATATCACAAACACAGTATCGTGCACGACTTTGTACCTAACCTATTCTTCTTGTAAACACTGACTGTAATGGGCCAGTCTGAGTGTTATTTAACATTAGGTGGGCGTCGAGCAGACTCGTTGTTTTATTGGAATAAGCCAACTATCGGTAATAACAGCCTCCTACAATGGTATTTTATAAAGAATGTCGTCTGCCTTACTTCATATGTAAAAGTCAACAAAGGCCTGGAAATAAAGGGTCTTTCAAATAGGGCGGGTCGATTTTGAAAGTTTGTGGCGGCCATGTTGTTTTGGCGGTTTCTGTCAAATGCGTTGATGTTACATGTGCCTCCTAAACAGGATTATCCAGAAGAAAAAATGACAAATTGGAATTATTCTTAAAGGGACTTAATTGAATACAGAACTTAAAACCAGTTTATATATATTTCAACGCTAAAAAAGATAATTAGGTAGTTAATCAAGTAAAAACACATAATTACCTCAACTCTCCTCTTAGAGTCTCCTAGAAACGTCTCAATGAGCACAGATCTGTCCCCAGAGAGGAAACAGGCGCGGTGTGATAGCAGCGGAGACAACGCCCGAGCGGGGGAGTACGGGTCATCGCAGAACATGCACACCATTATCCTGTAGGACAAATGTAAAAACGTTCTTGATATAAAACGAATAAGTAAGAAGTTCTTGATACTAAAAATATATGGTGTGCTAACTTACGCTCGCAGCTTTGTGCGATATCTTTACATTTAAACATATTCTTAGGTTACCAGTTAGTAACTGATTGATCTATAAAATCACTAACCTTTTATATACATATGTACTTTAGTAATATACGATTACATTGATGAAAGTTTTCTTTATGTTAGACAGCGACGTTTGTGAAGATTGTAGATTGCCGTCTGGAGGCACATTAAACTTGGACTATGACTTCCCTTAAAAACGGTGTGATAACTCAAAACGCACAGATAACCCTTGGTACAAAATTCATATAGTGCTTTTGTAAAATAATGCTTACTGAGATGTCGAGGAGTCATCGTAAGTGGACGAAAGTCCCGGTCCCGGAGATGCGCCAGGTTCGCCTTGTCCCTGTTAGCACGGATGTGCTGGACCGCGTGTGATGTGATATTGTTGAATTAGTAGGTCATTCTCACCGTATGTCCGAGTCGAAGCACACGATGACGTCATCTCGGTAGAGATGCGCCAGGCTCGCCTTGTCTCTGTTAGCACGGATGAGCTCTTGCACAGCGTCTGATGTGAATGATTCCGTGCCCAGTTCGCTCACTGACGCTTCCAGGTACGAACAATGTAAACTGGAAATTAAAAAAAAGAAAATGTTAGTGTTTGTAAAATAAATATAACAGAAGAATTCAAAACGCGTCAAGAATCAAACAATCGTAAACAAGTTCATCATCATTATCTCAGCTATAGGACGTCCACTGCTGAACATAGGCCTTGTCATTGGGCTTCCATATATACCGGTTGGAATCGACCTGCATCCAGTGTCTTCCGGAGATCTTTATAAGACCTTTTTACTCTCTATAGATAGATTTTAAAAAAGTACACTTTTTATGTTTGTCAATTATGTATTTATAAAATTAATTTGGACAATAAATTATGATATTTTATTTATTTATTTATAAGGTCGTCTGTCCACCTTGTGGATGGACGTCCTACGCTGCGTTTGCT
Source organism: Hemithea aestivaria (assembly GCA_947507615.1). Lineage (NCBI taxonomy): Eukaryota > Metazoa > Arthropoda > Insecta > Lepidoptera > Geometridae > Hemithea > Hemithea aestivaria. The sequence goes on along the minus strand of OX382348.1, from coordinate 3,889,173 downwards.
AGTCCATGGCACTTTTGGTCCCCATCGGTCATCCGCTCTACGTGCTATGTGACCTGCCTATTGCCACTTCAGCTTGCTAATCCGCTAGGCAATATCGGTGACTTAAGTTCGTCTACGGATCTCCTCATTCCTGATTCGATCGGTGGAGTTATATTACTTAATTAATGACTTCCTATGGCCATCTTCCAACTCCATCAAAAGACTCTGGTTACCATCGAATCTATTGAACCCAAACTCGATGGAGTTGAGTAGTTTGATTAGCGAGTTCGTAGCCACCTTTCGGTTCCATCATTGGATCAGCTCCATGATTGGGAGGAGCGCATTTTCTTAGATGAATGTTAGCTAAAGATGGTCTTTTAAAATGATATGTTTGTAGCGTTAATAGTCCATAATATTATAGTAATAGATTTACTTACTTGTCGGCCAAATTCTGTCCTTCTTCCTGTAATCTTGCCAGCTCTTTCTTATCCATGCCTTCGTCTTGCACAAACATTACTACTAACGGCAGACCCTAAAATCATACGACGACTATGAATTTTCATTTTTTAAACGGTTTTATTTAGCTTACTCTGTTTGTTTTTTTTATTTTTCTTGGGTCAAATTTAGTAATTGAAATTTCACCCTGTTCCCGCCAACCGATTGACCTGAAATTTGGTATACGCCTTTGGTTCTGGTGACAATACAATTATGTATATTCAATATTATTGTAAATTCAAGATGGCCGCCGCTACAAAATGGCGGATAACGTATTTTTTTTAATCCCATCAATATGGGTATCAAATGAAAGGGCTTGATAAGTAGAATACAGTGCACGATACAAAATCAAAATCCAAGATGGCCGACGCTAAAAAATGGTGGATAACCTCTTTTTTTTTTCATTCCCATCAATATGGGTATCAAATGAAAGGGCTTGACAAGTAGAATACATTGTACTAAAAAGGCTAAAAATAAAAAAGGTAAAAAAAGTTTTTAAGTTAAACGGTTTTATTGTAAACATGTACTAAAAGCTAAAAAATAAAATCGTGAGGCACGTCAAATATCTAAATCTCTAATGAACATTTTCACTGATAGTTGTAGATATTTGACGTGCCTCACGATTTTATTTTTTAGCTTTTAGTACATGTTTACAATAAAACCGTTTAACTTAAAAACTTTTTTTACCTTTTTTATTTAAGCAATGATAATAACAATACCAGCTAATCAGGGACCAGAGGGCCTATTGGCTATCGCAAAACGTCATGTAAAACACAGACAAAATTGTGTACATTGCTTGCTTAAACCTTCTCAGTAACATGAGTAAAATAAAAAACGCAGTAATGTATGTTGAATGTTTCAAGTTGTCATCAATCGTAGTGGGTGTGAATTAGCAAATAGGCGCTCTGATGATCACATTTCCTAATCCAACTACTTCAAGACTTTACTCTGAGAAATAAACATATTTGATTTGATTTTGGTTCTTTATTTTTGGGTGATATGCAGCTCAAGAATAATTATTGTCAAAAAAAATTGAGTACACAAAAATTTAACCATTTCCTTCCGAACGTTCACGAAATGAATGTCGTGGTTAGTAAATTCAATTCCATAAAATCATAACTAGATATACCTGAAAGGGCAATTTATCTTCTTGTTCAAGACTTGTAAGTAATGTCTTCTCAGCGCAATCTCTGATGTATTCAAACGATTCCTGATCTTGAAACACGCAGAAATAACCTGAAACGCATTATTATAATGAATTTTCAATATATTAGCCGGGGTTAGACTTCCTTTCGACGAGTAAGAAGCGTTGGTGCAGTGAATCCAGAATTTCACATCATTGTAAAATCCTGGGTGGCATTGTACTGATTATGGGCAGCGTTATCTCTTAACATCAGGAGAGCGTCTTGCACGTCTTCTTACTTCGTCGCATAAAAAACAAATTGCGACGAGAAGCAAAATCTCAAATTATAAACCACCACGAAAGAAACGTAGTAATGCGAAGCCAAGGAGAGATTAACTCAGCCCACTTGATCGATAACGCGTCGGCAACTTAGAAAATTAAACCAATGGGAACCGGTGCCAGAATTAACTCATATGCGAATAGTTTGCCAATTTCTTCGGAATTTTCGCTAACGTCCCCGAAAATATTGTCAAACACTGGAAGAAGGTACTTTTCAGTGAGTAAAACAAGACGCAACTAGCATTATTAAACCGAAATATTTTGTGTGTGTACATTATTTTAGGTGGTAGGCTAATGGCTGGTGGTAGGCTTCGACCGTGGCTAGTTACCACCCACTGGACAAAACCGTATCGACAAGGGGTCATTGTGACCAAGTTCCGACATAATGTTTAGTGAAGCCGTGGTGGGATTTATCCCGCCTTCTAGGTCTATGGCCGCATCGTCGCTTAAGATCAGGCGAAATCGTCAAAGGCTAACCTATAACGAATAAAAAAACTTTCCACGACTATATAGCCGAATCCATTTAGAAGAGAAATATTGGTAAGTAGTTAACTTTTTTTTTTGATCCTAGAAAAACATAGGCTACTTTTAGGTACGAGTGAAACGTGAATTTATATGTATAACTTACCGTTAGGAGCAAAGTTGTGTATTTCCGTATTACAATCTTCAGTATTGATTTGTATCGCGACGCGGGAGAGACCAGTCCCAGTATTGATTCGTTGTTCCGTATCGCAGCCCGCTAGCAGACGCTTGCCGAATTCACCTGCCACTCCTTCCATCTGTAAGAAATGCATTTTATTGTTATAGAGTAAGTCGAGAGTGTTCTCTTTAAAATCAATTTGTGTACAATTTATGCCTAAGCATGTTTCTAGCATATATGGTACATAATATTATTCAATAATATTTGCATGTTAGTGTCACTGACAAGATATGAGGATCTGTATACCTAATAAGACCTACCAAATGTACCATATTTTGTGCAAATAACTATATTTCATTTCATTCTCTTAGCCGTGTTTGGCGGAAATCGGTCCATGATGGCCGCTGTTACAAAATGGCGGATTACTTTTTTCTCCACGACCCCGTCAATATCGGGATATCAAATGCATGGTCGATGAGTTTTGGCGGCAAGCCTTGATCATATCATTAGCTCCACGTCTTTTGCTTAATAATCGTGTAGAATTTGATTGTTAGCGTGTAATAATGGTGGAATATTGCGTGTTAAGTGTTTTTGAATGTGCACAGATGTAGGCAAGTGATATCGTGCTGAAATATGAATTTTGGTGCCCCCTCCAAAACTCCTCCGAACTTTCAGTAAAATTCCACCCATTTTACTGGAAGACTCACGTGACTAGACGAGCTATTAAGCTCACTCTGACTCTGACTCTGACCTGACTAACTAACTTATTACTTAAAAAATAACATTTAACTTGACACTGGCAAAACACGAAAGTGGAGACCATAATTTAATATCCCGTGAACATTCACGAATTTTACTCGACACTGGCAAAATGCACATGTTGCCATATTATTAAAAAGAAAAAAAAAAAAAAAAAAAAAATGCATGGTCTTAACGAGTAGAATATAACGCACTATGATAAATTTAAAATCCAAGATCGCCGCCAACACAATGGTGCATTACATATTGCGTTGGGGGATTTTTACATTTAATTCACTTGTCGGCCGTTGCATGTAAAGTAAATAAATAAATACCAGCCAATGTACGTTGATAAATAAAGCCGCGTCTCCAGGGCGCACATAAACATAACAACATTCGAAAAAAAAAAATCACGGCGATTTTGATGAATATTGGTATTATGTTTTGTTGTACGTGCTTTCCATCGGATATGGAAAGCAAATACATTGTTGGAGCAAACAAAAAGTGTAATTTGACAATGTTTGGTGAAAAATGTAATGTTTTTGTGGAATGTTTGAACCAAAACACTCGATGGAGACGCGGCTTAAGTTACGCTTTCTTTTTATATGTTGTATTTTCTTTTGTCTCAAGCATAAACTCGTCGCCTACTCGTTCAAAGAACCCAAATCCACATTTAAAAAGACTAATAAGATATCTCTTAAAGCGATAAAAGCGCCCAGTAATAGTCTATTTATAAGTTACATAAAATTTACAGAGCTATATAACTTACGCCTAATATGATGACATTGATCTGTGTGGAGTCGTTTGTGAGAGCCCACGGCGCGGCCGGACCCGCATGAGACTGGCCCGTCGATGTTAACGAACTGAAACAATAACAATATTGATTGATTAGAAAAAAATAAAACAATAATATCTACACTTAGTATAACAATTTGCGGCAAAAGCGGTTTACTCTTCGAAACAACCGTACAGGAACAGGAGAATATTTCACAATATAGAGAATGTACAGTCAACTACAAAGAGATGTATCCATGTTAGTCTTACAAAATGAAGGATCTTTTAGTATGCAAAAATTATTTACCCTTACTTCGTGACATTTTCAGTATCCACCAAATCTTATACTATATTTGATTCATTTTAATTGCAATTATTATGTATCACCTAAGGAAAAGTAGTGGGATATATCATTGTTGCATATTAAACGAGTCGATGATAATATTATAAAGTTTGATTGCTACTAGAAATGTCACGAACCAAGGGTAGTTCATTGTGGCAAATGAAAATTTAGATAGATAGATAGATAGATAATGCTTTATTGTACACCACACAAAAAGAAATACATTACAAGTGGAAAATTATTGACAAAAATATAAATGTACAAGCGGCGGTCTTATCGCTAAAAAGCGATTTCTTCCAGACAACCAATGAATGGAGAGGAATTTACAGAAAGATAAACACGGTGGCGCATTACTACACGTTTAAGTGATAAAATTATGTAGTAAACTGAAAAAGGTGACAATAACATCTCAACTAAATACAAAATACTAGTATTTTAAAAATAACTATACATGATTAATACACTAAGAAAAAAAATAATACATAAATAACGATACATATTATTGTAGATAATCATATAATAAACTTACATAAATATTACATAATATATACATATAAATATTTACAAAAACAGTAATATATACGTAGAGAAATAAATATTATGATGAGTGTGTGATAAGTGTTTATGGGCGGTATAATTATAACAGCATTCACAGCAACTGTTGTGAAAGGTAGTGAGTCTTTAAACGAATTTTAAAGACTGCCAATGAAGGCGCAAGTCTAATCGCTACTGGAAGGGTGTTCCACAAGCGAACTGCTTGTACAGTAAAGGAACTGTCAAAGAAAGTAGAACTATGTGTGGGCATCTGCAGAGAAAGATTCTCTGCGGATCTCAGTATTAGATTGTTGGAGTTGTGATGAAATTGAAAACGATTTTTAAGATAACGTGGTGCAGAAGGATTAAACAAAGTGGTATATACCTATAGTAAAGAAAGGATATGGGTATTCCGGCGAAGACGGATGTTCAGCCACTTGAGCTTATTACGATATAAGGAAATGCGATCATATTTGCGCAATCCAAATATGAATCTAATGCAGAAGTTCTGAAGTCGCTCAAGCTTATTTAGCTGGTCCTCCCTGAGATCTAGATAGCAGGCATCAGCATAATCCAGGACTGGGAGCAAAAGAGACTCCGCAAGCGCAATTTTAGTGGTAATAGGCAGGAAGTTACTTCATTTTGTAAGCCTAACATGGATACATCTCTTTGTAGTTGACTGTACACAAATTTTCTCTATAAAAAAATCTTGGTTATTTACAAAGATGTTACCTACATCTTAGTAAATAACCAACTTGCCCCTATTTTTAATAGATGATTAGATTTCAATCTTAGTAAAAGCTAGTCACTTTTGAGCTCTGCTCAAACCTGAGCGATATTCGCTTCTTTAGGCAGAAGTAAAACAAAAATGCATAGAAATATCTATTCAGTTTTGTTTTGGGAGAATATCGCTTAGGTTTGATTGGGCCCAACTCTAGTGTTCAATGTGACAGGTAAAGTCGCGTCGAGACAGTTAGCTGCGGCGGGACAGTGGACGAAGCCTAAGTGTTGGAACAACATCAACTTGCGATCTTGTTCCATACGGTATATCTATTGGCGGTCTTATCGCTAAAAGCTATCTTCCAGTCAATCGTGCAGGGAGAGGAGAATGTTGCTATTCACATGGGTCCGTGGTGTGGTTAAATAATAATTGTTATATATACGGAAAAGCAAACGCAACGTAGGACATCCACCCACGACCTTATAAAGTTAGCCGGTAGACGCTAAATGCAGGTCGTTTCCAACCGGTATACGAGTATATGGAGGTCGAAAGGCGAGCCCTATGTTCAGCAGTGGATATCCTATGGCTGAGCTGATGATGATGAATATTTATAAAGTAGATTACCTAGAAAAAGTGTACTTAGTACTTACCCAACTCTAGTGTTCAATATAACAGGTAAAGTCGCGTCCAGACAGTTAGCCGCCGCGGGACAGTGTTCCCTCATGGGACAGTGGACGAAGCCTAAGTGTTGGAACAACATCAACTTGCGATCTTGTTCCATACGGTCTAGCATTTTATACCTGGAAGAAGAAAGAATAACAGTTATATTTATGTTTGTACCTATATTGTGTGTTTGAGACTCATACGCATACGAAAAATATAAAAAAATAAAGCGTTTTTACAAGCTTTTATTTACTTTCACCTGTCTGTTGTCTGTGACCCACTTCTCGGTTTCCGATTGAACTGAAATTTTGCACATGTATGAATCGGATGACAATGCAATATTATTATGAAATTGAGCTAGTCTGATGATGGAGCTGCAAGTGGCCATAGGAACTTCGTAATTAAACGACGCAACCCCATCGAGTTTGGGCTCATTTGATTCATTTTGACGAGTACTTTGTGATGCTATATGGTAATAATAATAAAAGCTTGTTTTTAAAAAGTTTTTGAAGTAAAACTTCTTTAGGCGCGACTAGGGAGTAACTCAGATTTTTTTTTCTGACGGAAGTAACGCTTCCGCCATTTAAAAATAATAATTCTGATTGGTTAAAAACTTCTTTAGGCGCGACTAGGGAGTAACTCAGATTTTTTTTTCTGACGGAAGTAACGCTTACTATAGTCTGTGTAGTTTCCGCCATTTAAAAATAATAATTCTGATTGGTTGTAAGTATATGTCATATACTACACGCTTCTTGACTTCTCGACTTCATTCAACAACGCGTTTCGGTACAACGATAGATGCTGTATTTTCAAGAAAAGTAGCAAATTTAGAGAGTAAAATTTATGTTTCACATTATAGTTACCACAAACCTATAATTTCGTACGTAAGAAATTATGATGACATTCAATTACCTGTTTCGAATGAATAATATTAATATAACATTTAAATAATCTTTGTAAAGCACATGAATAATAAATATAATTAAATTATAATATAATATTTATTTATTTAAGTTAATATTTAATCATTTCAGTGATATATGTCGTCAACGCCAAAGAAGTTTTACTTCAATCGCGCGTAAAGGTTACACGCACACACTTTTTTTTTTTAAATTTCACTTGTTAACAGATGCTGACGAATTACGGCGGGTCAGCTGGTCATCAATATAAATATTAGCGTATGCCAAAGAGACACTATATCCTCCAAATTTTTCACTCCAATCACACAATACTCTTTCTAGGGATGGATTGCACAGTACAGTACAATTTTAGTGGAATAAAATTAGAGGAAAACTCACCGAAAGTCATCCTGTAAAACATCAGTAATTTCCTTAATATCCTCCTGCGTTATAGTACCGGTCGGCGATATGCTTTTGAAGTGGTAAAACAGGTCTGCGTGCTCCAATAATAATTCCTAAAACAATAAAGCTGATAGATATCTTTTTTACATTTTTATGACACTCTTATTATTTACTCTTTTATTGTTATGACTTCTCACTCCACGAATAATTGACAGACAATTCGCTAAATAGTGATTGAAAGACAATGAAAGAATTGTTCTGTTTAGTGTCGAATAATGACAGACAATCTTAATCAAACTTTTACTCCAGACTGTTTTTTTTCTTGGTTACGCCGGGAAAAAATGCTTTACGCATACCCTCCCATCGGGGGTACGGGAGGGTTATGTGGGACTCCCCGTGCAGAGCGGCTGCACGGGTATACACACTATAACAACCCGGCGGCACTCGCGCCTCGTCTTTGTGACAGGGAATCGGCAGAGCCGCGCCATCCAGTCCGTTACTCCAGACTGTAGGTGTATTTAATTTCAAGATTTTTTAAATTGTGGCACTACAATAAAAAGTTAGCACACTAATTTTATAACTAAACGGGTGGACCGATTGAGCTGAAATTTGGGATAGAGATAGCTTAGACCCTGGAATGACACATAGGCTACAGCGCGTAAAACCGCTGGGCGCAGCTAATCTATCAATAAACATATTACCTGCAGATTATGTTTAGCCCGCCTAGTGATGGCCCGTTGATGTTGATCATACACTTTCTGTTGTTGTTGTTCGGACAACGCCTCGAAACATTCCCTGCCCATCAACAACACTCGAACTTCAGACAAAGCCTTGCCAGGAGTTACGTATCCTGTCTCTTCTAGTAGACGTTTGAATTGTTGGCACCATCTGTAAGGATAATACTCAAACATTTATTTGACATAAATTATTGTACAATCGACCGCGTCTCGGCAAACGTAGTGTAGGGCGTCCTTAGGCGAGATGGGGTGATGATATCCGGAGGGTCGCTGGGAGTGGTTGGAGGAGTAAGACGGAGGACCGAGTTGAGTGGCGTGCCATGGGGAAGGCCTATGTCCAACAGTGGACGAACATAGGCTGATGATGATGATGATTGTACAATATTTTTTGAACCCATTGGTTCCCGAACTAGTTTTCACTGTGTTTCATGAGTACCAGTGGCTTCTCCCGTATTTGAAACTTATTAATTATAATAATAGTTATTAATAAAAATATTATAATAATAATAGACTTCAGTTGCCCTTCTCGTCGGCTATGTAATGCCGGCCTTTATATGGGGGTCCGTTTAGTGAGTGGCGAGTCATCACCTGCCTATACATTTCCTAAAGGGACGGAAGTGGCAGGTGCCGTAGTCTCTAGCAATAGCCTCATTAACCATCCATTTAGAATACACATCCATAGCCTAGTTCAAGTAGTTTCCATTAATTAGCAAGTCCTGTCACTTGGCGGAGACTGTCTTTGAGCTCATTCTCAATAGATGGACTCACAGATAGACTCCAATAAGTGTCACCAACACATTTGTATTAAAAGCTCAAAAGGGCTTCTGCGCGTTGAACTTTTTTGTCGTCTCCGTGTAAGCACTATAAAAAGGCCCGGGTTCAGCCCGTGTTTAATAAATAAAATAAAATTGATTTATTTCAGGCAATTTTTAAAATTTATTTCAATTTATTTCAAAATTTATTTAAGCGCGACATTGATTTCATACTATAAAGAAGGAGGAAAAAGAAGGAAGGTTTTAAGGGTTTCTTTTGTAATTTTTGTGTGTAAAGTTTTATCTATCAATAAAACAGATTTTGGCATAACATTATAATATATAACATTGATTTGACTATGACCCAATAAATTATAGGACTTACTCATAATTCCTCTGTTCCTCTTGAGCTTCGTGGAGATAAGTTTTGAAGACGGAAGCAGCTTCGTTGGATTCCAATATCTCGTAGGGAATCTTCTGCGATTGGCCCAAGGTCTAATAGAATTATTTATTTCATTAAATTTACTTAAGTTACCACACTAAATTTGAACCTAAACGGTCCAGCCGTTTAAGCGTGAAAGAGTAAGAAAAAAATCATCCTGTACCGGCTTGTGGTACATAAGGGAGTTTATTCAGAGAAACTCCAGCACTTTACTTTTAGATTAATTTATTTCTAAATAAGACATGTCCAACGCTTTAAGAGCGGGTTAAGAATGGCAAATGGCGAAACATACATGGTAATATTAACAACGCCTGACCAAATAATAATGATGATCGTATTAGTGTAATTCAAAAATAGGCCAGCTCATTGCTATCATATAATTTAAAGGCTCTGGTCTGAACACATCCATACATCTCTACATCCACCCTTCAGGTTTATAACATTAGTTGTATAAAGATAACATCAGTAACAATTCGACCAATATAAAATTGCAGGTCGATCTCACAAACACTGGGAATATTTTGTTTGACAGACGTGTGCAATTAAAAAATGGTTATTTTCTCACCTGATATCTCGCCCTCTCCCCGACTCGAAGCGTAGTATCGGTATGTAACGGCGAGTCTAATTCGGAACCAGATTCGGATCCGGAGAGCGGCGCTCGGTTCTCACTGAAGTACACTGAGAAGTCGCGGTGAGAACGCAGCTGTCGGATCACCATTGGCCAGTCACTGTGGGAGACGAACTTCTTAGTTCTATTTATTTGTAAAAATTTTGGCTCAATAGCAGTTTTTATATTAGCATATTTTTATTTCCCATATTTTATAACTCTGTTCATGATGAATTCCTTTTTTTTTTCATATAAAAAGCGGCAAACAAGTAGTCGGTCAACATGATTGTGAGCGTGAACTATAAATATGTTTAAATTTAGTTTTGTTATTTTTTCTCTTATGATTGAGTGTTTTTTTTATTATTATGTTTATTTTGTAAATATTATATATTAACTAATTATTATTATTGTAGGTGGTAGTAATAATTAACAATAAATACATGTTAAGAAATTGACACTTATGGACCCCTGCAATCTCCAACACCAGGGGAGTTAATGGGGTGTTGCTGGTTTTAGTCGAATTTCAATTTAACCCTCATAAATTTCAGTAGGGATTTTTTTCATTCATTAAATACCAGTACCCCAAAACCCCAATACCCCAATAATACCTCTCCTGCAGATCTTCAGTGGGCAAGTTAAGTCGGGACAGCACTTGCGGCAGCTTGGCGAGCTGTTTGCGGAGCTTCTTCGCTGAACGCTCCTCTTTCAGCCGCTTGATGTGACGACGGAACATCATCTGGAATAGGGATGTTGACACATGTTACGAATTCATATAAACTTTTGTTTTTCACATAAAAGACAGTATTAAAAAACCTATAATCACATTTTAAGGATCTATTTACAAGCCAAAATTGAATAAAATCAATTTTCATTTCAATAATTTTTACTTATTGTTACGCGAATGCGAACGCCAATCAGAGCGCGTGACGTCACACCACTGGCACGCACCGCACCGCATCGCTGACTTACGCTTCCTATGAAATGTTCCTGACTTCGACACATTTTAATTATTGATAACTTAGAACCACTGAACCGATTTTGATGCAACTTATACTGAAAAAAATCGGTTCAGTGGTTTTTAAGTTATGAATAATTAAAATGTGTCGAAACCAGGAACATTGCTTAGGAAACGTAAGTCCAGCCAGTGGTGTGACGTCACGCGGTGTCAGATGACAGTTCGGAACGTTTTAGCCGGAATTCAAAAAAACATTTTTATTTACGTATTTTTAAATTGAAATTTCATATATTTTTGCATAAAAATATGATATTCGTGTATGAAATGGGTCTATCTATCATATAAAAGCAATTCCAAAAATTAGTCAACATCCCTATTGAGTGGTTTGTGTAAGAACAGCTTTGTAATTAGCCAAGTGACAATCGGAAATTATACCCTATTTAATTTCTTTTAATAACTTTTAATTTTTATAATAATTGTATTTTTAACCCCCGACGCAAAAACGACGGGGTGTTATAAGTTTGACGTGTCTGTCTGTCTGTCTGTCTGTCTGTGTGTGTGTGTGTGTATGTGTCTGTCTGTGGCATCGTAGCTCCCAAACGGATGAACGGATTTTGATTTTGTTTTTTTTGTTTGAAAGTAGAGTTAGTCGAGAGTGTTCTTAGCCATGTTTGGTGAAAATCGGTCCAAGATGGCCGCCGCTACAAAATGGCGGATTACTTTTTTCTTCCACGACCCCCTCAATATGGGTATCAAATGAAAGGGCTTAATGAGTAGAATACAGCCCACTATATAAAATTTAAAATCCAAGATGGCCGCCATACAAAAAATGGTGAAATACGTATTGCGTTGGGGGTTTTTTAAATTTTTAATTTAATTCACTTGTATTTATTACACTAAGGATTCGTGAGTATTTAGATTGCGGGGCGCGGACGTCGGCGCGTAACCGCAGCAGCTCCCTGAGGAAGATCCTCGTACAGGATCGAAACGGTCGGCACGAAGCCGAAGTAAATACAAGTGAGTTTATGCCGTTAATTTACAATGATGAATAATTGTATCTTCTAAATTGCATGTGCCCATCAGAGTCCTTAGAAATACTTATACTGCATAAACTAAACTAAGACCGTATGTACCTTATTCTAAGGAAGCAAATAAAGTATTGAGTATTGAAATACATAATTTGTGAAATTTTCAACTGTCTAACCATCACAGTTCGTAAGATATATTGACAGACAGACGGACAGGCGGACGGACAGTGGATTACCTTGGGGTACGGTCCAGCAGTACCAACCTCGTGATACTACTATACCGCATTTTGCAACACTTTTATATTTTCTATAACAATACATCCATTAAAATAAATATAACAACAATTGCAGATAGCTTCAAATTTTAAAATACTTGTAATCATTGAAGTATAATAATAAAAAAAAAATTTAATCTATGCTGTCCCACTGCTATGCAAAGACCTCCCCAAATCCTTCCACGTGTCCCTTTCTTGCGCTACCTCAGCCCAGCCGGTCTGAGGGGCTATTGGCTAATTCTCACCCACTACGATTGATGTCAACTTCAATGTACATTGCTGCTTTTGTTACTTTACTCACTCTCTTTACTCATATTAATAAGGAGGTTTAAGCACGTAATGTACGCAATTTTGTGTATGGATTCTAGTGTTTTTCATGTCGTTTTGCGATAGCCTATGGGCCCTCTGGTAAGAGTCCAAGTCGCTTTTCCATCTTTTCCTGGGCCACCCTCGGCGGGCCGACTTTCTAGTGGTGTCCATTCTGTGGTGATATTCGCCCAGAAGTTTTGTTAGATATCACAAATTGTTAACAGATAAAGTTATGTAAAATCAGCAGTAGCCAGCGTCGCGACGAAAAGCGTGAGCTCCTGATGAAGTACATCGTAATTGTCCGAAACCCAGGGTCGAGCCTAGCTTCGGCCATTATATCCGTGAGTTTTAGTAGTTTGTTTACATAGTAATATGTAAAATCACTTTTAATTTACTAGGGCCTACTTACTTGAGTGCCATCTATCCCAAATTGCTGCACAAACTTTATCCATTCGGGAAAATGAGACAACCTTTTGCTTGCCGCCGACCATGTTTCCCTAAAAATATTGTAAATATTACCATCTATAACAAGACAAAGGCCATAAGGACAAAGACATAAGGGACTGTTAGCAATAATTATTAACCTTTTGACCGCCAAAGTCACCTATACTTGACAAGTACTTGCGGGTCCTGTACGCCAACGACGTCTATAGACGACAAAAAACCCAGTCTTAATAAAGTGAAATAAAAATATTTATCGACTCTTGGCAACACTAGTTCTTTCGTAGGTATTTTTTTTTAAATTGTGCCTTGGCGCACAGGGCACGAAAATGCGTTTGTGCCGTGGCGTTCAAAAGGTTAAAAAAATATTATCTACAGCTATATCTTTATAATATTCTTTTTAATCCTTCTACACCCCCTTATCTCAAAGTCCGCTTTCGATTTGTCTGTGACTCTCATACTTTTTCTCTTCGCTCTTCTAGTAACTATCTTCTACAGACCACTACCCCTATTACCTCTTCAAAATTTATCAGTGACTCCTTCACTCATTACTCGGTCCATTTGTGGAACGCTCTCCCTGTCCCTATTCGATGTGCAAAAACTCTTGAAAATTTTAAAAGCCAATTACGAGACTACTATCTGTCACAAATTTAACTATGTCCCTTTCTATTTAATATCGGTATATATTGATTAAAATATGTGTATGTATATAACATGCAAACAAACGAGAGGGTTCTAGAAATAACCAAGATGCCCAGCGTGACTGCTCTGCTAAAGCAGAGGCGTTTACGTTGGCTTGGACACCTGCATCGTATGGATCCGTCTCGCTTGCCAAGGAGAACCCTTTTGGGGCAAATAGCAAACGCCAGCCGTCCCATTGGCCGCCCTTTGCTGAGATTTAAAGACAGCGTTAAGCGGGACTTAGCAACCTTCGACATTGACTCTACACAATGGGAGGAGCTTGCTGAGGATCGCTTATCCTGGAGAACGCTAACTTTTGATGGCGTCAAAACGCACGATAATACGTGGTTTGAAGCCTTGGCCCAGAAACGGGCTCGTAGGCATGAACCACCACTACCATCTCACCCGGATTCTGCAACTCCCTACATGTGTGACCTTTGCGGTCGTTGCTGCAAGTCTCGAATAGGCTTGTTCAGCCATCAAAAAAAGTGCCGCACATTAACCTGACGCTACTTACACCATCTATAATAGATGTTTCAAGGCCAATGATGATGATGATGTATATATATTAGTATCTTTTATATTTAGTGTGTATATATTATATTTATAATATTCTTATACGTATTTATAATATGTATGTTTTTATGTATTAGATAATATATATTTTTATTTTATTTTTATTTTTTTTTTCTTTAAATTATATTTGTTTGATTGTTTAGAATTTAGGTATAAATATGTTTTTACTCTCTGGTACCAAATCTCACTCCACTCATTTAGTGAGCTACATATATTTCCATACAAAGGCTGGTTGCCTGGAAGAGATCGCTCACAGCGATAAGGCCGCCCATTGTGGACCAAACTGTTTTGTAGTACTAATAAGTATAATGTAATGTTTATTTTGGTTTTAACAATAAAGAGTATTCTTATCTTATCTTATCTTATATCAAGAGCATATCAAAAAGAAATTCTACGAATACATATTTCAAAAGTTGGCATATCGTGTTAGTGAGAGAGTTGCAAGGAATTCAGGGTGAATTGCCAATTTAAATGTCAAGTAATTCTAATTGATATAGATATATAATCTTACTTGTAGTCCTGGACGTGAATTCGTATGAGCTGAGTGAAGGCATCCGTCACAAAGTCTAGAGTTTCCCTTCTTATCCGTAACGCTTCAGCATAATTGGCAACCTGTAAAAAGTATTAACTATAGCATAGCAATTTTTAGCAGCTATTCATTGGATAGAAGAATGGCAGGAAAATTATTGGGCACTAGCTTAAAGTTGCCGCTTGGCTTGCACTAAGTGATCTTTCTTATTGGATGTCTACATCAAATTGTGCTTTAATTGGTAAGTCAGTTATGCGTTTCTTTTGTACATATGTACTTTAAACCACTTGTGGACTTATCTGGGCCAATAAAAAGATACTCATTCTCATCTCCAGAAGTTTCAACAATAGGGATGGCCCCTATGAACTCTTCGGCTATTTGACTTTTTTCAGCCTCACCAACCCTTTATTAAGTAATGAATCATATTGACTTACCTTGATCCTAGCCTTAGTTTTATCAATCATCTGAGCCAACAGAAAGAAAGCCTGATCCACATTAACATTCTCATGGCTAGAGGTCTCCACAATGGGTATAGCTCCTTTGAACTCCTTCCTTTGCACGAGTCTCTCAGCTTCTCGGACCCCTTGCTCGCAGACCTCGTCGTTTTTGGACGTCACTAGTACAACTGGCTTCTTTAGCTTGAGGATGTTTTGGAGGATTGCTGCTAGGGTCTCGTTCTGGAGAAGAAATATAAACAAATTAATAAAAACTTAGCATAATTTTACCAGGGGTAGACTTCCTTTGCAGGAGGGCGATTAAGTGGATGCTCCAGCCCAACAGTGCCAGTTGTTCTAGCGCCTTTACCTTATATTTTGAGCCTAGGATTTTGATCTTAAAAATCCTTGAAACACATGTACTGTATTACTTTCCTTTTAAAGTGTTTTTACCAATTTGTAAGTAATTTGACACAAAAATAAAATCCCCTATTTCACAGACTTAGGGGTAATATTTTTAAAAATCCTTGCTAATTTTACATGTCTGGACAAATTTCAAGTTTCTTTTTAAAGGAAATGCTCTTGCCCCATATTTTTTATTTATTTATGTTTTGCGGCTGTGATATCACTGCGGCCATGATTGGCCTATTGTGATCGCCGCTTATTATGGTGAGAAAAACCCATAGGCGCGGCGCTAGAGTTCACCACAGACCATAGCAACTTCTAGAAACTGCAGGATTTTCCTAGGGGTCATCTCTCTAAGCTCATTCAAAAATCTTGCCCCATAGGTAACTACTCTGTCGCAGCATTACATTTTCTAAAAAAAATCGAAACTTCAAAAGCGATCTTTCAATGAGAATTTGACAATGCATGTTCAAGTGGAAAAATAGTATAGCATATCAATTTCCATTAAAAATATCACGATTTATTTCAGAGCATGTGCATTCATAATCAAAAAGTAGGTATGACATACTACAATGCAAAACCGTCGCAATCATATAAAGTATTACGACCGTGATCAGTCAAGACGAACGTTTAACATGTAAATAACTGTGACTCACTACTCACACGGATTACATTGGACGCGACAGTGACTGACTGACGTAAACCTGCACCCGCTTTACTTGTATTAAACGTTTTTCTTATACTGTTTTATTTTTAAAATATAGTCATCGTTTAGAGTGGAATCATATCATTCAAGAGTCTAGCTAAATTTAGGTACCTACTAGCTGCGGACTGCGGTGTTACCCGCGACATAAGGATATTTTTTACAAACTTTTATTTACTTTCACCTGTCTGTCTGTCTGTAATCAAATCTTGCATGTTAAATTTGGTCCACTTCCCGGTTTCCGATTGAACTGAAACTTTGCATTTATAAATCGGATGACAATGCAATATTATTATGACATCGAACTAATCTGATAATAAAGCTGGAAGGTGGATATAGGAGCTCCGTAATTAAACGCCACAACCCCATTGAGTTTGGGCTCATTTGATTTGTCTTGACGAGTACTTTGGTGCTAGATGGTAATAATAATAAAAGCTTGAATTTAAAAACTTTTTTTTTAATTTCACTTGTTTTTACATTATGTCTGTTTTTGATCACGATCTTGAATGATTTTAAGCTATGCGACGATGTGGCCGAAGATGGTAGAAAGAAAATATATTAGCGATAAAAACAAAAAGAAAAAAAATTACAATCGAGCTCTTAACTCCTTATAAAGTTTGACGCCAAAGGGCGTGTATCAGCTCAAAATATGTAGGTCAAGTTTAACCTTTGCTGATCTTCCACTGGTACCTTATTGCAGCGACTCCACGGTCGCATCTTATGCCACTACCTAAAACCACTGACCACTAGTGTTGCAGAAGTCTAGAGGAGACCATCTCACCATCACTCTCACCATCGGGAAAGCTGTCTGATTGTGTGTCTGTGTCTAACATAAAAAACACAGTCTCACCTGTTTCTCCCAACTCCTCCCCGGTACCAAGCTGACATCATAGACACACAGGAAGCTGTCGACAGTCACTCTTCCATCCGGCATCAACCTCTGTTCGTACTCCTTCTCTATGGACATCTGTTTATGTCGGTGTCTAACATATAAAACACGGTCTCACCTGTTTCTCCCAACTCCTCCCCGGTACCAAGCTGACATCATAGACACACAGGAAGCCGTCAACAGTCACTCTTCCATCCGGCATCAACCTCTGTTCGTACTCCTTCTCTATTAACATCTGTTTATGTCGGTGTCTAACATATAAAACACAGTCCCACCTGTTTCTCCCAACTCCTGCCCGGTACCAAGCTGACATCATAGACACACAGGAAGCCGTCGACAGTCACTCTCCCATCCGGCATCAACCTCTGTTCGTACTCCTTCTCTATGCCCAGCTGGTTCTTGCACACGTACATCAACTTCTCGGCCGATTGGAGCTTCGTGGACACGCATCGTTTCACGTAGGTCTCGGTTTTGCCGACTGTGGGATAAAAACGTGATTGTTTTCAGTAATGGCTTTGTTTAAAAATTAAAGATGATAAATTGACAGTTGTCATCGCCATCATAAGGCCTTTATAAACTGTTGGACATAATATACCTATTTTTGGCCCAGAAAAAATGCGTTACGGGACCCCCAGATCGGGGGCCGCTGGGCGGTATGTATGACTCCCCCGCCGAAGATGGGCACGGTGGGGATACCCACAAAAATACCTAGGGGTGTTCCTTTAAGACGCCATAATGGCGAGGCAGCGGGTACGCCGAAGCACTCATCCGCGGCCCTGACGGCGTTTGGTCCTCACTGACAGGAGGATCCCTCCACGGTGGAGTGAAGAGGAGTTAGTAATATACCTCAAACAAACTTTGTAAAATAAAGTTTGATTATCTATCCTCAGATGGGCAAACTCCTTCTTAATCAATCCATTTAGGCATGCCCAGAGATTCTTTCCTCAGACAGCCCACCTGATGATAAGTGGATACTGCCGACTATTAAACCTTTATACCAGGGTACGTTGTCGAAAGTTTTACACCCAGTTTCTCTGTTTACACTCTTCAGAGATTACCCAGTCTCTTCAATGTAAAAGAAGTTTTTATAGTTGAGTACGAAAAATCTACATTCAAGATTGTTCATGATATATTTTAAACTTTAAAACATTGTAATCATTACAAGTCCTGAAGACAGAAAATAGCTGCTGCTGCTATATTATTAAAGTTTTTGTAGATACCATTTATTTATAATTCTTACCTATATTCGCAATAAAGAAATTTGATTCTGACAAAGAAATAAACCTTTTACCTTTAAACGGCTGAAAGCAAGCATCGTCCACGAACTCTGTCTGCTCGACGATCTCGAACCTGTACTCCTGGTCATCGTATTCCTTCTGCACATTACCCCAGTACAGGAAGTGGTCATTGTTTACCACGCGACCGCTGAAGTCAGACTGGAATGGAAGGGCATTTTCAATGGAAGACGAAGGATGGTGGTGTTCTTAACTATAGAATTGACTCTGAAATAACACGCAAGCTAGCAGGTGCAGCGTAAAGTGAGTAAAAAATAAAACAAACTTTTAGCCAAACTTTACCACTCTCGAGAAAGAAGCCTTGTTGCAGTGCACCTAGACCATTACATCTCTGTGCAAATTCAAGGTGATACTATACTGATTATGGGCAGCGTTATCTCTTAAGATCATGAGATCGTTTAGCTCGTCTTTTCACTTCTATTGATAAAAACATGGTATAATAATGTGATGCGTTGCAATGCGAACCACCCTAGTTTGTGTAAGCCCTAACATGAAGATCTTAAACGCGTAAGCAAGCACATATAATTTAGCAACTTTCAGTGCGACATGGCAAAACGTAGGTGTATGCCATCAAAGACCACCTACCTATCTCAACACGAATCATATAAACTGATAGGCTATAGCAATAAATCAGACAGGTAGGACTACCATACTCTTTCGTTAGGTAAAAAGAATACGATAAGTGCGAAAATGGTACTCTTTAAATGATCAAATATGGACCTCTAGTTCTACAAAAGTTTTTTTTTCTATTCAATAGTGTTCGACTACTGGGCAAATACCTCCCGCAAATCTCATCAAACATAAATACTGTGTAGCAGTTTTAGTTACAAATGGACAATGCACAAAGAACCAAAGGATTTCATACAAACAACCTGGTCGGAAAGAATATTGAGAATATGCCCTACTACGGCGGCAGGCAATTTTTTTATATCATTATTTTTACTTTTAGGTACACCTATATAATCAATGCTGTAGAGTGAAAACCTCAGAATAGTTCATATGAGATAAGATGATAACAAATATGACGAAGAAAAGTTTAAGATACAAACTAATTTAATTTGACGATCGAGGTTTTCACTTTACGGCGTAGATAATATATGTAGGTAGGTTTTCTTTTTAGACTTTTCTTTTGTTTTTGGAGTGTAGTGTGTAGGCTTTTATTATTTATTACACAGTTTATGTGTAGTTTATGTATAAACATGATTTATATTGTTACCTGGCTCAAAACGCAGATGTGATCGACATTGTAGTCGTCCGCGTGGGTGCGTACGAATCTGTTGCACAGGCACGACTTGCCCACGCCCAGCTGGCCCTTTTCCTTCTCGGTACCTGCGACATTGCAACAAAATTACAATCTTACTAATACTATAATATATATATAACACGAAAGTTTGTAAGAATGTGTGGATGTCTGGATGTATGTTTGTTACTGTTTCACGCCTAAGCAAGTGGACCGATTGAGCTGAAATTTGGTATAAAGATAGCTTAGACCCTAGAATAACACATAGGCTGCATACAGAGGGTAAAACCCCTGAGCACAGCTAGTAAGTTAAATTAGTGACTCTAAAAACCAATATTATGTTAATTTTATTAGTCAGGATTTATCATGTAGATACCTAGGTACCTATGTATTAAAAATAATATGACTTTCGCAGTTTAAATCGCGAAACTTTAAAGTGTTCTAAAATACAAATTATTAAAACGAGATTAATTATTCTGCTCCCAGCTTCTAGGTCTATGTTATAAAACCTATCTGTGTTCGAAAATTCAATCCAATACTATAGCAGTTTAGGGTCTGCATTGATAAATCACTCAATCAGGCACTCCTTCCTTTATTTTTTTTTAGATTATTATGGTACCTTATGGGATGTGGTTAAATAAGTTTGGTCTTCACGAAAATACCTATACTAGGTAATTATTCATAAAAATTTTGGACGGAGATAATCTCCCCTGCTCTTTCCCCCACCATTTTTATGTAAGTTTATATTCATAAACTTACATAAAAATGGTGATAATATTTAGCTATTTATTTATGAGATTCTAGGTCTTATCTTAATAATATATTAATACTTAAGTTCTAATACAACCCCACTGGGGCACTTATGATTAACATTATTAATAGTTCTTATGTTATAAAAATAAACATCACCAACCCTTATCTAAATGTGAAGCTATCACCTTTAAAATGACACCCATTATAGCACAATTTGAGACACCTACTTGAGATAAGTGATAAGGTGTTATCAATCACATCCCACATCAA
This sequence comes from Hemithea aestivaria, assembly GCA_947507615.1. Taxonomy (NCBI): domain Eukaryota; kingdom Metazoa; phylum Arthropoda; class Insecta; order Lepidoptera; family Geometridae; genus Hemithea; species Hemithea aestivaria. The sequence continues at coordinate 3,868,202 of OX382348.1, read as the reverse complement.
ACATTCATAAATTATATCTCTCTACTGTGATAGCCCAATCAGCTTTCTCTACATCATAACATTACACAGTATGGATGTAAACAGTAACTCAACTTCTTGGTAAGAAAAATATGCTTCAAATACCTAGTAATAATGGGTAATGGGTATAGGTACCTACATTATACATGATACCTACCTACTTTTGCATAAGAATAACTATCATTCACATAGGTGCCAAGTTTCAAGAAACAGTTATAATATTAAATAAAAATTTAAAAACCCAGTTAAAACTAGAGGTAAACAATTGGCAGCTTTTTAAAATTAAAAAAAAATTCCAGACATTACAGACAGCGCCACCTAACCCCAAGCTAAGCAACTTGGTAATGCTTGTGATAAGGTGGCATAAAACAATCTCTTGCAGCCAACCAGGTTGAAAGGATTTTTTACTTTTGATATTTTGCTGATACTTTTTCAAAAATAATCTCACTCAGAATTTCTTGACCATTTTTTATTTTAAAACAGGTGGTATACTATAGTCTTAATAATATAATTACTTTATAAAAATTTACATGCATAAGTACTACTCCATTATTAGTGCTATCATTGCACCAGCCATTTCAATACCCTACCTAAACAGGTACATTTTAAACTTGATATTTAGTTTTACCCTTAAACTCCCTAGCGGCTCAGTCATGCTGCAACCACCCCATTCGAATTTAGGTTTTAATTTAAGAATGCAAGAAACTAATTCATGTATTGAATAACAATTGAAGCCCCTGCTAAAAAAGGTAGCACTCCGGGAGTGCCGGCAGAAGTGAAAACTTCAATATAAACTTTGTTTTTAATTATAAGTATAAAAATACTATCATTTATGAGGTAGAATACAATGTTTATTTATTGCGCTATCGTACACAAATATGACAATTTATATGTTGTTATTTATAATATTATATCGTTATTTATATATTACATTAAATTTTATCTCTCAGAAAAATCAACTTCCATCCATAATTTCGACGAGTTTTACACCATCGTTATTATCAGAATCATCATCGCAAATTTTTACAACTGATACAATTGGTTTATGATAACTGAAGTAAGAAACAAACAGTTTTGATTCGAACCTATTTAAGTGTCTAATAAAGACCGCATCAATAGTAGTTTTGTATTTCGTTGTGCTAAAATTGCGATCATTTGACATAGTTAAACCAAATTCACAGAGCAGCACACTCAAGCACGGTAGAAAGAGTGAGAGATACTAGTTCCTCTCCCTTCCCCTCGATCTTACGCTTTTTCGATCAGCATCACGTGACCCTGACGCGAGTTTGAAAGTTTTTACCCATACAAAAAAGTGCTCAGCGCCGCTAAAGAAGTTTTCACTTCAAAAACAATTGAAGCACTAGTAGCTGACGAGTTAAAACACAGTTTTAAAAATCTAAGTAGATGATCTACTGAGAACAAATCTATACCGTACCCAACTACAGATGGCTACAGGAAGTCAAATAGATAACAATAGATACCACATTCATTCACAATTGATGTTGAATCGTAGTTCCTTCCATTCAATTGCTGTTTGATTGGTAGCTTTCATTTTTAATAGTATTTTATTGAGATTTATGTTTTGTTAGTGGCATGGAATATTATATTTTTTTAACAAGACACTGACTACTAAAACTGCTGTTTCATTAATAAATTATGGATTGCTGGCATAATTAACATACACAAGTGAAATTTTAATAAACTTTTTAAAATAAGCTTTTATTATTATTACCATTAGCACCAAAGTACTCCTCAAGACGAATCAAATGAGCCCAAACTCGATGGGGTTGCATTGTTTAATTACAAAGTACTTATGGCCACCTTTCTGCTCCATCATCAGATCTGCTCCATGTCATAATAATATTGCATTGTCAGTTCAGCTCAATCAGAAATTGGGAAGTGGATCAAATTAAACTTCCAAGATTTATTTACAGACAGACAACAGGCAGGTGAAGGTAAATAAAAGCTTGTAAAATACAACTTAACGCTAGGTTCTCTTCTTTGATTCAGTCAAAATAGAATAGACTGACAAAATAGTAAAAATCCATCATTATAATGATACAATAATGCATCTTTGATGCCCTTGATTAGCTTTACACAGAAAATTGAAGCATTTTTGGTTGGTATCTATTAGTGTTATTTACATCTCTTAAACGGGAGAACTAAAGAGCAGAGTAAAAATAAGAGTCTTATAGGAATTTAAGCCATAGCTTTCTTTCCAAAAACTTTTTTCATAAATTTATCCTTTTAAACATTATTTTGACCACTGCACCTATACCAATTAGAATGGAATTAGCATGTTTTGTAAGTAATCACTAAACCATTTGGGCTATAATTTGTAGATTTTTTTTATACTAATAGATAGGTATACAGCATAATGTGATGTATTTCTCACAGGTGATAAAGAAAGTTACAGCCAGTACCTAGATCATAATAAATGGTTTTGATAAAAGCTTAAAAAGGTCAAATTAGCATTGGATTAAGAGGCTTACCAGAAAGACCAACTACAGAAACTGTGACCAGCTTCCCTCCACTGGTGTCAGACTTCTTGGCCATTTTACTAACACACCACACCAACACACACTAATGATAAACTTGGTGCACTCATCACAACACTATTTCACTACTCTAACATGGACAGAAAATACATCAAAATATTGCACTGTACACAACGAAACTCAATTTACCAAGGATGTATACTCAGGACTGTTACTAACACTTATATTTTAAAGAAAACGTAAGTAAATATTGAACCAATTAGCGTGAAAGGAAAGGAAATGGCATAGTAAAAGTGCTTTGCAAAAGCCAGATGTGCCGACTGATATTCAGCGCCACACCTTCTAGTAATACGTAAATAATAACTCAATACTTCATAGTCAATAAATAAGCATTATTATCGCATAAAATGGTATAGCACACTATCAAATACGGATTATGAGCGATAATAATTCATCGGCCCTTCTATTGCCCTGCACTTTGACACATCAAGTTTTAGGTGCGATATCTTCGTATTTACTCAACAATTTAAATTTTGTCAGGGAGATTACAACACATACACATATTTAACTTTCCAGGGATAGCGTATTTTACATTTTCTTTACAAATCTATAGTTAAATTTAGGTAGAAAACGTAATAATCCTTGACAAAACGAGCTTTGCTTTGTACTACAGTGTTGCCAACTGAAATTGAAAGGAGGTTGAATGAATCACAGACTATATAAACTATAATTTTCAGTGATAGATACAAAAACCGTAAAACACAAACCAATCGATCAATTTTCACATAATTATTTTAATAAAATAAATAGAAAAAATTGTTTGCAGAACATTAGATCTAAAAATTTGAAATAAATTGTTATTACGAACTGAGTCTTATTAGGATTTTCGTAGAATACAAAAAAATATAATGGTATTAAATTTTTACCATTAAGCTGGGTATACACCAAACAAACGAAGACCAACGGCCAACGAATCATTAAATAATAATATTATTAGCATTCGTTGATGGTTATGTTAACCATTATTAAGTCCACACAGGGCCAACGATTGCCAATAACATTCCATTTGAACCATTAGTTTCAGAATTATAACTAGTCAAAGTTTTGTAATTTTGTCACTCACTCACTCACTGACCGATCATCAAAAGTCTATGGCACTTCTAGCAAACATAGAAGCTTCAAACTTGGAACATACTTAGAGTTTATTGTATAAACCATAGGAAAACTATAAAAACATGCAATTTCGGTCTAGTTTTCGAGATACATAAACTGCATTAATTACTTTGTAATCACATATAAATGAATAGGATTACAAAGTTACATTTGCAGTCAACGGTAAAAATTGTAAAAATGCTATAATATATGCCGTAATAATGTATAAAGCCAGGGAGGGATTATCCCGCCTTCTAGGTTTAGTCTGCTCCCATCTACGGGCGCACCGTCACTTAAGATCAGGCGATATCGTGGGCAAAGGCTAACCTATAACGAATAAAAAAAACAAAAAGTAGTGAGATACCTCCAAAAACATTACTTGTAAAAAATACCAAGTCTCGCAACTCGCAGTTCTTCTACCGTAAAAAGTTGGGAGATCCATGTATTACCAAGTCGGTAAAATCTTTTGTGTTTTAAATTAATTGATTGACTAAGAAAGTGAAACTCGGAAAGTGAATTTTTACTTTTCAATATCTGACTGGAAAAGTCCATTTTATCCTCTAGAGGGTAAATTTGAATTTAGAACATCGTGCGCACCGAGTTTGTGTGTCAAAAATATAATTAAACCTATTTACTTCCACCTCTATGTACCGATTTTATCATACAACTTTTTTAAATTTGTTAAAAACTAGGAATCAGAAACTCATTGGCGAACTTTTTTTTAAAATTAGCTTTGTGCATACCATCAGCCTTGCCAGTAAGTTACTTTTGTAACATTTTACGTTTCATTTAAACTATTTACGTTAGTTTTTTAGATATAAATTACATTTCGACGCAATAGTGTTTTTCAATGAATTATATAGTACTGTAATAGTAAATAATACAGTTAAGTTAATTAAGCAGAGTTAATAGAAAAACCCATTTTTTATATAACATTATCTAGTTAGTAGCAAGATTTTGCCTCAAGATTATTACTTTTAAGTTTTAAGTAACTTTTTATATTAATAATTTCTCACTATAATAAACTCAAAATGAGGAAATAATCACTAAAACGAATAGGTAAGTAAGCATACCTACGTAAATTAAAATTGAATACTGGTTATTTTTGAAGATAGTGTACTGGCAACACTGCGCGCATTCATGGTGAGAATAATAAAAAATAAACTTGTATCATTGAGTTATTTCCTCGCTGAGGGGGATGAAAAATTATGTGTTACACTCGAGTGCAAGGGCGGATCCAGAATTTGGTACTGGGGGGGGGGGGGGGGGGGGGCAAGGCACAGATGGGCAAAAATATTATAATTTTAATAACGAAAAGTGTGTGTGTTTAGCTCGCTCCGAACAGTTAGAAAGTTCAAATATTCTTAATAATAAGTGCGCGAGGGGCTTGCTGCGAGCTTCGAGAAAAAAAAAATTTTGACCATGAAATATGTGCGCTCGTGATTCAATTGTAGTATATAATAGTATGTTGTAGTGTGTGTATAGCTTGCTGTGACTGCCAAAAACAATTTGACTAAAAATAGAAATTATAATTTTACATTGCTAACTACGAAAGGTGTGCGTACAGCTCGTTTGGAGTGGCAAGAAAATTAAGATACAATGACTAATAAGAGCGCGAGCAACATGCTGTGAGCGCCGAGATAATCTTATATTTCTTACTACAATAAGACCGCCAATTGAAACACATAGATTATTATAATACTGGGTTTTTCATGTTTAAGTTTATTTTTCTGTGTTTCAATAAAGTGTTATCTATCTATCTGTCTACGACAGGTGTGCGTATAACTTGCTTGGAGTGGCAAGAAAATTATAACATGTTGACTAATATGAGTGCGAGCACAAGTGCGAGTTTGCTGCGACCGAGAAAATGTTTCATTTTTGACTACAAACAGTGGGCGCATACTTCACCCTGAGTGCCCTAATAAGAATATATTGATTATTAAGAGCGCGAGCAGCTCGCTGTGAGCATCGAAATTTTGTTATACTGCAAAAAGTGCTGCACTTTTTGCTTATTTGACTGCAAAAAGTGGATGCATAGTTAGTTTTAAGTGCCAAAAATAAAAAAAGAGCGCCAGCAACTAGCTGCGAGTGCCGAGAAAATCGTAGTTTTCTTGCTACGAAAAGTGTTCGTATAGCTCGTTTGGAGTAAAAATCTTGAGTTTGTGAGGCTAGTAAGGCTGCTCATTATGACCGCAAGGAAAAATTATAATAATAACCTGCGTGATTGAGGTAATAGTGGGGGACTTTAGTGCAAAACCTGTTTTTTTCTTGCAGAAGCATGAAACTTGGCACATTGATTTCTAATGTAAAAATAGGCTGATTTCGATCGGTAGCCCTCGGTAGCACCCCCTCTGGCAGCGAGGAGGGGGGTTGGAAGGGGCGCTCCACCCGGCTTCATTTTAAAAATTCTGGGAGACCACACATAGCTAATAGGTCAAGTTTGGTATCAATTTCGGATAAATCGAGGACGTAGATTTCATTTTTGGAATAAAAAAATGACATTTGTGATGATTTGTTTAACAAAAAAAATAAAAATTAGAATTACGTAACTTCGTTTTTATTGTTCAAATTACTGTAAATTCAAAAATACTAGTTTTTTTAATAAACAAAAAATATGTTAATAAAGTCTAGTTTATGTAGATTAAAAAATATATAATTTTATATTACTTTTCTTAATAACAAACCGCATAAAAAAATCTTTTGCTGTCCCGGGCCGCAATTTTCTTTTAACCGCCATGAAAAGGGTTGTTAGTAAAAAACTTACTATTTCATGTAGAAGTTTAAAACTTGCCACAATTACAATTCCTTACGTTAAAATAAGCCGTTTAGAATCAGTAGCCGTCGGTAACCAGCCTTCTGACAGCGGGGAGGGGGGGTGAAAGGGGCGCACCACCCAGCTTCACTTAAAAAAATCTGGAAGACCATGTATAGCTAATACGTCAAGTTTGGTATCGATTTCGAATAAATCAAGGACGTAGATTTCATTTCTGATATAAAAAAACGCATTTTATTGGGTTTTAACCAAATTATTACACAAAAATAATACTTAGTTTTTTTTAATTTAGAGGCACTTTAATTCTAAATTATAGTAATATTTTGTGATAAACATAAATATTTTTTAAAAGTTTATTTCAAGTAGATTGAATAAAATAGAACTTTTTAATTAATTTTATTAAAATTAACTCGTACATTTTTTTTAAGAGACTAAGAGTCGCTATTTTCTTCTCACCGCTGCGCTGCGTTGTAATCGCCCCATCCACTGCAAAATACGACTATGTACATTCATTTAACATGTTATTGATATAAGAACTTGATATTATCGAACATAAAATACAGAAAAATCCTATGGCACATCATAATTTACTCTCCCTGAGACAAACTTTTGAAAAATAGGTGCGATAAAACGCGATCAAATCGCGGAACGGAAACTGCTAAACATTGTTAAGAATCAAACTGTTTCAACAAATTGTTATCTAGCAAAATTATAAATACTCCAGGCTTAAAGCTTTTTACAAGCTTTATATTACTTTCACCTGTCTGTTGTCTGTCTGTCTGTCTGTCTGTCTGTCTGTCTGTCTGTCTGTAATCAAATCTTGCAAGTTTAATTTGACCCACTTCCCGGTTTCCAATTGAGCTGAAAATTTGCATGCGTGTGTAAATCGGATGACAATGCAATATTTTTATGACATCGAGCTGATCTGATGATGGAGCTGGAAGGTGGCCAAAGGAACTCTGTCATAAAACAACGCAACCCCATCGAGTTTGGGCTCATTTGATTCGTCTTGACGAGTACTTTATGATGCAAGATGATAATAATAATTAAAGCTTGTTTTTAAAAAGTATTTTTTAAATTTCACTTGTTTATATCAGTATGTTACATTCCAAGACTGATTCTTCCAAAGATAATATTGTTATTATAGCTCATTACATTTTAAGACCGTCTTCATGCAGTTTTGCATCAATCTCAGCAATCCGCCCTTTATTTATATATTAAATCAGTTTCGTGCATAATATACTGGCCACCAAAACGGTGTTAGATTAATAAGGTGTCCCTTTGTTTGCTTATTGCTTCTGAAACCAAGCAGGAGGCTGGAAAATAGCAAGACTCGTATCCTTCGACTGGCATAAATGTGCCGCACACAAACGTAACTCTACCTATATGGTTTTGATATGATGTTTTGCGGTCAATGAAATTGCAGATCAAGCAGTAATTACTACTCGACAATCAATAACTATGCAGGAAACACCTTATCACAAAAAATTTGAAAAATATACTTCTACTTCCATGATATGTCTGTATACCAGCATTTGTTACACGCAGTTTACAAGGAACTTTGTTTGAGAGAGGCTAGGCATAATTTCTTGGTTAAGTCTAACCCATCCTCTCTTTTGGTTTAGGAAGCAAGAAGCAGACCATTTCTTTGTCTGAAAACCTTTCAGTTGCCAGAATATTGTGCAAGGAACTGATTAAATAAATAAATGCAAGGCTTATCATAATTCGTCATAAAATGTTTTGAGCTATATTATTATTATATTATATATGGAGCATCCGTCTTGGAAAACAATATAACGATATAAATAAGCTGTAGGTAGGTGCCAGTAGTATTTATAATTTTGCCACATTACATTTAATTGAAAAATAGATGCATAACTTTGGTTAGAAGTTTATTATTAAAGAGATATGACTTTCGCGTCTATTTTTTAAAAGTTTGTCTCAGGGAGAGTAAATTATGATGTGCCATAGGATTTTTCTGAATTTTATGTTTGACAATATCAAGTTCTTATATCAATAACATGTTAAATGATGCACATAGTCGTATTTTACAGTTGATGGGGATTTACAACGCAGCGCAGCGGTGAGCAGAAAATAGCGACTCTTGTGTCTTAAAAAAAATTGTACGAGCAAATTTTTATAAAAATAATATAAAAGTTCTATTTTATTTAATCTACTTGAAATAAACTTTTAAAAAATATTTATGTTTATCACAAAATATTACTATAATTTAGAATTAAAGTGCCTCTAAATAAAAAAAACTATGTACTATTTTTGTGTTATAATTTGGTTAAAAACCTATAAAATGCATTTTTTATTATCAGAAATAAAATCTACGTCCTTGATTTATTCAAAATCGATACCAAACTTGACGTATTAGCTATACGTGGTCTTCCAGATTTTTTTAAGTGAAGCTGGTTGGTGCGCCCTTTCACCCCCCCTCCCCGCTGTCAGAAGGCTGGTTACCGACGGCTACTGATTCTAAACGGCTTATTTTAATGTGAGGAATTGTAATTGTGGCAAGTTTTAAACTTCTGCATGAAATAGTAAGTTTTTTACTAACAACCCTTTTCATGGCGATTAAAAGAAAATTGCGGCCCGGGACAGCAAAAGATTTTTTTATGCGGTTTGTTATTAAGAAAAGTAATATAAAATTATATATTTTTTAATCTACATAAACTAGACTTTATTAACATATTTTTTGTTTATTAAAAAAAACTAGTATTTTTGAATTTACAGTAATTTGAACAATAAAAACGAAGTTACGTAATTCTAATTTTTAATTTTTTTTTAAACAAATCATCACAAATGTCATTTTTTATTCCAAAAATGAAATCTACGTCCTCGATTTATCCGAAATTGATACCAAACTTGACCTATTAGCTATGTGTGGTCTCCCAGAATTTTTAAAATGAAGCCGGGTGGAGCGCCCCTTCCAACCCCCCTCCTCGCTGCCAGAGGGGGTGCTACCGAGGGCTACCGATCGAAATCAGCCTATTTTTACATTAGAAATCAATGTGCCAAGTTTCATGCTTCTGCATGAAAAAAACAGGTTTGACCCATTTTTGTCGCTTAGTGACTCCACTATAAGGAGTTTATGGATTTCACTCGCCACTCGGCACTCGCCCCGAATGCCCCTAGTGTAAATTCAGGGCTGGTTGGAACAAACAAAAAATTGGAGTTTGACAATGTTTTTAAAAAAGTTTGTGATGTTTGTGTTGAATGTTTGAACCAAAACAGGCGGTGTAGACTCGGCTTAAAATATGCGTTTGATTATATGTAGAAAATTATAGCTGTCAGTATAAATGCACACCGATGGTATTAGCGTCTAGTGGACGCTTAAAGCAAATGTGGCAACAATTTATCATTTATTTTCATATGTGTTTATTATAGCAACATTTGGTTTGACAGCTCCATTACGAAAACACAAGCGCATAAATGTCGTCCCGCGATATTTTCTTGAGAAATGACTTCTACAAATGATGGAAAAGACGTGAAAAGTAATCAAACAAGCGGCCCAAAAGGCAAAACATATTACATTGAACTTTACAAGGTAAGTTTTATTCTATTTAACCCAAGATTTCTGATGAACTCGCGACGCCGTTGTGATGGTGAAGTTCTCTTTAGGTCCGCCATATTTGTCAAGTAAATCTTCTTGTTTTCGTGAAATACAATCATAGCGGTGTTAATTTGTGTTAAATTATTCTACATTAAAACATTTAATGTTATGTATTAACCGTGGAGTGCGATATTTTCTTGTAATACACGTTATTTTGGCTGTGGTGATATGTCCGTATGCACAGAAAAATCATCACAATGTACCTTCCCGAAATAGTGTTAATTCCCTTATATTCGAAACAAATTTCTTATAGAAAGGTATTAAATATCAGTTAAAATATGTGTTTGTGTGTTTTATAAGTTTATAATGAGTAAACTTGTGATTGATGCTCGATTTGCTGTGGTCGAGATGTTGATGATTGACAGCCATATTTCAATGGGCAGGAGTCACGTACGTTTTGTTTACACATGAGCCGGATCCGGTGTGATAGAAAAAGATTGACTGATAATGTATGGAGGTGATTATTTGCCTATAATGTGCTAGCTTTGAGGCTTTGAAATTTAGTTTTATGTATAGTTCATAGACAATATTATTTTTTGTATTAGGGGCCTCCCTAATCATGCTCCTGTAAATATTCTAGAAATCACACAAATATAAAAGCTAAAGTTTGTGTGTGTATTATTTGTATCTTCTTTACACTTAAATACTGCGAGCAGAATTTAGCATATAGGTAGATAAATGCTGGATTAACTTTTCAGCAAATAAAAACATCTTGACCCAACTCTGGGTAAAAACAGTTGTTTATAGTTATAGAAATAAGAAATAGTAATTATTATTTATTTCAGCATTAAAAACAAATTACTTAAACTAACCTGTACTCGTGGCTTTTCCCCGCATGGAGAAATCCTGTCTTAGTGGATGTCTACGTCATAAAATCTATCTGTGTTTCACATTTTAACTCAATACGTTTAGTAGTTTGAGGTTTATGTCGATGGAACAGTCAGTCACTTTTTCCTTCTTTATATTTAGATATAATTATAACTAAAACTATAGCATTCTAAGATCATTCCTTAGTATACTTTGTACTTAACTCACTTTAGGCACAGTGTATTGTGGGTATCTGGATAAACTTATCAAACAGAAATATCACTTTGGTTGTGGTGGCATTTTTTAATAAAATAATAATTTTTGTATGGAAAACCGCTAGACAAAACGTTTGTGTGATGTTTTTTTGTGACATTTCGACCTCAAAAACGCAGTTGTTGTGTTTTCTGCCATGTTAAGGATGTACAATAATTTATTTACACCTTCACACTCTTATCAACAAAAAGTTAGATGTACCTGTAACAAACACACAGGTTTTTTAATCTTATCTGTGATATTTATAAACTAATTTTGCATTATTTCTGAGTATCTATGATTGGTTAGGAAGGCTGCTCCTTTAGAATAAGATAGATAACTTATTTAACTACTTACCACCCACTGGACAAAACTGTGTCCGCCAAGCGGTCATTGTGACCGTGTTCCGGCATGATGTACAGTGAAGCCAGAAAGGGATTTATCCCGCCTTCTAGGTATAGTCTGCTGCCATCTACAGCTGCATGCTCACTTAACATCACACTAGATTATGGTCAAAGGCTTACCTATTATGAAAACAAGTGAATTAAATTAAAAATTTAAAAAACCCGCAACGCAACGCTTTCTAAATATGAAATTCGCGGTTTTGTGGTGGCGGCCATCTTGAATTTTAAATTTGTTATAGTGCGTTGTATTCTACTAGTCGAGCCCTTTCATTTGATACCCATATTGATGGGGTAGTGGAAGAAAAAAGTTATCCGCCATTTTGTAGCGGTGGCCATCTTGGACCGATTTCCACCAAACATGGCTAAGAACACTCTTTACTAACTCTACTTTCAAACAAAAAAAAACTAAATCAAAATCCGTTCATCCGTTCGGGAGCTACGATGCCACAGACAGACACACACACAGACAGACACGTCAACTTATAACAACCCGTCGTTTTTGCGTCGGGGGTTAAAAAATGCACTTAACAACTTCAAAAATGTGAATATTGTAAAAATAATATTATTAGGACAGATCTAAATTGCAAAAGTGTGGATGTGATTTGTTTTCTCTTCACACCTAAATGGCCAAATTGTTGTGTTGTGCTGAAATTTGGTAAATTAGACTTGGGAATTATATTTAGGCTATGCAGGCAAAGCTGTGAGCACAAGCTTGTAATGAATAAAAATAAAGCGGCCAAGTGGGAGTCGAACTCACCCATGAAGGGTTCCATAGAAACCTCAATATCATAGATAGATAGATAGATAGATAATCCTTTATTGAAACACAAAAATGTACAAAAACAACTTAAAACTATAATATAAAACTAAGTGTTACAATTGGCGGTCTTATCGCTAATAGCGATCTCTTCCAGACAACCGTGCAAGGAGAGGAGAGCAATTGTAATTCACATGGAATCATCATCATCATATTTGAAGACCTATCCATAGATAGGAAGGTGTGGCGCGAACATGAGGCCTATACCCAGCAGTGGGTGGATACGGGCTGAGTAGATAGATAGATAGATCCATAGATAAACCACACATATGGGTTTGATGAAAAAAAAAATTTGAGTAAGGGTTCGGTTTTTTTCCATTTGGCTATGGAACCCTATAAAGGCAGAAATACACATAATGTGTTGTGTACACATTATTTATGTGTATATGATAATTACTCTATAAGTCCAGTGGTAATTTTGGGAACTCATTGTAATATTTACATAACACTCATACATAAGTTTGGAAGTACTTTGCATGCAATGAGTCATCAAGTATACTGAGTAGGAGACATTTGATGCAAACTGTATTGTGTTTCAAGTTTCAAGAAGGTATATATAATTTATTGATACCAATTAATTAAACTGATCCTTAAATTAATAGTGTCATATCTTCCACTGCTGTGTAAGAGGGATGAAATAATAAAATATTCACTGAAAAGATAGTAGCTTCACATTTCGCACTTTAAGATTGTCTAGTCTAAATATATACTACGGAACCCTAAAAAGGAAAGAGTGACTGACTGATCTATCAACGCACAGCCTAAACCACTGAACCGATTGGGTTGAAATTTGGAATACAGATAGATTTTATCACGTAGACCTCTGCTAAGAAAGGATTTGTTCAAGTGTGCAAAGCCGTGAGCACAAACTAGTTACTTATAAGGGATGATGATACTTATAGCTAACTAGCTACAGTTTACCCGCTGTACTGTAGCCTATGAATTATTCTAAGGTCTCAGCTATCTCTATATAATTTCAGTTCAATAGTTCACCTGTTTAGACGTGAAGAAGTAACAAACATACACACTCACAGACATTCGCCTATATTAGTGTGATATGGATGAGAAACTTTTTACTAGACTCTAGTAAATAGTTTTCTCATCTTGATTTTCAGTATACATGGAATACAATACAATGCTTGTGGCTAAATCTAAAATAAATAAAAACGCCAAATATATATAGGGTTATATTAAGGGCAACAGATATAAACTCTTTTGCAAAAAAAACGGGCACTTTGATGATTTCTCTGCTTCAATGAAGAAGAACAAGAAAGAGGTTTTATTAATTTGACGATGCATTGACTTATCATTTATAAACATCCTGGCATGAATATTAATGTTCCAAATTTGAAATTAAAAAAGAAAAATACTGATTATAGACCAGGGTCGATAATTTTTAAAACAAAAAAAATAATAATAGTAGGATGAAATCCATTAGAAAAGGAGGGGAATATTATAAAAATAAAAGGAAAAATAATTTACGGGCGATCTGAGGTCGGGAAGGGGATGGGGGTGAGTTTTTAAGGGTAAAAAACGGTTTTTTCTCGATTTCCGACAAAACTAAAAATCCTATCGAAAAAAGTCAAATGGCAAAGTTGTAGGTAATAAAAAGATCTAAAACTTTTGTATATACACTTTTTTCACATAACCTCAAAATTTATGTGAAAAATTCAAAAAACCAAGTTTTTGGTTTTTTATTTTTTTCTTTTACAAAAGTTATTTTTTTTTAGAAAGAAAGAAAGAAGAAAGAAAAAACATTTATTGCCAATCATAACATAGACCACAACAGTTTAAGTGTACAATTTTTTGAGAAAAAAAAATTAGTAATAATCATAATAAAAAAACAACAATTTACAGAACATAACATTTTAACGAAATAATAATATAAATTTTAACGAAAACATAACATTTAAAAAAACATAACATTTTAACGAAATTTGGTGAAAACTTACCTTTTTATGTCCCAAATACGCTGTAATTTATTTGAATTCAAGTTTTTTTTTTGCATTTTCTGAGAAGAATTACTGTAGTAACATTTTTTTTTTCACCATCGGAAAGAAGAGATTTCAACGAACAGAAACCATACCAACTTTTTGAAAAATGCTGATTTTGACGGGTGAATTTTCGATTGAAAATTAGGTTGTTTTTTCGATATTAATTCAAAATAAGGTGAAAAAATAAATATTTTTAATCAAATAAATTACAGCGTATTTGGGACATAAAAAGGTAAGTTTTCACCAAATTTCGTTAAAAAAAAATAATTTTTGTAAAAGAAAAAATTTTGAGGTTATGTGAAAAAAGTGTATATACAAAAGTTTTAGATCTTTTTATTACCTACAACTTTGCCATTTGCCTTTTTTCGATAGGATTTTTAGTTTTGCCGGAAATCGAGAAAAACCGTTTTTTACCCTTAAAAACTCACCCCCATCCCCTTCCCGACCTCAGATCGCCCGTAAATTATTTTTCCTTTTATTTTTATAATATTCCCCTCCTTTTCTAATGGGTTTCATCCTACTATTATTTTTTTTTACTTTTTATTATTTTTAAAGGGATCTACCCTGGTCTATTATATAGTGCAATTGCTTTGCTTTTTGGCGCGAATTGATGCGAATTGCTGTAACAATTTTATTACAATTTTAAAACTTTTTGAGTATTTTCTGCAAATTAAACAATTTATTCTTTCTTTCCACAATAAATACCACTTTTTGATAGTGTGCATCTGCACTGAGTGTCTTTTTTTTGAAGTATCAGTAAAAAATCTGAAATTTACAGGGGAGTTAGTAAAAATATAGTAAAAAATAATGCACAGGGTCTCGAATTTCTAAAACTTGAATTGAACGAGATATGACCAAAAGATTAGGACACTCAATCCTGATGCGCCGCTAAATACGAATATTTTCAAAAGTATTGACCCTAGGATTATAATTTTTAGTTCTGGAGTTAGTAAAAAATTTCTAAAATCTTTTGGGAAATTTTCAAATCAATAGAATGTGCCGTTACAGATTTATAACGGTTTAACTAGGACACTCAGTTCTTACGCCGTAAGGATTGAGTGTCCTGCTAAATATGGGTTTATTGGAATAAATACATAAAAATAACATTACCATCTTGTAATCTGACCCTCAAAACAATTTCTAAAAGAGAAACTATGTCGAAAAAGCTTACCCTTTTAAAATAAATGAAAGATTTCATTTTTACGAAACGTCTGTACTGAGTGTCTTTTATTTTTGAAAAAAAAGGGTCAAATAGTAGTTTTAGAAATTTGGCACTAGGTGCAAAAGTTTTTACTAATTGAATACTAAAACATGATATATAATTTGTTTTTCTAAATTGTATATTTTTAGAGTAAATCCACTTTTTGCGGTTTTCTGTGAGTGTCTTTTTTTTTCGAGGTTGAGCAAAATTAATGAAATTCACAGGGGAGTTAGTAAAAAATTAGTAAAAACTTTTGTAGTAAGTGGCGAATTTCTAAAACTTAAATTGAATTTTTTATGAGCAAAATACTAGGACACTCAATCCTTACGTTTTAAAAAAGTGAAAAACCTCGATATCTCGGTAAGTATTAACTTTTTTTTCAGGATTTTTTTTTCTAGAGTTAGTAAAGAATTTCTAAAAACTTTGTAAAAAAAAATATACAGGCTAACACGTGGTGTTACTGAGTTATAGCGGTTTAATTAGTTTCACTGAGCGTAAGAACTGAGTGTCCTAGTTAAACGGCTCTACAGATAAAACTAAACCTCGTAGATAAAAACAACTTATATCCACGAGTTTTACTAATTTTTTACTAACTCTGGATATAAAATTCATTTTTGTAAGTTTTATATTTTTTGAGAAAAACCACATTTTCATGTTTTTCACTGAGTGTCCCATTTTTTTCAAAATATCAAAATGTTTTTTTCAGGAGAGTTAGTAAAACATTAGTTACAACGTTTGCACTAGGTGTCGAATTTCTAAAACTAAAATTATTCTTTTTATGATCAAATAACTACAGTCCAGACGCTCGAAAAACATGAAAAACCTCGATATCTCGATAAATATTAACTTTTTTCCTAGGATTTTTTTTTCAGTAGTTAGTAAAAAATTAGTAAAATCTTTTGCACTAGGTGCCGAATTTCTAAAACTGAAATCAAATTTTTTATAATCAAAAAACTAGGACACTCAATCCTTACGTTTTAAAAAAGTGAAAAACCTCGATATCTCGGTAAGTATTTACATTTTTTTTCAGGATTTTTTTTCCAGTAGTTAGTAATGAATTTCTAAAAACTTTTACAAAAAAAACCAACAGGCTAACATGTGTTGTTACTGATTTATAGCGAATAATTAGTTTCACTGAGCGTAAGAACTGAGTGTCCTAGTTAAACGGCTCTACAGACAAAATTAAACCTCGTAGATAAAAACAACTTAGATCCACGAGTTTTACTAATTTTTTACTAACTCTGGATATAAAATTCATTTTTGTAAGTTTTATATTTTTTGAGAAAAACCACATTTTCATGTTTTTCACTGAGTGTCCCATTTTTTTCAAAATATCAAAATGATTTTTTCAGGAGAGTTAGTAAAACATTAGTTACAACGTTTGCACTAGGTGTCGAATTTCTAAAACTAAAATTATTCTTTTTATGATCAAATAACTACAGTCCAGACGCTCGAAAAACATGAAAAACCTCGATATCTCGATAAATATCAACTTTTTTCTTAGGATTTTTTTTTCAGTAGTTAGTAACGAATTTCTAAAAACTTTTACAAAAAAAACCAACACGCTAACATGTGTTGTTACTGATTTATAGCGGTTAATTAATTCTGTTTTACGGAGCGAGCTAAATGAATAAAGCCGTGAGTTGTTCTCACCATGAATAATTCTTATACCTAGGCACTATTATTCAACTGACCACTATTTAATTTGTTGGCAATACTTTCTCTCTGATAACATACACGTTCAATCACTTGGTTGCCTCCCTACTCCCGGTGCCCAACTTTTACGAGGCTGCTGACTTTGGGAGATCAACTTTTGCACACAGAATTAACACACTCTCACACACGCACATACACACACACACACTAACACACATAATACACCTAGGGAGCTGTTTAATTGAATAAGAAGGAGGGCGCCGGCAACTGCAACATAGTTTTATAAACTATCGCAATTTCCAACGTTCATGGCGTTTAAGATTAACGTGTATTTTAAGCGCAAATAAAGATTTATTATTTATGTTAAGGGGTACGATTTTGCAAATTTGCGCTAGGGCGTATTACAAGACGGATGTCGCAAAATTTAACAAAATTTATAAGAAACCAGTTGTTTAAGGATTTGAAATTTTAAAATTGGCGCCAAATGTATTTTTATTTATGTTATTGGCAAATGCTTCAGATCTACAGAAAGCAAATTAGAAAAAATTGATGTCAAATATTAACCTGTCAAAATTTTCAATTATATCTGTGCATTTTTGTCATTCAATCTTCTCTCAATGGCGCTTCACGGTTCTGCTCGTAATTTTGTATCAATTAATTTTTAAGGAAATAAAAGCCTTCCAAGTTATTTTTTGTTGTATAACTGTACACTGTACACCCCGTACACTAGTTAAAGCAATTTCAACCATTATCATAGCCAAAACAAGTTCTCAAATAAATAGTAGTGATTACGACTTTACTAATTAAGCAAAGGAGCGATGCAAGTCCATTAGTTATTTTAAACAGGGATTTTAGGCCATTCGATTGTAGTTGACATGACCGTAGGTATACGTAACCTACAAGACGGACGTTGCAAAATTTAACCTTTAACCACTAGTAAGTGGCACGTTCTTTTTAATAATAAAGAGTATTTCTACTCTTAGAGTAGAAATACTCTTTATTGTGTCCAATGTAACAAAAGGTATTTAAATTACTATGACAATATTATAACACATTGGCCCACAATGGGCGGCCTTATCGCTTAAAGCGACCTCTTCCAGGCAACCAACTTTTGGATGAATACATTATCTAATGAAGAGTAGGGTTTATGTGGAAAATGTTAGGTATTTTAAAAACTTGTAATAATAGTTATAATATAATATGTTCTACCATACCATACGTATAGGGGCTAGGGGTGTGCATGATAAATCTGCATTAACCTATAATTAAATAAATAAATAAATAATAAATAAATATTTCAGGACATTTCACACAGCGCCACCTAACCCCAAACTAAGCAACTTAATGCTTGTGTTATGGTGGTTAGGATAACGGATATAATACTTATATGCTTTTCGTTTTTAAATACATACTTATAATAGATATTGAAAACCACCCAGACCAGAAACAAATACCTGTGGATCACACAAACATTTGTCCCATGCGGGAATCGAACTCGCAACCTTTTGCGTTGCAGGCGGGTATAAGCCCACCGCGCCACAGAGGTTGTTAAATCTCAACCTGAGCCTATGCTCAGGCAGTATAATGATTTACTTACCGTTGTGCAGGTTTGCAACCGAGCTTGCCTTGAGATCGCTATTAGCGATAAGACCGCCAATTATAACACTTCTTTCTGTGTAATCTTAGTTCTAAGTTTATATTGTTGTATTTGTGTGAACAATAAAGAGTTTTCTATTCTATTCTTGCCTGACACGTGTTACTGTAAGTATATGCGAGCCCGTCTTACTTACGCGGGAATGAGGTACTGCAGCGCTAATATACACCACTCGTGCGTATTTGTATGAGTGACCTATTCACTATGAGCTCCTTTTGCTAGCTGCGAATGGATTAGCACTACGCCCTCGTAAACTTGCAAAATCATAACAATATAAATAAAAGCCAATAACATAAATAAAAATACATTTGGCGCCAATTTTAAAATTTCAAATCCTTAAACAACTGGTTTCTTATAAATTTTGTTAAATTTTGCGACATCCGTCTTGTAATACGCCCTAGCGCAAATTTGCAAAATCGTACCCCTTAATATAAATAATAAATCTTTATTTGCGCTTAAAATACACGTTAATCTTAAACGCCATGAACGTTGGAAATTGCGATAGTTTATAAAACTATGTTGCAGTTGCCGGCGCCCTCCTTCTTATTCAATTAAACAGCTCCCTAGGTGTATTATGTGTGTTAGTGTGTGTGTGTGTGTATGTGCGTGTGTGAGAGTGTGTTAATTCTGTGTGCAAAAGTTGATCTCCCAAAGTCAGCAGCCTCGTAAAAGTTGGGCACCGGGAGTAGGGAGGCAACCAAGTGATTGAACGTGTATGTTATCAGAGAGAAAGTATTGCCAACAAATTAAATAGTGGTCAGTTGAATAATAGTGCCTAGGTATAAGAATTATTCATGGTGAGAACAACTCACGGCTTTATTCATTTAGCTCGCTCCGTAAAACAGAATTAATTAACCGCTATAAATCAGTAACAACACATGTTAGCGTGTTGGTTTTTTTTGTAAAAGTTTTTAGAAATTCGTTACTAACTACTGAAAAAAAAATCCTAAGAAAAAAGTTGATATTTATCGAGATATCGAGGTTTTTCATGTTTTTCGAGCGTCTGGACTGTAGTTATTTGATCATAAAAAGAATAATTTTAGTTTTAGAAATTCGACACCTAGTGCAAACGTTGTAACTAATGTTTTACTAACTCTCCTGAAAAAATCATTTTGATATTTTGAAAAAAATGGGACACTCAGTGAAAAACATGAAAATGTGGTTTTTCTCAAAAAATATAAAACTTACAAAAATGAATTTTATATCCAGAGTTAGTAAAAAATTAGTAAAACTCGTGGATCTAAGTTGTTTTTATCTACGAGGTTTAATTTTGTCTGTAGAGCCGTTTAACTAGGACACTCAGTTCTTACGCTCAGTGAAACTAATTATTCGCTATAAATCAGTAACAACACATGTTAGCCTGTTGGTTTTTTTTGTAAAAGTTTTTAGAAATTCATTACTAACTACTGGAAAAAAAATCCTGAAAAAAAATGTAAATACTTACCGAGATATCGAGGTTTTTCACTTTTTTAAAACGTAAGGATTGAGTGTCCTAGTTTTTTGATTATAAAAAATTTGATTTCAGTTTTAGAAATTCGGCACCTAGTGCAAAAGATTTTACTAATTTTTTACTAACTACTGAAAAAAAAATCCTAGGAAAAAAGTTAATATTTATCGAGATATCGAGGTTTTTCATGTTTTTCGAGCGTCTGGACTGTAGTTATTTGATCATAAAAAGAATAATTTTAGTTTTAGAAATTCGACACCTAGTGCAAACGTTGTAACTAATGTTTTACTAACTCTCCTGAAAAAAACATTTTGATATTTTGAAAAAAATGGGACACTCAGTGAAAAACATGAAAATGTGGTTTTTCTCAAAAAATATAAAACTTACAAAAATGAATTTTATATCCAGAGTTAGTAAAAAATTAGTAAAACTCGTGGATATAAGTTGTTTTTATCTACGAGGTTTAGTTTTATCTGTAGAGCCGTTTAACTAGGACACTCAGTTCTTACGCTCAGTGAAACTAATTAAACCGCTATAACTCAGTAACACCACGTGTTAGCCTGTATATTTTTTTTTACAAAGTTTTTAGAAATTCTTTACTAACTCTAGAAAAAAAAATCCTGAAAAAAAAGTTAATACTTACCGAGATATCGAGGTTTTTCACTTTTTTAAAACGTAAGGATTGAGTGTCCTAGTATTTTGCTCATAAAAAATTCAATTTAAGTTTTAGAAATTCGCCACTTACTACAAAAGTTTTTACTAATTTTTTACTAACTCCCCTGTGAATTTCATTAATTTTGCTCAACCTCGAAAAAAAAAAGACACTCACAGAAAACCGCAAAAAGTGGATTTACTCTAAAAATATACAATTTAGAAAAACAAATTATATATCATGTTTTAGTATTCAATTAGTAAAAACTTTTGCACCTAGTGCCAAATTTCTAAAACTACTATTTGACCCTTTTTTTTCAAAAATAAAAGACACTCAGTACAGACGTTTCGTAAAAATGAAATCTTTCATTTATTTTAAAAGGGTAAGCTTTTTCGACATAGTTTCTCTTTTAGAAATTGTTTTGAGGGTCAGATTACAAGATGGTAATGTTATTTTTATGTATTTATTCCAATAAACCCATATTTAGCAGGACACTCAATCCTTACGGCGTAAGAACTGAGTGTCCTAGTTAAACCGTTATAAATCTGTAACGGCACATTCTATTGATTTGAAAATTTCCCAAAAGTTTTTAGAAATTTTTTACTAACTCCAGAACTAAAAATTATAATCCTAGGGTCAATACTTTTGAAAATATTCGTATTTAGCGGCGCATCAGGATTGAGTGTCCTAATCTTTTGGTCATATCTCGTTCAATTCAAGTTTTAGAAATTCGAGACCCTGTGCATTATTTTTTACTATATTTTTACTAACTCCCCTGTAAATTTCAGATTTTTTACTGATACTTCAAAAAAAAGACACTCAGTGCAGATGCACACTTTTTGATATGAGCGATAACGCGATAAGGGCCGGTAAAATTATAGCCCTACTTGAAGAAGGTTGTTCGCAAACTTACGTGGCTCAACGGCTAAATGTGAGCCGTTCAACTGTCCAGAGGACATGGCAACGATATCAAGAGACCGGTTCGGTTAAAAGAAGACCCGGCTCGGGAAGAAAACGATGCACAGAACCAAGAGACGACCGCTTTTTGGTGAGTCAGGCGTTGCGGAATCGTAAGGCGTCAAGTGTGATCCTAAAAAAAAACCTTGAAGAAGTAAGAGGAGTAGAAGTAAGCTTGTGGACGGTTAGAAGGAGGCTTTTGGCTGCCAATATCAAAGTTACCGCCCGGCTCGAGGCCCTAAATTACTCCGTGAGCACCGTGTTGCTCGACTTCAGTTTGCTCGAAACTGTGCTTCATGGACTATGGAGGACTGGAATAAGGTATTGTTTTCTGATGAAGCTAGAACCTCTTTGTGTGGAGAGGACCGACGCCGGCGAGTGCTGCGAAGATCACGGGAACGCTATGCGGAAGTGTGTTTCGAACAAATCACTCCTTATGGCGGAGGCTCCGTTATGTTTTGGGCAGCAATTAATTCGACGGAGCGTACGGAGTTAGTTTTCTTAGAAAAAGGAACATTAAATGCACACCGGTACATAATGGAAGGTACATAATGGAAGTCCTAATTCCACATGCACAACCCGCATTGACTACACTTGGGGTAGATTCCATTTTTATGGACGACAATGCCCGCCCGCACCGTTCTGGTGACGTGGAAGCTTACATGCAAGAAGTTGGAATCCGTCGTTTAGATTGGCCAGCTCCGCAGTCCTGACCTCAATCCAATCGAGCATGTCTGGGATGTTCTAAAAAGGCGGGTAAGATCAGTGCAACCTGCTCCAAAAAACATCAGGAAGCTAAAAAGAGTAATTGCTGAAGAGTGGGAACGTATTCCTCAAAACGTAATTAAAAACATCGTAGAGAGTATGCCCAGAAGGATTCAAGCTGTGATTTTGGCAAGAGGAGGTCACACTCGTTACTAGGTTTTTACAGTTGTAAATTTATTTAAATAAAAAAGTAAAAAAATCTTCTTGTCTTTATTGTCGGCCACTTGTTATTGTGTGGTCGTGTACGTCGGTTTTGAAAAAAATCATCAATTTAAATACAAAATTGCCAAAATTCACGCCTATTTCACATGATTATTACACGATTAGGTACGAGTATAAGTATACAAAGTGTGTCAAACAATTAAATATTTTTAAACTAACACAAATCTACCTTAGAAAGTAAGTTTCCTTAGGTGCCCGTTTTTTTTGCAAAGGAGTGTATCTAGTCAGGTCATAAATTCTGTCACATGTTTAATATAAAATTATTGGAACAAGTTTATTTATTATGTAACCATTTATATACCAAAATGAACTTAACAAAACATAGATTCTTATGACAATAAAGTTTATTCAAAAGGACCTCCGTGATTTTGAATACAGGCCTTCAATCTGCGCGGCCAGTCGTCTATCGCAGCACGAACGAGGTCCATGTCAATATCGGCTGCTGCCTTAATCAAGGATGTCTTGAGTGACTCCAAATTGGGATGAGGCTTTGAGCACGCCTTTTCCTCCAAGTGTTGCCATATCTTGTAATCTAACGGACTCAAATCTGGACTGGAGGAGGGCCAGTCTTCGTGCCGGATGAAGTCGATTTCACGCGCCGCCAGCCAGTCTTGTGTGCTCTTCGCTCTATGAGCTGGCGCCGAATCTTGTTGGAATACCCAGTGCCTGTTATTGAACATAGTATGAGAAACAGGTTCCACAAGGTTCGTCAGGACTGTATTTTGATACACAACTGCATTCGTTTTTACACCTTTCTCACAAAAATGTACCTCTGTTAAGCCCCAATAAGAAACTCCCAACCATACCATGAGCGAGGATGGAAAATGACCTCGTTGGACACGCGGAATACGGTTGCTCGCTTCTTCACTACTGTGTGCGTACACCTTATCATTTTGTTTGTTGTAGCTCTCTTCTACGGTAAAAATTTTTTCATCCGAAAAAAGAATTTCTCAATATTTTTTCTCGCGTACCGCTTCAACAAAGCGCAGCATCTCTTCAGTCTCAGGTCCATTAGACGAGCATTTAAACGATGTCCTGTTTTTCTTCGATATGCCCGAAGCCCTAAGTCTTCATTTAACACCCTTTTCACCGTGGTTCTGCTTAACCCCATCTGAAGGGCCAACAGTTTCTGCTTACGTTTGGGATTTCTTTGAATTCGCGCCTTCACAGCTTTTATCACTGCTGGAGTCCTAACAGACCGAGGGCGACCACTTCTTGACCTGTCATCTACACTAGAGTCTTCATTGTATCGTTTGATGGTACGATAAACGAATCTTTTGATTATATTCAAATTTTTCAGTATGTCAAAAATTTGAATTGGCGCGTAACCGCAACGATGCAACGCAATAACTGCAACACGGTCTTCTTTAAGCGTCCACTCCATATTTAAAAATGAGTAAAATTCTAAAAAGTATACATTTTTATTTTCATGAACAATTCGAAATTCGAATTCAATAAACTTTTTTGTGGCCAGCATTCTAAAAGAAAAGTTTTTACTGTGTGACAATACTTATGACCTGACTAGGTATATACATCATCTGTAAAAATCTAGACAGTCTAACTATCAATGTTCATGACATTCAGCTACTCTAACTTGGTTAGAGAGGCAATAATGAGCAGTGATGTGCAAACATTACTGTGCTTCGGTTGGATAGGAGGGCACTGTAGCTAGTGAAATTACTGGGCTGAAGAGTCTTAACATCTTATGACTCTCAAGTATGAAGCGTTGGCGCAGTGCACTGGGTAGCACTGTACTAATTATGGGCAGCGTAATCTCTTACCATCAGGAGAGCGTCTTGCTCGTTTTCTTACTTCGTTGTATAAAAAAAAATTAATATAGCTCTTAACCTTATAATAAGTTAGTACTTACCTAATTTTCATTAGATATTTTGTTGTATTATCTCAAGCATCCATTGTTATCCATTGTTTCTAAAAGTAAACAAGAGCTCTTATTGTTACGAATAAGTGCCCATTAGATCACTAGTAACTTAATATCATGACAAGATAATACAGAGACAAGATTAATAATAAGTAGGTACCTAATAGGGATGTCAAAGTAGCGGGTCGCACATGGACGAGATTGACACAAGACAGGGTTAAATGGCATAACATGAAGAAGGCCTATGCCTAGCAGTGGGATATAGAAGGAAGGTGGGATAATGATAAGGGATGTTGACACATGTTACGAATTCATATAAAGTTATGTTTTTCACATAAAAGACATTATTTAAAAACCTTAAATCACATTTTAAGTATTTATTTACAAGCCAAAATTGAATAAAATTAATTTTAATTTCATAATTTTTTACATACATATATTTACGCGAATGTTAACGCCAATCAGAGCGCGTGACGTCAACATTTTCTGGAATTACGTTTCCTAAGATTTTTATTTATTCATTACATAAAAACCACTGAACCGATTTTGATGCAACTTATACTGTGTCATAAGTTGGTCCAAATTTAAGCCAAAAAAAGCCTATATCCAAAATGTCTCTTTGAAAATATAAGTAACATTTTGGTTATTGGCTTAAATTTGGACCAACGTAGGGCACAGTATAAGTTGTATAAAAAACGGTTCAGTGGTTTTTAAGTTATGAATAAACATTATTTATATTTTATCTTAATTTACCTGCAAGAACGTTTGTGTGCAGACCCTCGAGGCTCGCCTCAGCGAGTGCACAGACGCGAGCGAGCGCACCCGGCACCTGTGCGAGGCGTGGCGGCGGGTGCACAGCCTGTGCCAGCACTCCGCGCCATCCACGCACCTGCACCTGCTGAGCTGGCTGCAGCGTCACACCGCCCGGGCTGTGCTGCAGGTGGGCTTTTACAAGCAACTTATTTATTTTCTTTCACCTGTTCCTATGTTTATCTGTAAGCAAGGACGTGTTTACGCGCGACAAGGGGACGGCAAAAAAGTCTTTATGATCCGCCCTGGTACTGACCTGAATAGGGTTTTTGCAGTTAAAAATGTTTGAAGTACTTGTCATTTTTTATCCTAGCGCGCAATACGGTCATCTGAATCTACAAAGTATAATTAATCATATTTTATTGTATCTACATATATCTTGTGTCTATTTACAAAGCTTTCGTCATATTATATACCGCAAGGAATGTATTAAGTTGATAGTAATTTTTGTTAAAAAAATGCTAAGCCAGTTTCTCATACTTATTATAATATATTATGTTATGCGCAGTGTCAGAGATCATATTACTATATATTATTATATCTTTATTTATTCATTGTTATAATATAACTATGTACTGTTTTTATATATTATTTTGTTGTCATTATTATCTACGGAACTATTGCATTTATTTTGTATATTTACTATATTATTTTGTCAGCGAGTTATATTATTGTGTTTAGTAAACTTTTAACTATCGGTTTGTACAATGCTGGGTCCTTGGGCACGAATCACGACAACTTCATCGCGTCGGTGAGTCGCCTTGACATCGACATCTTGGCAGTGAATGAGACCTGGTTGCGTGCCGGCGAGGAGGGACGCGCCCCCGCGTTACCCTCTTACCGCCTGCGCCACATCCCGCGACCGCGAGACGTGCGTTCGCGCGGCGGCGGCGTCGGCTTCTACATAAAGCGCGGCCTCGCGGCGCGCACCTGGCCTCATCCCGTGGATCCTGCGCATACCTCAGTTGAGCAGATGTGGCTCACCATGACCCTAGGTGGAAAAAAGTTGGTACTCGGGACGGCGTACCGTCCGCCCTGGATGGACGTTGACCTGTTTTTTAATGCAATTACAGATTCTATTAGCTCTTTGCCCTACTATGACCATTTAATTTTGCTAGGGGATTTAAATATTAATTTATTAAATAAGACTGACATCAAAACAATAAAATTATGTACTTTTATGACATGTTTAAATATATCACAAGTAGTAACCGAGCCCACCCATTTTACCGAGACGAGTCAGACCCTTATAGATGTTGTATGCACAAATTTACGCCCAAAGAGAATTCTCTATGACTCAGTAGGGACTCTCTATGGGCATGTGCTGGTTTCGTGTTGCTTTCAATTCAAGCGGGAGAAGTGTAAGCCCTTCACTGTAAAATATAGGCCCTTGAAAAACATCTCGTTAAATGATTTTAACATTGATTTAGAAGCAATTAGGGGGGATAAAATCTGTGAGCTTGGTAATGTCAACGACATAGTAACCTCCTTTAACCATGCATTAAAATGCCTTTTTGATCTGCATGCTCCTCTCAGGTCTGCTATTATCAAAGAGGGTTCCTACCCATGGATAACTGACACAGTTAAGCTGATGATGAAATTGCGTGATGAAGCTTCATCAGATTATCATAGAACCTTATCAGATACTAAAAAACAGTACTATAAGCAATTAAAAGGTACAGTCAATACAGCTCTTTTTAATGAAAAAGTAGCGTATTATAAATTTAATATAAACAATAAAATAAGAGATCCAAAACTATTATGGAAGAATTTAAAAAGTACCCTTCTACCAAAACAATTCAATAATTTACCTTCTAATTTTAATGATCCCAATATAATAAATCTACATTTTTTAAATATTCCCGGCGATAGTAATGTAAAGATCTCACACTTGACCTATTTTGAGTTTCACAGATTCAGTAATTCAGTTTTTCATATTGATCTAGTCGGTGAAGACACTATTGTTAAAATAATCAAAGGACTAAAATCTAAAGCGATGGGTTGTGATGATCTAAACTTAGATATGTTAATAATGACTTTTCCTTTTACAATAGACATCATAAAATATATCATTAATGTTTCTATTTCTTCTTCTACTTTTCCGGATATATGGAAACTTGCTATTGTGCGCCCTCTACCTAAACTAACAAATCCAACTGAGCTAAAAGATCTTAGGCCAATTAGTATTCTTCCATGCCTGTCCAAGATAATGGAAAAGGTAGTGTGTGCGCAATTGACCAAATATCTCGAGGACAATAATATCTTACCCGACTTTCAGTCAGGTTTTCGAAAAGGACGAAGTACAGTAACTGCCCTGCTTGATGTTACTGATAACATAATATGTGCCCAGGACGAAGGAATGTGTACTATTTTAGTACTACTCGACTTTTCCCGTGCGTTCGACTCACTTAATATTAACTTATTATTATCGAAGCTACGTTATTATGGTTTTGACCAGAAAGCGATACTGTGGTTTGGTAGTTATCTCACAAATCGCCGTCAATTTGTCAAAATAGATAGGGATGATGGTTCATCGCTGGTTTCCAATGAGGTAGTTTGTAGTAGAGGCGTACCGCAAGGTTCTATTCTAGGGCCTATTCTATTTATTTTGTACTCAGCTGATTTAAAGAATCACATAAATCATTGTAAGGTTCACTTTTACGCAGACGATACACAGATTTATATTTCTTGTAAACCGTCGGATATAGATTTAGCTATTAGTAAACTTAACGAAGATCTCGTGAACATTGTAGCGTGGTCTGAGAGCAATGACTTATTACTAAACCCTACTAAAACTAAATACTTACTTTTAGGAAGCAAGCATCAGTTGGCAGCAACCAAGCCCTCTATTAATGTCATGCTCATGAACAAGCCAGTTGAGAGAGTATTTGAGGCTCGGAATCTCGGCCTAAGCATGGACGTTAACTTGCGATTTATTAAGCACATAGAGAGCTCTATAGCAGGCTGTTTCTACAGACTAAAGGTTCTGTATAAGATGAGACCGTTCCTAAGCGAAGACCTTCGTATTCAGTTAGTAGAGTCACTAATTTTGTCCAAACTGAACTACATGGACCCAGTCTTTGGACCTCGCCTTTTAGCAAAAAGCCAAAAACTTATTCAGCGTGTCCAGAACGCCTGTGCCCGTTTTTGCTTTAATATTCCACCTAGGGCTCATGTAACTCCATATTTAAATAAGCGCTCTATCCTGAAGATGCGGCATCGGCGGAAACTGCACCTAGCCTGTCTTCTTTTTGGCGTTCTTAAGTCTGAAGCACCACGATATCTTCATGAAAAGCTATCATGGACTTCCAAAGGCAGACAGCGATCGCAGTACGTGATGCAACTTGTTACTCCACGCAACAGCTCAGCCTCTTTTAGGGGTAGTTTCCGCTATGCTGCGTCTAAATGTTGGAACAATATTCCTCCGCCTATAAGGACCCTTCATAGTCTGCACAGTTTCAGGGTGAAACTGAAGAAATTCCTTCAGGATCACCAGACGAGTCAGGAAAACCTGAGGCTCGAAACGAGTGCAATTTGAATGGGAGCTACACTTAATAACCGATCACGTAATTATATCGTATTTTTTAATGTACATTATAGTTTTTAAGGCATTTATTGATATGGGCCTCTGGTACACTGTACTGTTGTCAGTATACTATTTATTGTCCGAAGTAAATGAAATATTATTTATTATAATGGTTAAATATTTAATTGAGCAAAATATACTTATGACAGTCACTTATTATATTTATTTATTTTCGAAATCTATATCTTTAGCTTAATATTATTATCAGTTTATTAGCGCATTTTGATTTTATATTATATTATATTACATAATATATTAATATGGCTTTGAAATTTTTTTTTAATACCGCTTTTTCATTAAAATTTTTGTTTCTGTTATATTATGTATAAAAATGTTTTTTTTTTGTCTAAATTTTGTATGTAGAATTTTTATGTTTTGTTTTTTAATGTCATTATGGATATTGTTAGCCTGGCCGTGATGTCACTGCCGTTGGTGCCAGCGGAAGACCAGCGTAGGTTCATTATTGAACCTACATATGCTGAGCTGGGGCCTTTTTGCGGCAAATGTTACTTATTGTTACGGTGTTTTAGATTGTACCTTGATGCTGTAATTTGTCGTAAATAAAACTTTTTCTTTCTTTCTTTCTTTCTAATCAAAATCAAATCTTGCAAGTTAAATTTGATCCACTACCCGACTGTAAATTTGCATGCATGTGTAAGTTGGATGACAATGCAAACTTATTATCCATGTCATAATAAGCTGGAAGTAAACATAAGAACTCGGTAATTAAATGACACAACCCCATCAAGTTTGGGGTTGTATCATTCATCTTGTGACCAGTACTTAGGTCATAGATGGTGTCGCGCTGAGCGAGATTGTCATCACAAATCGGTAAGTGTGTACAAGCCTTTATTTGAATTTTATGACACTGGCAACACAGTATTTCAACGGTCTGTGGTATGATGTCATGAGGCGAACAATTTTTGGCGCGAGAGGCGAGAGCGGTGAGCTGGGATAGCGGTAAGGATATAGGTGAAGAAGGGGATAGGTCGGCAACGATTTCTTACTCCATCTCTTGGTGAGTGTTTGCACACGTTATCCTTAATAATAATATGAACCTTTAATATGGTGTAGTGGAGTAAGATATGTTATTCAGTCAATATACGGAGTTACATCTAAACAGTCGTATCATTGCCTTACTGGGCGCCAACCATCCATCCTTACATGGCGACCCTACTAGGCCATATATAGACCGTGCGCGCGTGCCATTGTCTATATATGGGAACCATGGCATTTTTTTCTTCGGGTTGAAATATATCTAAAATGGGGAAAACCAATTCCAAGGAAGAAATTGTTATAGCCCAAAATGCGGCTGGGGGCAGTAATAGTGCAAATGCAAATCAGATGATGGCAAATTTCAACACCACTAACACCTTACTTATTATTGTGTGCAGCCTACTATTAATTGGACTCATATACATAACATACAGAGCCTTCAAAAATTGGCATAAAGATAGCATTGAACGAGCGATTGCCAATTTTGCTTTAAGAAGTTCCCTACGTCGGCATCGACCACCGGCAGAAACAGTTTAAATGTGAAAATAAGTGCAAAAACATATTATACGTGCGTAACAGTGTGATAGTGCGCGAGTGCGAGTGTATAAATAAAAACTATGAAAACAGTAACAAAATGAACAATGAATAGTCGTAGAGACACTAAAAAATAATTTACTATTAAGGCGTCTTGTATTATGGTGTAAAGGTATATCCCACATTTAATTAGGTAAGTGAAATTGATTTTAGTATGTTGCTAGTTTTTAATGGCAGAATATTTAGATAAAATATGTAGTGAATTGTTAGAAATTAGAACGTATTTGATAAAAATAGGCCCAGCTCAAAGACAAGGCATTATATTAGAAAAGAAATTAAGGGAGTGCCAAACGATTATATCGGCATATAATACGTACATAAAGAATATTAGTAGAATTAAAAGAAGTGTCGATGAATTAAGATTAATTAAAGAGATAAGTGAAAGAATAGATAGTTTATATATAGAAATAATTAATTTGTCAAAAGGCGAGAGAGAAATTATTGAGGGAATAGGAATTATTAACGAAATCAAAATGGATTTTGACTTGAAAATTGCTTTGAACTTGTTGCCATGCATGAGCGATGACCTTGATAAGACGAAACAATTAATTGATGGGATTGAGTATTACAATACGGTAATAAAACCGACATCGCATGAAAATTTAATACAATTTGTTTTGAAAAGCAGGTTATCCCAGGGTGCTAAATTGAAAATGGCGTCAAATTACACCACAGTAGCATCACTTTTAAGTGATATGCGACGGCTTTTATTGCCACAAAAATCAGCGAGCGCATTACAAAAGAAATTGCTAACCTGTAGGCAAAATGATTTGACTATTGATGATTTCGGGAAAAAACTTTCTGAGATGTTTGTAGAGCTAACTGTATCTCAATCTGAGGGTAATTCGACCAAGTACGATGTTTTAAAGACAGTTAACGAAAAACAGGCAATAAGACAGTTTGGTGAAGGGTTGCGAAATCGTAGAATTGGAACAGTAATTGCAGCTCAAAAATATGAACATTTAAAAGACGCGATTCAGGCAGCTATTGACGAAGAAACGTCAACAACAACAAATGGCGAAATGTTTTCTTTGTCCAAATATAAAACACACAACCAAAACAATTTCAGGCAGCCGAGATTCAACAACCAACGAGGCAGCCAAAGAGGTGCGTACAACAGAGGTACGTCAGGGTATTATCAGCGAGGCTACACCCGTGGCCGAGGCGCGCAGTACACCAGCCCGAGCATCCCTACTCAGCATCACCGAGCACGAGGCGCATCCTCAGCATATAGAGGTCAGTCTTTCTATAATAATAGGAGTAGAGGGAATAATAATACGACCCGTGGCCAATTACGTGCAATAACTGAGACAAACCATCAGCCCAGTACATCATCCCAAAATATTGAAGAGCCGTTTCTCGAATTTTTTCGTGAATAAGAATATAATATTATGGCCAGCGACAATAGTTTTACCATCGAACTTTCATTACATCATCATAATGACTCATTAAGTTGGCTCATAGATACAGGCGCTTCAATATCAGCTATCAAACATAAACATGTATTGAAATACAATATACCAATTTGTAAGGAGGAGATAATTATAAATGGTATTGGTGGCAAAGTACAGGCAATTGGATACGTAGATTTGCAATTAACAACACATAACCAATTATTTAGTCATAGGTTTTATGTGTTTGATACGTTGCCTTGTAAGGCACATGGAATTTTAGGACAAGACTTTTTAGGAAAGTACGAATCAGTTATCGACTTTAAAACGAATGAGATGAAATTATGTTGTGATGGAAACGAAATATGTATGAAGATTGAAAATCCGAAAGATTATTTATTTCAGCTACCAGCTAGGTCTGAATGTATACATTATGTGAGTACAAATTTGACAGAGGAATGTGTGGTGAGCACGAAAGAAGTGTGTGAAGGAATTTTTGTAGCGAGTTCGTTAGTAGCTCCGGTAAATGGTAGGATACCTATACGGTGGTTTACAGACGGATGCTTCCGGATACGCGGTTGGTTCAGTACTAAGTAACGGAGACGGTATGCCAGTGGCGTATGCAAGCAGAAGTTTGAATAAAGCAGAGAAGAGATATCCAACAATAGAGAAGGAGTTATTAGCCATTGTATGGTCAGTAAAACATTTTAGACCGTATTTGTATGGAAGAAGGTTCAAGGTGCAAAGTGACCATAAACCATTAGTGGCATTATTTTCTATGAAGGACCCTTCCAGTAGATTAACCAAGTTTAGACTTATATTAGAAGAGTATGATTTTATAGTGGAATATGTGAAAGGGAAGAATAATTCAGTAGCAGATGCTCTGTCACGAATGCGTATTACGTCAGAGGATTTGAAAGAGATGCATGAGTGTGTTATTAGTGTTATGACGAGACGACAGCAAGCAAAGTTACAAAAACAAGCGGAAAAACAAAATGATGGTACTATCAGCTCCAATGACGAACGGCCTGATCAACCGAAAGTTGTGGAAATGACTAGTAAACCTAAATATTTTACGGAATTACGATTTATGGAAGACGAGAAAGAGATAGAGCGATATAGAAAAATAAATGAGATAGAGTATGAGAATAAAGTATTATGTTATGTACGAAAGAAAAATATAATCTACATAAATCCAGCGTCTCGATCGCAACTATCGCCAGGCGAATTTGTGAGAGAGTTGGAAAAATTATGTAAGAAATGTGAGATAAATGAAATATATTTTATAAAGAATAAAAGGAATTATGGTTTTATAGAGAAAGTAATAAATGAAATAAAGAAAATAGGGACAGAATGGATAGGTCCACGATTATGTATATTGAAAGATGTTGAAAGAATTGATGACAAAGATGAAAGAAGAGTAATAATAAATGACTTTCATATTTTGCCCACAAGCGGACACGCGGGCATTAGGCGAATGATAAATAACATTAAGAAATATTACTTCTGGCCGGGACTAGAAGTTGATGTTACGGAATTTGTTAAGCGATGTGGGAAATGTCAGAAACAAAAACATTCCACACATTATGTCAAAGAGCCAATGGTAATAACAACAACAGCTACAACAGCGTTTGATAAGGTATACTTGGATCTCGTAGGACCCTTAGACAAAGATAACTATAATTATAGCTATATCTTAACTATACAATGCGAACTGAGTAAGTATGTAGAAGCATATCCATTAACATCAAAAAATTCAACAGAGGTAGCGCGTAGTTTTGTTAACAATTTTATTCTCAGATACGGGATTCCACGCAATATTGCAACAGACATGGGAACAGAATTTCTATCAGCGACCATGAAAGAGGTATGTACACTATTACATATTAATCAGCTACAGTCAACCGCTTACCATCATCAGAGTATAGGAGCTCTGGAAAATTCACACAAACATCTAGGTAACTATTTAAGAATACAAACAGAGAACCAGCCTGATGCTTGGAGCTCATGGCTACCCTTTTGGTGCTTTTCATTCAATACGTCAGTACATACAGAGACAAAATATACACCTTTTGAATTAGTTTTTGGCAAGAAATGTAATTTACCGACAAATTTAAATTCTGCAAAAGTAGACCCATTATATAATTACGACAGTTATCCGTTAGAGTTAAAATATAGAATACAAACATCACAAAAAGAAGCGCGAGAAAATTTATTTAAAAGTAAAATTAATAGAAAAACACGTTACGATAGAAACGCCAATCCAATCAATTACCAACCAAACGATTTAATTTTAATAAAAAATGAAACGGGAAATAAGTTCCAAAGCATTTATTCAGGTCCATATACTGTTATCAAAGAAGTAACGCCTAATGTAGAAATAATTAAAAACGGAAAATTATATGTAGTACACAAGAACAGAACGAAAAGGTATATACCACCTGATTCTTAATTATGTAATTATGTATTAAGTAAATAATAAAGAAACTATATTTGTAAGTACCTATAATGTAAACAAGTAAACTATAATCAAATAAAATTAATAAAAATAATATAGAGAAATGTAAACTAAGTAAACATAATATTATTATAATAATCAATAAATATACAATGAATAATGTAATTGTATCACAAAAAAGGTATGTTTCAATGTATTTAGTTTTAAATAAAACAAACTATCATTTATTTTATTTTTTTGTAAACGGTGGAAATGTAGTGGAGTAAGATATGTTATTCAGTCAATATACGGAGTTACATCTAAACAGTCGTATCATTGCCTTACTGGGCGCCAACCATCCATCCTTACAATGGTGGTTCGGAGCTGTCTTACAGCAAATAATAATATGAACCTTTAATATGGTGGTTCGGAACTATCTCTCAGCAAATAATATGAACCTTTAATATGGTGGTTCGGAACTATCTCTCAGCAAATAATATGAACCTTTAATATGGTGGTTCGGAACTATCTCTCAGCAAATAATATGAACCTTTAATATGGTGGTTCGGAGCTGTCTTACAGCAAAGATTATGGTTTGGCGACTATATAGTCATGTAAGACCCCTAAGGTCACGTTATTCGGACAACCAGTGTTGTGGGATCGCAGCGAGCGATGTAGTACAATACTCAAGGGAGTGTGCCCACTGCACAGGCAGTGGGACACAATACTCAAGGGAGTGAGCCCGCTGCACATGCAGTGTAGTACAATACTCAGGGAGTGTGCACACTGCGAAAGCAGTGTAGCACAATACTCAAGGGAGTGTGCCCACTGGACAGCCAGTGGAGCACAATACTCAAGGGAGTGTACACATTGTATGGTAGTGGAGTTCAATACTCAGGGAGTGTGCACATTGCATGGGTAGTCCCACAATACTGTGAGACACAAGGCATAGTTATAGTTGACGGTCGACTATGGTGGTGGCTAGGGCAGGACTATGGGGAAGAACGCCGTCGGGGCCGCGGATGAATGCTTCGGCGTACCCGTTGCCCCGGCATTATGGCGTCCCGCAGGACACCCCCAGGTTTTTTAGGACTATGGGGAAGGTGGAGGTCCATGCGGAGCGCAAGCTCCAAAACCAGCATTCAGGCTGGTGACATAGTCTACCGTTGACTGGCTAAGCCTAAAACGCGAAGCAAAGATAATATTAATTAATGAGAGAAATTCCCCAAAGCATAATCTTTGTTGCGCACAGGTAATTATTGGTGATGAACCTTGGCAGGAAACCTATACGTGAGATTCCTATATTTAAAGGCGCAACAGATGGGTAACCAGGATTTGATGATGGAGCTGGAAGGTGCCATAGGAACTTAGTATATAATCATAAAAGCAGAGGATGTCCAAATAGAGTTGAATTGAGCCTGACGCTCACTTGATCTGGCCATTAACTCACTTTAGGTTTGGTCACCTTATTCTTCCAACTGGAGCAAATATTAAGGTTGTGCTAAATACAACACATTGAGTTTTTTATTAGCCATCCATCAACACAAAAACTAAGTTATAGAAAGTACTTATCAAAAACAATATTATTATTATTATAATACATCAAAACTTTCCTACAGACGGGATGGCAGTCACCGAAACGTAGAGACGACCGCAAGCGTCTAGAGGACGCCATCGATGACTTCATCAGCCAGGCTCAGTCAGCCAAGGCGACCAGAGTGGGTGAGGCCCCACCATGGGAGACCCAGCTCTCGGCCCGCGGCGAGTGGTACAAGACCATACTGGACAAGCCCTGGGATCATCCCGTGCTTACTCTAGTCTTAAACCCTAGTGGCACCCCACCGTCTGACGAAGAAGGTGAGTTTATATAGTGTTATAGATATCAGCTAGATTGTAATATCTACTGTGTAATTTTGGAAATGGTTCTGAAGATATTTCAAGTCTTAGAACTTGAATGAATAAAACTTTCTTGTGTGAATAAAAACTCTTTATTATAACATCACAAACAATATTTCCCCATTTTTAGGACATAGTTCTTAAGCAATATTGCAATATAGGTTGCTATATAACTAAAACTTAATATTATTATTATTATATTTAGCCTATGCTGTCCCACTGCTGGGCAAAGGCCTCCCCCAAGGAAAACTTAATAAATTATAATAATTCTGAGAATATGACAATTCGTCGGCAAAGATTGACACTACTTCGGCAGTATCAGTGGTGTTGCAGACGTCTATAGACGATGGTAACAGCTCACTATCAGGCTTATATGACTGTTATTTAAAAAATTATGGAGAATGTTTGATAGACAATTTTTCAGTCTGCTGAGACACCTTGTTGCTATTTACTATTTCAAGCAGTACAAGTAAGCTATGTACTATTGCATGCACATAGAATAGAATACAATAACTCTTTATTGCATAACATTATTACAAGAAATATCATGGCATAAATAACTTGTTTTATTGTTTTTTAAATTGTTCTTCAATTTCAGTATTAAAATGGCTGAAACAAGAGCGCGGCGTCACATTCCTGATGCGCCTGCACACGCTGGTGGGAGAGAAATGCGAAGATATCGCGTGCTCGCTCGCCGCCTGCGTCATGGAACGTGTGCGGGGTGCGATGCCGCTACCGATCGCCGGCGCTGATGATGATGATAATGGTATGTACTCTCTCACTCACTCTCATCTCTACCCCCTCGCACTCTCCCTCTCGCGCCTCGCACAATCCCGCCTGCACACGCGGGTGGGAGAGAAATGCGAAGATATCGCGTGCTCGCTCGCCGCCTGCGTCATGGAACGTGTGCGGGGTGCGATGCCGCTACCGATCGCCGGCGCTGATGATGATGATAATGGTATGTACTCTCTCACTCACTCTCATCTCTACCCCCTCGCACTCTCCCTCTCGCGCCTCGCACAATCCCGCCTGCACACGCGGGTGGGAGAGAAATGCGAAGATATCGCGTGCTCGCTCGCCGCCTGCGTCATGGAACGTGTGCGGGGTGCGATGCCGCTACCGATCGCCGGCGCTGATGATGATGATAATGGTATGTATTCTCTCTCACTCTCAACTCTCCTCTCGCACTCTCCCTAACCCGCGCCTCGCACAATGGCGCTCGCGATCTCGTCTTTCTGTCTCACCCTCTCGCGCACTTCTTTCATCTCCCTCGCTCACCTCTACCCTATTGTGATCTATCTCCTTTTACTCTCTTTCCCCGCTCTCTCCTCTCTCCCTTTTCCCTCTTAAGTTAATTAATTTTAAGTTTAATTATTATTAATTTTTAAGTCTCTTATCTCCTATTTCCCTTCTCGCTCTCCTCTTTACCTTCCCTCTCTCCTCTTTAACTTCTCTCTCTCCTCTTTCCCTTCTCCCTCCTCATTCACTTCTCTCTCCGCATTCACTTCTCTCTCCTCATTTACTTCTCTCTCCTCATTCCCTTCTCTCTCCTCATTCCCTTCTCTCTCCTCATTCCCTTCTCTCTCCTCATTTACTTCTCTCTCCTCATTCATTTCTCTCTCCTCTTTCAATTATCTCTCTTGTTCTCTCCTCTTCCCTCTTCTCTCCGCTTTCCTTTCTCTCTCTCCCCCTCTCTTGGGGTGGAAAGATATCTCCTCTTCTTTAGAAACTCAAGCAGTGTAATTAAGAATCTGTCCTATTGTAGTAAAAATCCTAACTATAGATCATTCACAGTTATTTTACCTCTAGCCTTTATGTTGGCTAGCCTGAAAATTATGTTGCCATGTCACGTTAGTATTGACTTCCCCATTTTTAACCCCCAACGCAAAAACGACGAGGTGTTATAAGTTTGACGTGTCTGTCTGTCTGTGTGTGTGTGTTTGGTGGAAATCGGTCCAAGATGGCCGCCGCTACAAAATGGCGGATTGCTTTTTTCTTACACAACCCCCTCAATATGGATACTAAATGAAAGGGCTTAATAAGTAAAATACAGCCCACTATATAAAATTTAAAATCCAAGATGGCTGCTATTAAAAATGGTAAATTGCGTATTACGTTTGGGGCGGGGGTTTTTTAATTTTTTAATTTAATTCACTTGTAAGTATTATTTTACAGTGCTGTAGGTAGGTACTTACATGAATTTCCTGTTTCGAACCTACCTAATATTTTATATCATATTGATAGTTCGCAGTTACCACTTGTTCATGTGTTAACCATCCGATATTGTTATAGATAAATTCATTTTCTTCATATGAAATTGAGTTTATGGGCATTGGTAAAGCTTGGGATTATAATAATAATTTTTAAAACAACGAGTACAAGTAAGTGACCATATCAAGTACAAAAAGTAACGTTTTAACAAGAAAAGTAACGCATTTTTGAAATTTTTATATTTTTACACAATATACACAGTTGAATTGAAATACGCTTACACATTCTAACATTTCGGTGATTATTTCCTAATTTTTCAGTTTATTTAAAAATGAAATTGCTAATCAACAAAAAAAATTAAATCCTTTTACTAAGATAAAGTTAATAAATTAACAATTATTTTCTATACCATTACAAGGAAGAAGATTTATTTATTATAAGGTTCAATTTAAAATAAAGATCTTTAAAAGTAACGTAAAAGTCATCTATACAAGAATGCAAAAGTAACACAAAGGGTCAAAAAGTAACATAAAATGTTACAAAAGTAACGATCTGGCAACAATTTGACAAAAATGCAACATAAAGAAAATAATTTTGACATCTGTCAGAGGTAAAATAACTGTGAATGGTCTATAATTTGTCTTCAGTTGCAGACAAACCAACAACAGCGTTGTACACGGGCCCGTTTGCAGACAAGCTGCGAGATGAAGCCGGCTTCACTATAGATGTGTGGGAGATGCTCACGGACATTGAGTTTGTACTGCAATACAAACGGGACAGCCAACGATGCATTGCATTGGTGAGTCGGAAACTGATCATAGAGTACCTCTTTGCAGGTAATATTGTCATATTAATATCATCATCATGTAGCGGTGCTTGTTTTGGACGCCCTGGGTTCAAATCTCAGTGTGGCAAAGATTTTCGCCAGGACACTACCGTGTTTCGCAAGGCACGTAAAACTGTGGGTCCCGGCTGCTTCCTATATGATATGTAGGAAGCAGTTGTTAGGTCATGTTGCACTCCTTCACAATAGATGTGTGGGAGATGCTCATGGACATTGAGTTTGTACTGCAATACAAATGGGACAGCCAACAATGTATTGCACTGGTAAGTTATTGATTTGAGATTAGTGACACTTTTTCAGTGTCTCTCCTTCTTTCTCATCTAACCATTGGCGTGGTTGGCGGAGTATGGGAGAAGGAGGTTCGCTAAAGAGACTCTCCGGATATCATCCTCCCATCTCGTTAAGGGCGCTCTTATTTACATTGACTTGAGACGTTACATTGTTTTTTTACAAAAAATACTTTGGAAGGGACCACAGACCCTGCCTTTTTGTTTTTAATTTGGGCATAAAACAGACAAAGTAGGAATTTAAATGAGTATATTTTTCTTTTTAAAGCATTCCATGTCAGGCCTGTTGTACTGGCGGCTGTCCTGTTTGTTAAGTTAATTATGGTTTAAGTCCCTACATTATTTTGTTATTTTAGGCGAAACAAACGCCCCTTCGCGGCGCGTATCAGTTGATAGAGCGGCTTCAGTGCCGACTGGAGACTTCGCCCCGGGAGAAGAGACTTTGGAAGAACGCGAAGGAAGTCGCTATTTTGATTGCAAAGGTCAGTAACATTTGTTTATCTATGTATTGAGGAGGTTTAAACAAGTAATAGGGATGTTGACTAATTTTTGGAATTGCTTTTATATGATAGATAGACCCATTTCATACACGAATATCATATTTTTATGCAAAAATATACGAAATTTTAATTTAAAAATACGCAAATAAAAATGATTTTTTGAATGCCGCCTAAAACGTTCCGAACTGTCATCTGACAGCGCGTGACGTCACACCACTGGCCTGTACTTACGATTCCTACGCAATGTTCCTGATTTCGACACATTTTAATTATTCATAACTTAAAAACCACTGAACCGATTTTGATGCAAATTATACTGTGCCCTTAGTTGGTCCATACTTAAACCAAAAATAAAGTCAATAACTAAAATGTCTCTGAAAATATAAGATCCATTTTGGTTATTGACTTTTTTTTTTGCTTAAATTCGGACCAACTTAGGGCACCGTATAAGTTGCATCAAAATCGGTTCAGTGGTTTTTAAGTTATGAATAATTAGAATGTGTTGAAATCAGGAACATTTCATAGGAAGCGTAAGTCCCGCTGACTGCGTGCGGTGCGGTGCGTGCCAGTGGTGTGACGTCACGCGCTCTGATTGGCGTTCGCATTCGCGTAAGAATAAGTAAAAATTATTGAAATTAAAATTGATTTTATTTAATTTTGGCTTGTGAATAGATCCTTAAAATGTGATTATAGGTTATTAAATACTGTCTTTTATGTGAAAAACATAAGTTTATATGAATTCGTAACATGTGTCAATATCCCTATTTACGCAATTTAGTCTATGGTTTCTTTTGTTTTACATGTTCGATGTTCATGGACGATAGTCAATAGGCCCTCAGAGTATGAAAGTCCAACAGATGGTACTGGTAAGCGGGCTAGTTTTCCGCAACTAATACACTCAGCCCATTTTACGTGCGGGTGGAAAAACCAACAATTATTAAAATATGCTATTTATGAAATGTAGTTTCATTTGAATAGAAAAGAACAGTTTGTATTTTTTTTAAAATAATATAATGGCTGTATGTGAATAATGAAAACATTTCTGAACGAAATATGTTCAGAATTGTCTCAACCACGGTTTCGGACAGTCACAATGTCCTTAAACAGGAGTTCACGCCTGCAGTATCCGATGTTGACTGCAGGCCTGCTTTAAGTTTTTTAATTATGGGAAGTTGAAATGTTTGGTTTTAAACAAGTTTATTTATTTATTTATTTATTTATCATATCACATTGTAGGTGTGTTACAGGTCTTATATAAATAAAGCTTAGTTCAACTACAACCCCGTAGGGGCATTGTGATTACATTATTATAAATTTTATAATAGTCATATTTTTATACATTATGTCATAAATGCAATATCCAATAATAATGGCATAATATAATTGTACATTGAAAATTGAGAAAAAAAAAAAAAATGGAAAATTATGTTTTGATTCATACGATTATTTTAGTCAGGAATGTCAATTAATTTTAGGATGTATTGTAGATAGATTAGAACCAGATATTTTAACAATGCTATTTCATTATTTCAACAATGAAACAACCCGACCGAAATTAAAGTTTTTTATGTTATTATCGTTCATGTATTCATTTACTGAATAATAGGATTTATTTAATAAAAGCATTTTTAGACGGTTTGCAAAGGTTTTAAATTTGGTTTCAGCTTTAAGCTGCTCAGGTAGCCGATTAAATACTTTAGCAACTCGAAAATAAGGGCTATTTCCTACTATTTTTAATTTTGTATTTGGTAGTACTAATTTATTTTTATTTCGTCTATTATAGTTCTCATTTAGATCACAATTTGATTTAAAGTATTCGCGATTTTTCTTTACAAACAAACAGGCTTGCCATATATATATGGAAGGTAAGGTTAAAATCTCTTTATCAGTAAAGTGTGGTCGACAGCTGTCTCTCTGTTGTATATTAACTAATATCCTAACACATTTCTTTTGTAAAATAAAAATGTCATTAAAATCCGTGCTGTCCCCCCACAAAACAATACCATAGCAAAACCAAGAGAAAGCATAAGCGTAGTAAGCTGCTAGGGCAGTTTTATAGTCCGTACCGCGTTTTAAAACTCCTAGTGCATAAATAAACTGGGATAGCTTCGTCTTGAGGCCCTCAACGTGACTCTTCCAGTTCATCTGGGAGTCAAGGGTGATTCCTAGTAGAACTAAACTATCCGTTTCTTGTAATTTAAGATAATTATTTAAGTCAGTTAAATTTAAAGCTTCTCTTTGATACGTTTTGAATTGACATACTTTGGTTTTGGATGTATTAAGTTCTAAATTATGCTGATGCAGCCAATTTTCTGTCTCAAAGAATGTATTTATTATATGTGTATAGTTGGAGTTTTTTGTGGTTTCAAAAAGTAGGGAGACGTCATCTGCAAA
Organism: Hemithea aestivaria; assembly: GCA_947507615.1. Taxonomy (NCBI): domain Eukaryota; kingdom Metazoa; phylum Arthropoda; class Insecta; order Lepidoptera; family Geometridae; genus Hemithea; species Hemithea aestivaria. The sequence continues at coordinate 3,825,489 of OX382348.1, read as the reverse complement.
TAGGACACATGATGTATTAATGCTCGTCGTTACTAATATAGCTGTCAATTGCAGGTGGTGATAGCGCGATGCATGGTGATCCCGTCATGTACCGGTGCAGCCAGGTCCGCGCTGTACTGCTGCGCGCGGTCGCTGGCGCACCGCTGCCCCGCGCGCTTACTGGCCGCGGGTGCAGCACTGGCCGCGCCTGCTGCCACCGCCAGGCACCTGCACACGCTGGCCGCCGCCGTGCGTGCGCACCTGCTGCCGGTGAGTGTACTGTACTTGAACTGTGTGTGTACTGTGCTGTGTCAACTGTGGTGTGCTGCCTCACTGCACCTGCTGCCGGTGAGTGTACTGTACTTGAACTGTGTGTGTACTGTGCTGTGTCAACTGTGGTGTGCTGCCTCACTGCACCTGCTGCCGGTGAGTGTACTGTACTTGAACTGTGTGTGTACTGTGCTGTGTCAACTGTGGTGTGCTGCCTCACTGCACCTGCTGCCGGTGAGTGTACTGTACCTGAACTGTGTGTGTACTGTGCTGTGTCAACTGTGGTGTGCTGCCTCACTGCACCTGCTGCCGGTGAGTGTACTGTACTTGAACTGTGTGTGTACTGTGCTGTGTCAACTGTGGTGTGCTGCCTCACTGCACCTGCTGCCGGTGAGTGTACTGTACTTGAACTGTGTGTGTAATGTGCTGTGTGAACCGTAGTATACTCCCTCGTCCACAGCTGTCTGTGTGTGTATAATGTACTCCAACATCCACCGCTCCAATGTACTGTTCCACTATACCTCATAATAACGCTGTTATAGCATGCAACACGTAAGTTGAACTAAAATTGCCGCCTTTTGCGCAGATCAATCTCAAACTCAAAATATTCGTCGCATTGTATTTTTCACATTTTTATGCGTATATTATTCATAAAAACCTACTAGTTTTTGCTTTACTCTTATCGCTGGTCTTTTGGTTACCACAAGCACAATAACAGTCGTAATAATATCTCTGAAACCACTATAATTTCTACATCGTTATTAATATTTAAATCTATATATTTCAGAGCAACGACGAGACGATGAAGCCGTTCGTGTGCGAGCTGTACGTGCGAGCCATTACAGCCGGCATGAACGAGTTGGAGAAGCTCAAACTTAAGACTGAAAAGGTACGTCAATTTAGTATTGTTTGCCCTTAATTCTCTTCTGATTTTTTCTGACCTTATTTCACTAGGTGGAGGCAACCCAACGCTTCTTCCTCCTCAATTTCACATAATATTATTTTCTATCTCTCCCATCTTCTATTTATTAAAGAATGCGGCTTTTATAATACATTGTCCGGGAGATGATGCTGACTAGCCTCCGTATTCATAGTTGTGCCCTTGCTCTAGATTAAACCATTTTTGAGGGGGCTACTCTCAATTTAAAGAAATAGTTGTTAAGACTGTATTTTTTTGACTACGAAGTTGAGTATTAATTGTAAAGCCTGCCACTCAAATTCATCATTGATTGCAAAGCGCCATACACTGTCGATCCATCCAAGACGATATCGTCTTCGATCAAGTAAATCGTTGACGAACTCGACATAGGTACACAGGCGACCCATCGTTCCGATCAGTCGTTGACGACGGATCGATACGATCGATCTCACCGTATGTGGCAGGCTTAAGCTGGCTGACAGTTTTAAAAGCTTTTTGTCTTGCGACTATGCACTAAAAAGAAGAAAAAAAAAGAATAAAAAAATAATAAAAGAAATGCTAAAGATGCTTTAATATTTCCAGGAGGCGGAAGGCCAGGTCCGCGTAGTAGCCCAAACACTAGCAGCATGGATGCTACAGCTGGGCAGCGTGGTGGCGGGCAGCCGAGTGGCGGCCGAGTGCGCCCTCACTGCCTTCAGCCTGCACCCCTCCAGCCACATGTACGAGTGTCTGGTGTCTGTGCCGCCGCAGGCACGACAGGTATACTGTACACTGTATGTTACAAACACTAGCAGCATGGATGCTACAGCTGGGCAGCGTGGTGGCGGGCAGCCGAGTGGCGGCCGAGTGCGCCCTCACTGCCTTCAGCCTGCACCCCTCCAGCCACATGTACGAGTGTCTGGTGTCTGTGCCGCCGCAGGCACGACAGGTATACTGTACACTGTATGTTACAAACACTAGCAGCATGGATGCTACAGCTGGGCAGCGTGGTGGCGGGCAGCCGAGTGGCGGCCGAGTGCGCCCTCACTGCCTTCAGCCTGCACCCCTCCAGCCACATGTACGAGTGTCTGGTGTCTGTGCCGCCGCAGGCACGACAGGTATACTGTACACTGTATGTTACAAACACTAGCAGCATGGATGCTACAGCTGGGCAGCGTGGTGGCGGGCAGCCGAGTGGCGGCCGAGTGCGCCCTCACTGCCTTCAGCCTGCACCCCTCCAGCCACATGTACGAGTGTCTGGTGTCTGTGCCGCCGCAGGCACGACAGGTATACTGTACACTGTATGTTACAAACACTAGCAGCATGGATGCTACAGCTGGGCAGCGTGGTGGCGGGCAGCCGAGTGGCGGCCGAGTGCGCCCTCACTGCCTTCAGCCTGCACCCCTCCAGCCACATGTACGAGTGTCTGGTGTCTGTGCCGCCGCAGGCACGACAGGTATACTGTACACTGTATGTTACAAACACTAGCAGCATGGATGCTACAGCTGGGCAGCGTGGTGGCGGGCAGCCGAGTGGCGGCCGAGTGCGCCCTCACTGCCTTCAGCCTGCACCCCTCCAGCCACATGTACGAGTGTCTGGTGTCTGTGCCGCCGCAGGCACGACAGGTATACTGTACACTGTATGTTACAAACACTAGCAGCATGGATGCTACAGCTGGGCAGCGTGGTGGCGGGCAGCCGAGTGGCGGCCGAGTGCGCCCTCACTGCCTTCAGCCTGCACCCCTCCAGCCACATGTACGAGTGTCTGGTGTCTGTGCCGCCGCAGGCACGACAGGTATACTGTACACTGTATGTTACAAACACTAGCAGCATGGATGCTACAGCTGGGCAGCGTGGTGGCGGGCAGCCGAGTGGCGGCCGAGTGCGCCCTCACTGCCTTCAGCCTGCACCCCTCCAGCCACATGTACGAGTGTCTGGTGTCTGTGCCGCCGCAGGCACGACAGGTATACTGTACACTGTATGTTACAAACACTAGCAGCATGGATGCTACAGCTGGGCAGCGTGGTGGCGGGCAGCCGAGTGGCGGCCGAGTGCGCCCTCACTGCCTTCAGCCTGCACCCCTCCAGCCACATGTACGAGTGTCTGGTGTCTGTGCCGCCGCAGGCACGACAGGTATACTGTACACTGTATGTTACAAACACTAGCAGCATCCATGCTACAGCTGTAGCAGCTGGCCAGCGTGACAGGTATACTTATGAAATAACTTTATTTCAGCACAGAACACGCGTAACTCAAAGACACATTAAGCTTGCAGCACGCACAACGGTGTGAATGCCCCATACTGTACATTATATGTTTTTACACTATATGTATGTTACAAACTATTACTATATTCAGTCCTCCTTAGTCATTCACTCTTAACAGAGTGGTCGTGGTTTATGATGCTGCATTTTCATTATTGGCTAAAACAGCCCTCGCGATGCGCCTCCTTGTCACGGTCTCGAGAACTCTGCACTACGGAGGTTTGTGTGAGGTCTATCCAACGCGTAGGTGATCGACCGCAGGACCGCTTGCCTATATTCTGTACAGACCCATATAAATACTGTAATATTATTGTAGAGACCTTACCGTTAAAAGTTCTTAAAGATTAAGATCGAATGTAGAAATTAATGTGATTTCCGATGTAGTGGCCAAACCTAGTTCTACATTATAATTCCATTTTTAGCCACAGAATGCTTGGAATCTTCTGCATGACGAACATAACATTAAACTTGCTCATAAGTGGTACTCTCTGTTGGGTAAAGTTTTAAATTAGAAGCAATTACTTTGTTACTTGTGGACATTTGGAAGTCAATTACTTATAAAGTATTAAATTTTAGCCTTGTTCAATAAATGCATTTTGAGTTTGAGAATTTTACTTACATACATACCTAAGGTTTTATGTCTTTGACGACCTCTATAGCGCGGTGGGCTAATACCCGCTTGCAACGCAGAAGGTTGCGGGTTCGATTCCCGCATGGGACAAAAATTTGTGTGATCCACAGGCATTTGTTTGTTCTGGGTGGTTTTCAATATGTATCATAAATATGTATTTACAAAAGAAAAGTATATAAGTATTGTATCCATTATCCTAACTACCCTAACACAAGCATTAAGTTTCTTAGTTTGGGGTTAGGTGGCGCTGTGTGAAATCTCCTAAAGTATTTATTTATTATTATAGGTCAAAAACGAGCCAAAAGAAGAGGCTACATCGGAATTCGGCAGTTGGGCGAACGACAGCCGATCCATGACTAACTTCGTAAAAACCTCCGAGACCCTCAACATCAAACACACGCAGAATCAAGCCAACATTCTGTCCACGGCTATACTGAACGAGGGCGAAGGCCTGGGGCTCAGCCTCGAGCTCTGCCAGGATATAGCCGTGGTGCTCTCCGGACCTAGAGTGAAGACTTTTTCGTGGGATATGGATAGGTGAGTTTTTTTAATGTTTTACTGTATTTATCTTTTGAGTAATTAGATAGAATTTTTTATTTCTAGGCAGGTGTACGTAATTGCCAACAAATTCCGCCGAAAAAGTGGCTCATCGAGAAATCACGTGACTAAAATTTAAAAAACGAATCTTATCAAAATATGGTCTTGATTGGTTAAAAAATAAATTGTGCGGCATTTTTATTGGGAACTGTAGTATGCATGCTCTGCATTTGTCAACACTCCATTTTGATTTTGACAATTATCCATTTTGACAAGTTTTAAGGGTTAATGACGTTTTTGAACATTTATGTAACAATATTATATTTTTTATATTTTTGCGCTTATTTAACAGCAAAAAGTGATCCCTTAACGGGATGATAACACACAATACGTAAGTTTTGTAGGCCTTATTGTATTCGATACAATGCAACATAGTGAATAAAAAAAAAATATGTATATCTACAGGATATACTTTATTTTTGGTTAGTGCTCAAAACACAATTCCATTATTTTCGCTCGATAGAAAAAAATAATGAAAATACCTCTAAAAAATGTTTTCATGGTTAAATAATGTATGAAGATGTTACTAAATCGATCAGATTTTTTGTCAAATGATACTTTATGTAATTAACTATATTTGATTTGTGCCATTTTTTAAATAAAATAAGACAATTTTGCATAAACTCCATTTTTGTTATTTGCGGAAAAAATTGTTTGCATGTGTGCGTGAAGCCCGTGTACAGACACACCCGGCTGAGGCCTCTTGCTGAATAGACGTGTCGCGCTTTTATTTTCAATTCTCTCGTCGACATTTTTCCATATTTCAATGCTTATATCTTGTGTTTCTGATAGGTCATAGTTTAGTTTTACGTTTGCATATTTTTAACATATTTTCACTATAAAATAATCGTGTAAATAATACTTCTGTAATATCTATAAAAAATTGGTATAACTGTATGCTTGGCAATAAGAAAACAGATTAGTTTATTTAGACGCTTAGTAAGATGTTATGATAGCCACATTGGTTTACTGGTGGAAACGCAAACTGTGTGTCTGGGTTCAAATCTCGTCATGAGATGTAATTTTTGCTTTATTTATTTTTATTATAAGTTTGTATTTTTAACCAAGAACAAAATGTAGAGTTGAGTTTAGAATACTCTCGTCGACATTTTTCCATATTTCAATGCTTATATCTTGTGTTTCTGATAGGTCATAGTTTAGTTTTACGTTTGCATATTTTTAATAATTTTTTACTATTAAATAATCGTGTAAATAATACTTCTGTAATATCTATAAAAAATTGGTATAACTGTATGCTTGGCAATAACAGATTAGTTTATTTAGACGCTTAGTAAGATGTTATGATAGCCACATTGGTTTACTGGTGGGAACGCAAACTGTATGTCTGGGTTCAAATCTCGTCATGAGATGTAATTTTTGCTTTATTTATTTTTATTATAAGTTTGTATTTTTAACCAAGAACAAAATGTAGAGTTGAGTTTGAGTTTAGAATACTCTCGTCGACATTTTTCCATATTTCAATGCTTATGTCTTGTGTTTCTGATAGGTCACAGTTTAGTTTTACGTTTGCATATTTTTAATAATTTTTCACTATTAAATAATCGTGTAAATAATACTTCTGTAATATCTATAAAAAATTGATATAACTGTATGCTTGGCAATAACAGATTAGTTTATTTAGACACTCGGTCAGGTGCTATGATAGCAACATTGGTTTACTGGTGGAAACGCAAATTGTATGTCTGGGTTCAAATCTCGTCATGAGGTGTAATTTTTGCTTTATTTATTTTTATTATAAGTTTGTATTTTTAACCAAGAACAAAATGTAGAGTTGAGATTGAGTTTAGAATACTCTCGTCGACATTTTTCCATATTTCAATGCTTATATCTTGTGTTTCTGATAGGTCATAGTTTAGTTTTACGTTTGCATATTTTTAATAATTTTTCACTATTAAATAATCGTGTAAATAATACTTCTGTAATATCTATAAAAAATTGATATAACTGTATGCTTGGCAATAACAGATTAGTTTATTTAGACACTCGGTTAGGTGCTATGATAGCCACATTGGTATACTGGTGGAAACGCAAGTTGTATGTCTGGGTTCAAATTTCGTAAAGAGATGTAATTTTTGCTTTATTTGTTTTTATTATAAGTTTGTATTTTTAACCAAGTAGTACAAAATGTAGGGCGTTTACAAGTCGATGCGTAGACCTGTTTTTTACAGAGCACATAGTCCGAATTTGGTTTTTTTTTTGGAAAGGGTACGGGACGTATACTCTATTTTTGTTATTTGGGAAAAAATTGTATACCGCTGAGCGCAGCTAGTATTATTATATTATGGCCGCGTCGGTATAGGTAGGTTACCTACCTACTGATGGAAGCAGATGATGCGAGACCCTAGTTAAAAAATAAATTCATACCTACCTATTATAATATTTACATTTTTGTTTTATCCGTTACTATGATTATATCGTGTAAATTATATTTGCAGAAAAAAGAAACTAGAAAACGTCGAAATAGCCAAAAAAAATGTGTCAAATATTTTAGTGCGGCTCCTTAGCTCGATTTTGTATGGAAGTATGGCCCCGAGCGGCAGAAAGCATGAAACTTGGCATGCGTATAGCTTTACCGTTCATTAGAAGAAATTTTAATAGAAACACCCCTCACGACAATGTTTTCGCTTCTCCCCCCACTTTTATGTCCCTATTTTTAAGTATTTGAGTTTTTCTTGAAAACTATGAGAGCTAGAATAAAGATATACATATTATTGTCTTACAATATTGTATATACAATATTGTCCTTTATAGTATATTGCCAGGACTTATAGTTTCAAAAATATGATTTATTTCTTTTTGGATTCTTACTATGAGTGCTTAATTGTAGTTTATCAAATTGGCTTACTATGGGTGCTTCATTTGTAGTTTATCAAATGGTCTTACTATGGGTGCTTCATTTGTGGTTTATCAAATGGGCTTGCTATGGGTGCTTCATTTGAAAACTAAATGGGCTTACTATGAGTGCTTCATTTGTAGTTTATCAAATGGGCTTACTGTGGGTGCTTCATTTGAAAACTAAATGGGCTTACTATGGGTGCTTCATTTAAAAACTTAATGGGCTTACTATGAGTGCTTCATTTGTGGTTTATCAAAAAGGCTTACTATGGGTGCTCCATTTGAAAACTAAATGGGCTGACTATGAGTGCTTTATTTGTGGTTTATCAAATGGGCTTACTATGAGTGCTTCATTTGTAGTTTATCAAATTGGCTTACTATGGGTGCTTCTTTTGAAAACTAAATGGGATTACTATGAGTGCTTCGTTTGTGTTTTATCAAATGGGCTTATTATGGGTAGAAATTAGACTTATTACTTATTCGACCAGAAACATGTAGAAGATGTTCGGCTCATTTCGTGAAATTCCGGTGAAGTTCGGATTTGACAAATGATAAATTTGACGTGTTCAATTTACAATTTTTTTTTAAATTCGATTTCATTTAATGACGCAATTGTCAAATCCGAACTTAACTGGAATCTCACGAAATGAGCCGAACATCTCCTACATGTTTCTGGTCTCCTGGTACTTCGTAAAAGTTTCAATAGTCATAACTCATGAACTGCTGTACTGATTTTGATAATCTATGATTTGAAATGATTTCTTCGATTGGTCGCCTTCTCTACTATATACATGTTAAAAATATCTACCAAATTATTTACAATTTTTTTTTATCAAAATAAATTTGTCATATCCTTACTTTACCGAAAACCGAGCCGAAACGAATCCGCATTCAAATTAAAAAATATTAACCAAATTAACTACGAAAAAAAAGTTTAAATCGAAATAAATTTGTCAAATACTGACTTCACCGAAAACCGAACCGAATAAGAAACCGTTTCACAAAATGAGCCGAACATCTCCTACATGTTTCTGGTGTTAGGGTACCTAATACAGTCAGCTTAAATATATAAGTGAATTTAGTTTTTAAAAGTTAGTTAAAATTAGAGCAATTATTATAAACAAGTTTTATCGGTAATAACTGTGCCGCGGGTGACACCGCGGGTCGCAGCTAGTCTATTATTATATAAAATCGTTCGTACACTTTCGTGCTATCAACGCACAGCCCAAACGGCCGGACGGATTGAGCTGAAATTTGGACAGCGTATTCCTTGGAAGATTTCATCGTGCAATAAGAAGCGATTTTTTTAAATTCCCTCAGGAAAAGGAATTATTCCCGAAAAACGTTTGTATGCAAATCCGTAACCGTTTACCCGATTGAGCTGAAATTTTGTAAAACGATTGTTGGGATTGTGTTGAGGAACATTGAATAGTTTTTATGACACAATTTAACTTTAAAGAGGGGGTAAGGGGGGGTCAAAGTTTGTATGGTAAATTTAGAACCGCTGGCCCTATTGAGCTGAAATTTGGTACAAAGGTAGACCAAGTCCTAAAAAATGATATGGGATACTTTTTATTCCAAAAATCAACCTCTAAGGCGGGATAAAGGAGGTCAATGTTTGAATACGAAATCAGTAACTAATGACCCCATTAAGCTACAATTTGGTTTAGACATAGTTTGAGCCTAATTTTTTGTAGACAATTTTATGATCTACAATTTTGTCTAAGATGTTTTTATGATAAAACTTACCGTTTTACTGAAAATCGCGAAAAACTCATTGTTTTGACCTTTGACCTTGAATTAAATTTTTTCCTTACAGGGGAATGATGGGGAACTTCTAGACATTGTTTATAATTATGTTTTGAACAACTTCACAGAAATTCAGCTTGTTGGGACTTTATGTAACTTCGAATGTCTAAATTGACTGGACTACTATTTCTAGTAGGAATTGGTTGTTTATCTTGTCTTTTCCGTAGTTGATCCTTCTGGGAATGTACTTCAAGAAGTGAGTTGTAAATAAAGAGGGACACAACTGTCATAATTCTACACCAGGGGGAGGGCATCGGCGGATTTTTTGTATATCAACACTGGTTGTATTTGCTACCCCACTCGTAGCGCCACGTGACGCGCCGTTTAGTAGCGGCCAGTTTAAGGAACTACGCGGGCCTCACGGAATATTCTCTTTAACAAAAAAATCACGACTTCTTATTTTTTTATAAAACTGTTTACCGTATTATTATATAATAAAGTATACATATAAAATATCTAAATTTATTAAATCGATTTTAATATCCCCAGAAATGTAAAATAATCCTCAAAATTATGATTATTTTTTGTTCTAGCGAGGGATCAAGTTATACTGGTCAGGCAAATTGCCTCTCTTTCTAATAAAGCATTTTCTCCAAATAGCTATCCTTGTCTATTGACTCGTATTTAGCCAGTGTTGTGAATATTTTGACGATTGAATCGATGCATGATAATCGATTAGGACAAATGCATACCACATCTTCGACCAGGTCTAATTGCATGCTATCTTTAGGTACAACTAGCGCATAATATGTTCTGTAGGCCCATGTTGACGACTCATAGTTCAGTACGACTACTACGAAAATTCATTTATTCCTATCCAGTTTTACCCATTGAAAAGTACCTACTGTTACCTATTGTCAAGAGCCTAGAGAGACTTATAGAGCCTAAGCTACCTATTATACCAAATTTGATTAGTTCAGCTGTAAATATGTTAAAAATAGCTAATGTGTAATGTGTATGTTCATTAGAAATATTCCAAAATAACATTGCAAGAAATGAGTTTTAAGGGGTTTGCCCACTATACCGTACCATATGCTCGTTTGCATTTCTTCTTTCTCTCGTATTTTGCCCGTGTTCAAAACAGAATCTAATCACGAGAATGCAGTACCAATTTCATTTTTGCATGCCTATCAATATAATATGTTGCTTACATGTTCAAGCATCTTTACGTGTTAACCTTTTTCGTTGAACTGGCAACAGATGATTTTTCTTTATTAATAATGAAAATAAGTTTATATTATTATCTTTTTATCGGTCATCATTCGTGGCTATAAACCCGTACACTCACTGCATTCTGGTCCCCACACGCAGTTGTTTGGCAACATCGCATGGATAGAGCTGTCAGTATCAGCAACATATTCTCAGCGATATTTATTGTTAACGCTCCGTGCAAGGCTCGCAACGATGTTCTCTTACTTTTTAATACATTCAATACTGCCGTGGTATATATATAATATATAATGCGGTTATCTACCAAAACCTAATTTTAAGCTATGAGCAATAAATAAATGAAAATAAGGTTCATAATGGCATGGGCCAGATGTTTATCTTTGTAAATAAACGGCATAAACTCACTTGTATTTATTTCGGCTTTGTGCCGACCGGTTCGATCCTGTACGAGGATCTTCTTTAAGGAGTAGCTGCAGTCGGCACGAAGCCGAAGTAAATACAAGTGAGTTTATGCCGTTTATTTACAAAGGTGAATACTCACGAATCTTTTAGTGTAAAAAGGGCCTGATGTTATTTTTCGGTTTGGCATGTTCCTAAGACAATTATTATTATTGTATGATACGGTATAATGGACAGTCGCCTTGAAGTCCATGTCATTTATAAGTTGACAACTAGAGCAGATGATTTTTTATAGTGGGTTATTCTCATTAAATTTTATCGTGGCAGTATCGTCACAATTTATTTTTTAACCCCCCACGGAAAAATACGGGGTGTTATAAATATGACGTGTCTGTCTGTCTCAGTATTACGGATTTTATTTTTTTATTTTTTGAGATTGTTTTTTTTAGGTAGAAATAGTCTAGTGTTCTTAGCCGCCATGAAATGGTGCTTACATTTTTTTCCACAACTCCCTCAACATGGGAATTAAACGAAAAAGTTTGATTAGTAGAAAACTACAAACTATAATAAACAGATTTTAATAAACTAACATCTGAAAAACTAAAAGATGGTTGCAACCACAAAATTACATATTTTGAATGCGTTGGGGTTTTTTTTTAATTTTAATTTAATTCACTTGTGTTGTAAAACCAATTTTTACAACACAAGTGAATTAAATTAAATCCCGTGTTCCCCACTATTCGTCCCACTAGTGGGGCAGGTGGAACTGTCAAATATTTTTTGCTTCTCACGCGCCCCACTGATTGCGTTTTAGTGTGGCGGGTGATAATATTAAAAAAAGTACACTTCACGCGCCCCATCAGGGCGCTGTAACTCATGCAAAAATATAATTTATTGGGCACGACTAAATGATGAATGGTGTTATTACAAATATTTTGCGAAGAACTAGGAGATCAGGAATTATAAGGAACTATGTACTATTTAGTAGACAAACAACACATAAGAAAATCATCCCATCTGATAATATATTATTAAAATCTCGTATTGCGGTGATTTTAGTCGCACTTTCCTGATTAATTCGAACTTTTATGTACCTTTGTGTAATTTATATGAATGGGATAACATGTGTTTTTTTTCATTAATAGACGCAGGTACAGGCAAAACAGTACAAGTCAACGAATACTCGTATGTAAGACTTCATTTCAATTATGATCTCCTGGTACCTTTTTCTTGTTATCTACCTTGCAAATATGTGAAAGTGATGGAAGAAATAAAGGGTCTTGAGGAAATCTTCATTTCAAATGACAGCTATCAAAATTAAAATATCAATATCTCGGAAAGTTCTCGTAGTCTTAGGCTGATGGTGTCTTGGAAGAACCCGCCCCACCAAAACGCGATCAATGGGGTGCGTGAGACTGCCCCACCAGTGGGGCGGATAGTGGGGCACTCGAGAACTACCCTAAAAATTTGATTTCAACAAAATTTTAACATAAATAAAAAGTACACGAATATTTTAGGATGTATCAAAAAAATATGACACGTGAAGTTGCGTAAAGTTACCGTCATTTTTCGTGACAAAAGATCATCTCGTATTTTGGTATATAAAACCTATGGCGAATGCGAGTCAGACTTGCGCACAAAAAGCTACGTATCATTCATTATCTATACAACAGGGAGACACTTTTATATTATTATGTCTATTATTTATAATATTTACAATATTATCATATAACCTCTTGTTTAGTCGCATCACGCGGCGCTGCGAGTAGGTTAGTGAAAACCTACAGTATTGATATACAACTATAAAATTTGCTAAAATATAAAAATGCTCCGATGCCATTCCCCTGTTTTTTTTTTCCAATCGAGATACCTACAAATTTAATATTTTCTTTTTTTATGAGCGGATGAGAATATACCATCCACATCATGAAAACGTCATTTTTTGTTATAGACTAAAATAAGTTCCGAACAAGAAATGAAAACTCTTTTTAAAAGTTATTCACCAAAAACATAAAGACCTGACCTCTTTTTAACCCCGAAGCAAAAACGACGGGGTGTTATAAGTTTGACGTGTCTGTCTGTCTGTCTGTGGCATCGTTGCTCATGTACTTTGTCTTACTTCTGGGTCCCGTACAGATGAACGGATTTTGATCTTGTTTTTTTGTTTGAAAGTAGAGTCGAAAGGTAGTCGAGAGTTTTCTTAGCCGTGTTTGGTGGAAATCGATCTAAGATGGCCGCCGCTACAATTTGGTGGATTATTTTTTTTCTTCACAACCTCGTCAAATGTAAGGGTATGAAATGAAAGGACTTGACTAGTAAAATATATGCATTACATTTAAAATCCAAGATGGCCGCCGCTAAAAATAGCTGATTAATTATTTTCTTCATAATCCCGTCAATGTGCGCATCAAATGAAAGTTGAAAGAGCTTGACTAGTAGTAGTATGTAGTATATATTATTATGATAAATTTTAAAATCAAAGATGGCCACCTTCCACAAAATAGGTAATTTTGAAAACGTTGCGTAGGGGGCAATTTTTTTTAAATTTAATTCACAAGTTTTTTTTTTTACATTCGCCTGTCCTGTTGTCTATAATCAAATCTTGCAAGTAAAATTTAATCTACTTCCCATTTTTCAATTTAGCTTAAACTTTGCATGCATGTGTATAAATCGGATGTCTTTAAGAATCTAAATTTATATATGGAAAGAGTGACTGACTTATTGACTGACTGATCTATCAACGCACAGCCTAAACCGATTGACGGATTTGGTTGAAATTTGGAATATTAATAGGGTTAATGACGTAGACCTCCACTAAGAAAGGATTTTGCCATGCGGGCAAAGCCGCGAGCATAAGCTAGTATTTTATATTTGACTTGTTTAAAACTAAAACGCTATTTTTGCTATAAGATGAAATCGGAATTAACAATGTCTTTGGAAAGCAAAAGTCTTCCTTTATGATTTCCGACATTAACACCATTTAAAACAAAAGATCAGATTTGCAACCGTGCGTATGTTCTGCCTCTTAGTCAAAAATATTATATTATCGCTTTGTAATCGATTACTTGGCATAATCGAGTTTTAAATTGAAACTTTTTCGTTGCCCATCACTAAAACCAGCGTAGCCAATAGGAAAAGTGGGCGGAGTCGTCAAATTGTGAAAAAATTTATTTCAAGGAAAACTTTGTCTATTGCCCCTCTATTGGATATGTCCTCGATGTTCTACACATTTTAAAGTACTCCTTGGCCGACTGACGCCTGTGTAATCTATTTAAAATTCTAATAGAATAGATATTATGAAAACTTTTAAAATGAGCAATAGTGGGCCCCGCATAATTTATTTATTTATTTATTTATTATTAAGGGCCGCCGACAAAAAAACACCTTAAACTCTAGTGACAATAACATTGTTTGTACAAAACACCTAGGTGTTTTCTCAATTAGGGGAGGCCTCAGCATTTGCGATTGGAAAACATGTTGACCTTAAAATTAAATTTTAAAAAAAGAGAATGAATGTTATGGGAAACAAAACTATGGATAAGAATAATGTAAAAAAAAGAGAGAATAACAAAATAAAAATTGTTAGATATTATCAGACCCTTTTTCTTCAGATGTACAAGTTGGTATTGCATCTGAAGAAAAAGATTCCATTACATTTTTTCGGAACTGCATTAATGAGTCACCAAATAGATCGATTTTTGGAGAGGACTTTATTAGTGAATTATATTCACGGCATATTCTAATAATTGGCGAGTTAAGCCCAAGGTTTGTTTTACAGGTGGGAGTAAAGAAAAGATTGGTTATAGGGTATCTAGGTAGTCGTGAAGGGACGGTGTAGTGGATGTGCTGTGTAATGTCAACAGAGTCGAGTTGTCCGTTTACGGTTTTGTGTAAGAAAAGTAAGTCATTTAGTTTACGACGTTTGCGGAGAGATAGCATCTTAAAATATTTAAGCCTGTCATCATAAGATTTTCGGTAGTAAATACTTTTGTAGTTGTAACTGATGTGTCGTGTAAAGTGTCTCTGTATGTTTTCAATTCTTTGAGAATGAACTGCATAAAACGGATTCCAAATAGTGCTAGCAAACTCTAAATGGCTACGAACCAAAGCATTATAAAGTATTAAAAGTGTCTTATATTGCTTGAAACCCTTTGTATTACGTTTTATAAATCCTAGCATTTGCGCAGATTTTTTCACTATTATGTTTGTGTGTGAAATGAAATTTAACTTACTATCTATTGTAACACCTAAATCGCGAATTTCATCGACGTTCTGTAAATTTACATTATTTATATTATACGTCACACAATAGTTATTAATTTTTTTCTTGGAAAATCTGATATGGTAACATTTGTTGGTATTTAAAGACATAGAGTTTGCAATACACCAATTGTGAATGTTGCTAAGATCTCGTTGCAGAAGAACTGTGTCGTTAAATGATTCTATTTTTCTATATAATTTTAAGTCGTCTGCAAAAAGTAAACATTTACTGTGTTGTATATTATTAACGATATCATTAATAAATATTGAGAAAAGTATCGGCCCAAGATGTGAACCCTGGGGAACACCAGATTGGGCAAAATAAATGTGGGATTCATAGCCGTCGACAGCAACTATTTGAGAGCGATTAAATAGATATGACTTAAACCAATCTAGTAAAGATCCATGTATACCATTAAATTGTAGTTTCTGTAATAACAGAACATGATCGACCCTATCAAAGGCACTGGAGAAATCTGTGTAAATTGCATCTACTTCTTTTCTATTATCTAAAGCTTCAGACAAATCTGACATGTAAATAGTGAGGTTGGAAACTACAGAACGTCCAGATTTAAAACCATGTTGGTCTTTTGTGATTATAGCATCAATATGGCGTGTGATAATTGGACAAACTAATGTTTCGAAGAGCTTAGCAAGGCAAGATAAAATAGAAATGGGGCGATAATTATTGACGTTTGCTGGGTCACCTTTTTTATGTATGGGAACTATTCTAGCTTTTTTCCATTCAGTGGGAAATGTACCAGTCTTGAGGGAAAAATTAATTATTATACTTAATGGTAATGTAAGAACTTTAGTACATTTTTTTAAAAATACAGGTGGTATGGAATCAGGTCCCGACCCTTTAGTGATGTCTAATTTTTTTAAAGCTTTAGAAATATCATATTCACTAATTTTAATGCTACTCAGCGTATTATTATTGGAACTATCAGAATAATTATTAAGATTATCACACTGACTACTACTGGAATTAAAGACCGAGGAGAAATAATGAGCGAATAAGTTTACTATATCACTACCTGTTTTGGCAGTAGTTTCGCCATTGTGCATATTGGCAGGGAGATTAGATAGCCCTCCACGCTTTTCTTTAATGTAACGCCAGAAAATTTTAGGACATTTTACTATACCCGATTCTATTTTGTGTTTGTATTGATTATGGCATTGTGTCATTAAATCTTGGCATCTTTGTCGCAAAATATCATAGCTCAATTTGTCGCGTGGATTATTATAGATGTTATATTTATTTCTATATTTTTCTTTCTCAGATAGTAACCTGGATAATGATTTATTAAACCAAGGAGGTTTTTTGTTGTTCTTGTGTGTGAAAACAAAAGTAGGGACAAATTCATTAATCGCCAATTGAATTAAGTCATAAAAAATCTTAACCATGTCGTCAACATTGTTGCAGAGTTTAAATCGGTCGTGCCAGTCGATATCACGCAGTTTTTCAATAATTAGAGGATATTTGGCTTGGAAAAAATTAAATCGGGTATTGGACTTAGGATTTAGTCGAGTCGTTTTTAGGAAAGGAATCGTAATCAAAAAATAATGTACGTTTTTCGTGAAAAGCGCTCTAATAGTCATACGTTGAGGTATAAATATTATAGGTATACTATACATCTCAGTGGTAGAGTCCTTCTCACGAAAGAAGTCCCAGGGAGTTTTGCGGAACTAAATTAAATTTTTTCGATAAATACTGGACTTCATGCCATAAATAATTTTATTTGTTAGATAAAATAGATACATATACAATAATAAAGAAATTACACATGAGAAATTATGAGGCGTTAAAAAGTTATTAACTATGCTAACTTTTAAAATTTTCGATAGTGGCGCCCCGCAAAAAGAACTCCTTTCGTGAAAAGCACTCTACCTAGCAGTCACGGTTTCCGATTGAGCTGAAATTTCTTATACCAGCAATCGGATGACAATGCAATAATTTTATGACATGGAGGTGATCTGAAGTCTGATTATGGAGCTGAAAGGTGGTCATAGGAACCGCGTAAACAAAAGACAAAACTTCATCGAGTTTGGGCTCATTTGATTCGTCTTTACGAGTACTTTGATACCATATAGTAACCAGGATCTGATGATGGAGCTGGAAGGTGGCCACAGGAATTCCGTGATTAAAAAGCAAAACCCCATCGAATTTGGGCTCATTTATTCGTCTTGACGAGTACTTTGATACTATACATATAGTAACCAGGGTCTGATGATGGAGCTGGAAGGTGGCCATAGGAAATCCGTGATTAAAAGACAAAACCCCATCGAGTTTGGGCTCATTCGATTCGTCGTAATAGAGGGGGAGTTTCGATCTTAATCAACTTATTTGGAGCCAAGTTTTAAATCTCTGCATAAAATGACGTTTTGCGCCCAGAGTCTGTTTTATATGGTATTTTAGAAAATATAAAAGAAAGAAATGGATTATTTTTTTAAGTTAATAAATAAATTTTATGTAGAATGATTGACATTTTATTTTAGCTCTCATAGTTTTAAGTAGTAGTAGATTTTATATAGATATAAAAGGGGGGGGGGGGGAATTGTCGTAGAGGTGTTTCTACTAAAATATCTTCTTAGGAACGGTAAAGCTAAACGTATGCCAAGTTTCATGATTTCTGCCGGACGGGGTCATACTTGAAGCTTTATATAAAATATTTTTTTTTTACAATGAAGTAAGAAAATGAGCAAGACGCTGTCCTAATGGTAAAAGATAACGATGCCCATAATTAGTAAAGTGTTACCTTCGATTTAACAAAGGAAAAAAAGTGGGTGCACTGCGCCAACACTTCTTACTTGAGAGTCATAAGATTTTTAGACTCTTCAGCGAAGTAAAATATGGTTTCTATCACAATCGTAAAAAATAAAATTACTAATTACTAAACGCCGTTCCACCTTTTCTCATTGTTAAATATTTGTTTATAAAACAAGTGAGTATAAATAGAGCATTTTATTATTATTACCATTCAGCATCAAAGTACTCGCCAAGACGATTCAAATGAGCCCAAACTTGATAGGGTTGCATCATTTAATTACGGAGTTCTGTGGCCACCTTCCAGCTTCATCATCAGATCAGTTCGATGTCATAATAATATTGCGTTGTCATCCAATTTATGCATGCAATATTTCACCTCAATCGGATTTCGCGAAGTGGGTAAAATTAAACATGCAAAATTTGATTAAAAGAAGACAGACAGACAGGTGAAAATAATAAAAGCTTGTGAAAGTATTGTGTTAATTAAATGAATAAAATAATCTTACCAACCAACAAAAATAAAAAAACTTATTTTAGTTATCAGATTCATTTATTTAAATAAGCGACATCTATTGAGTTTTTTGTGGAAATTACAACACGATGCGATATAAAGTCGCTTGCGCTATCTAATAGTGCGCGCAAGTAGTTTTGTGTGCCGCCGTCCGATGCTCTAGCGCCATTCGCGCCGCGGTGTGACTGTGTGAGTACGCATTTCTGAATTCGAATTAGGTGTTATCCGGCCGTTAACACACTTCAGTTATGTGTGGCTCCTGCACCATATCATAACACATCCTGGTATGATCAATAAGACATAAAACGAAAATATTTTCACATAGATTTGACGTTTTCACTTGAAAGGTAAATAACAGACTGAAGCCCGAAATTATAACATTTTAAGCTACCACCTTCTCCGGCAACATTTCTTATATGTCTTATATGGATCGCAGTTACTTTTCCCGACTTATTATTTATTCGTAGTTTCTAGGTATAACGAAGTAAATCTCGGAATTAAACCTAGTAAGCTGAAGTTTACGTATATAGCTTACTTACAAAATATTGATCTCTAGATCCATACATGAATAATATGAAAACTTGAAAAATTCATCAAAAATCTATTATTTTATTGGTTTATCCAAAGCCAAAGCTAACTTTTTGCGACGTAACGTAGGCTTACCAATTAAAATTAGAACCAATATTTTCCCGAGTTCTAGAGAGGAGCTCATAGACAAATCTTACTAATATTATAAACATGAAAGTTTGTAAGAATGGATGTCTGGATGTGTGTTTGTTACTCTTTCACGCCTAAACGGGTGGACCGATTGAGCTGAATTGTATAGAGATAGCTTAGACCCTGGAATACATAGGCTACATAAGTACTGCGGGTAAAACCGCTGGGCGCAGCTAGTAAATCAATATTTTCCCGAATTGTAGAGAGGAGCTCCTAGACAAATGTCGCATATACATGGAGCGAACACACGGCGGCACTCGCGCACTAACCACTGAACTGAAGTACCTCAACCTGGACCCCGCCAACTTCCAACATCTACCGGAAGATAAGGACGACGACGAAGACGACATCTACTATGGCATTGAGAAAGGTAACATTTTAAATCAATCTAACTATACTTGTAACTGGGTACTCTAGGGTATAAAAATAGGTAATTCTGATTATAAATAACCGGCTTAAGATTTGACTGAAATGTTCTGTGAAAGCCAAAGTGGATGCGACTTCACAGAAATTTTTAAATATAAAAGCTATTCAGAATCTCACAACAAAACACAATTTCAAAGTCGAACGACTTTGAAATTATTGTGTTAACGTAACAAAATAATCCTTGTAGTTATAAATTAAATAAAAGAAGTAGTTTTATATTGTAGTAAAAAATATTTCATAAAGTCTTCTATGAAAAAAGTTACATTTTAATGAAAACGTTAATTTTTTTTTTCATTTATGTTTCATTTTTAATGAGCCATTGAGAAATTCAAACCATGTGTTATAAATCTTACCAGGTTACGAACATCTAGTCCAATTTGAAGAGCCTGAAGCGATGTGGCAAGTGCCAAGCGACCCTGAAAGGACAGAGAGCGCATCTCCAAGCTTTCTAGAAGAAGCGGCTATTGTACGTAGAAAAAAGAAGAATAGACGCATCTCGATCTCCTCTGAAGAAGATTGTGACCCACTCAGCATGGTGGCAGAAGCGAAAAGAATTCAAAAGAAGAAAGAACGGCCACACAGCAAAGAAAGAAGTCGGAAAAAAGATAGGAAGAAAAAACAAGAGGTCGATCCTCTTCAATGTGGAAATGAAGTACAAGAGCAACAACAGCAAAAAGAACAAAAAGATGAGAAAACCAAAGAAAAGAAGGTACGGAAACCGAAGGAAAAGGCTCCCAAAGTGCAAGGTGATAAACTTTCCAGTCTTGTCGGTTTGAAGATTGAGAAACCCAAGAAGAAAGCTAAGGACCCATCTTTGCAATCGACAAGCTTTCAAGTCAATAACGCTGATAACAAATCTATCGATAGCACATTATCAATTGATGACAAAAATTCCAATAGCTCAGACAGCATGGGTAAAGAGATCAATGGAATGCCTGGTTCTAAGAAACCTCCGAATGATTCAAACAATTTTACATACAAGCCTTGGGAACCTATTTCTAGCTATAGGCCACCGTCGGCTCACAACCGGAAACCTCCAAACTTCAAAGCATTTCCTGATGACGTCAGAGCCAGTATTTCCAAGCTGCTAGAGTTCAGGCGGCAAAAGGCATTAGATCCGAATTACAGACAACCTAAAATGAACGCTCATATGGTACAACGGAAACCTCCGAACGCGATCATCAACGCGCCAGATGTAGCGATACAGACAAACATTAGTCCTAAGGCAGTGGCTATACCAGAAATACCAAAGTCCTACATTGACAAGCAAAACGCTGAGAAACTGGCCGCGCTCAGAAAAGAAGTGGACATGATTATTTTACAAAGGAAGCAACAAATGGAAAAGAACTGTGACATGAACGTACCCATTCACAGTCCTGTCATACAGTACGCCGCAAACCCTAAATCCGTCTCGCCGGTTACAAATACCATGAATACGTACAGTAGAAATCAGTCCCAAACGGGTTCACTGAAAATGTCGGACATTGTAAACGTATCAGACAGACAGACGGTGGATAAACTGCAAAGACAGAATTCTTGCAGCGCTATTTACGACATCGTCAGACCGGCTCGCCCCGCGTCTTATGCTTCCAACGTGGCACAAGAGAGGCCTGCAAGTGTTGCCATGTCTGGTCAGAATGACTACCTGCACTTCTTAAAAGAGTACCAAGAAATGAGGAATAAGACTATGGCCACAGACCAGGTCCTGGACATGTCTACTAAAACCTTGAACGATAGCAAGAAGGATATTAAACCGGTGACCAGAGTAGCTCCAGTACCAATGCCGACCAGTAATAACCCTGAACGCAAATCTCAAAGTGCCAAACCAACGATACAGCAGAAAAAACCTGACGCGTCTCTCAACACCTTCTCACGTCTCAGCTATATGCACAAGAATAATAAACAGACTGAAATGAAGTACAAAGCCGCGACAGAAAAACCATTCAGTTTTTCCACTTATCAGGAAGTTTCGACTGAGCTTGACGAAATTATAAGGAAACATAAAAATGAACAGATGAAGGTCATTCAGGCGAAAAATGAGAAGGAAAGACCGAAAGAGATGCCTACATCTTCCTACCTTAATACCGACGATCCGAGAAAATACTATCAACCCCAGAGCGTTCAGTCCGACCATCCCATGCTCTCCAATCTACTTGAACCAAATACCTACACTTCTACTGCAAGTGTATGTCGAAATGAAAATCAGTACAAAAATACTGCAACACAACAAAAAGTTACTTCACCACCAAAGTCATCATTGACAAGCTCGGACCAAAATGACATATTAAATTTGTTACGACAGCAGACTAAATTAAACTCTGCGTTTTACCAAACAACGAGTATATATCCTTCGACGTCAAAATCTGGCGGAGCTATGCCCCACAGTTCGACAATGCCTGTTTGTAACCCGACATCTTATTCAATACAACAAAAATCTAATACTACCAAACCTGTCAGCATTCAATCATCACTTGAAACGAAAATCATCAATATCATATCTAATTCTTTGATTAAGCCGGCTGATGGTGCGAGTTCAAAAATGGGTTCAGAGGCCAAGTCTAAACCTTTGAATACAGGAAAAAAGAATACCAAAACCGATAATCAAAACAAAGTTAAGAAAACCGACAACACCAAAGCTCTAAAGGAAAAGAAGCCACAGACAGTGATTTCTGACGCGAAGAATCGCAACTGGGAATCTGTTATGAATGATATTTTGAAGCATAAGACACCAAGCAGAGGTCCAAATGCCCTCGATGTGGCTCTAAATAAAAGCTCCTTTGAGAAAGTCTTTGAAAATAGCTTGAAGGAACCATCCATATTGCCAGTTACTGATATCAAAGACGATAGGAAATATCTACTGAAAGGCCAAAATTCGAAGCCAGTGAATCCTCAATGCATAAATACCAAGAATGAAGTGAAAGTTTTAAACCAACAACAAAAACCAACACAGACAAAAGCTAATAATCGTAAACAACCATCAAACCGATCAAAATCTGAAAGTTCAACAAACAAAAAATCTGCAAAGGCGAACTCATCAGAAATATCCAAAAAAGTACCTCAGGAGGTGCAAAGGAAACAGTTTACGTATACAGGGCCAAAACATGACGATCCCTTCATATCTGGAATACCTAATGCTGATTACGATTTGTTGGAGGAATTAATGGATGACGATTTACGTAAAGAAATAGGGGAATTATCGTCTGACGAAGAAAGTTATAATACAGCGGCGCAGTCATTCCTTGAAACACCCAAAAGCGATGCTAAACGTGTGAGCGTCGAGTTTAACGCTCAGCACACCGAAATAACTGCGAAGACAGCGCCGACTGACCCACAATGCTTGAATGCTCGTCTTGCAATCAATGAAAATACTCAAAAGACGTCTCAAAGACATGTTCAAAAGTGTCCTAATATAAAAGATAACAATGCCGCCAGAAATCTGCAAGTTCCTTTACCTAGTGTTATGACACAGAACGATGCAACTATGAAAACTATGACAGCTCAAAACATTCCTGTGAATGTGCCTACGATTGCACATTGCTCTAACGTGAACACACTGGCTAATACTCAGATTGACCCTAACATTTATATCACGGCGGTCCCACAACAACCACCAATGCAAAATGTCGTATTGATTGGGTCTGAACTTGTATACGAAAGTTATCCTACAGTTCAAACACCAATAAATAATGTATCAAGTATAGCACCAAACGCTTATGTCGCTGTAAATAATGCTCCTAACATGACGTTGTACCAACCAACTCAATTTGCTGCGCCAATCATGAATACAATGTTAATAAGTAATATGATGAGTGTGCCAATAATAAATACCGTGCCATGTGCCACCACTTTATCTGTTCAGACTGCGATAAATAATGTGGTTGAGTCTTCGTTTCATGCTACTACTCCAGAATATACGCAAATAAACCCTCCTGACATAAGCGAGAAACCAAGTGGTGAAACCTGTTCAACTTTGGATCCAATACATAACGAAATAATACAAACGAATGAAAGACTTCAAGATGTAAATATTAAGATTAATGAAAGAAAAGTCCTGTCAGAAGTGCAGGAAAAATTGGCTGTGACTGAAAATACGGAGAAAATAAAGACCCATGTGACGGAATTTGAAAATAATGTAAAGAAAGACATGTCGGACGATATAGAAAGGCTGAAGAAAAAACGTATGGCTATAATAAATAGAGATATTTACCACCGTTGTGGTAATACTCCAATCGCTTTGTCGTATTCACCGTTGCCACCAACTAAAAATATACCAGAAACATTAACATTGAATGCCCCCGTACCACAAGCAGATAAAATCCATCAACAAGGAGATTTTAATAAAGCATCTATACCAAATAATGAAGCAAACAGCAGCTCACACTTAGCTAATAATATCGCAGATATTTCAAGCCCTGTAACGCCGGATAACAATGAAAATTGTAAAGAAAATAAAGACAATCCGATAGTACCATGTCGAAGAATATTATTAAGATCCTCTAATAAAGCTGATATCGAAATAATAATACCGGAAAAAATAACTATTAAAAAATCTAGGGTCAAGTTAAAATCAGATATACCTGTGATTGATGAAAAAGTAGACGCTATTTCTAGTCAACATGACAAAAGCTGTAAAGGTGCTAGTACAACAAAGCGGACATCAAAAAGAATCCGTAGTAAGAAAGTTAATAAAGACTTTGAAGAGGAAAAATTGAATAATCAACCAAAAACAAACAAAAAGGTATCCCGTAAGAAACCGAATCTGCAGATTGACAACAAGAAAGTTACAATTAATATACAAAATGATTTACTCGACATCGAGACGGAAATACAGGGATCAAAGATACCTGTACAAACTAACCGTGCTTTATTGATTACAAACATATTGGAAGCAAAACAGAACCAACAGGAAGACAGTATCGCACCTTCCAATCACATTGAAAGTCAGGAAGTGTCTACAGAGAACGTACGTATTGCACGGTGTATCTCCCCAAAAATTGATGAAATACTTAATCAAACTAATGGAAGTGGAACAAATGATACTTTAAATAATAAAGATTCTTCTATACTCTGTGAAAATGAAAGCATAAACGTACCTTTACCTGAAAAAGTCGTCTCTAAAGAAGATTCAAACGATTTATGTCCTGAAACTGCTATAAACGTGGCAAAAGAAGCAACAGTTCAAAACTTAGACGAACTTCACGAAAATATTTCAAATACTGAAAATTTAACACCTACGAGAGTTATTCACCCAGTACTTCCCAGTTTAACTGCGACAGTCAATGATAAGAGTAGTGATTTGTTGGAGAATAATGATATTGATCTTGATATGTTGGTGACTGAAGAAACGAATGTGACACAGAGAAAGCCACTCTACGCAGATATTAAATATGGTAAAGCTATTAGTATATCTGATAAAGGTAAACAAATAGCTCCTACTACGCAAGACAAAGTGTCGAAAGCAAATATAGAAAGCTCCGGAACTGAGCTTATACTAGAAAGTCGAATTCCAAAAATTGATCAAAATATTAATGATTTGAATAAGACTGTGAAAGAAGTAGAGAAGAAGAATTCGGATGACTTGAAGAATAGAATGGATAATGAACCTGCAGGGGTATCATCTATCTCAAACACCAGAACTACGTATGTAGATGATGACATTGAAATTATTGATGATAACGCCAACCAACCTTCATCTCTGCAAAATCATGACATTATTCAGAAAAAAACCGGAAACTCTCAGAATGAAAGTAAATCCCAACCTATTCAAGATATACATCCCACCAATAAGAATGAAAACAGTCAAAAACCCGCAGAAATATTTTCTGTCTCTGACAAAAATGTTATAAATGTGGATGATGAAATTCAAATAACAGGTGATAACTTGAAAAACAATAATATGAAACCATCATCTCTGACAAAAAGAGATATTGATCAGAAGGAAAGTAAAAATACAAAGAAAGATACTGAAACAGATACCCCTCCCAATTACATAAATGATTTATCCCAAATATCTCAGTCTTATAAAGACCGTATCATTATTGAAAATATAAATACTGAAGACTCTTCAAAGAAATGTGTTCGTGTTAAGCTCCCAAATGGCAAGACATTCAAAGCCACGGCGTATGGAGACATACATGTAAATTTTGATACCTTATTCGCTAATCCATCAGTTAAAGCTACTCTACTCAATAGTTTAAACAACCAAAAACGTTATACAATGAGTATAAATCAAATATCTACTATAGTGAAAAGTGATCGGACTAAAATATTATCAACTAAAATACAAGCCATTAAAGCAACACCATCGGGTTTAGCGCCGGGACAAGTGGAAACTATAGATTTACTGAGCGATGACGATGATGAGACTCAGGGGCTGAAAACGCAGACTCAAACTTTAATAAGCGATGACGGTAAAAAGTCTCCATCTCAAGAGAGCTTGGAAACACGAACTCAGACTTTGGAGACTGAATTTGGCACATTTAAAATTTCGACAATGGACAAGTACATACTTGCACAGCATCAGATCAAGTTAAAACATAAACCTATTGTCCGGTTAAAAAGACTGAACTGCAATAAAACTACAACAAGCAACAAAGCTGATTCTGTTATCAATTCGAACACAGAAGTTTTACAAAATACCCAAATAATCAATTC
Source organism: Hemithea aestivaria (assembly GCA_947507615.1). Taxonomy (NCBI): domain Eukaryota; kingdom Metazoa; phylum Arthropoda; class Insecta; order Lepidoptera; family Geometridae; genus Hemithea; species Hemithea aestivaria. Next base: position 3,799,279 of record OX382348.1, on the reverse strand, counting down.
AGAAAAAATCAACGACAATATTAAAAGCTTACTGCCGACAATCCCAGATCAATACATATCGGGACTTATTAATGATATTCAAGCTATAGAAAAAAGAGTATCTTCAGACTTACGAGATGTTGTTGAAATAGACGACTCTTCGAATGATAGTACTGATCTAAAATGCTATGAAAAACTTTCGCCTGAAAAAAGAATAGACGAATTAAAAGATGTTTTGTTACATCAACTTGGAGTCGTAAAAGATGAGAGCACAAGTGCTATAGCGCAGAATAAAGTAAAAGACAGCAAAAATGTTGCTACCACTGAAGAAGTCATTTCTATAGACGACGATGATGATTTACCAAATGTGCTGCCTAATAACAATACGATCAGTAACAATTCTTTATCAAAATCACTGCTTGATGACAAGAAACCTAAACATAAATTCATTGACAAAATATGTTGCGTCAAGTTGATTCGATGCGATGACTTAATCAAACAGAGATGTAATCCTATTTTAAATAAAACAGAGAAAAATAAAAATGACGAAAACAAAGCCAGCTCCGATTCAGCGTTAAGTCATATATCGACATGTGACCAACGTGAGGATGATAAAAATTCGAATAATGAAGTTCAAACCTTTGAGGACGTTTCTTTCTTCGAAATAGATGCAAACTCAATCGAGCCGGATGCTGAAAGAAGCAGTTCGCCAGTGATTGAGCTATTTGATGTTATTGCCTCATTGGGTACTACCCACGAGAAAGAATACATACATAAAATATATAAAGAAAAACCTCTCGCTTTGACCTGTGAAGCTAATTGGTTCACTACTAAACACAAGCTACATTTGAAATATCTTAATTGGACAACGATCCTGTCTGACGTCCCTCAAGACAGTAGGGAAAATGTAACATACACTAATGTAAACAATTTATCTGAAACGCAGGTGGAAGAGCAACAGCTCCCAATGAACCAAATACCTACACTTGCATCACTCGTTTTGAATATTTTACAAGATAATAATGTTCTGTCACAATACAAGCTTATCCGTGAATTAAAGCAATCTGTACATTCACTGAAGCGTAAATCTACATCAATGGACGCAAACCTTATGCCGAAGATATCAAAACTAGAAACCAAAAGTGAAGAACCAAAGATAAATGAGAACCTTCTTCCATGTAATGTTACATTAAATTCATCTACCACTGATTCGAATGTATCCGATTCTATTCTTGAAGATGCTAAAGCTATATTTTCGGATGACAATGATCTGTCTATAATTATACAAAATGATGATATGTCATGCACACAAAATTGTGACGATAATCACAATTTGAATGAAGATTGTGATAAAAGTTCTGAAAATAGTTATTCCAAAGAACAATTAGCCGAAATACATAAAGAAAATATCTTGGAGGATTTGACAGACACTGATTATTTGGTTGAGCATAGGTCTCCATCTCCGGTCATTGAAATTTCGCATTTGCTAAATGATGTTGAAGACAATCCAATATTGTCTCCTAAAATGGAAACTTCTAATTTACGGTCCCTAGAAGTAACGAAAGATAGTGATATTAATAGTGAAAAAGAACCAATTCTGTTACCAGAGAATAAAAATGACTTAGATAACAAGACACTAGAAGTAACACGCAAAGTATTCGATGATTTCAATGAAGTTTCTAAACTACTGGATGTTAACAGTGAAAAAGAACCTATTCTGTTACCAGAGACTAAAAATGATTTGGCGGTGGACAATAGGACCCAAGAAACAACAAGCCAAGTATACGATGATTTCAATGAAGTTTCTAAACTACTGGATGTTAACAGTGAAAAAGAACCTTTTCTGTTACCAGAGACTAAAAATGACTTAGCGTTGAATAACAAGACACAAGAAGTGACACGCGAAGTATTCGATGATTTCTATGAAGTTTCTAAACTACTGGATGTTAACAGGGAAAAAGAACCTATTCTGTTACCAGAGAATAAAAATGACTTAGTGTTGGATAACAAGACACAAGAAGTAACACGCGAAGTATTCGATGATTTCAATGAAGATGCTAAACTACTGGATGTTAACAGTGATAAAGAACCTATTCTGTTATCAGAGACTAAAAATGATTTGGCGGTGGACAATAGAACACAAGAAGCAACAAGCCAAGTATACGATGATTTCAATGAAGTTTCTAAACTACTGGATGTTAACAGTGAAAAAGAACCTATTCTGTTACCAGAGAATAAAAATGACTTAGCGTTGAATAACAAGACACAAGAAATGACACGCGAATTATTCGATGATTTCAATGAAGTTTCTAAACTACTGGACGTTAACAGTGAAAAAGAACCTATTCTGTTACCAGAGAATAAAAATGACATAGCGTTGGATAACAAGACACAAGAAGTAACACGCGAAGTATTCGATGATTTCAATGAAGATGCTAAACTACTGGATGTTAACAGTGAAAAAGAACCTATTCTGTTACCAGAGACTAAAAATGATTTGGCGTTAGACAATAAAACACAAGAAGCAACAAGCCAAACATACGATGTTTTTAAAGAAATTTCTAAATCACTGGATATTACTGAAATAACTTCAGATAAAAGAAATAATGAAGATATTATGTGTGTTCTTGAAACTGATCAATTATCAGAAGTAACAACAATTGGTACTGGTCAAGAACACGTTGTGGAGCAAATTGAAGAACAGTGTGAACAGAAAATTAAGGCAGGTGAACCATCTACATTAACTGAGGCATGTGGAGAATCTGAAAGTGGTATGATAGATGTAGAATCGGAAGATATTAACATTGAAGAATCAACTGAAACTATGAAGCACACTTCTTTAATTCAAAACGACTTGAAAGATCTTGATAATGTTAAAGGACAAGATTCTAATAATAGCATGGAAACTGTAGACACAAAAAAAAATGAATCAATTAAACAAGAAGAATTTCAGACTTGTGAAGAAGCTAAGGAAAAACCTTCATTTACAGAAACTGTTTCAACGGACAGTGGTGTGCATACAATTGAAATGTTACAACCATTTGGGCTTAAGACAGAGTCAGCAAATGACTTAAATGTTAGCAAAGAAAATGTTGTTGACCATCTCAAAGACGATGAAACTGATAAAATCATGGAAACTGAATTAGTCGGCATAGAGCGACAGAAATCATTGCCTATTAATTCTCATTTATCAGAGAAAGTGAATTTTGAAATGAAGGAAAAGATTGTTGCTGTTGAAGAATCTTTCTCTTTGCACACAAACACAAAATTTGATAAACGTGATCTAAAAGAAGTTGTAGAAAGTAATGAAATTGTTGACCCATGTGATATACAAGAAGTTTGTGCTGTTAAAGAAACTAGTGAGTCATCTGAGAATTTATCAGTCGAAAGTGTAAATGAAAAATCAAATTCTAAGGATGTCCAAGGAAGTGACCCACCATGTGTGCAAATAGAAAATGAGTTGTCATGTGACCGCAAAGGGGTTGAAGATGTCAAAGATATTAAAGCCGATGCTAATGATATTCAATATATTGACCTATCAGAAGTTATTGAACTTGATGCTGCTGACACTAGTCAAATTTCTACGGTCTCAACACCTAATTTATCATTGGAAATTGAAGTGGAAGTCGGAGAGAATACTGTTTCATTAGATGAAAATGAGAAATCTCAAAATGAAGAACTCACAATGTTAGTACGAAACAGTTCAAGCGGTATTATCGATCATGAGTATATTGGTTCAATCTCCATAGATTGTGAAAATAAAAGTAAACAAAATCTTGAAGATACAACTAATCAATCCCTACATCATGATGTGTTTGATGAGGAACCCGTTGGGGAAATTGTGGAAGAGATAGTTGAAATGCATGGAGCTGAAGTCATAGATACACAAAATAAGCGAGATGAAAATCAACTGAAAAATATACAACATGAAACTGATTCTGACGAAGAAAACAATTTAAAAGTTAATAATGATAATAAAACTAAAATAGAATGTATTGATAATAACACTACGGTTAACAATATATCTTCTGACGATGATGATCCCCCTGAGAATTGTGAAGATGACGATCTTGAAAATACTGTTGCACTATGGAATGTATCAGTTAAGAACATAGACGATATAGAGGAAACTAGCTATACTTGCGCTGATGTAAGCACGGAAAGTATAATAAGTAAATATCTTGCTTTAGTAGGCAAAGATGAATCTGACTTGATCAAAACTGTTAAGGAAATTAGATACGAAGATCCGGAAGTTGGCACTTGCATAGTATTTCCAATTGTTGAAAAGAATGAGGAAAATAATCTGGATTTAAGAGAAAAAGTTCATTCGATAGTCACAAATATTATTCAAGGTTCTTCTGTTGATGAAAATGATGAAGAATCAAATGAGACTTTGGACACTGGATCTTGTGAAGATTTCAATATAATATTGCCTCAGCGTACATATGCTAAATATTCCAATAAAAAAGTAATCAGGAGATCTAAACGAAGAATGAATATGTCGGATGTACAATTTCGTCAAAAGAGAACAAGACATAGTATATATAAAATGAACAAAAATATTGATTATCCAAATACATCTAAAATAGAAGATGTGTCGTACGCCAAAGAATACAAAAAATTGTTTGATTATTGTAGCACAATAAATTTTTCCTACTCTATACCATTTCATAAAGAATACATAGACGTTCAAGAAGCATTACAGTCTTGGCCTATACAAGGCGATAATTGTGTTGTCACAGAAGATGTTATTGAATCAAAAGAAATGCTATTTATCGATACTCCGGAAGGTTTATCCGACCATATTGAACTGTCATTTGCAGAAGAAATAATAACAGAGTTTAATGAAAAGAACTATAAATCCATCAACATTGCTGAATCAAATTTCAGTAAGGGTTTTGGTGATGGGTCCGGCAGAGTCAAACAAGAACAGAGAGACGGAGAAAACATAACATTTTCGGCTGCGACTCTGTCGGACGTAAAACAAATTCAGCCGCTTATGCCGTCCGAACAAAAACAGAAATCCTGTATGGAAATTTTTGATAGGAATGAAAATGAATGTAAAGATTCTCACAAGAAGATTAGGCACTTCTATGATTATTTAAATTTGAAGGAAAAAGTTCGATCATTTTTCGAGAAGACACAATTAGAATTGAATTTTGACGGGGCTAGAGATCATAAAAAGAATGATTTACCGACGAACTGGCCTTTTTGTCTTTCGTCTTCAGAATATATCCGTCCTGCTCCTGTTGCTATGACCGTCAATGTTGTGCAAGTAGGACAGTTGCCAGTGAGTGCAGCCGCTCAAAACCCTGTGACATGTGACCCTCGTGTAACACATGTTACTAACGTCAGTCCTTCGGAATGTCCGCCTCAGAACAACCCTGGGGATGACCTTCAGACCTCTATTAAGACAGAATATACGGAGCTGACTACTGCTGACATAAACTTACCTTTAATGCAAGAATATGTACAACACCACCATTCCATGCCCAATGAAACGCAGGAATCTCAAAATTTACACGGTTCCGATGATAACATTCCAATGGCTACGGAGATTAAATCTGTGGTCAAAATCGAATTGATGGAGGAAACATCCCAAGAGCAAATGGAGGAAAATATTAGATACGAAACGCATAGACTCCAGTTATCAGAGAGCAATGTAAGTAATGGTGCCCAATATCATTACGATAGTATGACTAATAATATGGTGCCCGAATGCGATGCAAATGTTCAATCTGTGATAAACTCTTCGGAGGAACAGAAAACTATTTCCAATAACAAGCAGATTAACGATGCAGAAAAAACTGATCAAATCGCGCATGCTATGAATGCAGCAGGTATCACGGCGTCGCAGGACATCGTCAAAACTACTGATGCAGAGGCGTTAGTTGATATAATATCTCAAAATGCTCAATCGGACGTTGTTACATCGCATACTACAAACAACTATAAATCTACTCCCATAACTAGCATGGCATTACAGCAGGCGCTTGCTCAAATTTTGCCACCGCCTCTAAATCAAACAAATACTTCTGAGAATAATCAACACAATACTGCAAGCCCCCAAGTTCTACACATCGTTCAAGGTAACAGCACCCCGTCGGTTATAAATAAAACTAATGGAACTCAGGTACTACATATAGTTCAGAATAAAAACACTACGAATGGCACACCTGCTTCTCAAGCAAATACATTTAGTGGATTATCTCTGGTGGATGGAGCAATCCAACAAAATGGTAATTTGCTTCATATTGTAAATACTGGCCAGAAGAACAATAATAATCCGGGACAATTACTGAAAAGAGTCAACCTGTTGACTAATCTGGCAAATGTACAAGGATCTAATGACAAAATGGTGCATGTTCTTTGTAAATCTGCTGATGGAAAGTCCATCCAACTCCCTCCTCAACGCAGCATGGTGTTAAGATTACAACCGTTAGACCCACCTAATCTTCAAACAGCAGCAAAACAGAATGAAGATGTTTCTGCGTCACAATCAGTTAATTGTGTCAATGGGAAAGAATCAACTGCGCAAGAAATAAAATCCAGATCACTTTACGAAGAAAATTATGCTAAATTTGTGCAGAATGGAGATCCCAAACCTATTCCAGAAAAAGCTACTAGTTTACCGAAATTCAATCAAGTCTTTGGTAAACAAGTTTATCAAGATAAGCAAAACGAAATGGAAAATAATAATATGTCAGAAACTTCACCAGATTGTCCACCAGAAGATAATATTCCGCTAGAGCAGATGTCAGATATTGCAAATCCACCGATGTTAATACGAAAATCGCAAAATCAGACTACTCCTCCAGCCCAGGTCCAGCCAAATTTAGTGCAACAAATTAAACAGACTATTGGGCCCATGAACATCCCAATGCATGGTGGTGTTATTTATACAAGACAAATTCCTGTTAATATCGGAAACGGTCAAACGATAAATCTTATAACCGTTCCTAGTTCTGAAATCGTTGATGATGCAAATCAAAAACTTCAGGCGGATGGCAAGTTTGGGAACCAAGAAGGAGATTCTCCTATTATTAAGATAGTACAAAATAACCAACCCGCAACACCTACAAATGGCGCGACGGAAGACAATAACGCCCAGATGGGCTCTGCCAAAGATGCCAAACCTCAGCAAACTCCTCAACCACAACCAGTTCTTACACAAATGCGAATAAAATTACCCATGCTTAGTAAAGCACCTCAAATGGTAGGAGGAACTAGAGTTGTAAGACCTTCTTTCTTCCAAATCCAAAGAAATGTTATTGGTGGTGCCAATCAACAAGTTTATCAGCAACTAGTTCTGACAGCCGCTCCACAAATAGGTCAATCAATAAGACTTCCTGCTCAGACACAGAAACCCAAAACTCCATCGGAAACGCAGTCTTCGCCTGAATCTCAGATGAGTTCCTCGACGTTGGAGCAACTGAGAGAATTTGATATGGTACTCGAACAAGTAAAAGAAAGAAGCACCGTACAGCCGGGGTCATCGACATCTAGCAATAATTTTTCCAAATTAAATACTTCCGCTGACACTACTGACGCCGCAACTCCCAGCACTCCGACTCTCAAGCAAGACACTCCAACGCCTGTGCTCTTTTCCGTTGGGACGACTCAGCCCATTAATATTGCGAATTTTGTAAACAGAAAATCGACAATTACTTCAACAACTACTTCTTCGTTTGTGAGATCACCAGATTCGACCGGCGTTGCAGAATCTCCGTCCTCATCCACCCACGTTCACTTACCGCACACTAGCGCAACCACGGAATCTTGTGCTTCTTCGTCTTGCGCTTCCGAAGCGGCGGCGGCGACGACATCTCAACCAAAACCAAAGAAGAAATCCAAGCCGAAGTCTTCGTCCAGTTCCTCAAACCCTTTTAAGATAAATTCAACTCCACCGAAAACTTCCACACAGAAACCTCTGGAAGACGAACAGACCACACAGAGAATTCTATACATATTGGCCGAGTATAAAGAACAGGTCGAGAACTCTCCCGATAAAGATAAACCTGCGCCGCGGAGAAGAAACAATCCGGCGGCGCCCGCCGCCGGTACCTCCAAGCGCAAGAAGAGTTCCAGTGGATCTCGAAAACGGGACTCGAGCCCTATAGGAGAAGACAGTTGTCGAACGATGGGATCCGAAGATAGCAGCTGCGGTACTTCGCTAGGTGAGTGTAACGAGTGTCTGGAGAGCCATTCGCCAGAAGAGAGTCCTCGAAAAGTCGTCCGCAGACTGACATTCGAGCAAGAGACGACCCAAGTGACGCAGACTCGAACGACTACCATACCGCAGCGGAACGTGATCGTCGCCGACGGACAGGCGTTCGCGGTCAGAGGTGCCACCGGCAAGCCGGCCACCACGGTGCTGATGCCGGCTAATTACTTATTGCCCGTGTCGATGATGAAAGGGGGGCAGCAGATCGCCATAGTGACCAATCGCGGGCCGAAGCTACTGGTGGGCGCCGGAGAGGGCGGGACCGGGGGCACGCTGTTGTTCCAGCGGTTGATAGGTCCCGCCGGGTTGAAGCCGGTGCTGACGCGGCCGGGGGTGAGGCACATCCGGCTGCCCACGGCCGCGCTGCACAACCTGCAGACGTTCAACATCGCGGCGCCGGCCCCCACCGTGCAGCCGCCCGACAGCACCGCCTCCCCGGCTCCACGCGCTCCCGCGCCCCCAGATCTCGTGGACACCCGCGCCATGAGCTCGCCGTGGCCGGACCGCTCCGACAGCGGGGAACAGAAGGCGGACAAGGGCAACTCCAGCCCTGAAGGCTCGGAGCCGTGGAACCTGCCCTCCTCGAGCATCGCCGATGATTACGGTTACGAGGAGATCGTGCGGACGGACAACATGGACCGCACCGTATTGGTGAGTCATTCAATATTCTCCATATTGATCACTACGTGTCACAATATAAAAGAGTTGAGATGAGACGATTCGTTGCGACCGTCTGATTCATTGCTGTAAAGTTTTTCCAAATATAACAAATACTGTAATTAAAGCGTCCACAGAATCAAACGGTTGCTATTTCTCGCCCTCTATGTTGTGACCGAGCCGGTGTATGATGTACATTTTGCAACCACAGGACGCGATCCCAGATCGGTACAGTCCAGATATGGAGGCGCAAAGGATATTTGATAAGATGTTCGACGTCGACTCCAAAAAGTCGATGTACGACTCTCGATGCAGTTACGATATAGACGCGTCAGATGACGATAAGGCCTACCACCAGGTGACGATCGTAGCTCTGACGCAGACCCTACCAGTATAGAGCCTCTTACGTAGATGCACGCCTCTATTTATTTTTCTCCGCTCTGTTTGAGTTTGTTTGTCAGTGTGCCAATGGCAGGAATATCTATACGACATGTTCTGTGCAAACATCTGTGGCTTTTACATAGTTATTAACTCCATTGAGTTGCAGAAGTTTTATACCTAACATAAAAGCCTGCAAGATAAAAACGAATATTCTAGGCTTAGTGCTTTCTACAAAGCTTATGTGCGTGTTATTAACTAAATGTCGCTCCATATTATGCCATCGGCGCCCTCGCACACAAACCAAAAGAGTGCATTAGGTATTATATTAATTCTTGCTCCCTTCATTTCTAATCTTAACATTTTAATTTCGATCATCTTTCTGTTAGGTAGGTTTTGCTTCCAACTCATCGGTATAGACCTACGAATGTAACTGCATGACTTCTGTCATTGTCAAGACTTCCTAGCATTTATTGTTCCTTGGCATGACCCCTCATATAACTACCCCAATCATTAATTAGTTCTAAATAAAAATCTCAATGTTGTAGTTAGGATTTTACTTATAAAAGGAAAATGTGTTAAAGCTTAAGCCTTGCCCGTCATCTTTTATTGTTCATGTTTACTTTAATTCAAGTAGGAGATAGAAATTCCATTGATATCATTACTCGTCAAACATTGGATGAATGGATGCGTGTGTTAGTTACTTGTTCTCATCAAAACTGCTGAATAGAAGCAATTCTGTTGAAATATGGTGGCATAAGGTCGGCCGTACCATCGCCGTCCGCCGTATCGGCTTTACTAACTTTTCTCGTAAGTGCTGAACCTTGAACAATTATTTCTTCACGCCTAAACGGATGGACCGATTGAGCTGAAATTGGGTATAGAGATAGTTTAGACCCTGGAATAACACACACTGGGCGCAGCTAGTGATGATATATATCAGCCTTGAATTACAAATGAAGTTGAGTGAAACCGCAGAACGCGGTTAGAGAAACCATATAATTGGCTTAGTGCTTTCAAAATCATACAAAATTGTCGTGTGAAATTATTCTTTATAACATCTAATCCCAGACTCATAAAAACTACAAAACAAATCATTATTCAAATAAAAACTACAAAAGAAATCATTATTCTAATCATTTTAATTACATACTATGGGATTTTTTGTGTCCAAATTGTTTCAAAATTTGCAAAAAATGTAATTTGATTATAATATGAGATTTACTTTTATAAAAGTTGATTGCTTCCTTGTACAAAGCAAGTAAACTTTAATAGCTATTATGTAAAGTTGAATATTGTAATATATGTTATAGGTTGTTCAAAGGAAAGACGGACGGCACCACAGATTAACTCACGTGTCTGCTGCAGCTTTGAGACACAAGTATGCCATATTGGAGCATGAACTACGATTACAGGTACTTTCTATTTTATTTGACTTAAAAATGTTTAAAATACATATATGACTATCTATCGTAGAAACGTTTGACAAAATATTTCAAATAAATTTTGTGATTTTTACCTGCTATAAGACACAAATCACTCCGAATAGTTGTAAGAATTCAAAACGAAATTTAGAGAAGACTATAACTTGTTGCCTTAAGAGCGCTTATTTGTAGCCGCGGAACGCTCTTTCGCCCCCACAATTTGATACATTTTGAAATATAAATACATAGAATAGAATAATACTTTATTGCATACCAAACGATTACAAAAAAGCTTAATGATCTAGATATCTTAATGCTAGGTAAACAATCAGCGGTCTTATCGCACTAGGCAATTTTTTACAGACAACCTGGGAATGTAACAGGACTGTAAATACAATAATAGACGGCGGTGTGCAATATCTCAAACTAGTTACAGAAAAAAAATACATATAAAAAACTCCTAAAGCCTAGTCCTCCTAGTTATAAATACATAGAAATAACTCCTAAGTCTACTTGAAAATTGGACAAGAGCCTATATTGATAAAAGCATAGAATAACTTGATATCTTTTGATTATAATGGTAATTTCTATTGTTAGAAATCCCTATCGGAAGAGTGTGAAGACCTCGGAGTGGATTCCCCTTCAGCATCAGAGCTGTTCCCCGAGGCCGAGCTGCTGTTCGCGCCCTCACCGGCGCACGAGCAAACTATTGATCAATGTCATACACGTAAGTTAACCACTTCTTCACTCGTCTTCTTACAACTCCAAGACACTCTCCTGATGCTAAAAGATAACGCTGCCCATAATAAATGAGTACAGCGCTCCCTAAGACTTCACAACGATGTAAAATCTTAGGTGCATAGCACCAACGCTTCTTAATCAGGAGTGAGAAAATGTTAACTTTTTTAACGAAATTATTTAGCCCAGTAATTTCATTAGCTACAGTGCCCACTTACCGAAGCTCGGTAATGTTTACATAGTTCAGTGCCGTACAGAATTTTGTATTTTAAAACATTGGGTGGCACTGTGTCTGATAAGCACAATGGGCAACCATAATACTTACCATCACGCACCATTTTTGCTTATCTTGTCACCGAAATTAAACCTCAAGTACAGTTTATTTACCAGCCCAATGCACATCAGTTAACGATCTCCACAGCTCAAATATGTTGTTTTATTCCAGCGCAACCATCGCTAATGTCTCAAGGCATACCCCAACCAGACTTAGACGACCAGATCGCCTCCGACCGTCTCCTGACCCCACGACAAGACCCCGACGGCCTCGACATCAACTTGGACGACGTCGGGGAGATCGTCACCGTCGGGGAAGATGGCATGACCACCATACAACTGGACCACGAGGAGTTCGCCCGGTCACATCCCAACACGACGTTCCACAGCGAGCCTGAGGACGCAGAGGTGGTTGTATTTTATACTATGATGTAGATTTAGACATGTTTATTGCTAATTTATGTGATATGAATGAGGGGTTTCACGAAAATCTACGCCGCCATTGGCGCCACTTTGGCGGGAGGTCCTTCCCAATCATTTCGGTGTTTGTCTATGAATGTTTTGAATCATATGCATATGGACAAAAAAGGGTTGCCAATCTGACTGTTTTGACTGGTATCTGGACCTGACGTCACAGTGTTGGCTCCTGGAGGCTGTTATTTCAGAAAATCCTCAGTGACATGATATTATCTGTTCTTTAGTGTGATGAAGATCGCTAGCATCAGGTCTACCCATATAACAGACTGCTCTGCTTCAAAAAGATAACATCTTTTTGAAATACCTGAAAAAAATTTCATCTGACGACTTTCCTACGACGATTCGCTCTGAAATAATATGCTATCTACGCAGGCCAGGGATAAAAGCTAGGTATAGGAACATAACGAAACAAAGCATCTTCTTTGCACGTTTGACGGACCTTACACTGTCCAAAATAATCTATGGTAGATGAATGAATTGACATTTGAAATAGAATTCTTATTCACAGATACCACCCTTCACGATCGCGCAGGGCCTGAAAGGTCGCCCCATAACGTTCGCTCGAGGCGTGCCGGGGACCGTCGTGATGGGGCCACAGACCACGGTCATATCTCAGGCGACCGTCGAAGCGACCTGCGCACAGAACACTGTGAAGTTCGCCGACATAGACAACATGATCAACGCCATGCCGAGCCCGCAGCACCAACAAAACGCGCCCTCGGTCCTCGTCAAGGACGACGGACTGCACAAATTCGACATGTTGAACGAGCGCGAACACCCGCCCGCCTCCGCGATAGTTCACTCCACCGGCAACGGCACGCAAGTGATCAGGCGCGCGGAGACGCGGTACTCCGACGACGACACGCTCAGACGGGACGACAGGACGGACGACAGGCGGGACGAGTCCACCAGCGGCGACAGCGGCACCGAGCGGCACTCCGACTCGTTCTGGGAGTCCGGCCGGCGCAGGTTCGAGTTCGAGGAGAAGTGCTGCAAGAGCCACGCGGAGGAGGCGCCGGAGCGGCTGGATTCGGTGATCAAGGCGGCGCGGCGCGGCGAGGCGCTGCGCACGTACCCCGCGCGCCGCGCCGAGGACGAGGGCCGGCGCCGCGCCTCCAACCGCGGCGTCGTCAAGCGCGGCTGCCACTGCTGCAACGGCGCCGCGCCCCCGCCCAGACCCAAGAAGTCCAAGAAACGACCCGGAGACTGCCACGCGCACTGAACACGACCTTAGAGGTCCTCGTGTAAATTTGTTAATTGTTTTGTATATAATTTTATATTGCCGGCGTTCTCGCGCCGTTTTTGTTGATGTTTGACGCCCCGCGCGGTTCCTTTGAAAGTTATTTTTATTTATCGACCGATGAGTTCGATTTCGCTTTCGACGCGTCCTGCGGTTTAGCGTTTCCGTTGTTGTTTGAACTGTTTCTTGTAATATATTATCGATGCGCGACGTCGCCCGCGTCCGTGTATAAACGTACGTAGGTTACCTCCATTGTTAGCGTTAAGGATTTCAAATAGTGATTATAGGCCATACTCAATCGTGAATTTATTCGTCTGTTAGCGTAGGTGTACCGTATAATATTGTAGCCCCGTGCATGCTAGACTGATTATTGTTTTCACCCGATGGTGCGTTGCCGCTGTGTTTGGTTTTCGCTTTTAGTTTTTCTACGACCGTATTGTAAAGTTTAGTAGATAAGCCAACTTCCGCGATGAGCAGCACAAATTGTTTAAAAAGACGATGGAAGCTTTAATGTCGGGTGATTCGAATTATTTTTGAGATTTTTATGTTTACGATGAAAAATACGGTATAGTTTTTCAGTGTCACTCACGGCGACCGTTGTACGCTTGACGTTACGTTCCGAGGGCGTTATTATCCGTATATTTTATTAAAAGTATATAAACGTAGCTACGTGTTAAGGTATAGTGAATTTGATAATATCTATAGCGTTATAAAGTTGTAAATACTTTTTGTCCCTGAGTTTGTGAAGGGGACGTCTAGTCACTAACGGACTCTAGTGTCTCGTATAACTCTGCGACGGACGGCTTTGAGCCTGCCCTAGTTTCATTTGACGCAGTATTCGACCGCTTGTGTAAATATGCCCAAATATATAATGGTCATTGAAATAACTCCTCCAACATTCGATGTGATTTGAAAGTGCAGCGGATAAATTCGAAATATGTAAATAGCGGAGGCGGTTTATTTAGTTGAACTACTCGAGCGTCGCGATTTTAGTAAAATACGATAATTGGAATTTAATGGTTTGTGCACTCGGTGGGCCCGAAATGGTAAAAAAAATTAAGGTCGACCCAAAACTCATTGTACCATTTTCAAAGTTACTAAGTGGTAACGTGAGTGTTGGGCCGTGCCGTTTTGTAGCTTAAGTATAGTAAGTATGTATTAGCCACTTGGATATGCCTGTCCAAACATCGGATGTACCCTAGATTCTCCGGAGGCACTAAATACTTAATTCCAGCGTTGAACTAAATGTATTTCCGAAACTTTCTGAATGTATTAATTTGGCGGCAAAGGCAATATGCCATTTCTAATTGTAAGATTCGATTTTTATATTATAATCCAAGAATGTTTGTTATTGTTCGTATAATGTTGTAGGCATTGTACATCCGATATTACTCTACTATTACTATACAGTATTGCAGTTGCGTTTTTTTTTTGTTAAATTTTCACTTAGATGTTAAAATTTCTAGCCATAAACTTAATTAGGTACTTTATTTTAAATTGAAACTGTTTTGAGTTTTTCTATTATGTGAACATTTAAAGTGCTACAGAAGAAATGATCATTAAAACTTATCTAATAAATAAAATTACTGATTTTTATTTAGAAACAGTTTAATACTTATATCTCAGTCTCAAGTCTCATAGAAGGTATGTTCTTATAATTAGTTAGGTCAGGTTCATCCAGGCTTAAAATGCACTCCGTCTAATGAAAGTTTCCAATATTAAATTTCACAGGCGTGACTATATTAAGATTGAATGATTTCTACAACAAAATAACAATCCTTAACTAATTTCAAATTGAATCAGATAAAAGTATACTTAAAGGAAATCTAGATCAATGTGGCATAATGTCTAGATTAATAATAATAGGTCTCTTAGATAGTTATAGCATCCCACCGCCCATCACAGATTAGCAGATAGTGTTTATACGTCATTCTATTTCCTCTTCAACCACTTCAGAAGTCCATTTCCTCCTGTTCTTAATTTTTCTCATTAACGACAACACTTCAATTCTAAAATCTAGCCTTTCGTCTTCATTGTACCTAACAACAGTAGGGAGAAGTGACGCGAAGAAGGCTTCATCTTCGTTCATAATTCTAGGATCATTTACGCTGACAGGGTCTACACCTATGAAATCAATATTCTGGTCTTCATTACTCTCTCTTTTTGCCCGTTTCTTTGGTGTGGGCTCCACTTCCGACACCGAAGGTTCGTCTTCACAGTTATCTGATTGTGATTCGAAGTAGTTGTAGCCAGCCTCGTTTTGTTCGTCGTCTTTGGTGATGGATTCGTCGTCAAAATCACTCATTTGTTCAAGCGGTTTGGGTAGATCGCCTCGGTCGAGGAGAAACTTTAGATGGTTGGAGAGAATGTACTGCCTTCGACATTTACCTGCAGCTCTGAACCTCAGTGTTCTTATGAAGGAGTCGCGGATGTTTGTCCATTTTGTGACGATTGCCTCACCTGAAAAGTTAATTCATATTAGAAAAATTAACATTAATAAATTAACAAGTGAATTAAAAAAAAAACCCAACGCAACGCTTTCAAAATATGTAATTCGCGGTTTTGTGGTGGGGGCCATCTTGGATTTTAAATTTGTCATAGTGCGTTGTATTCTACTAGTCAAGAGTCAAGAGTCAAAGTCAAGCCCTTTCATTTGATACCCATATTGAGGGGGTCGTGGAAGAAAAAACTTATCCGCCATTTTGTAGCGGCGGCCATCTTGAACCGATTTCCACCAAACATGGCTAAGAACACTCGACTCTCGACTAACTCTACTTTCAAACAAAAAAACTAAATCAAAATCCGTTCGGGAGCTACGATGCCACAGACACACACATACACACAGACAGACAGACACGTCAAACTTATAACACCCCGTCGTTTTTGCGTCGGGGGCCGGGGGCCGGGGGTTAAAAACTACAATATAAATAAAGCCTAGACGCCTACGCAAATCTAATAGCACGGTAAAATAGTGTAGCGAAAAGTGTGTCTTAGGTCGGCGCCAGACTCCAGACTTATCTTCACTTGTTTAATTGCTATGGGTGAAGCACGAGACCAAATACATGACACCAAGACTCTTACTTGCAACCAAGGATTTTGAAACTAAATCTTGCAACAACACAACAATAAAACCAGTGAAGCTCAGTGTGGCGCCGCGCCGGCTTTAAACAAAGACGATAGCGCCGTTGCCCACATTCATAACAAATGAATATAGATAGATAGGTTTAACTCACGTGTAAACCGTTTACTCTCCGCGCTCATGGTCGCATAACGTTCTTCTAACAAATTGTATACCTCATCCCAAGCCACTTTCCTTTCCACACGATCCTTGTAAGCTTCACAGGTTTTATTCCACAAACATGGCCTGTTTTTTATCGCTTCTATTAACTTTACAACGTCATATTTAAAACGTTTCATTTTGAACGAAAAAGTCGCAAAGTTTCAGTTACTGAGACTGTTCTCGCTTCCAAATGCGAGACGGCACTGGCTGTCGGCGTTCGATACGATAACTTGCCGTGTGCCGTGTGGCCGTGTAGTGCTATCCCTTTTGTTTACTAGTTGTAAGAGTGAGTGGGATGATGTTACGAGGTCACTGATATACCGTTGTCATAATCTCGTGACGACCAGCGACCATCACGGCTTTATTATTAAACGACACGGCTTGTGCGATTACAATAATGTAGCTCCTGCTTGTCCAGAGTCCAGCCTTATAATGCACGTGTCCGCCTTATAATATGTCCTCGTGTCCCATCTACAGATGTAAATAAATACACCGATTTAAAACGTTATATTCCAAATCTTGTGGTATAATACTCCAAATACACAATTTCAAACAGTTTAAAACTCTCCTACAAATATAAAAAAAAATATTTTATTCTTCGTTATTTTGAGCAATTATTGAATTAAAACCTACTACGTTAACATTACAGCAATGCCATGTCGCCAAAGTAAAAAAATCCTATACCTACCCCTGCAATAAGTAGGTAAGTAAACCTACCTATAGTAAAAATATTATACAACATTAATAAAAAAGAAGCAAAACTAATATAATAAATCACCCTCAAAACAACAATAGCAAAATATTAGTTAATAGAATTTTAATAAAAGTTTATAGAATATCAATAGAGAGTAAGTACCTATTTCCTACAATATTGTCGAGATACCTACAACTGATTACGATATCGTAACGAGGCAAGAGTGTGAGTTTAGTTAAAACCGAATTAAAATTATTAGGTATACCTAAAGTAGGTATATTTATTATGTGGTTATCAAAAAAGTTTTTAATTCTATTCAACCTATAGTTTTTTATTACGAACACAGAGCTTTCACCGTATCAATGTAGTTTTTATAACTAATTCCTATCTCTCCACTTGGTCGGACGGACCAAACTAACTGAACTTACGGTACCTACTTGTAACGCCTATATTTAATATCAGTAAGTACTCAATCTCGATGCGACGTTGCCAGCTTTCAACTCTACATACACGGTAAAGAGTATCTCTTTACCGTGGTGCGGCGCCGGCACTGCTCTTTATGTATGTGTGTGAGTGTACGTAGTTATAGGTAGATTGCGAGTGTGTGAAAATGCGACGTTGCCGTTTGGTGCTGCGCCCGCACTGCTCTTTATGTATGTGTGTGAGTGTACGTAGTATAGGTAGATTGCGAATGTGTGCATTTGGTTAGATTGGTTAAGTTACAAACCGAATTAAATTATAACAAGCTTTTATTTGACAGAAAACAGACAGGTGAATGGTTTGTTGTCTGTCTATCTGTATTCAAATCCTAAACGTTTGTTTGCGCGCGTGTAGCTTAGGTGAGAATGTGTGAATTAGGTGAAAATGTGAAGAAAGTGTTCATCCCGTTGTGGATGTAATGACAAATAACAAAAGTGCTTAGAAGGGATACATCATGTCGGTAACAAATGTTACAACCAGTATAATTATTCAGAACATACAGATTACGTTGAGGACATTAATTAGATAAAAATATGTTTTATTTTTAATAATTTTATCAGTAAGTTTAGTACAACACATACACCTACCTATTATTATGCTGATCACATCAGAAAAAAACTTGTAAATACAACTTATGAATACGTACCAGCTTACTTAAATTTTATTATATATTTTCATTACTATCGCACATGCTTTTTATTCAAAATTCTATGATCATTCTATAGAAAATCCGTCTAATCGCTTAGCTACCGCTATGAGTTCAGCGCTACCGATGCTCATTCAAACGGCTGCAGTTCCGTGTATATAGCTTTATTGTAATGATTAAAGATTTTTTAGAAAGCTGATGAAAGAAACTAAATATTTTATAATAACCTATATTTGCATTATCCTAACGGTTACCAAGTTATATACATAAGAAGAAATTTTTTTTTTAGAAATTATGTTTTTTGGAATTATTTCCTTTCTTACTTACTTCACATTAATAGTTCTTAGAAATAAAATGATGCTTATTTAATAACCTTTCATTTGACACCCTACTTAAGTAAATCGGTTTAGTAGATATTGAAATAACCCGCACAATAGAATAGGCTGGCGGCCATCTTTGTGACGTCATAACTACCCCCTCTATACACTTAGGAAGTGACTACCGCACTTTTCGTGTTCAGGAAAATATGACAAATAAGTACATACCAATAATCTGTATGGCGGAGATGTGTCCCACGGAAATTTTATTTTTTTGTATTGGGGACCGTACTATATGCAAAATTCGTAACTCAAATAAAAGCTTGTAATAATTTAATTCAATTTTTAACTAACAATAAAAAAAAAAATATTCACACACTCTCACCTCAACTACACACACATACGTAAATGATTTGATTACAGATAGACAGACAACAGACCCTTCACCTGTCTGTTTTCTGTCAAATAAAAGCTTGTTATAATTTAATTCGGTTTGTAACTTAACCAATCTAACCAAATGCACACATTCGCAATCTACCTACACTACGTACACTCACACACATACATAAAGAGCAGTGCGGGCCCGCACAATACGGCAACGTCGCATTACATACACACTCGGAATCTACCTATACTACGTACACTCACACACATACATAAAGAGCAGTGCAGACGCCGCACAATACGGCAACGTCGCACGACTAGGGCGGATCCAGGATTGGGCCCTGGGGGGGAAGGTGCAAAAATATTATTATAACGTTAACTACAAAATGTGTGAGTTTTGCTCGCTCTGAACAGTTAAAAAATTCAAATATTCTTAAAAGATATATGCAAAATTCGTAACTCAAATTAAAGCTTGTAATAATTTAATTCAATTTTTAACTAACAATAAAAAAAAAAAAATTCACACACTCTCACCTCAACTACACACACATACGTAAAAGATTTGATTACAGATAGACAGACAACAGACCCTTCACCTGTCTGTTCTGTCAAATCGCACCTCTCGAAGAAGAAAGAATTAACCCTAATTGTGACTTTTTGTTTTTATTGCATAATAAAATCAAGAAAAATCCGATACATATTGTCAATTTTTTTCATAAATTTATCTCAAAAAATGAGGGAATTATTAAAAAAAAACTAAACTTGTACGACACTGAAATCAAATATAATTACTCCATAAAACTGAAGTTAATTACTTTTGCGACCACACTATTTACTAGTTTTCCATGTCAATAACATCATAAATACACTTACATCAATCTTGTATGAACATTTTTACAAATATCTTTACATAACTACAGATAACTCCTTTTTAAAGAAATTTTCGTAAATATATTGTCGTGCAATTACAGTTACCACATTCTTCTACGAAACATTTATCAGCCTTCATCACTTTAACTACTTGTTACTCACTTCTTTCACGAAACTTTAGTCAGAATTAAAATAAATAAGTCTAATTGTTTACATCTTTTATTAAGAAATAGTTGTATAGAGATTGGTTTTTATGTTATTGGAATCCAGCAGCACACGTATCTGTGTAGCCAGTTATGTAAACTGGGTATCATTACGCTAAACGCAGATCATAGTTACTCATTCTGCCCTGCTTCAGCTTGAAATCTGGAGAGTAGCGGGATTCAAGGCAAATGATGAGTTAACCAGTCATGAAAAAAAGTCTCGGCATGCAAGATCGTACCCGTAGCGACTGGATGGATAAGAGGACCCAAAGGACATCCCCAGAGGGTTTGAGTGACCTCGCAATTCTCATTCTAGTTTCTCTCGGTTGACGTAGTATAAGTTTTGATTTCTAATGACCTGTAGCGCAAGATCTCGTTCCACTTCAGTTTCTGTGTTCCATGTCACTCTATAAATCAATGACTAAGAGAACGGTTTCACAGCTTCAGTTATCCCTTTCTCTAAAAGTGCGCCTCTCCAACATTCAACGTCTGCACTCAAATTTTCCACTACCACCACTACTTTGAATCTGAAAACCCTGCTCTCTTGTTCTTCATGGAGACGTTAATAGGTTTGCCGTCAGATGTGTATTTGTCAGATTAACCGGAGGCTCACTTGAAGACAAATTCAAGCCACATGTGTGGGATGCATTTACGCCCGTGATGAACTCGGCAGTTTATATGGCTCTCTTTTTACGGAATCAAAGCGTCTGAATGCTTCTGGCCTCCTTCAATGTTTGTTATACCTATATCTGATTATAACTAATCAGAGGTTCATAGAACGCAGTGGAATCATGTGAATATGCTGGCTTCCAGCCGGAATACCTGCGATAGTGTTAAAGACATGAGCACCAGGGCTCACTCCGATTTTGATTAGCCTTCAGCCTAACACACCAACGTGCAGCCTGTTTTAAAAAAAGGCAGTTCTGCTGGCCCTTCTAACCCCTGGTATATCTGTCACGTTCATGAAATGGAACGTCAATCGCGACGAATGATCTCTTGTGTGATCAAAAATTCGGGTCTTGTGCTGGTAAATCTACTGTTGATCTGTTTTGCATATCACTCACTTCTTGGATAAGCAGATAACATCTAGCGGTAGAGCTAATAAAGACGGAAAGAAAAAATGACGACGGGGGGTGCGATGAATAAAAGTTATTTGCTATTAAAAGAATTTTATTTTTTATTTATTATTTATATAGAGAATAGGGCTGCGTTTGACCACAGTCTCACCTGTTGGTAAGTGATGACGCGGTCGAAGATGTGACACACAGACCTAGTAAATACCTATTAACCCTCGATTTGAAGACTCCTAAGTTGTAATTAACAGGAAACACTGAAATAATGATTTAATGAATCTTTTCCTTTCCAAAATGTATGTTTGTAGATAGCTAATCACGTTCAGATACTGGAAATTTCTCTCATTTTTGCCTTTTACTTCTGTAATTACATCAAGTCTAGAGTCAATAGACTGTCAGGAAGTTGGGTATTTTGGCAAAGGTGCAACATTACTTCATCCGGGACATTTGTTTTATTTCTATCATAAAGCCGATCCTATATGTATAGAATATTGTTTTCGTCTTTGGGATGATACTCCCAAATACCAGCTTCAGACTCTGGAGTCGATTCAGGGGAGCGCCAAAAGGCTCGTGAGTGACCAAACGCTAGTGAATTCTAAGAGTTTTGAACACTGTAGAAGAGTCACCCCTTCTAACCGTTTTATTAAGATTCGTTTCGGAGAGTAGCGCAAGAATTACACAAACAAATCCTATCCCGCCCGTTCCCGCCATTTATTAAGCCCGTTTCAACTTCGGAAGTCAGGGCTTCCAGCAATTCGGCATCCATACCTAGTGGCGCAATAACTGATCGTATTTGAAACACTTTGCAGTCATTCGTGTTTCCTTGTGTCATAGACTTTGTTTTTACTCAAGCAATGTTTGAAATTGGTTTAATCATCATTAACATACTTCATAAATGAAAAACAATGTTATAATTTAATAAAAAGACATAATTATGACACTTTTCCTGTCATAATACTAGACTTAATCATTGAATACAAATGTATGAGTGGATAAATATTTCTGATTTATTTGCGCCAAAACGGCTAAGTGGATCTAGATGAAATTTTGCACAGATATACAATATATCCTGAAATATTACTTAGTTTACTTTTAAAGCTGTAAAACTACTCAACATAGCTGGTATTAAATTTATTACGAAACCTTTATGATTTTTGGTATAGTACAACAAAAGCTACCTTAAAATACATAATCAGTAATATTAACAAGATCTTTCTACAAAATTTTAATAAGTTAAAAGTTTTACACATTAATCCCTTATACTGGAGTCATTTAAAGGCTGTTTTTTATTTTGTTATTTCTTTTGTACTGAGAAACGACTAATATTTTATAAATTAAATGATTGGAATAACGTAATATGTAAACATACGCCAAAATGTCTGTAATTTTTTTCGTTTAAAAAAGCGCTTACTTGAAATACATTATTTATTTGAATATATTTTTCGAAGAAAAAGGATGCAATTCATTTTACGCAAAAAGACCGAGACAAAGTTTTCGTGGAAAAACGTCGTAAATCATACTAACGCGTGGAGTTTGTAACGCCACCATACGCTCAGAAAGTCGTATCTGCAGTTATGTCAGTATCCCATAGTTTAGTGAAACGAAGTGCACTATAATATTGGAGAAATCGCACTTTTACAAACTAAGTTGTTATAATTTCAGTTCATACCAGAGTTAATTAATAAGTGGTTAATAAGTACCTACATAGCCAGGCGCGGATCCAGGGGGGGGTCAAGGGGGTGATGACCCCCCTCAAAATCCTAGCCGGAAAAAAATCCGATCACATTGACTTGTTTTACGCTTCTTTCATAGTAAGAATTAGAATTTTATCTCTAAGCAGCAAGCTTTACGTACAAGTTTATAAATTTGTTTCGCTGTTGATAGCACATTGAGCAATTTGTGTACTTTTTTTTTTCGGTCCTCGGCTACAAATTATCCGTAGGTTTTCGTAGGAGGCAGTACAGCATATTTTATACTTAGGATTAATTGGTTTATATTAACTGCTGCAAGCCGTTTGCGCTATACATATATTGTCTTTGCAGCTCAGCCTGAGCGCTCGCAGCGAGCTGTTTGCGCTTTTTATATACATATTTAATATTTAGTTTCCTAACCACTCGCATCAAGCTAAACGCGCCTTTATAAAGAAGAATATTCATTTTTCATGCCACTCATAGCACGCTTAGCGTACATCATTCGTACTGAAAAATTCTAAATTTTTTTTGGCGCTCGCAGCGAGCTGCTCGCGCTTTTATAAATAAGGATGTTTAGTTTACATGCCACTCAGAGCACGCTAAGCGTACATGATTCGTGCTGAAAAATTCAGAATTTTCTCAGCGCTCGTAGCGAGCTGCTCGCGCTTTTATAAATAAGGATGTTTAGTTTCCTTGCCACTAAGCTAAACGCACATCATTCGTGGTGAAAAATTCAAATTTTTTTCGGAGCGCGCTCTGCTCACAAATACTCACGAAACGTTTAGTGTAAAAAAAAAGTATACAAAATTATTAGACTACGCTTAAATCGGTCCCAGAAAAATCATAGTTTGAGAAAAATTCTAGCCGACGACCCCCCCCCAAAATCATGGTCTGGATCCGCGCCTGTACATAGCCTTGGCCAGGTTTCGATAGACTTTTTTTCAGTTTGCAGTATTTTTTGTAAGAAAAATGTGAATCTACCTTCTTTGAGATAACATTTAAAAATAACTATAGAATCTCTCGAAAGATTAAAAGTGAGTTCATCATCGTCATACCCTTATACCAGTGCAGGTAGGGTCGGCTGAACCGGTTTTTTTTATTTCACTAGTTTGGGAAGTATATCTATAGTAATTTAGACCCTACATAGATTAGCTTTGGTACCATAGCAACTAGTAATCTATATATATGTATATTCACTGGCGGATCCAGGATTTGGTTCTGGGGGGGGGGCAAGGTGCAGACGGGCAAAAATATATAGTGTGTTTAGCTCGCTCTGAACAGTTAGAAAGTTCAAATATCCTTAATAATGAGTGCGCGAGTAGCTTGCTGCGAGCGCCAAGAATAAAATTATAATCTTGACCATGAAATATGTGCAAAATTCGTACCTCTACAATGATTCTGGGGGGGGCCTTGGCCCCCTGCAATTATCTAATACAAGCTGCGCCCAGCGGTGTCACTCGTTCGTGCTGTTCACTGTACAGCCTATGCTTATGTGTAATTACAGGATTAAAGTTATCTGCAATACCGTTATGCGACGCTGATATGCAGGGTGGCGATGCGTAATACATTTTTCCTGGGTCAAAAAAAGTATACGAACCATTCGACTAACCGCCATGAACAATTAGGCAGCAGGTAAAGGCAAGTACCTAATTACACATCAATTAAATTAAAATTAAATACCTATCCATATTTCAAGTATTCTAACATGTACAAAAAAGTCACTTATTTCAAATTATATTATTCTTATGTTTATTATCATAAATTAGCTCATTATACATAAAATTAACGCCCTCTAAAAATACTCTCCATGAAGTCTTATAAAGGCCAGTTTAAAGAAATTTAGTCTAAAATTTTGCCTTCATAGTCCAAGTTCCTTGGGATTGATAGGTACCTACAGGAAAATGTGCATACATAGATGAAGTACATACTAAAGTCCCAAGATCCTTGGGCTAGATACAAGAAAAAGTATATGATGAAGTACTGAGAACCTACTAACTAGGTTACCTAGTCTAAGTACTAGGTACCCGCACGTAGGGAGTAGGGAGTAGGGATACCAGCAATCAAGTGACATTATAAATTCAATGTACATTATATAGGTCATGTCTATTTTCCTAAAAAATATTATATAATGTAACCTATTATTATTAAAAATTAATGATATTTTATTATAATAATATAATCTACTAGTTAGATTTTAGGTACAATGAACAAAATTACTTATCCTAATTAAAATTCGTAAAATTAATTCACAGTAGTCTCCCACATAAACTACTGAATATTCATGATGTTAGATTAAACATTGTTATTTTTAAACTTGCTCAAACCTCCTTGATTACAACTTAGTTAAAAAAGGTTGATAATATTAAAATTAAAATCGTAGAAGCTCCTCAAACTCTTAGGTTATTATTGATCGAAGTGCGCGCGCATTCACATTTGTCATTTGTGAAGTCGGAAAATTCCTTAATTCGAGGTTATTTTGCTTATCGATAAAAATATCATTAAAATAATTCAAATTCATTGATGTTATTTTGATTAGTAGTGAATTTTCAGCTGTTTTCATAAGTGCGAATTATGTTTTCTTAGAATTGTAGCCTGTTTAGTGCCGGCTTGAACAGAAGGTATGATTTTTATTATTTTACTTGAAAAACTAGGTTATAAAGCTCACGGTGATTAGATAAGGTAATTATAGATACAAGTTTCTAATCCTATACTAGATTTCTTTAAACGCCTGCGAGAATTTTCATAGCAAGTCATCTAAAAATCTCACACCGTTCATTGCCCATGATGCCCACGCTTAGTTCATCATGTAGAATTTAGGTATTTCGTCATCTTCACTCACTTCTAGGTACCTATTATAATGTTAAGTAATTGAGCGACATACATATTATCTAGGTTAATTTTCCTATATAATATCTTCATCTAACTTCAATAGGTTTTATAAGGCAATAAATGTATTTTAATATCGCATCGGCTACATAAAATAAGATTTTTTTTTTTAAAAAATCCACCTATAAAGGCAAATAAAAAACGATTAATGAAATCCAAATATTGCTATTAAATATTCTGAAGGCGTTCAATAGATAAGGTTGTTTAATAAATTAATTATATAACGATAAGTATTTTTATAGACTTTTCTAATAGACGATAGACTCAAACTGAAACTGAAACTCAAACTCAAAATTCATTTATTCAAATAGGCTACACAGTGGGCTACAATGGAGCACTTTTGCAAGTCAATTTTATATAGAACCCATAAAATAAATAAATATAATATAACCAACCATACTATATTTTAGCCTTTGGCCCAATTTGATCAATGGGCACTATGTTATCGACCACAGTAACAGACTTTTCTACCTCTAGATGTTTTCATTAATTTACCTATCTAAATACTTGCATAAAAATGTAAAAAAAAACAATGCATTATAAAAATAACATAATATATTTAAAATATTCGTTCACGGAAATAGTAAAACTATAATTGAGGTTTCAGACAATGGAAGATATGAGAAGTGCTTTATATATATTTTAACAATACAGGCGCAACTTAAATAGATTTCCGCTTCTTAAAAAAAGTATTAAGTAGTACCATTATCTTTCTGTCTTCATAGAAAGAACACCCTTGTTCTCTTCCTTATCAAGGTAGATATTAGATATTCTTCTAATTTCAGCTAAATCGGTTCAGTTATGTAGGTCTAAAGAGGTAATATGTATATGATATAGGTAATATGTACACGCCACTCGAATTTGAAAATAGTAAATAGGTTCAATACAAGTAAGACAACCTCGAAAACGGTTTATTTTTTAAATATCACTTGTTCGTCTTGTTTTCGCAGGTAATAAATACCTAAATCTTTACGTAGACAGTCGTTTATCAGCGTGTTTAATTACTGTAGGCTAGACAATTTAATCTGTAGGTCCGGGTTGTATCCTATTTAATGTTTTTGTATGTTGGGGCGATCGTTAGGTGACGTTGTAGGCCTTGTAGGAATCTTGGGGATCTGAAACTACCTACATTATATAGGTGTACAAGTGTACTTCATTTTGTGAGGATCACCTGTTCCGTTGTAGAACCTATTTTTTTTATGTGAAGAAGTAAGAAGACGTGCAAGACGCTCTCCTGATGGTAAGAGATAACGCTGCTCATTATTAGTACAGTGCTACCCAGGATTTCACAATGATGTAAAATAGGTGAACTACACCATCGCTTCTTACTCAAGAGTCATAAGACGTTAACACTCTTCAGCCCAGTTATTTCACTAGCTACAATGGCGTCTTACCAAAGCACAGTAATGTTTGCACATTACTGCTCAGGTGGTAGAATAATTGGCACTGTTGGGGTACCCACGTAGCCGATCTCCTGCAAAGGAAGAATCTACCTCCAGTGAAACCCTGTCATGTTTTTTTAAATGATTCCAGATGTGGACAGTATGCGTGCCAGGATGGGGCGCCGTGGTGGTGGCCGGTGCCCTCCTACTCTATGGAACCTTCGACGTGGCGTATTTCGCTCGGATGATGTACACGGTCGCTAAGGCACGCTACTTCAAGAAGAAGGTCTGCATACTGGACACCACGGAGATTGATTGTAAGTTGGATTAACTTCTCTATACTAAACGAGTACGAACAGGTGTAGGTATAGGTTTCTTCCTCTTCAAAGGTACTTATGAAACATTATGGTAGGGGAGAACACAATAGCTCTCAATGGAAATAGCTCCCAGAATAACAACCTGGATCTCTTCAAAAAGCGAGTTAGGTTCAGCTGTCTAGAGTAGACACAAAAATACAATACAAAAATATTTATTTGCCAATAATTAGAAACTAAGTTTACAAAGTACCGGTGGTTCCCGTAGTTCCCGCACTTAGGCTCGCCTGTATCGCAATCGCGGGAAACCTTACAATTTAATCAGAACGATATTTTTCAGACAAAAAATAAGACTTGTAAGTCATTACAAAATATGATTAGTATCAAAAAATTAATATACAGTGCTTAAATAATTTTCGATTAAAGAAATTAGAGGAGCTAAGTTTACACTCGCTGTTACAGAAAAATTAAACTAAAATGAGATATTGTGTTGCATATTACTATCAGAAAGTATCCTTAGACATTGGTCACATCATCTAGCTGGTCGTCTGACCTCCAGGAGTAAACTCCTGAATTTGTCCTTGTTTTCAATAGTGTAGATTGAGTTCAAGAGCATTTCGAAGCCTTGAACTGAAAAGTTCTCAATAAATAAGTATATTTATATTATGCTATTCATAGCAAGGACAAGGTCGCTGAAACTGTCCCACTTTTCACTAATAAATATATATTATTATTGCGAAAGTTTTCGTGTAGATGTTTTCATGGGAAACCGGAAACACTTATTGTACTTTGGTCCATTAATAACTATAATATCGGCCCGTCATCGTTCCAGCAGTCGGATGATTAGAAATACCCTTTTCCTCGAAAAAGGTTTAATAGAGACAAGGGCAAACACAACAAAAATACGGGTGTTAGTCTTAATCTGATATAGGTAATAATTCATTTGCTTCTAAATAAATTATGTAAGGTCAAGCTCATTGTTATTAATTTTCCTTAAAAGCGTATCTAGCGTTGTAGCGTCCGTGGCCCAGTGGTCGCACGCCCGGCTTGCATTCTGCAGGCTCTGGGTTCAAATATCTGCTGCAAGGATTTACGCCTGGATTCTACTGTGTTTCGAAAGTCACATAAAACTATGGGTCCCGACTATTTTCTATAAGATACTAGCTTACCCGGCAAACGTTGTTTTGCCATATAAATAATTTCCAGTTACACTGAGATAGCAAAATAATAATTGTCAACGTTACTACTACACTTGATGCATAAACAATAATGATGGCCGACAACTGTGTAGGGAGTGAGAAAGAAAGGAGACCGGCTTCGTTCTCATCCCTACTCCGTGCTGTTTACTGGGTCAGAAGTGACACCTGTAGACATCTGGCGGGGATAACTAATTAAATGACGATTGATCAGTTTTCAACCGGAGAGGAAAAATGATTAAATTACTAAAATGGCTATTAAAAAATAAGGGTTGATCGTAGAAGGATGAAAATTGAGGATTGTATGTATTTTTGTATGTTGAAATAGAAATTAAAAATTTTGTCTAAAAAATAAAAAAAAAAATTTAGGGGTGGACTACCCCTAACATTTAGGGGGATGAAAAATAGATGTTGTTCGATTCTCATAGATACCGGATAAGCACAAAAAATTTCATCAAAATCGGTCAAGCCGTTTCTTAGGAGTATGGCAACGAAAACTGTGACACGAGAATTTTATATATTAGATGTACCTAGTGGAGGCAGTCGTCAGGTCACGTAGTAGGCCTTTAGTAATCTCAGAGACCTGAAACTGGAACATATAAGTTGGCTACATGACTTATAATTGTGATTTGACTCTGACAGTAAGCCTGTTGGAGTTTAAACCCCAATTATTACTATAACATATTAAAATCATTATAAACAATTATCTTCCTCTTCCAGGCCTATGTCTCCTAAACGACATAGACACCCTCCTGTTCCACATGAACAACGCGCGGTACCTCCGCGAGTTAGACTTCGCCCGCGCAGACTTCTACGAGCGGACTGGCTTGTACGCCAACATAAAGGCGGCGGGCGGGGCGGTGGTGCAGGCCGCCGCGACCATTAGGTACAGGCGGTACTTGAAGCCGTTCACCAAGTTTACTATTACTTCTAAGGTATGTGTGATATGTTAAAGTGATTTGGGTTTTTTTGAACCAAACTATGTACTTAATAATATGGCGTGACGACTTGATCACGTATCTGGAGTGCTGGCAAGAGGAAGCGCCAGATCGAAAGGAATGGAAGAATTTGGGGGAGGCCTTTGCCCAGCAATGGGAATGTATAGGCTAAATATAAATGATTATAAATAAAAATGTACTTCCCTTTTTAATAAATGAGAACGGATCTTTTTGCACAGAAATGTCAGAATACGAGCAAAACGCTCGTCCTGATGCTGAGAGATAAATGTTATCCATAATCAGTACAGTGCTTCCCAGGAATTCATGATGTAAATACTGCACCAACGCTTCTAACCCAAGAGTCAGATGTTAAGACTCTTCAGCCTCGAAGTAATTTCACTAGCTATAGTGCTTTCCTACCGAAGCATAGTGATGTTTGTACGTCACTAACCAGGCTGTAGAATAACTGGCATTTTCTGGGTACCCACCTAGTTAACCTCCTGCAAAGGAAGTCTACCCCTACACTTAAAGGCTAGATCAATTAGATACTTTTTTTTTAAACCACAATTATTATTTTAGCTTTTTTTGTCCCATTGCTGGGCAAAAGCCACCCTTCCGTCGTGCCTTTCAGTCCTTTCCAGTGTGTGTGTTGCCAGGTGATGCAGTATGAGTCAAACTCGTCCCCACAGTAAATGCTATAATATCTTTTTGATTGACGCCAATTTCTGTTGGCATTCCAGGCAGTATTCTGGGACGACAAGACAGTATTCATGGAGCACGAGTTCGTCGGTGCCGGCGGGTTCGTTCACGCGGTGGCGGTGTGTCGACAGAGGGTCATAGACACCTCCGCTGCAGCTATAGCCGACCTGCTGCTGCAGCTGCACTGTGCCGGTGGATGTAAACCTGCGCCTGTGAAGATGCCGCAAGAGGTAACATGATCTAAGGAACCATGTTCTGGATTCCAGCTGGTCCATAGACACCTCCGCTGCAGCTATAGCCGACCTGCTGCTGCAGCTGCACTGTGCCGGGGGGTGTAAACCTGCCCCTGTAAAGATGCCGCAAGAGGTAGAATAACACACTGATAGTTCTATAGGTGTATCGTCTGATACTCATCTCACTTCAGCATTGGACCAGTAGTTGATGGTGGTGTTTGAAGACTCACTTGAAGCAAGATGTCATAAGATAAGTCACTTTAAAGGTGAAGGTTGGAGAGGGTCATAGACACCTCCACTGCAGCTATAGCCGACCTGCTGTTGCAGCTGCACTGTGCCAGTGGATGTAAACCCGCCCCTGTGAAGATGCCTCAAGAGGTAACATGATCTAAGGAACCATGTCCTGGATTAAAGCTGGTCCATAGACACCTGCGCTGCAGCTATAGCCGACCTGCTGCTTCAGCTGCACTGTGCCGGTGGATGTAAACCTGCGCCTGTGAAGATGCCGCAAGAGGTAGGATGGTCTAAGGAACCATGTCCTGGATTACAGTTGGTTCATAGACACCTCCGCTGCAGCTATAGCCGACCTGCTGTTGCAGCTGCACTGTGCCGGGGGGTGTAAACCTGCGCCTGTGAAGATGCCGCAAGAGGTAAGATGAGTTATGAATACCTCTGTACTCTGTAGCAACTATGTCCTGGACTTTCAGCTGGTGGTAGCAATCGTACAACGTCGAATGGTAAGTGATCTTAGAGGTATAAGTGGTGTTCTTAAATAATAAGACAAAGTCTTTCATAGGTTATGTAGAGTTTTTTAGGGTATAATGTGTTTAGTGCTGACTAATGGATGGCATAACTGCGATGTTCTAGCATCTCCACATGCCGATGACGATGCTATATTTGTGCCCGTGGCTAAATATTGGTAAACGCGTTGCAATTAATTCTTACTCACATTAGCTTTGTTTTAATTTCCAGTTGGAGTTATGGGTGCAAAGCAACGAACTCAGCTCTGCAAAGCTTCGTGCACCAAGCGCCCCACTACCAATACTTCAAACCCAACAGAATACTGGCTGCGGGGAAATAGTACCAACAGTGACCACCGAGTGAAACAGCCTTCACTGCTCGGACCAACATCTGCGCTCTCGCCCGCACGCCGTCAAACAAACGCGCTAGAGCGAGACAGCAACAGGTGTACGCGATCCGGCAGTGAAAACAATATCATTCTTACTGCAGCTCTCGAGCCGCGCGGACGTATCAGAGACAATTGGCGACGCGAACTCGTCTATTTATTTATTGTTATTTCGTATATTAGCTGAGCTAATCCTATTTATCGGTGGTATTGATGTCAATGCTTGAAAAAATGGTAAAGCGTCGTTTTTGAAACTTCGTGTTATATCTGTAATATAGAAAATAATCATGTCGTTAATTTATAATTTGGGATTTATTGTTGTTTTATTTTGTAGTATTGAATGATTGATTTAAGGGCATAGTCTCAAATAATGTGCTACTCAAAAATTTAAAGCAAAACTTTTATAAAGTACAAAATACTTAAAAGCTTATAATGAGAAGGTGTCCTTAAAATTGATATTAAATCGTATTGTTTTGTGTGTTCTGTATAAATGTACTTTTGCGTATTATATTGTAGGTAACCTACTTTATCATTATATCATCCAATGTGCCTATTTAAAATTGTTTTCTCCCATTAGAGAATTTGTACTGAGAGTACGAAAAATGAGATTTGGTTCATCAAAAGTGGGCAAATGAGATACTTATATCCTTGTGAGATAAGTAAAATTATTATGATAGAAATCAGCTTAAAAAAACTCAAAAAGCTGATATTACAGTCTGGTTTTTAGAGAATTACACATGTTGACTAAGATGTCCTTTTGAAAGACAACTTAATATACCAGTTAAATGTTAGTACACAATGAACTGTATTTGCCTTTTATTTGCATCACGGTACCATCTAAAGGCAATATAATCATCATCATCATTATCCCATCACATCCCATCACTGACCATTTTCATCTTAGAAGATATTTTAGGTGTCCATATTTTGGGATGATCGGCATTTAAGAAAATGGCTGGTAAGACAGACGCAATGTAATATAATAGAGTATAAGATAATAAATACGTATTATTTATTTATTTTACGTATACGCCGTGATAATCACGTACTCACATCATAGACCACTTCATAGAACTCTTTCGCAGCAAATATCTTCAAATATATTAAACAAATACAAGGAATATTCGAAAGTTTCATTATGACAAGGTGCTATAAAATGTTTAGTCTATTTTACAACGTGTTTCTACTCTCGCGGTACATTTTCATTTTATCTCAATGAGTAATCTTGTTATCTCAAAAATTCTTATATTACGTATTGTTCTTTATCATTGTATGAATTAGTCTATTAAATGTATGTGACATGCATCACAGCGGTTTTACAAAACGTACTTTAAAAAGTACATTAAACTTTGTACTTTTGAAAGTACACGTGACGATGAAAGGCACTATGTGAAAATGTCTCTGTCTTAGATATTATACAGATAAAGCATTTATTCATAAAGGCTCTATGCCTTTAATCATAATCTCATAACACACTGTGTTCAAAAAACGACACATAACGACGCGCTAAGTGCAAGGAAGGAGGCCAGAAAAATAGCATTATGAGAATGGCCAGGAAAATAACAGGGCTATTAAGACTTGTAGATTCATAAATATTCTGGCTTCAACTTATGATGAAGCCAGACGGCTTTATAGCCGTGTCTTTAGTAGCTCGTGTTTTAGTCTACACAATCAACATATCAACATTTTTCACAAAATATTGTCAAACTATATACATTTTTGTTTGCATTAACAATGTTACTGCTTTCCATAGTCGTTGGAAGTACAACAAAAATATAATATCTAAAGCCGCGTCTCCAGCTCCTTTTTTGGTTCAAACATACAACATGAGCATGACAACATCAAAAAAATCTCGGCGATTATGACTTGTTTGCTCCAACAATATTTTTTGCTTTCCATATCCGATGGAAAGCACGTACAACAAAACATAATATCAATATTCATCAAAACAGGAGCTGGAGACGCGGCTTAAATTCAACAAAATCGTCTTAAATTATTGTTGTCGCCTAAACAGATTTTTGTTGTTTGTGTAGACCAAAAAATGAGCTGGAGACCTGGCTTAAGGCACAATGTGAAATGTTTAGGGGTATTACGATTTCGCCCCACATTGTAGTACTACAATCCGCTACGGTTGGAAGGGTATAGTGGCC
Source organism: Hemithea aestivaria (assembly GCA_947507615.1). Lineage (NCBI taxonomy): Eukaryota > Metazoa > Arthropoda > Insecta > Lepidoptera > Geometridae > Hemithea > Hemithea aestivaria. The sequence goes on along the minus strand of OX382348.1, from coordinate 3,765,327 downwards.
AGGGAAATTAAGACTTAAGATTCTTAAACATGCAGGTTTCAACAAAAGATAGTTTTAGTAAAACACTCATTATTTTTACTAAATTATTATTAAGTTAAATGTTGTAATCTCTGGGATTTAAAATGAATATAAAAATGTGATTGTTATAATAAAATGTCAAATTTCATGTTTCATGTTCATGATGATGATTGTTAAAAAACATACTGGACATATTATATTATTTTTGGCGTATTTTAGTAAATTCAGTGAAAATCTTCATTTTTAATTAATTTCTTCGTTGTTTGTTGTCCAATTTTGGTGTTAGGCGTGTCGGACCCTTTGTCTCGACCGCCCCTAATTGTTTCGGCAGACAGCGACCTACATTTGTGCAAAATTCCAACTTTTTTGATACATTTTCTTTAAAAAATCACGTTTTTCGGCTATCTTCAAAATTTTTTCAGGAAACTTTTTAGTAAATTCAATTTATTTGACATCCTCGTAACCTCCTGCGTCTCCAGATATATTGCACGTCGCGATCGGACAAGGTGAAATTACAATTTTTGCAATTTCAAAGCATGACAACATATATCCTTGTATCATCCCTATTCAACTCGATTTGCTTGCACACAACTCACAAGTTCATACTTGTTCATACATTTTTTAACAATCATCATCATCATCATCATCACATCACAACATCTACGTGATGAAAAAAATTGAGTCATCCCTATTCATACATTTTGTAATCAACCGGCTGTTCTCAAGTATTGTCCAAACATCGAGTCAAAGTTCAACTAGTTTTAAATTGAACCTGTCAGCTTAATAAAATGTTTCTGAGGTTTGAAGAAGCGACGTGCTAATTAAATTTGGTTGAATTGATCTTATTTTTGACTAAGTATAGGTATAACTCGGTTCATTATAGAAACAAATCTGAAATGGGAGATGTGGATTCTATACCAAAATTGCTTCAGCGTCGCTGTTGTGTTGCTGTCGCTATTTTAAAATGTACTAATTGAATCGTGAATAGTTAACAGATTAGTGACGTTTTTTATCTATGCTTAAAGTTTTTGTAAATGTCCAGCGGTTCTACTAGTCAAAATGTAGCCTTTGTAGGTGCTATTCCAGGGTCTAAGCGGTCTACTCTAATACCAAATTTCAACTCAATCGATTTAGGCGGGTAACTCACACACACACACTCACATCCACCACTCATATTCCATACTCAGACACACAATTTCCCACAATTTATAATATTATTATTTTGATAGATAGATAGATAATGCTTTATTGTACACCACACAAAAAGAAATACATTACAAGTAGAAAGATATTGACAAAATTATAAATGTACAAGCGGCAGTCTTATCGCTTAAAAGCGATTTGTTCCAGACAACCAATGAATGGAAAGAATTTGCAGAAAGGTAAACACGGTGGCGCATTACTACACATTTAAGTATTAAAAATTATGCAGTTAACAGGAAAAAGTGACAATATCATCTCAACTTTGATTCACATAATTTATAATAATATTATTATTATTTGTATATTTGGTCACCACCAGTCGAAGGAAATATTAGGTAAATTAAAATTTGTTTCAATAGTGATCCGAGATATATATTATTATGATTTAACGAATTAATTTATACATTCAAAATATTCATAAGTTATGTTTACGTCATGTTAAGTTTATATTTGAATTTATATGTCATTAATTAAAATTAATTATTCATATCTATGGGTTTTATTAAGCAAATGCCAATAATAATTTTAAAAGATTTTTTTGACACGGAAGGTAAAGCAGTTTTTTTGTATAAGAATAGGGCATATTGTGTTATGACAAGGTTATAAAATCGAATTTGTTTAGTTATTACGATAATAAAAAATACTACATAGGTACATTTTTTTGTCTATACTCTATACTGTCCCACTGCTGGGCAAAGACCTCCCCCAAATCCCTCCACGCATCTCTATTCTGCGCCACCTCTGGCCAGTCAGTCTGGTGCGCGTCTAGATCGTCTCGCCACCTTTTTCTAGGTCGGCCTCGACGACGCCTTCTGTCTTGTGGTGCCCACTCTGTAGATCCTTGCCCAGCGGTCAGGGTGCATACGACTGACATGACCCCAATCCCATTTTAGTTTGGCTGATTTAAAGCCGGTAGGTACAGTCAACTACAAAGAGATGTATCCATGTTAGTCTTATCTTACAAAATGAAGGAACTTTTAGTATGCAAAAATTATTTACCTTCGTGACATTTTCAGTATCCACCAAATCTTATACTATATTCGATTCATTTTAAATGCTTTTATTATGTCTCACCTAAGGAAAAGTAGTGGGATACATCATTGTTGCATATTAAATGAGTCGATGATAATATAAAGTTTGATTGCTACTAGAAATGTCACGAACCAAGGGTTCATTGTGGCAAATGAAAATTTACTTCATTTTGTAAGCCTAACATGGATACATCTCTTTGTAGTTGACTGTACATACGAACTTTTATTAATATTACAAGCTTTTATTTACTTTCACCTGTCTGTTGTCTGTCTGTATTCAAATCTTGCAAGTTTAATTTGATCCTCTTCCTGGTTTCCGATTGGGCTAAAATTTTCGAATAAAAATTAATAAAAGCTTGTTTTTAAAAATATATGTATTTTAAAATTTTTACCTGTATTTGTTAAAAGTTTCACCTGAAAATTACTGAAATAGATAAAAATAGTTGAAATTAACTTGTAATTAATTAATTTAGATTTTTTGAGTTATAACAAAGATTGTTTCCTCGGGATAGTAAATGAAATTTTAAACCGATGTGTGCAAATATTATTTTTTTCTCAGTATTGCTAAATAATTATTTTAAAATAAATTTTTAACGTAAAACACTATTTAAAAAACAATCCAATGAATTTGACGTAAAATCTTTTTTCCGTTACCTATGTACTATGTACCTATTATGTAATGATGACGCAGGCTTGTGATTATTTCAATAGATATTACTATTTGTGCATAATAATGTTGTTTTGAGCTCCAAGAACAATCTTACCTATGTATAATACTGCTTTCGTGTACAGAAAAACTAGATAAATAGGCGACCCTTCTCGTAGTTAACTAGTTTATTCTCGTGCTTTTACCCTCGTGCCAAAATCTCTTAGCGGAGATCTTCGTCATAAAACCTATCTGTGATCCAAAATTCTACCCTATCTGTGTATCGAAAGATCATTCAGTCTATCAGTCACTTTCGCTTATACATAGAGGTAAATATTATTTAGTTATTATGTAGACCCACGTATTTTTTATAATTAGGTACTTATTATCGCTGAACCGTGAAAATGGTTCATCGATAACTGATAACCTTGCAATTGGTCTAGAACAGTACAACCAATTTTCCATATATTTTCCGCGACCTGGCGCTGGATTCGAAACCATACAAATTATTGTTTGTTTAGGATTAGCAATATTGTACTTGTGCTTGATTTGTACTTACAGGGCGATGTGGTCGCTCAGCGTCAAAGCCATCAATAAATTAAAAAATATAAATGTTTTTCAAAGTAATCAAACGTAACATGTACAGTGCATAGAAACCTCTTTATATTAGTGCGATGATAAATTACTACAAAGTACAATACAATACAAAAACTCTTTATTGTGACCAAGAAAAAAAAGAAATATACAATAAATGACTTAATATTAAATAAAACTAAGATAACAACTGCACAGAAACTATATAAATATAAAACAATTTGGTCTACAATGGGCGGCCTTATCGCTTAAAGCGATCTCTTCCAGGCAACCGGCTTTGAATGGAGAGGCTGATATAAAGAGTGGGGTGGGATATGGTACAGGAGATACAATTTTCAATACATATATTATCTTACAAACAATAAATAAAATATACATACATAAGCAATATAATACACACATATATTATATACTATGTAATACATACACTTAAATAGACTACATACATATAAATACATAATTTTATACTAGAGTAAATTTTTTAATATCATTCATTGTATAATTCCAATACAGTGAGGGTGTCCCTTATTATTTTCTTGTGTTTTTGTCATTCGAAGAAATATTACAAGCTTTTATTTACTTTGTACCTGTTTGTTGTGTCTGTCTGAAATCAAATCTAGCATGTTAAATTTGATCCACTTGTCGTTTTCCGATTGAGCTGAAATGTTGCATGCATGTATAAATCGGATGACAATGCAATATTTTTATGATATGGAGCTGATCTGATGATGGAGTTGGGTGGCCATAGGAACTGCGTAATTAAACGACGCAACCCTATCGAGTTTGGGCTCATTTGATTCGTCTTGACGAGTACTAGATGGTAATAATAATAAAAGCTTGTTTTTAAAAAGTATTTTTTTTAAATTTCACTTGTTTTGGTTGAGAATTGGACACTTCGCGCTAACATAATATACGCGAAGTGAGGCTGGCCTATGATTGTGATACTGATTTGACTCTAACAGTGTAAATACGTCAGTTCGTTAAAGGAAACGAATGAAAAATAACCCGTTGGAGGAAAAACCCAAATATTATTATGATGTAATATTATTTTAAAATAGCTATAGAGGAACTGGCAATTTGCAGGCAATGATAACGAAGCTAATAAGAAGGATGTACCTACTTCATATTATGTGAGCGTGTACCTCCACGTGCGAGAATTGAAGGAAAACCGCAATATTAACAGGCGAGACGATATTGAATAACGGTTAATATACAATAATAAAGAAAATAATAATAAAAAAAAATAGATAGGTAAAGAAAATTATGAATAATGATTGTCTTATAACAGGTCACGTGGAAAAATACCCTAGACGATGTCTACGGGTCCTTTTGAAGAGCGTGACTGCTAAAATTATTATGATTTTTTTTATATGATGAAGTAGAAGACGAGCATGACGCTCTCCTGATGTTAGAGATAACGCTGCCCATAATCAGTACAGTGTTACCTAGGATTTCACAATTATGTCTAATTCTAGGAGCACTGCACCAACGCTTCTTACTCAAGAGTCATAAGATGTTAAGACTCTTTAGCCCAGTAATTTCACTAGCTACAGTGCCCTCCTACCGAAGCACAGTAATGTTTGCACATCACTGCTCAGGCGATTATTTTTCAAGATAGATTTATCTGTATAAGATATTGTAATAAATAAATTTATTGATACCACGTAAAAAAGTAAAGTTAACAACCAAAAAATAAAGTTAATAATGTACCATGTGGTGGTCTTATGGCCTAGAGCGGTCTCTGCCAGGCAACCGAGCTGGGAGAATATTATATAAAACACTTATAATACTGGAAATTAGGTGGTTTCACAAAAATTAACGTTTGCTGACCCTACTTAGTGGGAGGAGATAATGTCGTTTTCAAGAAAAATAAACATAATATGGACCCCCACAGGAATGTATGTCTTTTACCCGCCCATGTTGACCGAAAACGCGTCGGCAATGCCGCCGGTATTGCACATCTAAAGAAAACGATATCCGCTCACCATCAGGCGAGCCGAGTGTTTATGTCTCTTATCACTAACATAAAAAACAACCTAAACTTAGACAAAAATCTTATTAATTCTGAATCCTGATTTATATCTAAAGATCAAAATATCAATAATTTTGTAGGTCTGCGTTTTGGGCTTTTCCCTTCTCTTATACTGAGTTTCTTCGCTAAACTAAGACCTATAAAACTTAAGAGCTTAACGCCTGCGGGAAGAATCACATAATAAAGAAGCTAAAATTTTGTTTACTTAGAATTTTGTTGTAGCAAATGTGTATTGACAAAATGAATGACCATTTTACAGCTTCTACCCACATATATTACAATAACAAAATATTACGTGGCACAGTTTTTTATGGGAAATCATAGATAGATAGGTAGATAGATAATCCTTTATTGAAACACAAAAATGTACAAAAACAACTTACAACTATAATATAAAAACTAAGTGTTACAATTGGCGGTCTTATCGCTAATAGCGATCTCTTCCAGACAACCGTCATGCAACCGATCATGTTGATTATTATTATCAGGCACATGATTTGCTCGTCTTTTCGCTCATTGTAATTTTTTTTTATAAAATGTCTTGCATATAATAATATTATAACATATCTTTTTTGCGGTTTTATCCGCTGTACTGTACCCTAGCCTATGTGTTATTCCAGGGTCTAAGCTAACTCTATACCTACCAAATTTCAGCTCAATCGGTCCACCCGTTTAGGCGTGAAAGAGTAACAAACATACATCCAGACATCCACACATTCTTACAAACTTTCACGTTTATAATATTAGTAAGATTATTATAAATCTAAGTAGTTGATAGTTTTACCGGGAGTAAACTTTTTTTGGAGGTCAGTACCCAATAGTGCCAGTTATTCTACTGACTGAAAAGTGATGTAAAAACATGATTGTGCTTCGGTAGGAGGGCACTGTAGCTAGTGAAATTACTGGGCTGAAGAGTGATGAGTCTTATCATCGAATAAGAAGTGTTTGTGCAGTGCTCCTAGAATTTTACATCATTGTGAAATCCGGTGTGACACTGTAGGTACTGATTATTGCAAGCATTATCTCTTATACTGTGTAAGCGATATCTCATAACATCTTTGTTTGTTAAAATAAACTTCTTTTTTTAGAAAACTGCTCCATTAGACACCGATTCTTTGTCTGATGAATAGATATAAATTAATGGTTGGTTGGTGATTATCATTTGTTAAAAGAAAACTAAAGGGAATTAACTAAAATAAATTTAATTGCCAGAAAGTCCAAATAATGATTCCACCAGAAATATTTATGAGCTGAGTAAAGGCCTTGGCCGTAATCCTAAAAATGTTTGTCACATAATCATCGGGAAGCTATGCGTTAGTCAACATGTTCTTCTTAACGATCAAGAATCTTCGAGGTTATTCATTTGGCCACGTGTACCTTTTTTCATAGGATTTTTGAGGATACTGCAGTGTTTTATTATTGCATATATTTTATATTTGCTGCCAAATCACTTATTCGCAGCATATTTCACATATTATGCTATAACCTCCTATGATAAAATCTAAATTTCTTCTATTATTATATGAAAAGTAAAAAGCCTCTGGAGAATTTTCTTTCGCTTCCTGTCATATTAATTAATTTCTAATTGTTTATTGCATTCTTTAGAGCTATAACGCTATTATTTTGAAATATTATGCCAATTTCTGATCATCTGATTATTGCTGCATTTCATTTTAGGAATACTTAATATTAAGGTTTAAAGGAAAATAAAATTCAGTAAATAATTTTAAAGTACACAATTTATTCATATCGTATAGTGTTTATTATACAAAGATAATAAATTGTAAATTCCTCTTTCGCGGTCCGATTAATAAATAAATACTTATAGGTTAACTTCTTCAGTCCTATCACTTGCCCTTAGGGCCTAGGAGCTTACTCTTACAAACTGAAATACTTGTCAGTTAGCCTTCATATATTAAACGTTTAGGTTTTATCTACGAGCACTCAGACTATTGAGAAACAGCGCTTTTTAATACAGATTTTTAATGAAAATCAGTGACGGATTAGTTTAGCGCGTTGAAATCTTTCCCAAACGCTGAGCACCCGTAATTAAACAGTTTCTGCTTCCAATGAATGAAATCTTCACAATTTTAATATTAAGTGTACAAAAATATCCTTTTAGAGCTATTTGTAAAGGTAGGTATGTATTGTCAAAGGCACTGGTATACTTAATGATCATATTCAATACAATCTGAATTACAAAAGGATAGATGTTCCTACAGTTAAACGGCTTCTGAAGAGGACCTATCTTATACTTTTTTTGGTTTGGAACGGAAATTCCGATTTGAGAAATTACACATAATTTATAAATAATCTAAGCAGAACTTAGGATACTTAGATCGAACTTATCATCTACTTACGAGAACATAGTCTTTAGCGATCGATTTTCATCATCGAGTCTTCGAATAGATTAAAACAGATCTACTTCTATTACACTTATTATATTACATATACATACATAGTTCATCACTAAAAATGCATTTTTTATATCTATCACTGAGTAGATAAGTTTTATCTGCTCGAAAAGTCTGTAAACCGAAAGGAATTAGTCTCATTTTTATACAATAAAAGGTTCAGCGCGGTGCGTGTGCGTCCGCGCAGTTAAACCTAAACAACGATATACAAACATCGACCACGACATACAATCTATTAGGAAGGATTACAAATAGGCTCGCGGCTCGGCCGCAGACAGCTGCACAACACGGGGTCTGTACAACGTGGTAACTTCTACGAGGGAGGGCAGAGACAGTTTGTACGAACAAGATCGAGGCGACACAGCGTGACGCGGGCGGCGCGGCGCGGTCCAGGCGCTCGCGCGAGCTCCACTCCGGGCGAGGCGCCGGGCGCCGCTCAGTGGTCGTGGCCGCGCGCGCTGTTCTGGTGCATCATGTTCTTGAGCGTGGCCACTTCCGTGGCGAGCCGCGCCAGCTCCGCCTTCAGGTGTGCGTCCTCCTCCTCGGCCAGGCGGTCGTCCGGCCGCGCCGTCCTGTACTCGCCGCCCATGGAGATGCCGGAGTCGCGCTCGTCGCTGGAGCCCTCGCCGTCCCAGGAGGGCGAGGACCGCGGGCCCGGCTCCTGCTTTATGTTCTGGAGCGAGAGCAGGGCGCTCGCGACGTCCTTGTCGCCGAGGTGGGACTTGTGGCGGAGTTTCAGCGGGAGGCCGTTGTGCTGGTCGCTAGCGTATTGTTCCTGGGTCTCGTCACCGGAGCCGGAGAGCGAGGACAGCTCGTAGGGCGAGGGCGCGCGGCGCGTGCGGGACAGGTTAAGCACGGAGCCGGGGGGCTCGTAGTGTGCCGGGTGTGGGTAGTAGGCCTCGGGCGCCGGGAGACGCTCCTGGTAGGGCTCGGGGGCGCGCTGCGGCGGAGGCGACGGCGGAGAGGCGGGGGCCGCCGGTGGAGGCGGGGGCGGCGCCGGGAACAGTCCGCTCGGCGACAGTTTGCTCCTCTTAGTCACGCACAGTACCTGGTCGCAAGTCGGCAAAGTGGCGAGCACCTGGTCTATGCTTATCAGAGTTTCGCCGCATATCCCGTACTTGTCCTTTATGGCGTCCAGTTGCGCTTTGAGGACGTGGTTTTCCTTGGAGAGTTCGACGACGCGTTGCTCGAGCACCATGTCGTTGAAGCGTCTCTTCTCCCGACTGCGCTTGGCCGCCTCGTTGTTGCGGCGGCGGCGGTCCCAGTAGCCGTCGTCCTTCTTGCTGTCGGGGATGAACTCGCGCTGTTTGCGCTGCCCGAAGAACTCCTTACGTTTGTTGAAGTCGTAGGAGTTGTAGTTGTCGAGGTCAGAGGGGCTGGCGGAGGGCGGCGGCGGGCCGTCCATGGGGAAGTGCGAGGGGGAGACGGAGAGGCGCGGCGCCCTGGGTGGTGGGGGCGCGCGGGCCGGGGGCGCGGGGCCGAGGGGGCCCCCGCCCGCCAGCAACTGCTGCTGGCTCAGGATGAACTCTGCGACCATGTTTCGGCGGACGGCGACCGGTCCGCACGAATCTTCACCGTGGTTCTGCAACAAACAAACAATTACGTTAGCAAAAAACATGCTCTGTTGCATTTGTCTAAATAATGCTGGTTACAAAATGAGATTGCAACAGCGGTGTCGCAAGGGCCGGGCGGTGCGAGCGTGCACGTGGATCACCTTTGTGAAACGAGTTGCCTCACTGCACTTTTTACACCCTTCATGTTGGCCAAACTCATTAATAAACCGTTTCTTAACCTTTTATGTTACACAAATCCAATTTTAAGGTTACACCGGATTTCTTCCGTTACAAAATATCGCTTCCTGGGTTTGGCAAATACTAGTTTTTTGCTTAATTAGGTTATTAAATCGAAGGATATTTAAATATAGACCGTCAGCGATGTCGTAAATGGTTAAATGGTTTGATTTGTTTTTAAGCAGGTCGATTTTTGTTTGCTAGTAAATGTAAATTCATTCGAAAATGTAATTAATCATCAATCATCAGAGTTGTCACACGACACTATTCAAGACATAGTTTACGTGGACTCTAAAACTTAGAATAATTGGTTGGTCACATAACTTTAAGATTATATATCGATTGATGTGTATAACAAGTCGTTGATCTGTTGTAACAACAACAGGAAGTCCCAATCGTATTGTTATCAAAGTAGTTATCTGAAAAAAACAATAGAAGAACCACACTTGTAAAACACCCATTGTGTTAAAACCATAAAAGGAGAGTCAAAACTTTTTTTCCGGATCTTTTTAAAACACTGGCCAATGCATAGAAAAAGAAATTAGGCGATCACGTTCCTTTACACGCGGTACTTGTGCGGGCAACGTGAGAGTCTTTCTAAATGTTAAATTAATCTCATAGGAATCGTTTGCTTGAATGTGTAATACTTGATACCCAATTTTATACACTTCTCCGGCTTATTATCTCATCCATATCCAATTCAAAAAAGGTCATTAGAGTGTTCCTAACGATTTTCAATGATTTAAGATCTCACTGAATTTGTTTACTCACATTAACATTAATTTTATAACGTCATCGATTTTCCCGTTTTTTTACTCGTAAAGAAATTAGCATATTGCATATTTTAAGTGTTAAATGAGTTTTTTAACCGTGACCGAGGTTGGCGTGTTTAAAAAATGTATTGATACGTTCCGTTCCACGACAGTGCGGCATCGGTGTCAGTGGGTTGCCAGTTGCCCCAGAAGCGCAGGCGCACCCGTTACGACTAACTGTTCCAATGATCGGGCCGACTTTAATTGCTTGCCTTTGTAATAAAATGTCAGTGGGACTCGATCAATTAAAATATATCTATGTCATTACCCTACTTAATAGACATAATATTAATTAATCGTGAGAAAATATATATAAGTGCAGTTAGAAAATGCACGAATCGTGTGACGCCAAACTTTCTTCGCATTAAAAAACAGTTTCTTATAAGATGGTAAAGTCCGTTACATTACCGATTACTAATATTATACTGTTAGACGTGTTTTTGTGTTCAGTAGGTGTTAATGATGAACAGTTATTGTGATCTAATGCTGTGGAAATTTTTATTCATAACTGTTTGACATAGTTTATTTAATTACCAGTTAGGTTTCGCCGTTTGACCCTCTTAAAAGTACACGTTCCCTACAAAATAATCATAATTTTATATGCAATCAGTGATTTTAGAAGAAAAAATACGAAAATTCTATTTTCAAATGACATTTCATTGGCGCGTAAAACAAATCCAACATGGTGACTGATTTTAGGGATGCCACTACAAAATAATAATGAATTTATTGGTAAAATAGACAATGTTGCAAGCGGGTCAACAGAATGCAGTGTCCGTTAACACTTGACGCTTCGGCGCAGACAGTTAACACCGGTTGAAAAGCTGTTACTATTTAGCATGCCGATGAAAATATTCTCATTGTGTAAGCCCCGCTATTTAATTGAAAAAAAAAAAGATTATACTTATGGAAAATTAGCTTTATTCTTTTTTAGAAACAGTTTTTTTTTAAATCTAAGTACAATTGAATGTTCTTTTTAAACTTTTTTTTACTGTTTAGATCGAATTAGTGTTGTCGAAATTAAGGTTTTTAGGACAAATGTCGATGCCAAATTACTCGTCATTTACCTGTAAAAATCTAAAATAGATACGCGTCACGAAACCTTATAACTTTCAGATGGGTCATCTAAGAAGCATAACTGTAAACCGTCTATGCTAATAGCTACCTAACCAATCTAACATTTAACGGTTGCACAATCGACAATCAAGTCTTTTGACAGCCACAGTTATTGCTAATCATGTACTTTCTCGCCGTCGTACCGTTAACCAGAAACTGGGACTGTACGGTACACGACCAAAACGGTTTTTTTTTGTGCCCATCACATCTAAAACCCGTAATACTGTTATGAAACAACTATTAGTTTCGTCATCGTTTTCGGGTATCGAAATGTTCAAGGCTCAGTTGGGTAAGGTTTAATGCTTATCTTGGTTCTATTCTAATTTTAATGATAATATTTTATCGTAAGGTTATTTGTGACTGTACTCAATGTTTTTGTATCTAATTTATAACTTATGACATTTTTTTCATCGGAATTTATGACAGAATGTTGGTAATTTTTTGATTCATAGAATCTAAATTTTGAAAATGGAATTAAATGGTAGACAAACGATTTTTTAATTTCCTTTTGTCTAGCTTTGCAGGTCGCGAATTCTAATCTCACTAACAAGAAAAAAAAAACTAATAAATGAACCTTTCGCGCGTTAACCAAAAAAAAAAATTCAAATTCATTTTCATTTTTTTTCAATGTATTGTATAATGTGTTTTTATGCTTGGTAATAAATCGTCAATTTTTTTTTTTAAACATTCCTAAATAATAAATTAACATGTTTTCACTTGTTAAAAAGAATGTGCTAAATATACCCTTATCAAGTCATGTCGTAACTGAATGTATCTGCGGCTGAGTCATTGGACAAAGTTCCCATTTCACAACACATTGATAACGGTATTTATACGAAGCATATTTCGACTATTACACAACTTATAACGCAATTGTCTTATCGCTGACATGTTTTTAAACGGGTCGGGGTTTTTAACTTTATTTGCATTGTTGTGGCCTAATTAATAACGGTTTTAGATAGCGTTATATAATTAACTGACTTCGATAATTGGTAAAAGTTATTATGTTATATTCTGAGGATGACATAATTTTCTTTATCTAGTCACGTGGTTACAGAATCTCTCTCTTTCCTTTTTGTGTATATTCTTATTGTTATCCTTGTCAATAAATCTATCACATGAAATCTATTTCTAGATCTTACCATAGACATTTTATTAAATGTTGACAGATGTCATCATTTTAACTGTCAACACTGACATTGACAGAAGGGTCAATATGCCATTCAGTACAAAATTATTACTTATGAAATTCGCAATATTAAATAGGTGAACTTTATATCTAATCAAAGATATGAAACACGTGGCGTCGAATTTATAATGTTATCTATATGTATGACTGGCAAAGTACAATATTGTTACAAAAGTTACACGTAATTTCATCACCAATTTTGGATGGAATCCAAACTTCAATATACTAAGTTGTTAGAGATAGTGATGTGAAATTCCGGAAATCGCGACCTCGACAGTGACCCGCGTAAAATCATTCAAGTTTAAGAACACTGAACTTTCGCTTTAAGCTAGTTACGTACTCAAAAACGTGTGGTTTTTGAATATTTGTTTAAACTTTACACCTTTTTTGTTACTGCGCGATTCAATAAACAATTTTATTTATTACAAGATGAACTATTAATAAGATTGTAAATTAACCAAAACACTGATAAGATTGCGAAAACATTGTTTTAAATTTATTTTTCCTGTTGGGTTATATCAATAAAATGTATATCTATAAAAGTCGAGAGTAGTAATTACACACAACAAAGATATATTTAAAATCATTAAAAAATATATGACATCAATGTAGAAAGGGATTTTACGAATAGTTTTCCAAATCCGGATTAGAAGATTTAAGAAATAGCTGATTTTTTTCGTATATCAAACATGTTTCAGACTCATCCCACCTTATTAGGCATACGGGATATCCCATCTAAGGCAGGCGTGAACCGCGATAGGCAGCTGACCTTTTGCGTAACGTAGCTTTAAGATGGCCACGTGCTCACGAGTCGGGCGGCGGTCACGCGGCACCCAACACGTGCGCCTTGAACCTCGTTGCGCAACCACCACGTTCTACCATCTACCATCCGCAGTTATATAAACTGCAACGTGATGCTGGAACGTGAAAATTAATTGTCAACCTTGACCGGCGATTCTATTTTCCGACGGTGTTTGTCACGCCTTCTTTTTAATTGGTTGTGTTTTTGTAAATGTCAGATTTTTTTTGTTTCGTACATTTATTAATTAAAAATTAAAGCTTATATAAGTACAGTTTGTCTAGTGCCTTTTTGTCTATTTAGTTGTGATATTTTTTTTTACTAATTCCATTAATAAATAATGACTAATGATTATTTTTATGATATCTATGAGTTCGTTAAGTTTAATATTTATGTTAATTGCTATTTAATAGTAATTTTATTGTGCGATATGGTGGTTAAAGGTTAAACTAAAGTGATAAAAAGATGGTATTGTTGACCTAGGTCGGAATAAGGCTAGTTCCTGTTTAGTTCACAGTGCAAAATAACTGCATTGCGGATAATACTGACATACAGATTCATATTTTAAATTTTTACCTTCTGGACTTTTCTCTGACTAAGTACGACTATTGCTATTTAACATTTATAGCTTTTGGTTGTCTAAAAGTTTGCGTGACTCCAAAAAAGATCACAAGGCGATGAAAATGATCGTTGTGTCATTTCGTCCGATCAAAGAGGTCGTTTTTTACTAATGACATGTTTTGACGAAGCTTTAAAATTAGTTACGTTGAATTAATGTATATCGTGTAAATTTACAGTTACGTCATTAAAATTAATGTAAATGTTCTTGACCTTAGTCGGCCATATTGGAAAAGTAGAGAAAGTAGTACAGCGGTAACTTTCCACGTGGCTATTGCGCGGGAAAAGTGGGCCGGCCGCCATCTTGGAATGACATTTTCCGATGTTAGAAAATTATAAATTCAAGGTTTTGATTTGCCTATATAAAGCTGCAAGTTATATAGTTTACTAGAACTGTATTTATTTAATGTTTACTATTATTTATAATTCTTTAGAATAAAAAAATAGGTTTGTAATGCATTCTTTTACATTTTATATAAAACCATGATGCCAATTCTATTAGGATATAATAATAAGGAAACGTGAGCGTTATATACCTAGTTAATAGAGTTATATAACGAAGGTTGGCGCCAACTGCGTACTGTTGACAATTCGCAGATTATGTCAAGAGGGCCGTGTTATGAAAACTTCCACCAGTCTCATGTTATGTCTCACGGTTTTTTGTTTACAAATTGCCTTTAACAAAGTTTTCCTGTAGAATTTTCTAGCTTTCCGAGAAAATCCTGGAACCACTTCAATAGTTTTCCATGAATTCTGTACAAAAGCTGTCAAACTGTTTCTATTCTATCTATTTGGCCTGAATTAGTAATAATTAGGGCCGTTACGCATGTGTGCGTGAGTGTAAGAATTGACACACATTTAAAATTTTTGAATATCGAAAGTTGACCGAGAAATAAGCAATAAAAAATCGTTCTCGAAAATCCTGGATGCGATTCAATTGTTTTCCCTCTAAAGCGTATACTTGACCGATTTTCGTGCGCGAAACCCGAATGAAACGCGGCGGGAGCGGGTTATATCGGGACGGCCTCTATCGGTCGAGCGCGATATCGTATGGTGTCAAGGTTGCATTTCGTAATCGGGCTTTACGCGACAACCGGTATATGTGCCAAGGCCCTTCCTGGCCGAAAGTATCTTTGTATTTGCAAATAGATCGATGCAGTCTCCTTTGTTACTGCGACCTTGTGCCACACACTAATTAGATGTATTAAGAAACACTTAACCTATTTACATGCACTAGTTTACTTACGCAATGACACGTTTCTAGGAACTCTATGGTTCTGTACCTTTTTCTAGAACTGACTCACTATTGAATCAGGGTTTGAATCAGGAATTGAAAATATGATGACTCATGGAAAACCCTATTTATTATGCAATCGGAACACAAAATTTGAAATTCGAATGTTCCATACGGTAAAGATGTTCCAATTAAATGTCGTTTACATTTGAATTGCGTCATGCTCCAAATTCAAACGTTTATCATTTTTTTCTGTTATGTAGATATGTGTATTAGTGGCCAGTGTGAGTACGCCTGTAAAGTAGGTTAGTTGCGAGTGTGAGATAAAAAAAATAGGTCAAGTTATCTTGGTGTGTCCTCGATGAAAATTATCATCGGCCTTTGTTATTGCGTGTAAAAAAGATTACGTAATGCATTGGGTGAATCGATTTGCTTCGCAGGGTAACCCTATCGAGTGCCGATAAGCTTGAAAATAATATTTACGAAAATGTTTTCGTGGAAACTGCGCAATGCGCAAATTTGGTAAACAAGTTCAAAACAAGGGCATCACAAAATTACAATGCGAGATACAATTTGAGAAAACACGACGCAAATAGAAATTTCGAAAAGTTGCAATTCGATTTACAAAAAAGTGCGTAACCTTGACACGGGATACTGGCACACGTGTCTACGGTTTTCGAAATTTGAATTACAGACTATTATGAACCTATTATAAACTCTTTGGTATAAAATGAAATCATCTAAATGATTCAGAACGGCTGCATGGAACGACCCTGCGGTGCCTTCCGCGCAACCTTGCAGTTTGTTCCTTATTACATCACGTAATACAATGCATGTTACGGCTATTTATAATATTTGTTATGCCTTTGTTGTACTAGGATTTTCAAACCTTTGTTTGGAAACTGATAAACATGAAATAAAAGTTTTCAAAATGTTGCATTTTTATTAAACTTTTTTTTTACTTTTGTTCTGTAGGCTATTAATATTTTTTCACTGTGAATGAGGATGAGATGTTCTTAACCAATTTTAAAAAAGAAGGTGTTAAAATATTGAGTCAATTAACAGATAGTTGTTTTTGTGTGTTTTTACATTAGTTTTTTGTGCGTTTTTCTGCTAAATTATAAATATTTATTCCAAATAAATTGTCAAGACTATTGTAAGCGATAACGAATAATTATGTCGAAACATCTCATAATAAAAACAATCGAATATGTTGCAACAACACTCCAAGGCCTTCCCTTATCGCCTAAAATTTAGACAATGATGCCAGGGCCGCACTCGAAGAGCCACTGATAAAGGCATCGTGTTTAAAAATGGTGCAGTTAGTAAGGCATGCATTAATCATTAATATTATTTTACAGTTTCAAGGTACAGGTCAAGTCGGTACTTGCCATAATAATGGTATTTTTAGGATACATCATGTCGAATAAGTACCTGCCATAATAATGAAGAATGAAAATGTACCGTAAAAAAGATAATATTTATAGCAATAGGATATCATAAGTTGTTGCATCATGGTCTACGCCGCAAGGATTCTATGACTTAAATAAAGAAAGATATTAATCCTGACCTCCCATACAAAATGGATCAGGGTCAGTAATTGTGCGATACGTTCAAAACTCTTTTTTGTGACTTTTGAAATTATTTCTCTTGTGAATAGTTCAGTTTAATGCTTAGACGCATTAAATAGTTTAATACCATTTCTTTGCCATCTTTATAGCTTTACCTTTTTATAGCACCGTGTGTACTAAAGTACTAGATACAGCTCTGTTTGATTGCATTAGAATTGCGCAACTGTCGCCCTAAGGCCTAGGACGTTGCGTCATATCGGATGACCTTTCATCGATCCATTCTAGAGCTAAACTAACCGCGGTACTATTGTGTAAATACTAAGTTTACTCTTCGGTTTTACTCTTAAAATGTACTTTTTCAATTAATTTATGATCTAAGCTGTTTATGTACGAAATTTCGGCTTAATTAGTTCAGTAGTTTTGGTGTTAATACCTATTAAACATGAGTGTTAACTTCAGATTTTTTTGTAGTACCTATTGTAAATTCATGGTCAAGACCAAACTATAATGTAATCTATGTATAATTATGTTAATATAACATGTAATGAGTATTTCCTTTAAAAGTCCATTTATTTAACGGTAATAATAAACGGTAAAGTGCAAAGAATGTCGGTTGTTTACATCTGTTTATCGGAAAATGGTATCGAGTTGCCAAATGTTTTCGTGCACGTTCCGGGAAAGTCTACGACATGGCTATCAAGTTGTTTTTACTCGCTATGACTCATATTCATATGCGTTTTAATTTTATTAGCCAGACAAGGAAAGAAAAGTATATGATTACGTGTAGCTGTGTCATGTAGGAAAAATATGAATTTAGTTGTTGAAAAAAGTTCGAATTTTTTGCAGTGCAAGTTCGAAAAGTTTTTCAAATTTGTACACAAAGAAACTTTAAATGACTTATTTTATTTACGAAATGATAGATTTAAGAGGTTAGTGACCTGTAGGTTGATGTAATGATAAAATACCTGAAAATCTACACATTATCGAAATCCAAACAATAGCTGTCATATAATTGAAGTTTATGTCCCAATAGTTACAAAATAGAACAGAACCAAGCGCGTTCAAACAATACATTGCGAGACTGTTAAAAAATGCAGCAGTTGCAGTCTAGTTTCCGTACATCCGCAGGCGAATGTAGGACCTTGAACCAGTTGTGTAAGTTTACAATGGCTTGCGACAGAGCCGCGGTGCCTGGCGCCGTTTGCAACACTTTGCAATGCTATGTACCATGTACATTATACAATGTTACCAATTACTAACATTTTTTTTGGGTACTATTTATACTATTTATCAGTGTTGCGATTTTTCGAATTTTTTTTCGAACTTTTGCAATTTTGTGCAAAATATTGAAAAGTTATAACTGATCTGTTTTTTTTTGTAATTTTAATTCTAATTAGAAAATTTACTGGGGTCGCGTCTCTTGCCGAAAAAAATTATATAAAATTTTTATATTATTTTAATGTCAAAATTTCAAGGTAGTGCAAATAAAAAAAATATCAACAAAGGAAGTTAATCTGAATTTCAAATCGGAATCGAAACACAAAATTATAAAATCTATTTAAATAACAAATTGATATTTAATCAAAACACCGTTTAATTAATATTTATTATTAATGAATATGATAAACGTGATATGACATAATACGTTAACAATATCGCATTTGTCGCAATACGATAAAATATAAAGCTTCATGTAAACAAAGATATCGAAACAAGGAAGAGTCGCGAACCTACAAAACAACACGTAAACCAATTTAATATTGCCGTTCATACTAAGAAAATGTTCCCAACTCCTATAGAAAGGACCTGCAATTTCATAGTGGTCTAAATTCTAAACAACAGACCATTTTATTATTGGAGTTAACATTCCAACAAGTTGCTCCAAAAATTTTAAGAAAGATGTGCAAATTAATATTGGTTGTTGCTTACCTATGTTAATAATAAAACATAATATACATAATGAACAGAGTTTTGGCACGAAACTAAGCGATCGTGAGTAAACAATTTCTGAGAAGTCAATGACTTGTAAGAAAGAAGCGTCTGCGTATGATAAAAAAATGTGTACGATAATAATTAGTTTTACCTAGAAATATGTTTGATCATTGATATTTTAATTAGAAGCAAAGTTTTGTGTACCGACTGGAAGGCGATAAAAAAAATGAATTTTCAAAAAAAAAAAAAAACTAAATTTATATTATCATTTAGCTTTCCTAGGAATAAATTTGTTTGTTTTGTTCCGGATTTTTATTTGTTTATTTTTATTACAAATGTCTCAATTAAAAATATTTTCTGAAAATTTATGTAATTTTTTTTCACAAAATTATTCAGAAAAGTAATGATCAATATCTAATTTTGAGTAAGAATCAAGAATGAATTGAAATTCAGAATTATTATATTTTTCCAAGACTTTTCGGTAGCTGAAAGTTTTTAAAATTGGATTTGTGTAAAAGATTCTAATAAGTTAAAAAAATACAAATATTTAAAATCAAATACAAAAAACCAAAATAGGGTAGTTGTAAAAAATTGGTACTTACAAAAATATTTGCGGCGTTCACGGACACCTTATCCGGAATTATCCAAATTGCGGATGAGATGCAAAAAATCCAATAAAATCACTAAACAGTTTCTGCTCACAGTGCGATCAAGTTTCAAAAAAATTGTAAATATCCACACAACACGTCCAGAAAAAATTGTTGTCACTTCACAGCAAATGTTATGACGAAATATCCACAAGGTATCTGTAGCTTGAGTTGGGCACGTCTGTACTCAGCCAAGTCTCGAGTGTGACTGTAAAATGTAGTGGGGTCGTGGCAGACCCGGCCTGCAACACGCACACATGCGCACTACGCCTCTGTGTGAGTCACTCGCCTCGCTGTGTGCGTGCCCCTCTATGTGTGCGTGCACTTTACGTAACTCATCGCCTCTGTGTGTAATCACTGTATTGAGTCAATGTGTGTGTACGATTTTTTGAGCTAATTCGCGATTGAGTCATGTCAAGAAATTAATTTTTTTAGGCAATTTCTAAGGCGAGACTAATTTATTGACATATAAGTTTATGGTCGATTTGACCGGCTTAGTGTGTACCGTTTCAGGTAATTGCGTCGTTTGATTTGCAAATAGTATTGCAATTTTCGTAATATTGAAATTTGTGTGATTGTGAGATAAGCGGAATTGAAATATTAGTAATGGAGAAAGTTTTAGACAATTTCTAGTAATTTCGAAACTTTGTCTACGAAACTTGTTAAGGGTTTTTGACACGCCCTCTGCTACGAAAGGTCGTAGCATTTTTGCTACGGCGTAGTAGGACTACGCAGCTTTTGTGTACTCTTGCGTATTCTGTGTCGATGTGAATAAACTCTGACTCATGTATTTTGGCGCGAACATTATTTGTGATGAGATTACCAATGATAAAACCTTTGATGGTGTTTTTATTTAGTCTTGTTCTGCGCTTTTTTAGAATTCTTGAAAACACGTGGTCTTAATTTGGAAATAATAATTTGTCTACAATAGGCAAGAAGATGGACGAGACGGCCAACTAATGAGGACTAACACTTTTTGTATGGGAAATTGACACTTCGCGCGAACACTTGCGCGAAGTGGAGCTACGGCAACAATAGAATAGAATAGCGAATATAATATAAGTATTTGTACGAACGAGGCGGAGGATCGAGTTGAGTGGCGTGCCATGGGGGAGGCCTATGACCAGCAGTGGACGAACATGGGCTGATGATGATTTGTACGAAAACGAACATCAAAAGGTAGTGCGATAATGGTAACAATGTCTAAGTCTAATACCAATGTACCTTATACAATATGGAACCTTTATCCACATGCGGGAGCGTTGAGGGTAACACAGTTTAGATACTAGTATGTCCTTACTATCTTGTTTAGGTAGGTGGGTACGCCAAAAATAAAATGTACTACTATCTATCTATCTATCTAGGTACTTAATTTCTATCTATCTATCTACTTAATGTTAATTATTTACCTTTTAGCACATAAAAATGTTGAATTGTTCTTGCATACTAACTACGAGTAATAAGTCGATTTTGTAAACATTTGATAAATTATGGTCAACTAGCTGCGCCCAGCGGTTTTACTCGCAGTACTTATGTAGCCTATGTGTTATTCCAGGGTCTAAGCTATCCCTATACAAAATTTCAGCTCAATCGGTCCACCCGTTTAGGCGTGAAAGAGTAACGAACACACATCCAGACATCCTGACATCCATTCTTACAAACTTTCACGTTTATAATATTATATAAGTAACATAAAGTTTTTTTTAATGTACGAATAGAAATTTTCATATTTGGTCCGTAATACGGTAAGTATGTTTGGATGTATGTTTGTTACTCTTTCACACCTAAACAGGTGGACCGATTGAGCTGAAATTTGATATAGATATTAGACCCTGGAATAACACAAAGGCTTACAGTACAGTGGGTAAAACCGCTGGATGCAGCTAGTTATGCCTCTAATGACTTATAACTTTGTCCATGACCGTATGATACGTAGACAAAAAAAACCAATAAATTCTGATAAGAGCATACCTATTTGGTCCAAAATGTATTTTTATAAAATGCGGTTTTGTTGTTGAATGGGATTTTCCTTTTGCCAGGCTGTATCAATAAGTAGGTATACATAATATGTGTATGTATTATGTTTGCTTAGGACTTTATCAAGTATACCTATACAAAATTGTTATCATAATATAAGAATGGTAAATTTTTCTAGTGTACAGTCAACTACAAAGAGATGTATTTATCCATGTTAGTCTTACAAAATGAAGGAACTTTTAGAATGCAAAAATTATTTACCCTTACTTCGTGACATTTTCAGTATCCACCAAATCTTATACTATATTCGATTCATTTTAAATGCTATTATTATGTATCACCTAAGGAAAAGTAGTGGGATACATCATTGTTGCATATTAAACGAGTCGATGATAATATGAAGTTTGATTGCTACTAGAAATGTCACGAACAAAGGGTAATTCATTGTGGCAAATGAAAATTTGCTTCATTTTGTAAGCCTAACATGGATACATCTCTTTGTAGTTGACTGTACATTAACACATCAATAATATTATTCATGTAGTTTTACTCGTAAAAAGGTTTTGTTTAAATATAGGGTTAGTCTTTGTCCACGATCTCGCGTGATGTTAAGCAAAGATACGCCTGTAGATGGTAGCAGACATAACCTAGAGGGTGAGATAAATCCTTCCCCTTTTATTGAAAGGTTTAAGTACCTATATTGGTTATTTAAGGTAACTTAAGACCAGAATGTTGGCTTGTATTTTGCCCAAAAAAAGACCTTTGCATTGCCATGTAACACTTCCATCATAGGCTTTTTATATAATAATAATTTTATTACAAATACTTTCGTTCCTTTAAATAATATGTGTAGCTATTATTTTTAAGAATTTTGGAAGCTTTTTGAAGTTTGTTTTATTATTAAATTATTCAGATCGGCAAAAAACGTTCTCAAATTTTTCCAGTGTAACAAAAAATATTGAAATTGTCTCTAGTTTACTTAAGTTATGTTCAAACTATTCAAAGAACAAGATATACGTCTGATCCGCGGATTACATAATATTTTTTTACTGTCGTCACAGATTATGAGTCAGTTAGTACGTTTAATCCACAGATTATTATCATAGTTAGTACGTGTTCTTGAACAAGTACAAAGTCAAGGTTTTTCTTGAATATTTTGTTCGAAATTTATTGATAATGTTATGAATTATTGAATACTCTGTAAATAATGTTACGTAATGGAAAAATGTTCATTGTAGAGTTTGTAAATTGTAGAATTGACTTTTCATAACATAATAACCATTTTTTTAGAATAACAGGTACTTGTAGTTGTTAGCATTACATGGAAAAGTTCATAGTAGAGTTTGAAAATTGTAGAATATTTTTTTTACCGACGTTCCTATATTTTTTAGAATTGTGTTTTGTTCTCATAAATATGAAAAATATTTTGTTTGGGTGTGCCTGTAACAGGTGCATTAAAAAAAATGTTTATCTCGACTGATCTAACCTTAACAAAGCGTAGTAGAGTTTCATTTTAACATTAAAACTATATTAATAAAATTCAACTAATGGAAGTCGTACACATAATAATTTGTGCATTGTCAAAGTCTGTTCTAAGGTGGTTATTTTCTCAATGGTTCTAAGACTTGATAGAATCTTACAAGCTCAATCGGCTGAACCGATTGCGCAGAAATTTTGTATGTAGATAGCTTATACACATACCTATGTATGTATATAGCACATAGGCAAAAATTCTGTAGGTAAAACCGCTAAGCCGTCTAGTAAGAATACCTAGGTACCTAGAATTTATTTTACGTTAGGATTCGTAGCTCTATACAAAAAACATCTAAATTGTTTTTGTATTGTCGGAACTATTGCACGTGAATTCATACATTTTTATTGTTTTTCTAGATATTTCTACATACTAGGTATAGCACGTATCACGAAATATTACGTAATATTTTTGAATACTGTTTGTTATGTTTGACATCGTATAACTTATCCTTGTCTTTTGACCAGTTTTAATTTGAACTTTCACGACGAACGAAATGTTCCTGATTCTTAGTGGACTACGTGCAGTATAAATATGGACGACTTTGGTTGAACTGAAAACTTTCCACTGTCTTGCTTCTCACTTACAATTGCAAAATTTTGAATTTTTGAATACTTATATCGATATTGTTATACTACTACTCGTAGTTGCAGCCAGCGGTTTTACATGCGTCCTACGCTTCGTTTGCTAGTCCGTGGTCTCCAAAAAAGACAAACGTGGTCTCCAGAAAAGCAGCTTATGTGTTACTAACTGCGCCCAGCGGTTTTACTCGACGCTTATGTGTTATTCCAGGGTCTAAGCTATTAGGCTGCGGATGAGTGCTTCGGCGTACCCGTTGCCCCGGCATTACGGCGTCCCGCAGGAACACCCCAGGTTTTTAGTGGGTATCCCTGCCGCGCCCATCTTCGGCGGGGGAGTCCCACATACCGTCCCGCGCCCCCCGGCGTGCGGTGATGATGCGTAATGCATTTTTCCTGGGTTTAAAAAAAGGGTCTAAGCTCTCTATACCAAATTTCAGCTCAATCGGTCCACCCGTTTAGGCGTGAAAAAGTGACAAACATAGACACTCACTTACAAACTTTCGCATTTATAATATTGGTGTGATTCCAGGATAATATAATATTATACTAGGTATGTGTTATTGTGGTAAGCTGACCTATCTATTTTAGTGTTTAAACTAGTTTTTTTTTTGGTGGCAAATGCCTTTATTGAGAAAAACAAACTAACAATACTACAGCTACTACAGCAGTAAAGAACACTTTTATTAACCACAGACTTTTATTAAACTAGCTTAATTAATTCCTACCTCATTACTTACAAAAAAAATACGTTAGAGTTAAATTACTCATTAGCCTAGAAAGGCTAGATTGTAATACTATAACAGATCCATATATACTACGTTTCAAAAACAAAGATAATCTTTAGCTTATTTGCGGGGTTTAAAGGATCAATATCTTAATAAATTGGATATATATCGGATATTTTTCATAATATATCTGATATATATCATAAGATATATCGGATATAACAGTTTTTGTGAATATATCTATGATATTTTCATAGATATACAACCTTCGAACCCCGCAAAAATTATCTTTGTTTTTGAAACGAAGTATAGTGTAATGTTTTTTATAAAAAAATATTTACTTGTTTTGATGAAAATCCTTATATTATATATTAATATAATAAAAGTATAATGTGTTTATTACATCTACTTCACACCTAAACCGATTGAGCTGAAATTTGGAACTAAATAACATAATTAGGAATTTAGGCTACTTTTTAGTGGGAAAAACCATTCGGCGCAGCTAGATATCAATAAATAAACAAAATGTAGACCCACATTAGTTTTTCAGAAATAATACTAACCTACACTTATGCGAACGTAATTAGATAAAAACTACGTGTTACCGGCACGTGAACGATACAATACGTGGTCGTCTCACAGACACACGTGATTGACTTTATTATTATACCTGCTTTAAATAACTTGAAACCTGTTTGGATACAATTTTAGAATTTAGTAAATACATAATATTACAAGCTTTTATTTACTTTCACTTGTCTGTTGTCTGTCTGTCTGTCTGTCAGTAATCAAATCTTGCAAGTTAAATTTGACCCACTTCCCGGTGTCCGATTGAGCTGAAAATTTGCATGCATGTATAAATCGGATGACAATGCAATATTATTATGATATGGAGCTGATCTGATGATGGAGCTGGAAGGTGGCTATAGGAACTCTGTCATTAAACAACGCAACCCCATCGAGTTTGGGCTCATTTGATTCGTCTTGACGAGTACTTTGGTGCTAGATGGTAATAATAATAAAAGCTTGTTTTTAAAAAGGTTTTTAAAATTTCATTCAGATATTAGAATAGAATAGAAAACTCTTTATTGAAACACTTCAAATATACAGAAAAATTAAATCTAGAACACCAAATCACAACATAAGTGTAACAATTGGCGGTCTTATCGCTAAAAAAGATCTCTTCCAGACAACCTCGCAGGGAGAGAAATAATAATATTTACATGGGTATGTGGTGAGTTTGTAGTATATCTCTACAAAACATTAATGGAAATAATACTTATATACGTATAATAATTATCTTTATCTAAATATATAAAAGGAAAGAGTGACTGATCTATCAACGCACAGCCTAAACCGCTGGACGGATTGGGTTGAAATTTAGAACATAGATAGGTTTTATGACGTAGACCTACGCTAAGAAAAGATTTTGCCATGCGGGCAAAGCCTAAGCTAGTTCTAGTATAGATTTAAAAACTAAATTATGTAATCTAACAAAAAAGAATTTTCCAGTGGTTTTTTGTTGAAAAAACGTTTTATTTAACCTAATGCGTAGTGTCTGGAGATAGTGTAGTTGATTATATTATTATCTATAGAAATATAATCATCTTTACTATAATATGTTCACACATCACTCGAAAATACCAGAATGAATTTGAACAAATGTTTTTGTTTGAAAGGTCAAAAATAAAATGTGGCAGATGACTTAATAATTTACTATGTTTTTTTAATTACTTGTTAGTATATATACCTCGGACGTCGAGGCAGACGGCAATGCGGCATTCTTACTTAGTGGCGCTACCAACTGCCCGCACCAAGCGTTTTGCTTCGTCGTCGCATTTGGAACGCTTTGCCGTCATCCGTGTTTCCCGAGCGGTACAACTTGGGTATCTTCAAGGCACGAGTGAATAGGTACCTTTCTAGGCATCTTACGTGATCCATCGTCGACCGCATTTTCTTTTTCCTAATGGAAACCCACCACCCACCCACCCACCTAATGGTGGGATGTGGTCAAACGTAGGCCTATTTAGTATAAAAAAAATACCTAATAGGACTCTCGACTCTACTCGTCTACAATGCTCTCCGGGTGGCCGGAAATAGGACAAGATGGCGTAAAATCATGTAGACGAAAGTTATGGATGGAGGAGGTCATGACCCTCAGACTTGAGGACCACGACTGATGGAGAGGATAACTAATAGAACCTTCTATTTAAAATTAGGTTTTAATTCCTCATATGTACGTAAATAGAAAGAAAGAAAGGAAAAACATTTTTTTTTATGTGATGAAGTAGAAGACGAGCAAGACGCTCTCCTGATGATAAGAGATAACACTGCCCATAATCAGTACAGTGCTACTTAGGATTTCACAATGATGTGAAATTCTAGGAGCACTGCACCAACGCTTCTCACTCAAGAGTCATAAGATGTTAAGACTCTTTAGCCCAGTAATTTCACTAGCTACAGTGCCCTCCTACCGGAGCACAGTAATGTTTGCACATCACTGCTCAGGCGGTAGAATAACTGGCACTGTTGGGGTACCCACCTAGACGACCTCCTGCAAAGGAAGTCTACCCCCGGTGAATCATTATCATTATCGGTTATCATTTATTCGACGGCTAGTGAAAACAACATAAAACAATACAATTACAATAATACCTTTTAATGCACATGAGCATCCACTAAGCCACCGAATGGGACCTGTCTCAGCGTTGTGTGGGTACAAGGAAACATACAGCGCTGGTATTCTGGCAGCCCCCATCGATAAGGTCGACGGTCCTTACATAATACATATAATTTTATGGGTAATGTCTAACACAAAAAAATTAGAAAATGACATACAAAGAGAATATTATGCATTGAAAAACTACTAATACTTGTTTTTATTTGTGTTTTTTTAAATGGCATTGATGATTAAAATAGATGGTTTTGTTGAACTTTGATACTTTGCTTGTGTTGAGAACCCTTATGGTGCTCGCACATTAGTTCGCATAGACCGCGCCGAACGAATTTTTGTATAGGAAATCTTCTTCCGATCGGACGATTCGACTCCGCGAAGTGAGCGAGATTTCATAACATTTCATATAAAGAATTCAAAATTCGATTCTTTCGGCGTATCCAGTCCATTGCGTTTACCATTAAAAACTAATCAGCGCGTGACTCATTAAAAAGATAAACAAAATTATTTCCTCATTCCCATAGTTCCCCAGTTCCAGTCAATTAATATTATTTTATCCATCGTCAAAAACAGGAACACTCTTATCTCTGGAATTTCACGCAATTGCGACGCAAACAATTCAATATTATATTTTTATCAATACTAAGTATTGACATGGTCAAAACAATGACATAACTTTATTTTTAGACTTTGTTATGATGCGATAAAGGGTTCTATTTTTAAGTTATTGTAAATAACCTTTTAGGGTTCAGTAGGTTAAGACATTTAATAACTTAACTAATTTAATTTAAAAACTTAATTTCGAGTAGTTAAAACGGTTAAAGGTTAGGTTACTGATAATTGTAACAAATATTAAAATTTCAATTTTTGAATTGTAAGTATAATTTATTTTATTATAATAGATAAATACATTTGCTATATGAAAACACCTAATTACAAAATAATAACAAAATGTAAGGACGGAATTACCTATCGATAAAATTAATTTGTTTACAAGACTTTTTTGCAACTGTAGTGTTTTTCAAACTACAAAATATTTACTTGCCAAAAGTCAAGTATAGGTGTTTAAATATTTTTTTGTCCTATGTGTTTATTTGATGATGCATATTACATTAATATTATGAAGGCGAAAGTTTGTGAGTGAGTATGTATGTTTGTTACTTCACGCCTAAACGGGTGGACCGATTTAGCTAAAATTTGATATAGAGATAGGTTAGACCCTGGAATAACCCACAGTACAGGTAAAACCGCTGGGCACAGCTAGTCGTATTATTATGAGTACAATTTTTTTTTTTTTTTTATTTGATGAAGTAGAAGACGAGCAAGACGCTCTCCTGATGTTAAGAGATAGCGGCTGCTCATAATTAGTACAGTGTTTCCTAGGATTTCACAATTATGTAAAATTCTAGGAGCACTGCACCAACGCTTCTTACTCAAGAGTCATGAGATGTTAAGACTCTTTAGCCCAGTAATTTTACTAGCTACAGTGCCCTCCAACCGGAGCACAGTGATGTTTGCACATCACTGCTCAGGCGGTAGAATAACTGGCACTGTTGGGGTACCCACCTAGATGACCTCCTGCAAAGGAAGTCTACCCCCGGTAAAAAAAGTTAGTAGGTACGTAATACTATGTATATATTTTTCGGTACAATTTCCCTGGATTCTGAAAATAGATAACGAATTCCGCGTAAACGTTCACCGATTACTATATTAGAGGTATTACATAATGTTATGGTCTGCGGTCTGATATGTATAATATATGGTCATTATTTTTTTGTTGTCCGAAATAAAAATATTTGATTTGATTTGATTTGATTATTTACATCACATGTTAACTTTATTAACAGGAGGGAAACGAATGGTAGGTAAATTCACGCTCTTTCACTTGGAAAAATTAATTATAATAATATCCTAGGTATGGTTTAAACAGGGGTGTTAATGTTGTCGTCGCTACCAGTCCCGTAGGGAAACCTCCATTTTTTGTGTTCGGTGCACCAGCCTGGATTTACACTAGGAGCATTAGGGGCGCCCAGGGCGGCAAATTTTCAGGGGCGGCAAAACCCGAAACGAGAAAAATATATCAACCCATTAAAACCTGAAAAATTTAAATATTTCGTGCCCCTTTAGTAGTTTGAATTATACAATTTTCTCGGTGTTCGCTGCATGCTCTCGCGCATCATTCTTTCAACATATTTTGAAGAAGATGCGAGAGGAGCGAGCTATATGCACATTTTTCACGCCCCCTTTATTATCTGACTCACATAAGTAGGATGTAAAAATCCGGTGGTGAGGTGGCATTTTCTTCCGTGATCAGGGCGGTGCCAGGTCTAAATCCGGCCCTGCTACTACGCTGCGTAACCCTTTTCTGAGTCCTGAGTCTATGCCACACCATCTTCCATGTCCATGGAAGCAAACAAATGATTTGTTTGTGAATCCTTGCGTAGCGTTACCCTGCTAACATTGAAAAACTTTGATAATTAAAGTAGACAATACTCGAAATAGTATATCCATCTATTATTAAATTCCGCTCACAATGATAATAGTAAAGAAGTAACAGCTCAGGCATGCAAACAAAACGACAAACAAATGTTATTTACTAACCACTATCGCATTGTCTATCGAGTGACCCGATGTCAACATTGTCTCTAATTGTATCATTGTTTTTTTGTGCTGGTTGTTGTCCCTGGGTTCATCTACATTCTGTCAGTGAGGATCAAACGCCGTCGGGGCCGCGGATTAGTGCTTCGGCGTATCCGCTGCCCCGGCACTATGGCGGCCCGCAGGAACACCCCTATGTTTTTAGTGGGTATCCCCGCTGCGTCCATCTTCGGCGGGGGAGTCCCACATACCACCCCGCGCCACCCGGCGTGGGGTTATGACGCGTAACGCATTTTTAATTTCCATAAAAGATCCGGGGGGTTAGACAAGCGTCGAATTATGGCTAACGCTAAAGAAATGTTTTTGTTTTTATGTTAGAGACAGACAAACAAGCAAATGACTCGCCTGATGGTGGATGGTTACCGTCGCCTATGGACGTCTGCAACACCAGTGGTATTAGAGACGCGTTGTCGGTCCATTAACACCTTCTTTATCCTTCGCTTGAAGAGCCTCTTGTTAAAGAAAGTAGGAAATACGTCGCTCGGAAGGCTTTTCCGTTTAACATTAAACTGTGGGTCCCGGCTGTTTCCTATATGATATGTAGGAGGCAGTCGTTAGGTCATGTTGCAGGCTCTGTAGTAATCTCGGCGATCTGAAACTGCAACATATAGGTTAGCCACACAACCTATAAATTGTGATTTGACTCTGAAAGTGTAGGTAGGGTAACCTGTTCTGTTGGAGTATAAACCCAAATTATTATTATTATAATAATGGTGGATCATTTGCATTTGGTCGGCTGGTCAAGTCTTGGATCTAGACATGATCGAATGGTCATCTAACAATAATAAATTATTTACCTACCGCACGCTCCTTCTTAGAATGTCACCTATATCATAATTCCCAGAACATTTGAACTCTGTTTGTCTGATGTAATAATATGCTATAGTTTTTATAAACGGAAATGCCTAACCTCTCAAAAAGTAAACCTTATTATAAAGAATATAGAGTTGAAATTCTAAGGTAGTTTTGGAGGAAACCGCAAACATTTTATCGGTTACAGGCGCCAAACATATTATGACTCATTATAGAATTATATGCAAATGTAGGTGTTGTGCTATGTTTTGGTTTGTAACTTTTGACTGTGACGGAAATCCCGATAAATAAACAAAATAGGTTTCCCATATTATTGAACTTTCCGTTAAAACAATCGAACATGATATGTATTCCTAATTGTATTATGTACCACAATACCACATGTAAACTCTAAATTTGCCCAAAGATTTGGGGACTCAGTGAGACATACTGTTTACAATAAAGTGCTTAAATTTTGTAAATTAAAGGATAAAAGTATACCTGAAGTAAAGAAAATCGTATATAATTGGCTGTCATCTCTATCTTATAATGAAACTGAGGATCTCTTAAAAATAATGTATTAAACAGCACACAATTATCCAATTCACTTATTATATTCATTTTTATTGCCTTTTTTGTTAAAGAACTTTTAAGACTTATTTTTAAATTGGAATATAATAATAAACGACAACTTAATCTGAACAACATAAATGTAAAATTAGCTATATATGTAAACAAACAATTTTGTTGTTATTTCTTTAAGAATATAGTTTTTCACTTGTATTTTAGTCAAATAGCAAATAGACCTGGTACAGATAATACTACTATAATATATGTCTACTCTATCTATCAATAGGTAAACTCGTTGGCATGACTCTCATTTAGGGATTGCAATCCGGAAAACGGATCCGGTAACTCGGCCGGATCCGGCACATTTAACGGTTACCGGATCCGGTACAAATATACCGGATCCGGAGACCGGATCCGGTGCTAGTAGTTTGTGGCAAAATAATATAGCTGTTGCATGCGTAGGTACTTTTAATGCGTGTGGTATTCATGCGTGCGAGTTTTTCGTCACCGAGAGTAAGGTATAACTATTGTATCTATTAAATACTACATAATAATTAATATTGTTACCTACTTATAAATAAATCTGTGAAAGTGAAATCTAGAAAGACTGAGTTACTCGTTGCTTCGTAAAATTATAAGTATTACCTACTCTACTTCGTCATCATCATCCACCGCCCTCTACATCCCACTACTGGGAATAGACCTTCCTCAGGTTATGCCAGTCAACCCTGTCCTGTGCCAATCTAGTCCATGTGCGACCCGCCAATTCTACCAAATCGTCCATCCATCTGGCTGCTGGACGACCGACACTGCGTTTGCCTGTCCTTGGTCACCATTCAGTCAACATCTTACTCCACCTGTCGTCACCTCGCCTAGCCAGGTGACCTGCCCAACTCCATTTGAGTCCCATTACTCTCGTTCCGGCATCTTGAACTTTTGTTCTTCGCCTAATTTCGATGTTTGGAACTTGATCTTGAAGTTTGATGTCAAGCATGGCGCGCTCCATGGCTCTCTGTGCTACCTTGATGCGGTAGACAGCCTCATGTGTTAGCGTCCATGTCTCGGCGGCGTATGTCATGGTGGGCAGGATGCACTGAAGGCTATCGTCAAACGATATGTAAAACACATTATTTGCTTAAACCTCCTCAATGTATATTGAATATTGAAGTTGTCATCAATCGTAGTGGGTGAGAATTAGCCAATAGGCCCTCTGGTTGTAAAGCCTGGTTTTCAGACACTGAGGAATTCGACGTGACTAATTCAGAATGTCGTCTAATTCTACACTACCTACTAAATTTTAATTGTTCTGAATGAAAATATGTTTTTATCTATTTGTCTTAACGGTCTTAACATTGGTTAGGCAATAAAGTCGATTTTAACTACCTTCATCTTACTAATATTATAAACGTGAAAGTTTGTAAGAATGGGTGTCTGGATGTATGTTTGTTACTCATTTACGTCTAAATGAGTGGACCGATTGGTCTGAAATTTGATATAGCTTAGACCCTGGAACAACACATAGGTTACAGTACAGCGGGTGAAACCGCTGGGCGCAGCTAGTATTACGTAATATGAGAGTAGTGACTTGATTAAATCACTTATTGTAGTAAAAAGCAAAAATCATCCTGATTTGATCAATCCGGCCGGATCCGGCCGGATTGAAAATGACACCGGATTGCAATCCCTACTCTCATTCCCTGGAAGCTGGGAAGGCCCTTGGTTTGGGACGCTACGTGTGTCGATACTTTGGCCCCTTCCCATCTTCCAGGGACAATGTCACAGGCCGGTGCTGCAGCCGACAAGGCTGAAAACCTCAAACGGCGTAAGTATGTGAACCTAGATAGGGCTTACATATTTTTGCCGTTTGGGGTTGAAACCTTGGGTCCATGGGGGCCGGCTGCTTGGGAGCTGTACAAAGACCTCGCTAAACGTTTGGTGGAGGCTTCAGGTGACAAGAATGCTGGCTTATATTTTGCTCAAAAAATAAGTTTATGTATTCAGCGGGGCAATGCCGCCAGCATTCTTGCCACCTTTCCCTCCTCCACCTGTTTATTAGATTAAGTTTTGTAGTTAAGTATTAGTTTTTAAGTGTTTAGTTTTTAAGTTTTTACCTTTTAAGATTTTTATGGTTAAATAAATAAATATTTGTTGAACATATTACTGTTATGTAAATCCTACTGTTAAATTGTGGGCTCCCTCGGCATAGGCCCAGCCTAGTGAGGGAGTCACAGATTCTTACACATAATATAACTCTAGAAATATAATACATAGTGCTAATGTTTCTGTATTGCATGTTCTTTAGCTAAATAAAAAATTTTCATTTCATTTTCATACTGCTTAGGTACTAGAAAAGGAACCTTTGAGCGTTTCCATAGAGAAAACATGTTTATAGAGTATAAACTCGCCAAGGCAACAGATGTGACTGTGACGTACAACTCAATTTTTTTTTCGGGCATCAGAAGTTGCTGGGACACTTGAGTGGCTAAATAATCTGGATAGGTGCCTAAACTCACTTTTTTCAATATTATAAGTTCTCGTACATAGTTATAGTGTTAGAATAATGTATCCTATTAATATTATAAACGTGAAAGTTTGTAAGAATGTATGGACGTCTGGATGTATGTTTGTTACTCTTTCACGCATTAACGGGTGGACCGATTGCGCTGATATTTGGTATAGAGATAGCTTAGAACCTGGAATAACAGGGGTCAGTACCGCAGTCAAAACCGCTGGGCGCAGAGCTATCAGCTAGTATTATATAGAGGTATACCTATTACATATTATAAAACAATTTTTACAAGTTTAATCTGGTCATTTGAATTTTTAAATTATTAATACATTAGATTTGCATTATTTGCTCTCGTAGACCCTTGAAATCGAATATAGGTTCAATAATTTTTATATTTTTTTACAAATATAAGTAGGTACCTCATTAAGTAAAGAAATTGCGCGTAACCTCTAGACAAAAAACCGTTACTTCCTAGAACTTCGCTTTTATCTATAATTTAATCTATGTTTATTGTATAATCTAATTATTAATTAAATTTCTAGGAATCTATTTCATCATCATAATAGGCTAAATTGTCCAAAAAATGTTGCTTTTTTTTTTTAACCCCCGACGCAAAAACGACGGGGTGTTATAAGTTTGACGTGTCTGTCTCTCTGTGTGTCTGTTTGTGACATCGTAGCTCCCGAACGGATGAACGGATTTTGATTTAGTTTTTTTTGTTTGAAAGTAGAGTTAGTCGAGAGTGTTCTTAGCTATATTTGGTGGAAATCGGTCCAAGATGGCCGCCGCTACAAAATGGCGGATAACTTTTTTCTTCCACGACCCCATCAATATGGATATCAAATGAAAGGGCTTGACTAGTAGAATACAAGGCACTATAACAAATTTAAAATCCAAGATGGCCGCCACCATAAAACCGCGAATTACATATTTTAAAAGCGTTGCGTTGGGGGTTTTTTAAATTTTTAAAATAATTCACTTGTTGTACTAAATGATGCTGATTAGTAGTGAGTTGATCTAGTATTTCATTACAAGCTTTTATATTTACTTTCACCAGTTTGGTGTCTGTCTGTAATCAAATCTTGCAAGTTAAATTTGATCCAGTTCCCGGTTTCCGATTAAGGGGTTAATAGTCGCTGAGCCTCTGTCTCGCTCGCACGATATAACTTATTGTCAATAAATAACAATTGATAAAATTTACTTTTTGGAAATGTGATTCTGAAATTTTGCATGTACACGTATAAATCGAATGACAATGCAAAATATTATTATGACATGCTTTAATTTCATTTTGTTACGACAGTAAACAAAAGGAAAATTACCACGAGGCATTACAAGCCCTAAAAACCTACGTCAGTCAATGACACAAAGACAAAGTTCATTATGTGTCGAATTTTCCCAGTACTTTGGCCGTTGGTCTTGACATTACACATACATAGGTCAAATACAGGTATTATTGTCATACGTCATTGGGTGAATTTATTTATTGTGGTTGATTTGGTCAATTATTATAAAATGGAAATGTATAACGGAAAATTATGATTTTCATATTATCTTACTTAATATTATAAGCGTGAAAGTTTGTAAGAATGTATGGATGTCTGGATGTATGTCTGTTACTTTTTCACGCCTAAAAGGGTGGACCGATTAAGCTCAAATTCTGTATAGAGATAGGTTAGACCCTGGAATAACACATAGGCTACAGTACAGCGGGTAAAACCGCTGGGCTCAGCTAGTGTCCTAATAATCGCGACTCTACAAAATAATAGAATAGAATAGAAAACTCTTTATTGTTCACACAAATACAACAATATAAACTTAGAACTAAGATTACACAGAAAGAAGTGTTACAATTGGCGGTCTTATCGCTAATAGCGATCTCTTCCTGACAACCAAGCAGGGAATAATACAAGATACTAAAAAAATAATATGAGTAGGTAGTATGTTATAAAGGTGACATTTAATTGACAGAATATTCTTTCAATTAAGTAAAACTTAATTAACCCCTGACCTAAAAAACGACGGGGTCTAAACGCCCTCAACATGGGTATCAAATAAAAGGGCTTTAATAATACAACAACAAAAAAACCAACAAAAAAACAAAAACAAACATTTTTTAAATAACTAGCTATGTAGGTACTTTTTTGATTCGTTTCTTTCTTTTAAAATAGTATATGATTTAACAGCCAGTGTCACATGCTAATAAATTCGTCCTTATTATCACCAAGGAGTCTATAGCCTCCTCCAAATAGGTCGTAATAAGTGATGAATTGGTTCAGTGACCTGTGTTCTCAGGTTATATTTGTACTGAAGTAAGGACGGTAAGGTTGATCACCCTATGCCAAATATTTGTCCATATGTTGTTTATGGGTTTTTAATATGACATCTGATGTTTAAGCAGAGATGTAAAATGTTAAACTCAATATGAGTCATCCTCATAAGCCCGTACTTGTCTACTGCTGGACATAGGCCTCTCTTAATACGCGCCACTGATCCCGGTCCTCAGCTCTTCTCATCCAGTCTCTGCCAGCCATCTTCTTCAGGTCGTCACTCCACCTGGTCGCAGGGCGTCTTACACTACGTTTACCTGAGCGTGGTCTACACTCCAAAACTCGTCTGCCCCATCGGTTGTCGGAATGTATGAGTTCTAGAGACAATAATACATTATAATATTTAATATACTAAGGTATCGTTTACTAAGCCCAGACTACCAATCTTAAAAGCTCTAATTCTCTCACTCTTAAATTTATAAAAATATAGGACAAGGAATCCCGATATTCGTTATTTTAAGGGTTTTTTTTAAATCTACATGTTTACCACAAAATGAAACGATTCCAGATAATCTAAATGGGTTATTTATGGTTATACGTATAAATTCCATAGAATTATATACGTAAAAGTAAATAATATATTAATTGAAATTTCGAGGAAAAACTCTTATTGACCTATAGGACGTTGATCGCTGTAACATTCCTTTGCGGAAAATTTTATGTCCCACATCCGTCAATACATGTAATATTGTTTAGGTAGTGAATACCTTTTAGTGACGCATTATATCTTACTAATATAATAAATATAAGTGCGACCCACACGACCCAGTGTATTATCATCTCGTAGCACATCTCACATTTAGATACATCTCCTTTGAGTGCCATCTTTTAACGAAGGTTGGCGATCATCATGGCAATTTGAACCCTCGACACAGCAGCTCTAAATAGGGAACGCGTTCTCTTGCAGTACCATT
This sequence comes from Hemithea aestivaria, assembly GCA_947507615.1. Lineage (NCBI taxonomy): Eukaryota > Metazoa > Arthropoda > Insecta > Lepidoptera > Geometridae > Hemithea > Hemithea aestivaria. Next base: position 3,728,420 of record OX382348.1, on the reverse strand, counting down.
GGCGAAGATTTTTAAGCCAAGATGTTCCTTTTCTTCCTAGACATCTTTTCCCTGTAATATGAGCTGTGCGACCCACACTACCCAGTGTATTATCATCTCCTAGCACATCTCACATTTAGATACATCTCCTTTGAGTGCCATCTTCTAACGAAGGTTGGCGATCATCATGGCAATTTGAACCCTCGACACAGCAGCTCTAAATAGGGAACGCGTTCTCTTGCAGTACCATTGGCGAAGATTTTTAAGCCAAGATGTTCCTTTTCTTCCTAGACATCTTTTCCCTGTAATATGAGCTGTGCGACCCACACTACCCAGTGTATTATCATCTCCTAGCACATCTCACATTTAGATACATCTCCTTTGAGTGCCATCTTCTAACGAAGGTTGGCGATCATCATGGCAATTTGAACCCTCGACACAGCAGCTCTAAATAGGGAACGCGTGCTCTTGCAGTACCATTGGCGCAGATTTTTAAGCCAAGATGTTCTTTTTCTTCCTAGACATCTTTTCCCTGTATTATGAGCTGTGCGACCCACACTACCCAGTGTATTATCATCTCCTAGCACATCTCACATTTAGTGTGAGGGCTCGAACTATAAATTATTCTTCGAAGTGGACTGTATTGCTTCGATTCCCCACAGGATGGTTTGATGTGAAGAAATAAAAGACTCTCGGAGATGTGAAAAATAATAATAAAAATAAACCTCCTTCCTTTTCTTCCTAGACATCTTTTCCCTGTATTGTGAGCTGTAATCTACTATATAAAAATAAGTCGGGTTTTCCTCCCTGACGCTATAACTCAAGAACGAACGAACCGATTTCCACGGTTTTGCATTCGTTGGAAAGGTCTCGGGCTCCGCGAGGTTTATAGCAAAGAAAATTCAGGAAAAATTTCAAAAGAAATGAAAAAAAAGTAAAAAAATAAGTTATTCAATTGGAAACCACGCGCGTATTGGGCAAATGTCAACAGCAGGCATTTGTCTTTAAGGTGGTAATGGCCGTGTCGGCGCGGAGGATATTGATAAGTTTTATTGCAACCTTATTTCGAATTAATACTGGCAACGTAGTAGCCAATAGCTCTCCTTGGATGAATACAAAAAAAAGCGTGTTCTTGGACAAATTTTTATTAAATTTCAACAGCAGGCATTTGTCTTTAAGGTGGTAAGTTGAATTATGTGGATCGTGAATTTGAGGTTAAATAGGGATGTTGACACATGTTACGAATTGGAAATCGTTAACTGCTTCTTTGTTTTAGCTGAAATTTGGATAATGTATTCTTTAGGTAATGTAAGCGACCGATAAAACGGGATTTTTCGAAATTTCCACAGGCACAGGAATGATTCCCAAAAAACCTTTGAATGCAAATCCGTTACCGCTGAACTGATTGCCCTGAAATTTTGGGAAACGATTACTATACTACCACGACTACTACGATTAGTACTTGAGTTGTATTTAGGAACATAATTTTTTTAAGGAGGAGGGTGGTGTAAATCTTGGTCAAAGTTTGTATGGGAAATTTAGAAACGCTGAGCCTATTAAATTAAAATTTGATACATAGGTAGTAGATTGCGTCATAGAAAATGACATGGGATATTTTTTATTCCAGAAATCAACCTTTAAGAAGAGTGAAGGGGGGTGCAGTTTGTGTAGGATATCGGTAACCGCTTTTTTGTTTTAGCTGCTTTATGTAACGTAGGCCACCGATAATAAGGAGTTTTGTGAAATTCCCACAAGAACGGGATTTATTTTCGAAAAACGTTTTCATTTAAATCATTAACCGCTGGACCGATTTAGCTGGTTTTTTGTTAAATGATAGTTTAAGTTCGTTTAATGAGCTGTTTTTTTTATGTCAGAAATTAATTTTTAGGGTGAACCAGTATGAGGAAAGGAGGGTCAGAGTTTTATTGGGAATTCACGAACCACGGAATTGATTTGAGTCGCGGGAAAGGTTGCGGAAAGGATAGTGTGAGAAATAAGTAACAAAAAATAATAAAAACATTATACATTACACAGACAAGTACAGATAAGTTAAAGAGTTACCGGGAAAGGACGACAAATAGTTTTAATTCCTGAAAAGAGGCGTGTAAGTTTGTGAAGGCTTTCAACAACCGCAAAACCGATTAAGTTGTAATTAACTATGGAGAGATGGATTGATTTTTACGGTAGCGAACAAAACTGCGTAGAAATACCCACCTCGATATTCTGCACTACCCAGAGTGGGAGCAATTATTATTATAGCCATGGTATAATAAATAATAATATAACATGGGCTATACCTATACCTAATTTACACTTACAAAGTCGCGGGGATGGAAATACAATCGCAGTCTAAACAAACATCGCAGACTAAATGGCAGCACCAAATTTTCGCTTTATTAATTGACTGTCACGCGCTACGAAGTGCGCGCGGGTCATCTAGTCTACTATATAAAAATAAGTCGGGTTTTCCTTCCTGACGCTATAACTCCAGAACGCACGAACCGATTTCCACGGTTTTGCATTCGTTGGAAAGGTCTCGGGCTCCGTGAGGTTTATAGCAAAGAAAATTCAGGAAAAATTTCAACAGACATTTCTTCATTTTTTAATCACCAAACGAAATGTTACATAAAACGAAGCCATCAGGTGGCGAAACGGAGTTCGCCGGGTTTGCTAGTAGCTCATATTTGTGTAGCCTTTTTAAAGTAAAAGTATTATTCCAATATCTTACTTAGACATCTTATCTATACGTACTAAATTTCAGCTCAATTGGTTCAGCCGTTTACTTTACAGCTTACCGTCATGGACTCTTTTTTACTTGTAAACTTAAAAGATATTTTTATTATATTTAAAAGCGAAAAACGTTGTCACTTTTTTTTTAAAAATAAAACGCTCTTTCGAATCTAGCCATTCATGCAATACGAGTATAATAGACAAATAAATATATTTCACTTTAGCCATATAATGAAAACAAAAATTATAAATTAAAACATCCAATAAATAGGTAAATAGTATTATGTAATGTATTATTATTTATTTTAGAACTACAGATTTACAACTGGCTATTATGTAATAAGCATTAGTCATCATGACTGTCAGGTTAGAATGAAGTAAGGGGTCCCTGGAGGACCCTATAATAATAATAAGGGGTCAAAGAGGTGACCTTAGCATTGCAAATGTACCTCTATTGCAATGCCACGTGATCCAGTTCCTTCAATCTCTTTATCTAATCTTAAATAACATTTTTCAAAAATATGTTTTTGTGTTTTGAAAAATATTTTCGTATATAAATTTGATAGGTACACGTGAATGGCAACACTGCTTTGACACGAGTTTTATATTTAAATGTTAATTAATTGTGTCTAAATGTTTAAAGAAAAATAAAGAGTTTAGGCACTTAATTATAATTAAGGTGCTAAATGTAAATTATTAAAACGAGCACAAATTCAGGCCATAATTTGACTTATTACTTTAAGTTTAAATAAAACAAACAGGTATATTTCTTAATTATATACATATTTCTTAATTATATACATTTGTGTGATCCACAGGTATTTGTTTCTAGTCTGGGTGGTTTTTCAATATCTATTATAAGTATGTATTTACAACAAAAAAGTATATAAGTAAGTATTATATCCGTTATCCTAACCACCATATTACAAGCATTAAGTTGCTTAGTTTGGGGTTAGGTGGCGCTGTGTGAAACGTCCTGAAATATTTATTTATTAAAACATTTAAAACACGTTCCCCGAAATCCTTAAAGTACTTGAGTAATGATTGGCAAACCCATTTGCCGTGCGTACCAAAATAGTCATTACGTAAAAAAATGGAGTTATCAATAAAATTACATAAGCCAATTCGAACTGCGTCACACTGGCCACTTCTCGATAAATTAAAAGAAATAAAAAACAAAATGGCGGTGACGCGCGGTGATTTTGGCGCCAATACTATGATACGAGTGTGACTCACCGGGCCTTCTCGAGAATGGAGGCGTAGCGTACATGTGAATCAAATAATTTTATGTAACAACTACAAATTCTGAGTAACATTCAGTGTTTTCGGGTTGCTTCGTGACTCATCGGCTTTCCTTTTTTCGATATGGGGTGGTGTGTGAGTCACGCATTTTCCAAACTTATCGTTTGTAAAAGATTGTTAAGAACTTATATGTATGTATGCTATGTATTATTGAGTTATAATTCTTTATATCATGCTAAGACAATTGATGAAAGATGGACAGGATGCTTGGTAAGACGCGATGGAACAAATGGTCCAAGGATGACATAATAGATTTTTTTTTTCACCCAGGTAAAATGCGTTACGCATCTTCACCCCACGCCGGGGGCGCGGGGCGGTATGTGGGACTCCCCCGCTGAAGATAGGCGAGGCGGGGATACCCACTGAAAATTTTGGGGGTGTTCCTACGGGTGTCCTTACGGTTCCATAATGCCGGGGCAGCGGGTACGCCGATGCACTCATCCGCGGCTGACATAATACGGATAACCCTAGACCCCCCCTAGACAAGGACAAAAATTTCAAGGCAAGTAACAAGCGCGATGGTCAGACGATATTATAAAATATGTCCAAAATTCGGATGAGACTTGTACCGGAAAGTATATTAATAGGAATGTGCCGAGTTAATATTTTGCATATAAGCATAAAATAATTATTTTGTGTAATTTTTATGAGCTTATATAAGGTACCTAGTCAGTTCTTTTTGGGCCAAAAAAAAATCGAAATTTAAGTTTTTTAGTTTGTGAAAGTACTCTATTATTTACACGTCATGTTATATTGTATACGAGATATAAAATTATTATAATAATTGATAACAAAATATATAACTAGTTATAAACTGGTGTGATTTTACAAACCTGCCTTTTCATTGCGACATCGATAAAATATTAATATTATTATTATTGATAAAAATGTATTATAGTAGGTAAACCTAGCTTATGCTCGCGGCTTTGCCCGCATGGCAAAATCTTTTCTTAACAGAACTCTACGTCATAAAACCTGTCTATGTTCCAAATTTCAACATAATCTGTCCAGCGGTTTAGGCTGTACGTTGATAGATCAGTCAGTCAGTCAATCAGTCACTCTTTTCTTTTATATATTTAGATTAAAATTTTACTAGCTTATACTCGCGGCTTTGCCCGCGTGGAACAATCCTTTCTTAAACCAAACGATTCGTGAGTATTTAGATTCATATTTGTAAATAAACGCCATAAACTCACTTGTATTTACTTCGGCTTCGTGCCGACCGGACCGTGAGTGCTAAGCGGGGCGCGGACGCCGGCGCGTAACCGCAGCTACTCCCTGAAGAAGATCCTTGTACAGGATCGAAACGGTCGGCACGAAGCCGAAGTAAATACAAGTGAGTTTATGTCGTTTATTTTTACAAAGATCAATCTTTTCTTATCGGAGGGCATCAAAACCTAAATAGGTTTTGATGCCCTCCGATAAGGTAGTTCCAGATTTAAATCAATCTATTCAGTGGTTTGAGATGTGCGTTGATAGATCAGTCAGTCAGTCAATCAGTCACTCCTTTTATATATTTAGAAGATTATCATTTATTTTCGCCCTCAAAACAACCTCCAATCGTTCGTCGCACCGAATGTTATCAATATTGATAAAAAAACATCTATTTCGTAACCCTTTGTGTATCAAGCAGGATATTCTGAGCCTAATCTATGATTAAATGTGATGAAATATCCAATATTGCGATTTAACAATTCGTACACGTGTCATTGAATGAAGTTTACGTATCGTCTATCGTACCTACTTAGTTTAACTTTTTTTGTATTATCTTTGGAAATAAATATAATATATAGGTATACTTAAGTAGAATATTAAATATTGGACACGTATTTTTTCACGGACTCACAAACGAAGCGTAGGACGTCCGACGTCCACCCACAAGGTGGGCAGACGCCCTTATAAAGAAGACGCTGGATGCAGGTCGCTACCAACCGGTACATATGGAATTTTGGTCCAAAGGGGAGGCCTATGTTCAGCAGTGGACGTCCTACGGCAATGATGATGACATTTTTGTTTGTACAGCTAATTATAATATCGCTTTATATATATTATTATTATGTAATGCCATACTTACATTACTCATTATTGAGACCAAAAGTCAACAGAATAGGCTTAAAACTGTATTAAGGTCCACAAAGGGCAGCCATATCGCTTCAAGCGATTTCTTCCAGGCAAGCTTTGCATGGATTATTTGAAACTAAAGAGTAAGTAACTAAAAAGTAGTAAATAAAGTGTCATTTTGTAGAAGAATAAAACTAACCTATTAGATACACATTATAATAGGAAGGCACGTAAATTGTGATTTGACTCTGACAGTGTATGTAAGGTAACCTGTTCCGTTAGAAACCCCATTTTTTATTATACCAATAGCAAACTGTAACATCTAAAATTATCATGCACAGTAAGTAGTTATTTTTTAAAATTTTGCATTTTTTGTTTTGGCCAACGACCAATTAAATGTAATTGAATACAAGTGAATTAAATTTAAAAAACCCCCAACGCAATACGTAATTCACCATTTTGTGGTGGCGGCCATCTTGGATTATTTAAAATTTTATATAGTGTGTTGTTATCTACTAGTTAAGCCCTTTCATTTGATACCCATATTGAGGGGGTCGTGGAAGAAAAAAGTAATCCGTCATTTTGTGGCAGCGGCCATCTTGGACCGATTTCCACCAAACATGGCTAAGAAAACTCTCGACTAACCCTACTTTCAAACAAAAAAAAAACAAAATCCGTTCATCCTTTCGGGAGCTACGATGCCACAGACAGGCACACGTGTGTGTGTTCAGAGACATACCGACACGTCAAACTTATAACACCCCGTCGTTTTTGCGTCGGGGGTTAAAAATTATGCTACGCATATTAATCGAGCAAAAGTTTAGGTAGGTACGTATCATCTCAATACCTAATATGGTGGAAACCGCAATACGTGTCGTGTGACATGTGAAACATTATCACAAAAAAACAACAAATTTACAGGAATAACATTTTTTATCTATTGTAATTATGTCGGCGTGAGTGAAGCTTGATCTTTGCTATCACGTAAAAGAGACAAACAAATAAAACGAAATATTGATTATTATTTTAGAATAAAAATGTAGGTACCTTCTTATTTTGTATTTTCGAAAAATACGCCGTACCACTAGCCCTATGGTCAGAAGATATTGTCAAGTATGTCGGAAGGAACTGGACGAAACTCGCACAGGATCGGAAGGTGTAGCATGATCATGAAGAAGCCTACTACCTTTTTTTAACTTTTTTTTAAATATTTCAAAAACCTTAACGGTATATTGTACTTTCGGATATTTTATGATTTTATCTACATTCTAATTAAAAAATAATTTACATATTAGGTAAATCGACAAAATGTCTTTAATTAAATTAATTGCGTATGTATGTAATTTCCCAATACAGATAAATAAGTGGGATTTTCACTGGTTTGTTTTTCAGTTGATAACAATGCGACTTAATTCATATGGCTGTATAATTTAGGCTAAATATATATAAGGTAAATTTGAAGATAATATTAGTTTAAAATGAATTGATAAAACTACAGGTAAAAATAGGACTCTATTTTTTGGACTTTAATTATAATCCTTCTCTTGGAAACAGGTTGTTTTTTTTTTAACCCAGGAAAAATGCGTTACGCATCATCATCCCAAGACGGGGGCGCAGGGTCATATGTGGGACTCCCCCGCCGAAGATGGGCGCGGCGGGGATACCCATTATAAACCTGGGGGTGTTCCTGCGTGACGCCATAATGCCGAGGCAGCGGGCACGCCGAAGCACTCATCCGCAGCATAGGTATTATAGTTGAGCCAACCGTTTTTCAGGAAAAAAAAGAAAAAAAAACGAGGGTAAGGCTGCGTTTTCACCAGAGATGTGGGATAGAAATGTCTCGTGCGAGGATGTCTAGCTGTGCGATGAAAATGTGCCTACGAGGATGTGTAGCGAAGCTGTAAAAATGCGCATGTGTGGTGCGAGGATGCGTTGCGAATCTGTGAAATGTGTCGACGGGGGTGCGGTGTAGTGGGAGCGGAGTACCACAAACCTCGCAACGCATCCTTCTCAACACACATTCCTCGCAACACATCCCTCGCACACATCCCTCGTACACATCCCTCACACCCAATCGCTTGTTTTGTATGCGCAAAAATCTAGCTCCGCTGAGCCGTTTCCACCAGAGCTGTGCTGACCGAGGCGAGGTAAATGAAGCGATTCTATTGGTTCTTTACAAACACATCCCTCGCTACACATACTCACACATCTCTGGTGGAAACGCAGCCTTAGTCTAACGAATGAATCTCAAAAACGTTTCTGCCCTATGGACTACGTACACTTCAATATCACATGACTTATAATATCATCTTATCAAGCTTGTTCGGTTTAAGTACATTCGTTCGCCTCACATAGGTACCTAAATTACGAGTATTAACCCAAATAAGTAAATTCCGTATTATTAGTGACGTCATTTCAAGGAAAATAGTATTGAATTTATTGCGTCTTGTTATTACTATTGGATATACCTATTTAATTATACCTACACGTATTTTCCCAACACACCCACTTTTCACCCTTTAACATTGTTAAAGGATTTTTGTGCTTAATACTTTTGGAATAAGGTGTGTTTAAACTTTCTTTTAGCCACTGCGCAATTGGCAGCGTGTCATTGCAACATATTATTGTTTTTGTGATCACAGCATGATAGCGTTACATTTTTCGTAGGAATCTAATTGGGATTATAGATAACCTGTCTGGTGGAAATTCTGACGTCACAGTGCTAGGGCTTTGGACTTGTACGAACTTGTTTTTTAGTCAAATACATTAGCATATTTATTTACCTACTTGTATAATAGGGATGTTAATTTTTTTTCCATCAAGTAGCTTATTAAAAATATTGCATACCATTATTTTATTCTGTAAATTAAAAAATGTGTGAAACAGCCTATTACAGTATGTATATTGTAAATGCATAAACAGATGTTGTATAGTTTACATAATTAACTTCTTAATAAATTGAAAAGTAAACGAATAAATTATCTGTTGGTCACCCAATTACACTGTCAAATCACATAAGTTTTTTAACCAGTCTATACGGCTTACAACAGGACCTACTCATTAAACTGCCCAAACTCAAACTCGCAATTAATTTATTCAAATATGCTACAATAGGGTACTTTTGCAAGTCAATTTTACAATTTTTCTATTTGTTTTTAGCCTTATAAGTTATAGAAGACAACCATGACCCATAGTTTTACGTGCCTGAAACACGGTAGCGCCCACTTTTCTTATCTGAAAAGTGCCACATTGGAATTTCAACGAAGATATGTGTATTATAAAGTATCATCTATCGATTTTTACACTAAACGATTCGTGAGTATTTAGATTCATCTTTGTAAATAAACGGCAAAAACTCACTTGTATTTACTTCGGCTTCGTGCCGACCGCTTCGATCCTGTACGAGGATCTTCTTCAGGGAGTAGCTGCGGTTACACGCCGACGTCCGCGCCCCGCTTAGCACTGCGCGCAGCCGCCCGTCGCGCGTGCTCTGATTTTTATGCAACTATCGATTGCATAAAAATAAATTTTGAATTAAAAAATGTAGGTACAGAGTACAGAGGTAACCCTATTTTGATCAAACCGTTCCGGAGAAAGGATAATTATTAATCAGATAGGCCAAACCAGGTGTTTAGATAATGGGAGGTGTGTTCGATTAACTGGAAACGGTATTTTTATGACAGAACATTGTGAAATAACAAGAATTATATTATCATATAATTACCATACGTGTTAAATTATTATCTTATGACTAGTAGAGCCCTGTGGCTTCAGATTTCAGCTATTGAGTCGTCCGCCTTGGTATCATCATTGGCCTATTAAAAAAAAGAAGTAATGTTTAAAGTTGTGTGAGTTTTGTAATGTTGAAGTTGTGTTTAAAAGATTTTATTTATTAAATTGCAACCAACATTCGGTTTTTGGTAAATTATTATCTTATGACTAGTAGAGCCCTGTGGCTTCAGTTTTCAGCTATTGAGTCCTCCGCCTTGGTATCATCATTGGCCTATTTTTGCTATAAAGAAAAACGAGAAAATTAAATAACCGCTTGGGAATATTCACAATAATATTGGGAATATTTAGGGTCTTCGGATTTATATACCATTTTTTTAAGAATTAATATTTAAAGATTTAAACTGCAGACTGCAACCAACATTCGGTTCATTGTCCCGGCATGCCTCTACATGGTCTACTTTTAGGCTGATTTTTTGGTCTAGAAATAAAATAAAATAAATAAATAAAATAGACTACTATACACTTTAATTAGGTAGTTGACAAGGTCAACATTTTAAAATATATTTTGTTCGTAATTTAAATAATAAAAAATATTCCATGCGTATTTTTTGTTTGAAAATATAATAAATGGCTGAGATGTAATTACAAGTTTTTGGGCGTAGACGCGCTACGTCACTACTCACTACGTCACAAGTTGGTACATTTTACAGGCTCTTGTACCACACAGTGAAGTCATCACTCCCCCCAAGCAACCTTTGTGCGTTGTACGAGTATCTCTCACGCAACCTTTGTGCGTTGTACGAATTTTTTATCAGATTTAAAAATAAAAAAAATACATGTTAAATATTTTTTTAGTCAACTACCCCATTTAGATTATATTTTAGCTATGGAATTAATCGAACTAGTACTAACTGGTTTTTTGTTAAGTACCTACGTCACCTAAGCATGCAAATTACCTACTCGTTTATTAGGGATGTCAATTTTAAGAAATTTATTGTACAAACATTTATTTTACTTCGTATTTATTTTGAAAAGGAATAATCAGCTAAACATTTTGTGAATATTTCAAGCGTGTACCAATGAGTATTGCCGTTATTGATTTATAAATGAAAACGGCAAAAAAATAGATTGATAGATAAGTCTTTATTGCAACAAAGAAAACAATTAACACTAAATAAGAGTACCTTTCAGCTAAGCAATGACAAAAATCACGTTTGTTATAATATGGAAGCCCCCTTTATTATTTATTTTATTCTGTTTTTAGTATTTGTTGTTACAGGGGTAACAGAAATACATCCTCTGTGAGAATTTCTATGTATTACGATTCATAAGATACAGCCTGGTGACAGACAGACGGACAGCGAAGTCTTAGTTACAGGGTCCCGTTTTTACCCTTTGGGTACGGAACCCTAATCACTGAGATACTGCAGCAGTAGATGTATGTACCGATGTATCTATATACTAGAGGTATAAATGCAAATAAAGGATTTTATATATGTAGTTTTCATAATATTTATATATTTTATACACACAGTTTAACGTGCCTTTTGAAATATGCCCAAATGGACAAGACGAGTCACTCAGAAAATTAGTTGAAGAAAATGTAAACGTAGAAAGGTACAAAATAAAAAGTGTACAGAGGTAACCCTATATTAATTAAACCGTTCTAGGGAAAGAATAATTATTATTGATCAGATAGGTGTTTAGATAATGGGAGGTGTGTTCGATTTCCTGGAAACGTTACTTGTAATTGAACATTGTAAATAACAAGAATTATTTTTATCATAATTATGCACCATACGTGTTAAATTATTATCTTATTACTAGTAGCGCCCTGTGCCTTTAGTTTTCAGTTAATGCGCCTTTTGGTTTGACTGTATCATCAGAAATCATATTATAGAGATACTAAAAAATCCATTACTATGGTTATAGGTGGATGTTTGGGTAGGAAGCGCCCGAAAGAGGTTTGAATGCATGAAAATGTTCACATAACTTTTTAAATTTATCGCCCTTTTAAAGACTATAGTGTAAAAATCTCGTGTTACAGTGATATTTATTATATATGTATATCGTACTCCTAGGAAACTTCTTGACTGTGTTTTTATTTATTTTTTAATTTTCGTATTGTAATAGTAATACTCTATACAAAATTGTGTGAGTTAGCTAGTTACCTAATTATTGTTAGTTTACCAAATTATCTAAATTACAACCATTTTTTTTTACGTTAGCGCTCTATAAGTGAACCCTAAAATAGGGATACCTTAAGGGAAACGGAATCCTATTAGGTACACTAATTCTATTCTATTTCCCAAGCTGTAAGAAGGAAGACAACATAAGTCCAAGCGACAATGGAATACCTGTTGCATAGTGAGTAATTCTCACAGGGAAACTACATCACAAAGTCTATACGTCTCTGAACTTCAACCCTGAATTCTGTGACATAAGTATACTTGTTTATGTAACGGATGACTATGTGTTAACTTATATATTGTTTGTTTATGAATAATATTATGCGGTCACAGTTCAAAAGTTACATTGTAATACATTTTCCAAAGGATTTATGACGTAGTTGCGCGTACCAACGTTTTCTTTTTGGGTTTTTTGTATTACAAAGGTATTGTTTTCACCTGTTCCTTGTCACATTCGGAATCCACATTTACGTACTCAGTTGTTTCATCATCGTCATCAACCTGAGTTCAAGTGGTGAGCGGTGTGTTTAGGCAGTAGTGGCCATAGGTTATGTGGTTTTGGATCACCGAGTTCAAATCCTCGCACAAACGACAGTTGTCTTAACTTCATAGCCGCCACCGCCGCCACCGTCGTCATACTTTTGCTTTAACACCATCATCATCAACAACGACAACCATCACAGCAACAACAACCACAATCAACAACAACAATTACCGCCGTCACAGCTGCTGCCCTCACCATCACGCCATCATCCACCATTAAATTTCTTTAACACTACCACCACCATCGAGAATCAACAACGATCGCCTCTCACATCGCCCTTACACAACCAACCAAAATCACTTGACCCACGCCCCACACAACTCACCATACTACATAGAGTTCAACCACATCCAACGTGGGCATATTTTGCAACAACCATTTTAACCAGACCCCTCATTACATACCAATACACTTCTACAGAGAGCTCTAACTTACACTGGTTTTAGTGGTCCAGAACGCCCATATTCTATCTACTGTGGTATCCTGGCGATTATTTTTGATATTAGTGAAATTACTGGGCTGAAGAGTCTTAACATCTTATGACTCTCAAGTAAGAAGCGTTGGCGTAGTGCACTGGGTAGCACTGTACTAATTATGGGCAGCGTTATCTCTTACCATCAGGAAAGCGTCTTGCTCGTCTTCTTACTTCGTTGTATATAAAAAAATTAGTATTACATATAACAGTCTACTCTTAGTAATAAAGTAAGTACGTATGTAGGTACTTCATCATCATCATCATCATCTCAGCCGTAAGATGTCCACTGCTGAACATAGGCCTCCCCTTTGGACTTCCATATCTACCGGTTGGAAGCGACCTGCATCCAGCGTCTTCCAGCGACCTTAGTAAGCTCGTCTGTAAGGTTGTCTGTGTGGATGTAGGTACTTAGTAGTTTAGTAATTTGCAGAAGAGCTTTTTGCATAGGTGTTATTGCTCACAATAAAGAGTATTTCTATTCTAGTCTTTTTCTTGATAAAGGTGGAGTAGAGCAGTCAAGGGCAAGGACACGACTAAGATATGATGACGACGTATTAGCCAGCTTATAATTACGCGGTACTTATAATCTTGTTAGCCAATGTTAAGTACACACTTTTATTTATAAACCAGGGTCGATAATTTTTAAAACAAAAAAAAATAATAGTATGATGAAATCCATTAGAAAAGGAGGGGAATATTATAAAAATAAAAGGAAAAATAATTTACGCTCGATCTGAGGTCGGGAAGGGGATGGGGGTGAGTTTTTAAGGGTAAAAAACGGTTTTTCTCGATTTCCGGCAAAACTAAAAATCCTATCGAAAAAAGTCAAATAGCAAAGTTGTAGGTAATAAAAAGATCTAAAACTTTTGTATATACACTTTTTTCACATAACCTCAAAATTGATGTGAAAAATTCAAAAAACCAAGTTTTTGGTTTTTTATTTTTATCTTTTACAAAAATTATTTTTTTTTAACGAAATTTGGTGAAAACTTACCTTTTTATGTCCCAAATACGCTGTAATTTATTTGATTAAAAATTTTTATTTTTTCACCTTATTTTGAATTAATATCGAAAAAACAACCTAATTTTCAATCGAAAATTCACCCGTCAAAATATCAGCATTTTTAAAAAAGTTGGAATGGTTTTTGTTCGTTGAAATCTCTACTTTCCGATGGTGAAAAAAAAAATATGTTACTACAGTAAATCTTCTCAGAAAATGCAAAAAAAAACTTGAATTCAATTTTTTTTAAAAATAATTATAAATAATTTTGAGCTATTTATAAAAAATTACACTTTAATTACTCGAAAAACGTTAGATTACATGTGACATTGATAACAAAAAAATTGCAAATAAGTAATCTAACGTTTTACGAGTAATTAAAGTGTAAATTTTAATAAATAGCTAAAAAAAAATTCGAATTCAAGTGTTTTTTTTGCATTTTCTGAGAAGATTTACTGTAGGAACATATTTTTTTTTTCACCATCGGAAGGTAGAGATTTCAACGAACAGAAACCATACCAACTTTTTGAAATAAGCTGATATTTTGACGTTTGAATTTTCGATTGAAAATTAGGGTGTTTTTTCGATAATAATTCAAAATAAGGTAAAAAAATAAATATTTTTAATCAAATAAATTACAGCGTATTTAGGACATAAAAAGGTAAGTTTTCACTAAATTTCGTTAAAAAAAAATAATTTTTGTAAAAGATAAAAATAAAAAACCAAAAACTTGGTTTTTTGAATTTTTCACATCAATTTTGAGGTTATGTGAAAAAAGTGTATATACAAAAGTTTTAGATCTTTTTATTACCTACAACTTTGCCATTTGACTTTTTTCGATAGGATTTTTAGTTTTGCCGGAAATCGAGAAAAACCGTTTTTTACCCTTAAAAACTCACCCCCATCCCCTTCCCGACCTCAGATCGCCCGTAAATTATTTTTCCTTTTATTTTTATAATATTCCCCTCCTTTTCTAATGGGTTTCATCCTACTATTTTTTTTTACTTTTTATTATTTTTAAAGGGATCTACCCTGGTCTATTATGCAATGATTTATTTTTATATTAAAAAAAGAAGATCACGTTTCTTTCCGGCCAGCATGCAAGTTATTTTTTTTAAAGTAAGTAATAAATGACAGACAACACACCTCCGAGTCTCGTGCCGGTGCCACGTGCAAAGAAATGCCACGTGACGCGTTACGTAACTCGTAACAAGGTTGTGTTACGTAACCGTGCTACATACTCGCAGGCGCAGATATATGTATTAATATGCTAGGATAGATGCTGTGGGAGGCAGGCCACAAGTGCGCTCGAATACCTCTACCGCAATACTTCTCTCCCCTGGACCCTGTCTGTGAGTATACCTTTTCTGGGCAAAAGTGCTCCATTATGTAGCCTATTTGAATAAATGAACTTTAAGTTGAGTTTGAGTGGCTAAAATTTGTTTCATCATTATTATCATTTACATCCCTCTCAACTCTCATGTCACTGCTAGGCATATTATGTTAAGCCAAAAATCCGTTTAGTAGTTTTGTAGATAGAAGCGAACATAAAGCGGAAGCTACATAAGGTAAAGATGTACAAGAAAGCCTATAGTTCATATATTATTAAAAAAGGAAAATTTGTAAGAACGTATGGATGTCTGGATGTATGTTTATTAATTACTCTTTCACGCCTAAACGGGTGGACCTATTGAGCTGAAATTCGGTATAGAGATAGCTTAGAACCTGGCATAACACATAAGCTACATACAGTACAGCGGGCAAAACCGCTGGACGCAACTAGTATAATAATATTGACATACTATTTTCTTGCAAAGTTATGAGTAAAGCCAAAGAAATGTGACACTTATTTCTTTTTCTCTTAATATATTCTTTCTATAAACAAACTGATTTGCGGCATCTATTTCATATTACAGAGGTATTGTCTCTGGTCTCTGGTCACACTGGCGAGGATAATCGCATGAATGTATAATTAATGGCCACTGCATGAAAATAATTGTATTATTAGAAGATTTACTTGTTTAATATCTTAATTTAATTATATTGCTGTATAATAACATCACTTAGATATATTTTAAATTCTAGTAAATTGAAATAAGCTTTGTTTTTATCTATCTTAAACGGGGGCTGGCAAATGAACCAGCAACACTTTTTTTGTTTTTATAATATGCAAAGAAGTAAGAAGACGAGTAAGACGCTCTCCTGATAGTAAGAGATAACGCTGCCCATAATTATAATTAGTACAGTGCTACCTAGGATTTTACAATGTTGTAAAATTCAAGGAGCCAACACTTAGAATAGAAAACTCTTTAGTGCACACACAAATATAATAATGCTAGCTTAGAACACAGAAAGAAGTGTTACAATTGGCGGTCTTATCGCTAATAGAGTCTCTTAAACAACCACTTTTTACTTAAGATTATATAAGTTAATCCTAGTTTTATATAGGTATATGCGAAAGTTTGTATGGATGATTTTACTTGTACTAGCTAACTAAAACAGGTGCTCTGAGTGGACTGATTTTTGGTATTTAGGTACCTACTTACTTTACCTTTCTTGACACCGGGAAAGAAAGAAAGAAAATAATATAATTATTATTGCTCCATTCCCAGGTTGTCTGTAAGAAATTGCCTAGTGCGATAAGACCGCCGATTGTTAACCTACTTCATAACATACTATAGTAATAAGTTCTTTTGTATATTTTTGGTATGCAATAAAGCATTTTCTATTCTATTCTTATTTAGAGGTTATTAAAAATATTACAGCAGTATTAGATATTAGAGGGAAAACATTTTAAATAACAAATTCATTAGAAAAACAAATAAAATTAACAATTAAAGGAACAATTTTGGCAATAGGGGTATCCTCTGCGTGCAACTACGTCAATCCACAGTTAGCGTTTTAGCCCTTAAATGCATATTGTTGCCAAAAGTCTACAAACTAATTTTTGTCATTTTTAAAAGTGACAGCTGTGACAAATTTTTCAGAACGTATTTTTAATTTTTATATCATAGCTAATATCATAATGAAAAAAAAACGTGTAAGAGAGGGTCTTCAGAAAATAAAATAAAATTAGTTTTTAATTAATTAATAATATAGTTTTTAGATTTTTTAAATTATTTTTCCCTTTATCTGTGACTCAAAACCTACGAGGAAATATGTATTTCATAATTAAATAAAAAATCATGCATTTAAGGGTTAGGCATTTTCCCTCCTTTTCCTTAATTTTCCCTCGATGGGAGGGTATGCATAATGCAATCTCAGCGTCAAAAAAATAGCCCTAGTCATTACCTTAAGTTAATACGCAAAAACACACCCACTCAAGTAGGGTCATAAGTCATACGCTAAAAATAGAACATTTCTCATTAATATCATGATTCAGTATAAAAATATGTATGGATAAGTTTGTACGTGACGAAAGCATTGATAACTTATCGCAATGCTATCAATTGTTTTCTACTGACACCTACGCGCACCTAACAATTAATTGTAATAAATATTATTTATTTACTTTAAATAAGCATTTATTTTAAGAACATGTTATCAACCCTACAACATTTATCACCATTTCGACCACATTTCCATTACAGGGTAAATCCTGAGATCGGGCGTATTTAAGTGATTTCCGTGGCAGATTTTAAATCAAAGTATTATTGCATTTTACATGTGAAACATCAAATTGCCCATAATTATAAGCACATCAATCAAATAGGCATCATTATAACTTGTTTTGTTCAGAAGATATTTAAATTCAAATTTTTGGTGCCACGGGAATCAATAAAGTGTGGCATGGGAATCAAAATAAAAACTATTTTGTTTGAATTCTATGTTATTATTTAAATAATGACCTCTACATACTAATCATATAAAATAGAAATGATTAAAAACGGTGATCCAAACAGATATACACCAAACATAAAGTATTAAAAAGGTCTATATTGGCTCTTTATATAATAATCATGTAAACTAAATAAAATCAACGTATTGCAGTCTTAAACAATGTAAAAATATTGAATATATAGTCCTACAATATGAGATTAAGTTCTGTCACAGTCACTGACAGGATTCACTCCAGAAGCTGTCATCAGATTGTACATTTATCATTAGTTAGGTTAATCTGGACTGAAAGTTGCAGTCAGCCCATAGTTTCGTTTTATTTTTTCATCATACATCATCTCAGCCATAAGACGTCTACTGCTGAACATAAACCTCCCCTTTAGACCTTCATATATAACACCGGTGTTGGAAGCGACCTGCTTCAAGCGTCTTTCAGCGACCTAAATAAGGTCGTCTGCCACACTTGTGGGTAGACGTTCTACGCTGCGTTTGCTTGCCTGTAGTAGCCACTTGAACACTTTTCGACCCCATCAGCCATTCGCTCTACGTGCTATGTGGCCTGCCCATTACCACTTCAGCTTCCTGATCCGCGGAGATATGTCAGTGACTTTGGTTCATCTCCTCATTCTTGATTCGATCAAGTAGAGAAACCCCGAGTAAAGCCCTCTCCATAGCTCGCTGAGCGACTTTTTAATGTGGGGATATAATGGTGCCGCATAAGCCAGAGCGGCTGTCTACTATAGTACAATATAAAAAAATCTGATGTATACAATATAAAAAAAATATCTGAAATAATGAAATATACAAATATAAACTGTCAAAATCACTTCCATACCTGCGGCTTTGCTATAGTTGGGTAAAAAGTGAAAGAATGCGCAAGAAAACTTAGGGGAAAATTGATCACCGTGGTAAAATGCCATGAGAATCAATACCATGGAAATCAAAATTGTATAGTTTTTTGTCAATATTTTTAAATACCATAATAATAGACCAAAATTAATAAAATATATGATAAACAATACCCTTTTCCTAACTGCACACCCTAGTCAAAAAACCGTAATGGATGAAAAAATATTTTTAAACATGGAAAAGGTAATCAATGATCTAGTGAACCAAAACCACGGTAATCAATTTCTCACCTTCGTAAATCCAGTTTATAACAACGAGAGGAGGAGCCTCTCTTCACTATGTTTAGAGCGCAATCGAAGTTAGCCAATAGCGTGCGTACAAGCTTCTAAGTATTGTGGTTTGTGAAATGTGGGTAGTTATGTCGCGCGCCATGGGAATCACTTTTTGTCCGGGGACAAACCTAAATATGTTATTTTTTCTAAAACTACGCTGAGTACAGCCTTCGCGTATTTTTTTGATCATATAACAGTTCACCCTTTACAGCTTTGATCACAGCAATTAATTAAATTCCTTTTATAAATTAGTGTAAAAAATATATTTTGTTCCGAAAATGTGTAAGGGACAGCCCACGGTAATCAAATTTCAGGGCTTTTACATTTTTTTTTAGATACTTGCAGATAAATATAACCTGATGTCTATCATGCATTAAGTAGATTGAACCTTAGACTTACAGGAAAAAAATACCTTTGGGTAGAATTTTTATGTTACGGGTAGTTTATTCCCCCAGACACGTAAAATTTTGACTCTCAGGAATCACCCTACATTTTTCAACATTTATCTACTAGCTGTGCTCAGCGGTTTTACACGCTGTAAATAAGCTATGTTATTTTAAGGCTTTGGTTGGCTATATACAAAAGTTTATCTCAATCAAAAAAAATCTCTACACCAAATGTCAACAAAATCTCATAGGCTCCTTTCCTGAACTTTTCTTCACTTTTTTATTAAAGGTTTTTAAGGTGTTAACTTATTTCATTTTATAATATGGGACTAATTTAGAATTATATTATGTAGAGTTCACTTTATAGAGACCTTAATAAAAGGACTTTTATATTTAAAAAACGTGATATGAAAATTATTTTTTTTGTGATACAGGTGCGTTATTTATAGATTTTTAAAGGGATATCACAATAAAATAAAACCAATAATTTCATGCTACACCTACACACACGCTCAGTATTTTTGTTTAAAATAAAATAACCATAATATTATTATTGGCATCAAGGCTGCCAAACTTAAATGGGATTGGGCGGGTCACGTTGTCCGCATGCATTCCGACCGCTGGGCAAAGGTCGCCACAGAATGGACACCTGAAGAGGGACGGCGTCGCCGAGGCCGGCCCCGGAAATGTTGGCGTGATGACTTGATCTCGTATCTGGAGGGCTGGCAAGATGCGGCGCTAGATCGAAAGGAATGGAGGAATTTGGGGGAGGCCTCTGCTCAGCAGTGGGACAGTCTAGGCTAAAAATAAATAAATAAATATTATTATTAAAATGTTTTCCCATCAATGTGGTCACACCTTAAGACACGCCCCAATGGGGCTTAGTCCGCGTTCAAAGTTTAATCTGATTTCAATTATTATTATAAAGATAAACATGACTAATTAATAAAACCAAAATGTTATCTGTTTTGCCTACAAATACCTTCCTGATGTGATCATGCATCAAATTGGATGAAAATTTATTGCGTCTAATATTTTTTTTACCTATATTATCTAAAATATGAGCATCCTGTTTCCTTTAAAGGAAATAAATCTTTTATCTTTCGTTATCTTTATCTCGTGGCGATAGTCTTTATCGTTGTCATTTTCAGCCTACGATTAAGGAAAAAAAAATCAGTATTTTATAACCATATAGTATACCTATTTATAATAATACCAAAAACAATTGACCCAAGTCAATTCTGTTCAAAGTTTTATGAAATAATATAAGTAGTAGGATTTCACAATTGTGTAAAATTTTAGGTGCACTGCACCAACGCCTCTCACTCAAGAGTCAAAAGATGTTAAGACTCTTCAGCACAGTAATCGCTATCCAGCCCAGTATCGCCCAGTATAGCCCAGTATCACTATGACCATTACATGAAAGTCTAGAAAAGTTTATTCAGAGAAAAATTGAGAAACGTTTCAACTCGTAAGGCTTCGTCAAAAACAGACTGAGGTGAAAATAGAAACAAAAACAGGAAAACGTGACACGCGGCCGAAAAGTACGAATTTGTACGGGTTTATAAAAAATTCTCATTGCCCAAGATCGGTCACGTTTGCAGTTCACAAGACCTATTATTTAAGGACCAGCCTTTTTATATAAGAAAGTAGGCCACGTGATTTCAAAGTCACATGCCCGGGATTTCTTTGAAACGCACCCTTGAAAATGACACACAGACTATTAAGAATTCCAATTTGTAGAGTTATTTTTTAGACTTATCATTTTTTTGATGATAGAGCAGAATGGAGGAGAATAACGTGTTGTGCCGACCCTACCTAGTGTGGGATAAGGGTAGGAAGATGATGATGAATTTTTTTTGACATGTAATTTTTTATTATGAATAAATTATTATGATTATGTGATTCCGGTATAATCTAGAATACACCGAATATCAGCTGTATCGTCCATTTAGGCATGACGATGTAACTAATAAACAAGTTCGAACCAGTTCGCACAAGTTCGCACTTTCGCATTTATAATATTACCTAGTATAGATAAGTTTTATTAGGTGTGTCAACTTGAAGGGCTAGCAAAAGAGGGCGCTAGATCGATAGGAATGAGGAATTTTGGGGAGGCATTTGTCCAGCAGTGGTACAGTTTAGTCTACCTCTAAATATGTTTTAAGGCTTTATTTTACTTTTTGTGTCCGAGTATGCTCTCAGACTTTACCAGTTCTGTGTATCACAATAACTTTCACAATACATAACAAAAATACAAACGCAAGAAAAAAAATCCGACTTCTTATACAACTTTTATATATTGTTTGGGACATTTTTAAAAGGTTTCGAAATCGTAATTTTGGAATGTTAAGAAAATGTAAGGCCGATTGGATTTTTCCATTAAATAAGTTTTGGCCAGTCTTAAATTGCATATCGTGTTATTAGACGTCAATAACATTTTGTGTGGGTGATATGTGCAATTTAATTTTGAACAATACCTGCGCTACGTTGATAAAATCATACTTGCTAAAATATCATACATCATCAAAATATCCAGGTACACATTGTAATGTCGTAAAAATATAATTAAATGAAATAATTTGTAGGCACATAAAAAATAGTATAAGTAACTAAATACGTGATATTCATCAGGCGAGGCTATTTCCAAAGTCGGGTCTATCAACAATAAAAAGGGGTAGGTACTTAACCTACACACTAAACAGTTGCGATGTTTTCAGAAATTGTCCTGTCTGAAATTATACAGGCGAAAATCCATTCTTTAAACTAAATCAGTTAGGGTTAAGAATTATTCTTAACTGATACTCTGAAGCTCGGCGTGATTATGTTATACTTCTTTGAAGGTAACTAAAAAGCTGTAGACCTGGCTCAATACAGGCTAAAAAAGCTTTAGCTCTTAATTCAAAAGTATTTTATCTTCTTCTTCTTCTTCCTGCCCTTATCCCACACTAGGTAGGGTCGGCACAACACGTTTTTCTCCTCCATTCCGCTCTATCATCCGTCATATCTGCATCCATTCCCCTAGCATGCATATCCTCTTTCATACAGTTCATCCAAACCTATTCAAAAGTATTTTATCAAATTTAATAAAACTATTAAATGTAGCCATATGACTCGACAATAAGAAGACCTGCTTATTGAAACCGAATCTTTAACTAAGAAACAATAAGACAGAATATATTATAAATTGTTTTAGTCCTAAGTTTTTGTTTATAACTATGGTGTCACAATGAAGTGTTTTTTATTCCGTTCTGTTCTATTCTATTCAATAGGAGTACGAAGTTCTACGCAATGGACTGCACTAGTTATTCAGATACATAAGATGTTAGTCTTCTTTCTTAGCCTAGTAAGTTTACAAATCACCATAACCTTCCAAACGGGGCGAAACGTGGCAGAATATTGGTTAAGGTCGTGGTAACTAACCCAGACGTGATGTCGCATTCTAAAACTATACCACCTTTGAAAATAATAATTAATTCATTTCAGGCAATAGAACATTGACCTACGCGATAAGTCCCGACTAGTAAAGTTAATATGAACAAATACAATGTACCAGAGGCATATCAATATACCTAATACATTATAAAAGATATATAAAAATTATAACTTAAAACAAGTGAGATTTAAAAAAATAAATAAAAACAAGCTTGTATTATTACCATCTAGCACCAAAGTAGGTACTTGCCAAGACGAATCAAATGAGCCCTAACTCAATGGGGTTGCGTTGTTTTATTACAGAAGGTGGCTATCCACCTTCCAGCTACATCATCAGATCAGCTCGTTGTCATAATAATATTGCATTGTCATCCGATTTACACATGCATGCAAAATTTCAGCTCAATCGGAAAACCGAAAGTGGATCAAATTAAACTTGCAAGATTTAATTACAGACAGACAGACAGAGAGACATACAGACAGACATGTGAAAGTAAATAAAAAGCTTGTAATACCTTTGAGTATCAAACATTATTATAAATAATATTATGTATGAATCCTAATTTTCCCTATCAGTGATAAAATAATTATAATTTGATAAAAGAATCATGTAAATAATCATTTATTACTCAAGCTAAATTGTTTTGTTTCACGAGTCGGGGATAAACCTGAAACTGAATATACATCTATATCGATCGATGACGACACTCGACCGACATAACGTGCGTATCTTATCAGCTTATCAACGGTGATGTAACAACGGTCTTATGCAAAAAGATATATATACAGAAAGACGACTTCAGATGACCACGTTTAGGGAAATGTGTGAAATGTAGGACGCCTGCGACGCGACGTAATTGCCCTATTCCTTCAGAAGATGCTGCATCACACTTCACACCAATATACCTAGTCAGGTCATAAATTCTGTCACATGTTTAATATAAAATTATTGGAACAAGTTTATTTATTATGTAACCATTTATATACCAAAATGAACTTAACAAAACATAGATTCTTATGACAATAAAGTTTATTCAAAATGACCTCCGTGATTTTGAATACAGGCCTTCAATCTGCGCGGCCAATCGTCTATCGCAACACGAACGAGGTTCATGTCAATATCGGCTGCTGCCTTAATCAAGGATGTCTTGAGTGACTCCAAATTGGGATGAGGCTTTGAGCACGCCTTTTCCTCCAAGTGTTGCCATATCTTGTAATCTAACGGACTCAAATCTGGACTGGAGGAGGGCCAGTCTTCGTGCCGGATGAAGTCGATTTCACGCGCCGCCAGCCAGTCTTGTGTGCTCTTCGCTCTATGAGCTGGCGCCGAATCTTGTTGGAATACCCAGTGCCTGTTATTGAACATGGTATGAGAAACAGGTTCCACAAGGTTCGTCAGGACTGTATTTTGATACACAACTGCATTCGTTTTTACACCTTTCTCACAAAAATGTACCTCTGTTAAGCCCCAATAAGAAACTCCCAACCATACCATGAGCGAGGATGGAAAATGACCTCGTTGGACATGCGGAATACGGTTGCTCGCTTCTTCACTACTGTGTGCGTACACCTTATCATTTTGTTTGTTGTAGCTCTCTTCTACGGTAAAAAGTTTTTCATCCGAAAAAAGAATTTCTCGATATTTTTTTCTCGCGTACCGCTTCAACAAAGCGCGGCATCTCTTCAGTCTCAGGTCCATTAGACGAGCATTTAAACGATGTCCTGTTTTTCTTCGATATGCCCGAAGCCCTAAGTCTTCATTTAACACCCTTTTCACCGTGGTTCTGCTTAACCCCATCTGAAGGGCCAACAGTTTCTGCTTACGTTTGGGATTTCTTTGAATTCGCGCCTTCACAGCTTTTATCACTGCTGGAGTCCTAACAGACCGAGGGCGACCACTTCTTGACCTGTCATCTACACTAGAGTCTTCATTGTATCGTTTGATGGTACGATAAACGAATCTTTTGGTTATATTCAAATTTTTCAGTATGTCAAAAATTTGAATTGGCGCGTAACCGCAACGATGCAACGCAATAACTGCAACACGGTCTTCTTTAAGCGTCCACTCCATATTTAAAAATGAGTAAAATTCTAAAAAGTATACATTTTTATTTTCATTAACAATTCGAAATTCGAATTCAATAAACTTTTTTGTGGCCAGCATTCTAAAAGAAAAGTTTTTAATGTGTGACAATACTTATGACCTGACTAGGTATTATGCGAAAGTTTGCGAGAATGTGAGTGCGTGAGTGTATATGTTCGTTATTTCTTCACGCCTAAACGGGTGGACCGATTGAGCTGAAATTTGGTATAAAGATAGCTTAGACCCTGGAATAACACATAGGCTACAGAACAGCGGGTAAACCCGCTGGGCGCAGCTAGTTAGTCTATATTTGTCAAAAAATTCTCTTGACTTTTGTTTTGTTTGAGAATTTAACACTTCGTGCGTGAAGTGTCTATAAACACCAAATTCAGATACAGATGTACAGTTTCCTCTATCCCATCCTACTAAGTGTTGCAGAATATTGACAAGAAAATAGAACATGACATTATAGTATTTAAATAAATGTTTGTTTATTAAAATATTGCGGTGTTTCAATCAATATGTTCCTTATCTAAACGGGAGTGATACGTATCTAAACTTATCTAAAATGTTCACAACGAAATTTGTCAACAACCGTTCTTCTGTGCGTAATTATATTTTGTGAGGGTCCTACTAATCTAAGTAGGTAACATGGTTGAAGCTGAACTAACATGAAGAATTAGGACGACATATTTGTATGTTACACATTACACAATGTCTTATGATATTACAAACTAGTTTGGAATGATGGACCAAGACACTAAAATTAGCCTTCTGTTTTGTTAACCTATCTATATTATTTTCTAATTAGCTGTGCCCAGTGGTTTTCAAAAGTACTAGCATATGTGTTATTTCAGGGTCCAAGCTGCCTAACAGACCCACGCAGTAGCGCGCGCGGTATATCCGCGCGCCCCTTGAGAGGGTGGGGTGAAAACTCCTGTTCACCCCACCGCGAAGGGGTCCTCCTGTAAGTGAGGACTAAACGCCGTCGGGGCCGCGGATGAGTGCTTCGGCGTACCCGCTGCCCCAGCATTATGACATTCCGCAGGAACACCCCCAGGTTTTTTAACGGGTATCCCAGCCGCGCCCATCTTCGGCGGTAGAGTCCCATGTACCGTCCTGCGCTTTATGAATAATAGTGGTTATTACTTTCTTCACAGTCTCTTAAGATCTTCGCAATTTAAAGTCCTTGATTTGACTTCGAGTGCGGTCATCAATCGTCCTCAGACATAACCTGTTGAGTTCAAATGAACTAACAACCATCACGAGGCCTTAAAAGGTTCATTGTTAAGTCCAGAAGCCTTATTACAGCCTTATTATCAATGAGAATATTTGTTACGCAATAAGTTCACGCGTCTATAGCTGACAATGTTAAGGTCACAGAGTATGGTAATACAGGTAGACACCGCGGTTTCAAAGACAAAAGCGTAAGCTAAAACTGACTCCACAGAAAGCGCTGTCACAATAAATCAATTTGAGTCTATTAAATAAATTGTTTACCTGATCGATTGTTACATCAAAATATTTTATTAGAATAAGTTTTGACATCTCATTGTACGAAAACTGCCATTTCTACAGAAGAAGTAGGTTATAATTTTGTGTTTGAAATCGACCTATCCATAGACGCTTATAATGCGAGCATCGAGCTCGTCTTGTTCGCTTACATGCCTGCTGCTTTAAGTAATCATTATAGATTTTTGTGTATAATTTCTTTATTGAAAAAAAAAAGGTAGCACTCCGGGAGTGCCGGCAGAAGTGAAAACTTCAATATTAACGTTGTGTTTAATTATAAGTATAAAAATACTATCATTTATGAGGTAGAATACAATGTTTATTTATTGCGCTATCGTACACAAATATGACAATTTATATGTTGTTATTTATAATATTATATCGTTATTTATATATTACATTAAATTTTATCTCTCAGAAAAATCAACTTCCATCCATAATTTCGACGACTTTTACACCATCGTTATTATCAGAATCATCATCGCAAATTTTTACAACTGATACAATTGGTTTATGATAACTGAAGTAAGAAACAAACAGTTTTGATTCGAACCTATTTAAGTGTCTAATAAAAAAAATATAAAATATAAAAAAAAATATATATATGGCGCGCGCTTGTCTAAGCCCCCTGTGCCGCCTAAACAGAGCAGCACACTCAGGCACGGTAGAAAGAGTGGGAGATACTAGTTCCTCTCCCTTCCCCTCGATCTTACGCTTTTTCGATCAGCATCACGTGACCCTGACGCGAGTTTGAAAGTTTTTACCCATACAAAAAAGTGCTCAGCGCCACTAAAGAAGTTTTCACTTCAAAAACAAGGAACTAATACAGCAGAAAAGAACAGTTGTATTAACCACAGATCGGCCACACGCCAATCTACAGACAATCCAAGTGCTCCACTGTTAGATGGCAGCGAGCCCAGAATGCTGCAGTTGTAATAATGTATGCCAGTAAAAAAAAAATCACGCTATGGTCAATTAGAGATAATATGCTAGAATAACATAAAAATTGAAATGACAAAAGGTGCATGCGATTCTCGCAGCAGCTGATAAATGTACAATAAAAAAAAAATTATGCCGTCATCTTTTGTTTCAAGCAAGGTATCCGCCCTTATTACCATTCTATTGTGAAGGCAATACACTCTGTAACAAAGTAACAATATCTGTACAACGTGAGGCGATCACGTGGCGCTTACGGAACGTGAACCTTCGGACACTAATTACGTAATGGGCGGTGGCGTCGCTGAAAAACATTACAAGGCTTTTATATGGTAACCATTTCACTGGTACAAATTATTTGTTTATTCATTCTAAGTACGGTTTTGACTTCTATATCGTCTGATGTTAAACGACATGCGATTGCAAGACTTAGACCCTCCGGATAATCTTACTTCTTACTAATCTTATAAACGTGAAAGTTTCTAAGAATGAATGGATGTCTGGATGTATGTTTGTTACTCTTTCACGCCTAAACGGGTGGACTGATGGAGCTGAATTTTGGTATAGAGATAGCTTAGACGCTGGAATAACACATAGGCAGGTTAGTGTAAAACCGCTGGGCGCAGTTTTTTTTTTCTACAACGAAGTAAGAAGACGAGCAAGACGCTCTCCTGATGGTAAGAGATAACGCTGCCCATAATTAGTACAATGCTACCCAGTACACTGCGCCAACGCTTCTTACTTGAAAGTCATAAGATGTTAAGACTCTTCAGCCCAGTAATTTCACTAGCTACAGTGCCCTCCTATCGAAGCACAGTAATGTTTGCACACTACTGCTCAAGTGGTAGAATAACTGGCACTGTTGGGGTGCCCACCTAGTTGACCTCCTGCAAGGAAGTCTACCCCCGGTAAACACAGTTAATTAATGCAGTTACTTAATTATACAATTACTCTTTCCTATATACGTCATACTTATCTTATCTTGCGTCCACAACCATCACGTGAATTATTTAGCTTGTAAGAAATGAAAATTAATAATAAATAATTTTATAAATAACTAGCTGCGCCCAGCGGTTTTACACGCTATACTATAGCCTATGTATTATTCTAGGGTCTAAGCT
The DNA here is from genome assembly GCA_947507615.1 of Hemithea aestivaria. Lineage (NCBI taxonomy): Eukaryota > Metazoa > Arthropoda > Insecta > Lepidoptera > Geometridae > Hemithea > Hemithea aestivaria. The sequence goes on along the minus strand of OX382348.1, from coordinate 3,699,917 downwards.
ATCTGTATACCAAATTTCAGCTTAATCGGTGCACCCGTTTAGGCGTGAAAGAGTAACAAACACACATCCAGACATCCATTCTTACAAACTTTCACGTTTATAATATTAGTAAGATTAACGACTTTGTCATAAATGTATGTATTACCACGGTAAAGCTTTACCGTGGTATTACATACACTACTATATAAATATTACTGTAAATATTAATTACATTTATGTGTAACATTTTGTGCAAAACACCCATCAAGTTTTTTACTTTTTCATAATATAACAATGAAACCGATAGAAATTTGGAATATTACGTAAACACTTTAGTCTGTTTTAAATATCCAATAGAAATTTCGATTTCTATAAATCATCAAATTCATAATCTATTTTCGTCTCAGACACCTTTCCTCACGATTTTGTGAACTTTGTTTTGGAAACTTTAACACGTTTGTATGCTGCCTTTACATGGCTTTCCTTACAAAATGAGCCTATTATAGCATTTACAAAGGCCAAACTAATGGGGGCCGAAAACCATAAGAAACATGTTCTAAGGTTGTTTACACAAAATTTCTGTTCAATTATTCTAATTTAATTCTATTCACGTGTCCACGTGCTTACTTTTAATAAAAATATGCAATGACTGCTTTGTTATGTGAATTTTATCTTATAAAACATTAGGTCCTTTACTTTTTGTTTTTGGGATCAAATTTAATCGTTAATCAACATACTGATAATTCTTTTTACCTATGTAATTAATACTTATGATATTATATGTTTGGATGTATGTATACAATTGTTTCTTACCTGTTTTCTATTATAATGCGAATTACGTGGCCATTTAAAAAAAATCCTTTGAACGGCACTATAGGTTAGCCACACCACCTATTTTTTTATTTTTATGGCAAATGCCTTTATTGACAAAATCAAACTAACAATACTATAGCTACTACAGCAGTAAAGAACACTTTTATTAACCACAGATCGGCCACAAACCGATCTACAGAAAATCCAAGTGCTCCAAACCACAGTCAGATGGCAGAGTGCCCAGAATGCTGGCAGCATTGCCACGTTGAATGGCAATACTTATACGTAGGGCCAAATATACCCCAGAATTATAATTATGGTGTTTTGACTCTGACAGTGTAAATAATAAATTATATATCTAACCTGTTATGTTGGATTATTATAAACACCAATTATTATATATCTCCAATTATATTATAAAAGGTGGCCAAAAAATCAACATAGCTCAGACAATTTAAAACTTACTTGTCAACAGGTACAAGTGAATTAAATATAAAAAACCCCCAACGCAACGCTTTCAAAATATGTAATTCGTGGTTTTGTGGAGGCGAACATCTTGCATTTTAAATTTGTTATAATGCGCTGTATTCTACTAGTTAAGCCCTTTCATTTGATACCCATAGTGATGGGGTCGTGGAAGAAAAAAGTTATCCGCCATTTTGTAGCGGCGGCCATCTTGGACCGATTTCCACCAGACATAGCTAAGAACACTCTCGACTAACTCTACTTTCAAGCAAAAAAAACTAAATCAAAATCCGTTCATCCGTTCGGGAACTACGATGCCACAGACAGAGACACACACAGACAGACAGACAGACACGTCAAACTTATAACACCCCGTCGTTTTTGCGTCGGGGGTTAAAAATCGTAGGTTTCGGTTTGTTTCGTATATTTGAATACATTTGTTTACTATATATAATATCAAAAATAAAATGCAAAATATTTAATTAACTTTACGAGTCCCTTTTATGTTTGTACCGTGCCTAAAAGCATTGCAAATAATGTTAGTATTTTTTCTAAAAAACACCAGATTAAACATGCAAAATCTTAATTCTTACTAGGTTCTTTAACAATGAGTTAGAACTTAATGATAAAAGCATTATTAAACAGATTGAATAATTTACCCTTTATATGACGAAATAAGCTACCTCCTACTTGCCTAAGGGAGTACGGGAGGGTTATGTGGGACTCCCTGTGCAGGACGACTGCACGGTATACCCACTAAAACAACTCGGCGGCACTCCCGCATCGTCTTTGTGATGGAGGACAGGTAATCGGCAGAGCCTTAGCATCCAGTCCAGTATGTACGTATGTATTATGTATGTATGGGCTGAAGAGTCTAAACATCTTATGACTCTTAAGTAAGAAGCGTTGGTACATATAAATCTAATTTTAGTAATTTTCACATGTTATATATTTTTTTCATATAAAGCTATCAACTATTTGTATGAGAACGTTTAAATGAACAATGGACTAAACTATTCGTAAATTATTTTAATATCAAGTATTGTAATACAAAGGAGGTTCATATCGTCACGTGTACTAAACATGATTCGGAAAAACTTTGTTACGACACCTGTAACATACATACATAAACTTTATACAAAGAACTAAAGACGAGGAAGACGCTCTCCTGATGTTAAGAGATAACGCTACCCATAATTTTTTACATTACGCCGTTTAGTACACCGCCCAGGAATGATCGTACGAGTTCATTTTGTTTGCCGTCGAGACAGCTGGTCCGTGGTGCTCGGAGTAGGAATTCGTCACGGAGCTGGGAAGTTAAATACCCTGACTACGCTTCCTAACTTTCGCAACAAGTGTCTCTGGCAATACAACGGAGTAATGCGGCCAGCCTTATAGGCACTTTTGGGTCGGGGTGTGCACGAGAGCTTCCCTGACGTGCCTTTGTTATGTTATTTAATTTATAAGTAAAAAAAATAATGCTGGTATTATGACAAATCTACCAAATACGATTCTAGTTCCACATAACATAGTATACGAACTATGTTGCCGCCAGCTCATAGTGGTATAATCGTATTACCACGTGATGGAGCCGAGCGTGTGACCTTGGCCTTAGATCACGTTCCTATGACACAACACTGTGATACAATATCTAGTGATTAATTAGCATACGTAGGTATATCTATGATGGTATTAAATGATTCGTATGTGCGGAGTAGATAGGGAGGAAATGGAAATGAAGGAAGGATGAGTAGGAAGGAAGGGAGAGTAAAAATAGTGGCTTTCAAAGAATGGCAAGCTTTTAAAGCAATTTTAAATAGTTAAATGAAGCAGTGTTGCCAGTGCCCTATCTTCAAAAGTAACCTCGTTAAGCTTAAAAAGTAACGTAAATCGTTACTTTTACAAGATAAGTAACGCTATTTAAAATTTTAATATTGAATTACAATATACTTAATCAATTTTAATCTACGCTTATTTATCCATACATTTTAGTAATTATTTCTTCGGTTCTTAATTTTTTAGTTTAATACAATAAGAACTTGTTAAAAAGTCTTGCTACTATACCAGATCTCTGTTTAATCATAATCATCATCATCAGCGTACGTTCGTCCACTGCTGGACATAATATACAATATTAAATTACTACTAAATAATCGCCTGAACGCTACCATGTTTCAGAAAGTACGTAAAATTTCAAGTCCCGGATGTTCTCAATGATATTATAGGCTTTGGGACATGTCAACAACATCATTGCAACCTGAAACTGCAACTTAATATATAGGTTATCACAAAATCTATCATTGTGATTTGACTACGACAGTGTGGGATGTCCTGTTTTGTTGGAGTAAAAACCCCAATTTATGTATTATTACAATTTACAACAATTACGTGCCTTATTAAAGGATTCTATAATATCATTGTTGTTTTATAATTTTCCTTAAAGTACGTTCCAAAAGTCACGCACCTTACCTTCACCGTGACAAGTTCTGCAGGGTGATTCACTTATCCGATACCGAAACCGAACCGAGTGCGCTACCGAAAGGAAAAGGAACCGATCGAAAAGTCAATTCCGTTTTACAAAACCGACTAGAAAGTATCTTCGTAAATCTTCGGGATCTACCGAGTAAGGAACCACCTACACGTTAGTTGGACAGTAAAATAGAGCATAAATTACAGATCTAACTGTTTACGAAGATAGTTTCATTTTGGTGGTTTATTGTAGTAAAAATATTTACCCATATAATCTGTTGAAAAGTTAATATGCATAAATTTAGCTAGCACACTTCGTAAACATTTCCCATATGTGCCTCCAGTGATGAGTGATGTAACTTGAGTTTTAGCCTTTTTGAGATTTTTACATTTAAATAATGAGAAACAAAGTAACGATTTTTTTCGTCTTACTCACGTTCTTCTATGTTCTATAGTTTGGGAGATAATTTTGTGAAAAGTGATACAAGTGCACTATTTTTGCAATAACAAAGTGGTAATGAATATATTTCAAGTTATATCTCCGATTTCATCTACTCAAATATAATCAGTATTTTGTGGTTGGTGGTACAATTGTGATTATAATCATTTTCACATAAACACACCTTTTTTTTCTTGACTTTCATTATACGTTACTGATATATTACTTTTCACGATTTTTTAAAATATTTGCCATTTAAATTATATCTAAAAATACATAGATTATTTTTTTAAATGTAAGCAAAAAAAGTACTTTGTGTTATAGTGAGCTTTGAAGTCTTAACGCCAATCAATATCAGGCCTAATAAAACCTTAAAACCTAATGGCTAATGTGTAATGGGGCAATTTTCATCTAAAGTCCAAAATTAGGGACATATTCTTTAAAAAAGTTTAACAGTAAACCTATAAATCGAACATTTATTCAACAAATATTTATAAAGAAATTCATTCGTATTTATTTTCATATTTATGTACCATTAATTTATATTATATAGTATGTATTAAATTAATTTTCAATTGAGTTTTAGTAATAACTCTGCCTACCATCTAATCTCCTTTCTTTTTTATTATATTATTTTAATGTAATGTTACTCGCACACCTCATTAAATGCAGTCTGTGCCTATAAATGTAATGACACTTAGCATGTATTATATAAAAATGTGTGTAATGTTAGTAAAGGTGTACATTATGTTGGCATGCTTTAATAAATAAATAAATAAACAACTTGCTCAATATTGAGATATCTGCAAACTTGGACAATATTACTAACAACATAATTTAATAGGTAAATGATTTTTTTTAAATAAATGATAATATCAAGATGGTTTTTAGGGTTCCGTAGTCAAATGACAAAAAACGGAACCCTTATATATTCGTCATGTCTGTCTGTCCGTCCGGATGACACAGCCACTTTTTTCCGAAACTATAAGAACTATGCTGTTGAAACTTGGTAAGTAGATGTATTTGGTGAATCGCGTTAAGATTTTCACACTAAAATAGAAAAAAAAAAACATTACACTTTTGGGGCTCCCCATACTTAGAAGTGAAAAAAAAAATTACTTGTATTAATATTTACATTGTTGATGATTATTGATTGGATAAAATTATCGTTGGTGCGGATACAACTCACTGGTTTTTCATAAATTACTTAAATAATGAAATAATTTTAAGAAAAACTGTAATGCGGAATGATAAAAACTCTTTTAAGTAAAAGTTTAAGTAAAAGCTAATGTAGCACACATAGTTCGTACACGAGATTTTTTTGAATCTTGTTTTTCTCTCCTGGGAAAGGGCGATTTTCGACTTATATCACTCATGACAGGAGCCCCAGTCATTCACTGTCAAGCATCAATCATCTTTGTCAACTCAAATTATAATTTGTCTATGTCAATCATCATTGTTTTCAACCGACGGATTTTTATTTGCTATTTTATCTAAATTTTAAAATTATGAATAAAGTTACTTTTCCTACAATTCCTTCCTGTTCATATTATCCGTAATGAGTATTAATTTGATTTAAAATTGTTCGTATTCTCAGAGCACACGAGTAACCACTATTGTGTCGGTATATTACTTGTGAGATACCTAAATTGTTTTTTCATGCGATGGCCAAGTCGTTCTATTAATATAAAACATAAAAGATTTGATCGATTTGGTAATACATGGATCTCACAACTTTTACGGTAGATGAACTGCGAGCTGCGACACTTGGTCTTTTTACAGTTATGGTTTGAAGGCACATTTCTTTCGTTATTGTATAATTGAAAAAGCACGAGAAGATAATGGTTTTATACAAGTTTTTCACTTAATTTTCACACTTTACTTTCATGTGTCCGTCTGTCTGTCTGAGCTGAAATTTTGCATGAATAATAATGAAAGCTTGTTTTAAAAAGTTTTTTTAAATTTACTTGCTAATAATTTTAGTTACTTTAATTAGATGTGATGCGTAAGCATTTAGTTCCATATTTGTATTGTAGGTATATTTTACAGCACTATCGTATTAGGATTAGTTATGTAAAAGTAATGTTTAGTTTGATATATAAAATAAATTTAGTTCTCATTTACTACGTTTTTGCACAGAAGATCCATTGGAAGCTTCTTTGGAGCGGCAAGCTGGTGCTCTCGAAAGAGTGGCAGATGGTGAGCAGAACCTTTCCAAGGCCATCACCGAGGGGTGCAATAATCTATCAACAAATCTAGCAAATGCGCTAGGGAATATATCAAGAACTATTAAAAAGTACGCGACTTATCAAGAAGAGGCTTTAAAATGAAAATTGGTACACACATTGGTACAGCTTACATTTTGATCATTAAGCTGTTTGTAAATGTCTTAAATTAGATTAATATTCATTGTCTCAGTTCAGTGCCTTAAAAAGCACCTCAAATAAGCCAATAAAACCTCAGTATAATTCTTAGCCTTTTATTTTTACTGCAACAAAATGCAAGTAGGTACCTAATTTTTACTGAGTTTTAAAACTACTACTTATAAGCACGCAAAGTAACAATACTTAACATGTTTGACGCACTAACCTACATTATGTTATGCCCGGGTCTAAGCTACCTCTATACTCTATACTAAATTTCAATTGAACGGATGACCATCCGTTCAAGTGTGAAAGAGCAACAAAAATACATTATACATACATTCTTTAAAACTTTAGCGTTTGTAATATTAGTAGAATATTATATCGTATACAACCCTGCAGATAATTTATAATAATCTATTAATTATGGCTACTCGGGCCTGTAATCCTCTTTATAATAGGGAATTATTTTCTTGGCTTTCCATAGGTTCTGCGATCGAGTCATCACTGCTGGTATCATATTCGCAGTTAGGCCATTTTTTAAGCACATATTGTGTAGGACAATAATATGCACAATACAATATGCCATGCATTGTGTTGCACATGCAATAACAATTCTTCCACATTTTTCTGGTGCATACTCCAGCACGGGACTTTTGTTTAGGCATCTAAAACGGCTCTTTAAAACTCCAAAGCAGTCAACTGAGTTGCAAGCCTGAAAGCAAAGTACTAATTTAATGTAAAATGTAAACTAATAAAACAAAAAAATATATATAATCGTACGTATAGCCCTAATATCGGCTAACGTCTCTTGCCTTGCGTGCTCGAGCCTCCGGGTCTGAGTAGATCCGACAGTAAGAGGCCGAAAGAGCTGACTCTGGTGCCTTGGAAGAACGGGAAGTGCTTAGTGTGGGACGCTACTTGTGCCTGCACTGTCGCCGCCAGCCACTTGACGTACCATCCACTCACCGTCAGCAGCCGCGGAAGACGCCACTTTGAAGAAGAGGCTTATGTACGCCATGGCATTTCGTCCACGTTGCCGTAGAGACCATGGGCAGTTGGGGCAGTGAAGCGCGCGGTTTCGTTAAGGAGATCGGTCTGAGGATCTCAGAAAAGAGCGGTGACTCCCTCTCCGGCTCACTGATCTTTATTTCCATTTTACTGTTAAATTCAGGTATTGAAGTAGATAAAAATCATATTTACGTTTATTTATATTAAACGTAAATATGAAAGCAAGAATGACAGGATTTCGGTATCGAATCAAGTGAATCTATCAAAATGACTCTTCCGAAACGAAAAGGCACCGATCGTAACGTCAAATGCAATTCACAAAACCGATTGGTAAGGATCATCGGCAATCTTCGGGTCCTACCGAGTAAGGCACCACTTACACGGCATTTCGGCAGTAAAATTGTGATATAAAGAGGTAATATTATTTTAATGACATATCAGTGCCATTGATTGTCAGTACGAATAATAAATGTCAGTTTCAGCCAATTTTATTGGAAATTTTAGAATGTACAATTTATTAAAGAAATTTAGATTTTTTAAGAGAAAAAGAGCAGTAGAGTAATAATTGAATTGGAACATCCTAATCTTGCAAGGGGCCGAGGTTTCGGACTCTAACATGACGTGTAAAAGAAAGTTGGACGACTAGTAGAGAAATAAAATACGTCTTGTTAATATTTTGATTCCTTGGAGTGTTGATGTGAGATGCTGCCTGTGTTAAAACATACAAGCGTCCGCTCATTTACCAAAAGCATCAAAGGTGACCGGCACAGCCGCAGAGGACGAGGAAATGATTCTAGCAGAAGACGAGTGTGATACACAACAAATTTCTTCCGTTCCCTATAGGGACCATTTGACTCTTGGGAATGGACGCATTTATTTTATAAAGGCTATTATCCGTTCAAGCATCAAGATCCGTTGCAGTATTTTTAAAATTTATGTATTCATAGGGACAAACAGACAAGTGACAACACAAACAACTTTGTTTTATACCTACTGTGTATGTGTTATGTTAATGTGCCCCTTTAATAACTCAAGTTTTTTACTTTAAATTATTCAATTAGGTAAACCTACTTATTTATAATGTATCCCTTAAATTTAATTAAAAATAATATAATGATAATGAACACTCTTTATTTGCTGTTGTTATTTATTGTTGTCCTTCATTTGTACTTATAGTACGTACGTACTGTTAACTGTTACAATTATCTTACTAATATTATTATAAATGTGAAAGTTTGTAAAAATGTAAGGTTGTATAGATGTGTGTTTGTTACACTTTCACGCCTAAACGGCTGGAACAATTGAGCTAAAATTTGTTACAGTATAGACCCTGGAATAACACATAGGCTACTGAAAAGCGAGCAAAACCACTGGGCGCAGCTAGTGTGTGTATGTATATGTAATACGCATTTTGCGGCTAGCCAGACGGAAGATTGTCCGGCTGTCCGTGGGACTTGGGACACGGTTGTAAAATTGCGGCTAGCCGGACGCGTAGGTACTGTGTAGGATATCGCAGCATCCGGCTGTACGACGTCCGCACTACCGTGCGAACAAAGACTGCGGTTTTTTACATTGGTCCGCACTGCGGTCAACTGCAAAGTGCGTATTTAATTTTACACGACATTTAAAAGTTAAATATGCTTTTAACTCATTATAATAGTAATTGAAGTATAGTACGATATTTTTAATTTATCACACATATTAAAACCGCATTAAATAAGCGAGAATAGCATCAAAATATGTATTTTTTAAGTATAAAACTTTGATTCGAAAGCATTCCGCGGATCAATTTGTGCCGGAAGAAAATATGCCATTGCACCGATTTTTACGTCATAAATCCTCGACTCGGTTTCAAATACGGATAAGTGAATAGCCATCATATCGATAGATACGTCATTTCATTTCGACGTTTTAAATTGGCACGGCGCGAACCGCGAATCGGTTCCCAACCGAATACTTTATATTCGGAAGCGAATAAGCGTCGGAAGAAAGTCTGTCATTGTACTGATTTAATCAATGTCAAAAACCATCGACTCGGTATAAAATTCGCATAAGTGAATAGCCATCGTACCGATTTGCACGTCACTTCATACATTTATAGCGTATCAAATCGGTTCGGTCTCGGTTCGGTCTCGGCTCGGTTCCCTGACGGATACTTGAATAGCTCAAAATCGGGAGCCGTTGTTAAGTTCCTTAACCATCGGTTCGGTTCCCAAATACGGATAAGTGAATAACCCTGCTGAGCCTCATTCTAATTGATTCTTATCTTCTAATCGATATGTTATCGCATTAGTATCGTTAATCGTGACATAACAACTCATATTATCACGTGCTCATATTTTTACATAATATCCGAGCTGTGGAAGACAGTTACAAAGATCTCAAAGTGTAATAAAACAAACTTGTGCAGAGGAAAATTTCTTGTGCACTGAGGCTTTTCTAACCTCAGTGTGGGCGATATTGAGATTGATTGCCTTCCTTCGGATTTTTCCAGCTGTTATTCACATTTTTGGAGACATTAGCCTATCGTAATTGTGATTTGACTCTGACGGTGTAAGTAGGGTAACCTGTTCTGTTGAAGTATAAGCCCCAATTATTATTTTTATCGTTTGTCGGGCCTCCTTGGGCGAGATGGGGCGATGATATCCGGAGGGTCGCTGGGAGCGGTTGGAGGAGAAAGACGGAGGACCGAGTTGAGTGGCGTGCCATGGGGAAGGAGGCTGATGATGAAGAAGCCGTCAACAGCTAATATCCGCAGGGTGAAAAGCGCAGTGCACCATTTTACATTTTAAAACACTAGATGGCACTGTGATAGGGGAAATAATTATGCTTACCATCACCTGATTTTTTTTTTTTTTTTATTGTACATTTTTCAGCTGCTGCGAGAACCGCATGCACCTTTTGTCATTACAATTTTAATAATTCTAGAGTATTATCTCTAATTGTCCATAGCGTGAATTTTTTATTTTGTTTATCTATTCTAACTTATACTAACTTATTTCGAATACCAACTCAGCACCAGATTTGTTCGTCTTTTCGTTAATTAATTATCTTTTATTTTGTGGCACATGCCTTTATTGAGAAAAACAAACTAACAATACTGCAGCAGGAAAGAACACTTTTATTAACCACAGATCGGCCACTTATATCTCATATTATCTTATATTAAAAAAAAAGTAAATTCTAACAAGTTTTAAAACACTGTCACCTTAGATACTGTTTGTAAGTACATAGTGTTTATGGACTGTATGTATAACATGAGCAAAAATGTGCGTTGGCAAGCAATTCTGTTATCCGACAAGAATGTGTAAGCGGAACCCTAACTCGAGTGATAAAAGTTGTTGCATCATCATGAAGACCTTATCTGATGGTACCTACTGAATGAGTTGGCGTTTACATTATATAATGTACCTAAAAATAAATATTATCTATACTTTTTTTATACAACAGTTTTTTTGTGTTAAATAATAGTATTGATCCAAGTTTGGCGAGTATTGATATGGTTTGGGTTCTATCTACCTAGCCTCCAAATTTAAAATATTAATCATTATGTTACTAACTTTAAGGCAATTATATTAATTACTTACACAATAATATCCTGAAAGAATAAAGAATGAAACGATGTGGCTGAAGATGGTAGCAGACTTAACCTAGAAGGCGTGATAAATCCCTCCCTGGCTTCAATGAACACCTTGATGTCGGTAATAATATATTCAATTGAAATTATCACATTTTTTATCCAAAGAAGAAATAAGCTGATGAGATGGGGTAGACTTCCTTTGCAGGAGGTCGTCTAGGTGGGTACCCCAACAGTGCCAGTTATTCTACCGCCTGAGCAGTGATGTGCAAACATTACTGTGCTCCGGTAGGAGGGCACTGTAGCTAGTAAAATTACTGGGCTAAAGAGTCTTAACATCTTATGACTCTTGAGTAAGAAGCGTTGGTGCAGTGCTCCTAGAATTTCACATAATTGTGAAATCCTAGGTAACACTGTACTGATTATGGGCAGCCGTTATCTCTTAACATCAGGAGAGCGTCTTGCTCGTCTTCTACTTCATCACATAAAAAAAAAAAAAGCTAGATCGCTCTCCTGTTGATAAGAGATAAGGCTGCCCATTATAATCAGTAGGTACAGCGCCACCCAGGACCATTTATAACATAAGTATGCTTTTTCAAATATATTATGGCTTTAAAACCATATAATATCCACATCACAACTTTACATAAATTCCTCAATATCTACAAAACAAACAAACCTTGAGTTACAAAACTTGCACAATAGAGAATTATTTCTATTGAAACTTTCCTAATTAATTATTGTAATCGAATAATAGGCCAAAACAATGGTCACAAAGCTAGTAAATTAACTACATCACACTTTTGGTTTAAGTACTTTTAGTTGGTATTTAGTTGTTTATGAGTAAACAAAGCAACATGTTATTTTCAATAACTAAGTAGTTGATCCGACTTTACCATAACGCAATATTTCATTTGTTTATCCAACAATGGGTATTGCTTAAAATGTCTACCCTTTTACCTCTATAATAAAATCCCTGAAGAGATAATGTGGCTCATGGAAGCTAAACTCAGACGATTTTTAAAACTACCGCGTCTTCTCCATAACTATTTAGGTATTAGGAGTTGTATTCGGGCCTTAGGTATGCAACAGATACTTATGGTGCTTCCACACATCATCAGGAATGCTTTGTAAAATCCTAGGCTTTCGAAGTTTTTTGTTCTTTCTTATGAAATATTTTTTTATTTATTTAAATCAACAAAGCGGCACAACTCTAATATTCACTCTTCACTCCACCAAGGTCACACAATGGTTTCGGAAAATTACGATTTCTTTCATCAGGAGTTTACACCCGCAATACCCGACGTTCGTCGTAATTGTCCAAAACCGTGGTAGAGATATTTTCAGCAATAATAGACGTGAGTTGTGCCGGCGGAGGGCGGCAAGGGACAGGGGAGAATGGCATAATCAAAGGGAGGCCTACGCCCAGCAGTGGGCTATTGAAGGCTGATGATGATGATGATGAAGTGCCATTTTGTTGATTTAGTTAACATTCAGATTCAGAAGGCATTACAGAAAACTATGTAGGGGGTATTTTATTACAGAAAACTTATTAAATTGATCTGTAATTTATTACATAGGTAGCTAAGCCCCTTTTTCTGCTAGTAAAACCCCTTCACTAGTACCTATGTATTAAATTTACGCCGTATGTATGTTTTGAGCAAACCTGCGTAATTTCATGGTTCACAGGTAATGTAATCGTTGAAATGGGCCACATTCGCTTCTCGAATCGTAAAATGGTATAATTTTATTGTACACGTGACTGTTGCGGCGTGTTTTCAGTATAAACACTTATTTTACATAAATATTACTGAATAGATATTTCAGTTACCTAAGCCAGTACCGACGTAGCATTGGAGTGCTTCCAGATCCATTTCCACTTTATCCTTCCAGCGCTCCAAGAAGATTTGCTCCAAGCTCAGTGATGGCAGGAAGTGGCCCAGAAACGGGAAAAGTGGCGTGATCTTGTATCAAAGCCCAAGACTCAGTTTGGGTCGCTGCACCGTTGTAAGTAAGCCAGTAATTCCTCTTTATGCTGGCTAAGATCTACTAGCTATCTTCACTTCCCACCTGACTCTCGTAGCAGACGTATACCTTCGCTGCGTAAAAATCTTAAATATACAACTTGCTGATTGCTTTAGATCGTTTAAACTGGTGTTATAATTTATATTTCTTCATACCTTAATAGTCACCTTATATTCTAAATATAAAAAAGGAAAGATGATCGACTGACTGATCTATTAACGTACAAACCTGCTGAACGGGTTGGGTTGAAATTGAGGATACAGATAGGTTTTATGACGTAGAAAAGAAAAGATTTTTTAACGCGGAAAAAGTCGCAAGCATAAACTAGAAATAGTAATAAATAATAAAAATAAATAAAAATAGTCAGTCATAAATTCACGTGACTGAAGTGTAGTCATGATTATCACGTGCATAACACGCTCTTATATGCATAGGAAATTTTCACGTGTTGGAAAACTGATTCTTATTCAGAGCTATTTGAATTGTATGGAAATAGAGGTTAAAAGAGATTTAAAGATTTTTATGCAATTGGATGAACGAGATGTTAAGTGAAACGCTGGGTTGTTGACAGATTTAGTTCGAAAGTATTTTACAAGCTTTTTTTTTACTTTCACCTGTCTGTTGTCTGTCTGTCTGTAATCAAATATTGGAAGTTTAATTTGATCCACTCTCCGAGTTCTGAGTGAGCTGAGATTTGGCATGCATGTATAAATCGGATGACAATGCAACATTATTGTACACCGAAACAAATAAATAGGATTTGAAATACAAAATGCACTGAGTGTGTCATTTTTTTATGTGATAGGTGACAAACAAGCAGATGGTAAGTGGCTTCCGTCGCCTATGGATACCTGCAATACCAGGGGTACCGCTGGTACGTTGCCTACCTTTCAAGACTCTGTTCACTTGCCTTTTGAAGAAGCTCATTCCACGTTTTGCATTCTTAGATATTAGTTGATGAATCTCGTATAGATAGATACTATAAGAGATGAGATCTCGTATACCTATATATAGATACAAACTAAAACATTCAAAGAAAACAATTAACAATAAATAAGTACATTTCAGTTAAGCAATGTTACAATGGCGGTATGTTTTTTTTAATGCCTTTATTGAGAAAAACAAACTAACAATCCTACAGCTACTACAGCAGTTAAGAACACTTTTATTAACCACAGATCGGCCACAAGCCAATCTACAGAAAATTCAAGACTTATGTTGTATCTAACATGTCGTTTTAAATGAAATTTCATCATGATCATCTCAGCCGTAAGACGTCCACTGCTGAACATAGGCCTCCCCTTTGGACTTCCATATATACCGATTGGAAACGACCCGCATCCAGCGTCTTCCGGCGATCTTCATAAGGTTGTCTGTCTACCTTGGACCTTCTATGCTGCGTTTGCTAGTCCGTGGTCTCCACTCGAGCACTTATCAACACCATTGGCCATCCGCTTTACGTGCCATGTGGCCTGCTCATTGCCTTTTCAGCTTGCTAATCCACTGGGCGATGTCGGTGACTTTAGTAAAAAATCTAATTTACAAAGAAAAAAATACATGTCCCATATTTTTTTTTGTAGACCGGTTGGTCGCTCCAGGTACCGCTGGAAGGATGAGGTGGAGAAGGACGTGCGCGCCCTGCAGGTCAAGGACTGGCGGGAGGTGGCACAGGACAGGACCAGCTGGAGGCTCTTATTGTCGGAGGCCAAAACTCACTTTGGGTTCTCGCGCCAATCTAGTAAGTAGTATATTTTTTAATAATCTACTTGATGAACAAAAATTCGGTAACATCCATTGCAGATTGCATAAAAAAGTAAGATATTCGATGTGTATAAGTACCTACTCGTCTGCCATATTAAAGTATCTATTACAAGGCAGTAAACGTGTCCTATCTGTTTCCTTAACAAGGGAGCTCATCACGTTTCCCTTAGCACGTGTACAGCTGTCCTATTTTGTAGGTACTGTAACAGTTTACAGATAGATATGCTGGGATATTAGCCGCGAGCGACGATTTGTATGAAAATAATGGTGAAAGCACATCTATTCGCATCGACCGCGCCGAACCGAATTTCGAATTTTTATATGAAATTTCATGAGACCTCGCACACTTGCCGGAGTCGAATCAACTGAATCGGAAGAAGATTCTCCTAAAAAATTCTTTCGGCGCGGTCGATACGGGTAGATGTGCGTGCTCCATAAAACGTGGAATGGTTGATCAAAAAGCAAATTCTACGAATAAATATAAATTCGTAAAGTTCGTTTTCTCGTGCGAGCAAGAGGATCGCCAGGTGAAGAACTTTAAACCACTTAATTCAACTTGAACGCGTCTTGCGCAGTGTTTTTTTTACCGGCTAACCTTTGGCCACGTTCTCACCTGGTTTTAAAGGATGATGCGGTTGAGTTGGTTGTAGACTAAACCTAGAAGACGGGATAAACCTGGAATGCATCAATCACTGACGCAGACAAAGACGAAGTAGCATCGGTTATTGTAGTATCAAACCCGAAAACTTTGCTTTCTTACCATCCCTAATCTCCATCCACGATATTCGTGAACTCACAGCATCTATTCCGGTATATTATCTAGTATTACAGGGCTTATTACTGTGTATTATTCTGACGTCAACGCACTGGATCACGTTAAAATTTATAAAGCATTTGACATTTTGGAACATTGGATAATAAGTCTGGACAAAATCTTTATTTCATAATAATAATATGACGTGTGTAGAGAGTAAAGACCGTTGAATAACATTTAAATTTTTATGGGGCCAGACGAGAAGTTTCCTTCTCAATCTTACTGATTACTATCTTACTAATAATATTATAAACGTGAAAGTTTCTAAGAATGGATGTTTGAATGAATGTTTGTTACTATTTCACGCCTAAACCAGTGGACCACTTGAGCTGAAATTTGGTGTAGAGATAGCATAGACCTACCTATACATATACCTAGACCTTGGAATAACACATAGGCTATATTACTGTGCAGCGGGTAAAACCGCTGGACGCAGCTAGTAAAAATATAATCTTCTTAACTCTCTCGGATAAATACACGGTTGGGTTTTGCGACAAAGTTGAGAAACACCTTGTTATCTTAACCGCTCTATATCTATTAAAATATCTTGTATTTTAGCTTATAGTGTTGCCATCAGTATAAATTATACTGTCTTCTGAAGACTATTAGTCCAGTAAAAGAAGGAATGTGGATCGGAAAGTCGAAAGCAGAAAAACTAACTTAGTAACTTTGTTTGGACTAGTTAGGAGATAAACATACTAAAAGTCCCCACCCCTCCGAGGTGAGCCCGAGGGGGGGGAGGCCGAAGAAGATCCCATTTACATCGATTCGAATGTAATGTGCCCAAACTCGACGGGTTTACTAATAGTCATTGAAGAGTTTCATTAAACACCTCCGGGCTCCATCATCAGATCAGCTCAGTGGTACCAGATTATTAAACTGTCATCAGATTTCTAGACATTTGCAAAGTTTCATTATGATACGACAACCAGAAGTTGGTCAAATTTTATTTTTAAGATTTTTTTACTGACTTTGTATGGAAAACTAATTTAAGCGTTTTCAAAATAGACCATGTTTGGAAGCTCATAGCTGGACAACGATTGGAGATAGATAAAAAGTGTCAAGGCCGAAGTTGTAGAAAATTTTATGAGGTTTAATAATGTAGTACTACAAAATATGGTGCAACGCACAGTTTTTGACATATAAGCAAAAAACCTAAAAATGGGACCTTCTTCGGCCTCCCCCCCCCTCGGGCTCACCTCGGAGGGGTGGGGACTTTTAGTATTAGTATTATCTCCTAAGTAGTCCAAACAAAGTTACTAAGTTAGTTTTTCTGCTTTCGACTTTTCGATCCACATACCCTTTTTGGGCACTCATTGACTGGGCTATATTGGCTGTCGCCCACTTGTGAATACCACTATCATCCGGCATAAGTAAGAAAAAAAATTGTGGCAGAGCGGTAGCTCATTAAGGATTTTTTTCTACTTTGTCGCGCAGTCCATTATAGCACGTTACACGACAAATCTAAAACTATTTTTTTAATTTAGCGCTCTATGTCTCTAAGAATATTTTATTTTATCAGTTAACAGTGATTGCCACCAGTGTGAATTTGCCAATACGCGCTCTGTTGTTAGAGTTAGAAGATCGAGGTTGTATAATAAATCTGAGGTAGCATAAAAGGTATAAACAACTATCCAAATAGTTTCGAAAACACATTATACTACAAAAAAATTCCAAGCCAGGAATTCGCAAGCCACATTTTTTATAATCGTCCAAATGCTAACGTAATATATACCTAATAATATATGCAAAGGTCATTAAAGCAATTTTTCAAACGAGTTTAGTGATTATGTAACAACTGGCTATTTTGCTAAACGTGAGCGAGCACGTGAATAATGATACATTAGATTTTTAGCCACGAGCCAACGATAAATAGGTTTTTGTATTATGTTGGTGCTTATTTATATATATTTGTTTTTTTTACAACAAAGTAAGAAGACGAGCAAGACGCTCTCCTGATGGTAAGAGAAACGCTGTCCATAATTAGTACAATGCCATCCAGTACACTGCGGGAACGCTTCTTACTTAAGAGTCATAAGATGTTAAGACCATTCAGCCCAGTAATTTCACTAGCTACAGTGCCCTCCTACCGAAGCACAGCAATGTTTGCACATCACTGCTGAGGCGGTAGAATAACTAGCACTGCTGGGGTACCCACAACCATCCATGAAAACGGTATACTGATTATGGGCAGAGTGATCTCGTAACATCAGGAGAGTGTCTTGCTCGTCTTCTTACTTCTTTGTATAAAAAATTATTTATTTATGCATTTGTGTACTGTTATTTACATTTTTTGTAACAATAAGTGGCAAGACTTTATGCAAAAAAGTAAGAAGACGACCGAGATGCTATCCTGATGGTAAGAGATAACGCTGTGGAATGCCACCCAGGATTTCACAATGATGTAAAATTCCAGATGCACGCCACCAACGCTTCTTACTCAAGAGTCAAAAGATGTTAAGACTCTTCGGCCCAGTAATTTTACTAGATACAGTCCTACCGAAAAACGGCAATGCTTCCACTGTACAGGCGGTCCAATAACTGGCACTGTTGGGGTACTCACCTGGTCCACCACATGCAAAGGAAGTCTACCCCCGTTGCTTGGCGGACGAATAACTGCCAAAGTTGTGGTTCTTCCCCAGGCGGCCTCTGCAATAGCGGTAGGCCTTTATTCCGGTACAAAAACAAAGGCTTTTAAAAGTAATTTTGTTTTTAAATAATCCATATTAATATAACAGCTCTTTTAAATAATACTTATAGCAGTTAACATCCCTTTAAAATTCATGCCCGAATATATTTTGTTTCCGAAAAACATGCATGTCCTGGAAAGATTTACAGCAACATGTTTTCCTGTTATGACCCAATAAAATATTCAGTCGATCTGTTTACCATTTCACAATGCAGTATAGTGCATTACGCAATATAAAGCCCGTGACTCACCGGGAGCTACGTAGATTAAACATTACAACGATCTACTTAAAATCACGTCATTTTTTTTATCAAAAAACAAAATACACCCTTCGTATGTAGGTTTACCCTTCGTTCACCCTTCGTATTTAGCGGGATCCCACAGTGGGATGACAGTTGACTTGACAGCATGAGAAGTCTACGCAGCGTCTGTGCTTGAGGGGTAGCCGGTAGCTGCCCCGTTGGTGTTGATTGTTAAGTGTCAGATTTTGGAGTCATTAAGTGTCAAAATTTTATCACGTGACCTCCAGTTTTTTGCAGGTATGCCACGCTTTGGCCACGCTCCATATAATATTCTTCAAATGAAAAAAAGTCAAAATTTCCATCCCATTCTGTTCCATTTTCATCTGTGCTCTTTTTCTATAGAAGGTTCAATATATTTCCCAGTATTATTTGTGTGATGTGTGATGCAGCTATGGTATCAATGCGGCCACGCTTGGCCTATTGTGATCAAACTACATATTTCCCATACGTTTTTGAAAACATGGGAAATATAATATAATTTAATCAGTAGCCAGCGTCGCGACCGCGAGGCGTGAGCTCCTGATAAAGGACATCGTAATTGTAATGCTTTAGAACTTTAGTGTTCGTCAGTACAAAAAATATTTTCTGTGCGAAACGGCACCTTTTTGTAGGTAAAATCGAAACGATGCGAAACGGAACTAGTGCTAAACGGGCCTAACCCGTAATTGTCTGAAACCCAGGGTCGAGCCTAGCTTTGACTATTACATCCGTGAGTTTAGTCGTTTGTTTACATAGTTAATATACATTTCCCAGTATGTTCCAACCCTGATGCGATATGATGTGGGTAAAGTAGCACGTGCCGTGACACGTGTATCTAAATGTAGACCGCAAGTGCAGCGTAATAAGTATTATTGCATCTGATACTGTAGGTATTGGCCTAGAATATATCATAGTTTGTATTGGCAATTGGCAATATCATAGTTTGTATTGGCAAGTTTCTCGTAAATAAAAGTAGGTACTTTTTATTGACACGTTTTTGTGGACAACCAAAAAAGGAGATTCATATTATTATGTTGTCGTGTTAATTGGTATTACTTAAATTATTTTTTGAAATTGTATTTTGTATCTGCCTGAAACTGCAACATATAGGTTATTGGTCTCACAACCTATAATTGTGATTTGACTCTGACAGTGTAAGTAGGGTAACCTGTTCGGTTGGAGTATAAACCCCCAATTATTATTTATAGTTATCTCACAAACAACTCGTGTCTGCTATCAATACTGTCCTATCTCTGCATGGTTGTTTCGAAGAGATCGCATTATGCGATAAAACAGCCGATTATTTACCTCTTTAAGCTCGTGTTATAT
Source organism: Hemithea aestivaria (assembly GCA_947507615.1). Lineage (NCBI taxonomy): Eukaryota > Metazoa > Arthropoda > Insecta > Lepidoptera > Geometridae > Hemithea > Hemithea aestivaria. Next base: position 3,679,902 of record OX382348.1, on the reverse strand, counting down.
TTATAACTTAATAGTTATAAATACAAAACGAGCTTAAAAAGGAAAAATTTGGAGCGAAAATTTTAATTATTTGAACAAATATTTTTCATTGCTTGATTACAATAATTTGTAATCAAGTAATGAAAAATATTTGTTCAAATAATTAAAATTTTAATTATAATTATAATACAACGTCTGTGTATTTTTGTCTAAATTTCAATACAGACGAAATACGTCACTACAAAAACATGTGCGGGCAAAAAGTAGACAATTAAACGTTTTATGCAGGTTTTGGAAGTTTTTTACGTTTTTTAGCTTTAGATAAAAGACATGAAGTGGTTAGAAGTGTGGTTTGGTAACGTTACTTGTAACGTTTTTTCAAAAATTAGGTGGATTTTAAATATTTTGCAAAATTCTGTTTAACACATGAGTACTTAATTTTAAACATGAATTTTGGTTTATTTTCGTGTAAAAATGGAAGCTCTTTTCAATCTATGTTTTTAAGTACCTTTTGTGAGCAATATGAAATTAATAATAATGTCAATGCAATAATTTGTGAAAGGTCCTCAGATTTTCCGTCTTGTGTGTATCTATGAGTTTAATATGCTATGCTCTATATAAATATAAAAATGTGCACCATTTCAGTTTTTTTTAATGTATTGAGGAGCCTTTTCTAGATATTTTTTTGAAACAGGAATATGCGTTACGCATCGTCACCCTGCGCCGGTGAGCGCAGATATCATACGGGACCAAAATGGGTGCGGCGGACTAAAAACCTGGGAGTGTTCCTGCGGGAATCCATAATGCCGGGGCAGCGGGTACGTCGAAGCACTCGTCTCGATGGTATAGACTCATTTCTATCTTACTTATATATGTCTGGATGTATGTTTGTTACTCTTTCACGTCTAAACGGGTGGACCGATTGAGGTGAAATTTGGTATAGAGATAGCTTAGACCCTGAACACATAGGCGGTACAGCGAGTAAAACCGCTGGGCTACAGTGCAGCGGGTAAAACAACTAGTGTTCTTATTTATAGATCCTTAAGAAATATTTTTTCTTCTTCAGGCTTTGTTACTCCACACGTAACTATGTTTAGAATCGATACAAACCAAAATCAAAACAGGTCCATAAAAGCAAGTTTACGAAAGGCTTTCCACACATCCTGAGTAAACGTTATCGGAGAGGAAATGCCGCAATCAGTTGTTGTATGCGCATGCGCAGACATGTGACTGGTGCAATAGTTGTCACGTGGTTGGTCAGGCTTGCACGGTGGACACGGTATGGGCCATGAGACTTATGATTGTGAACACAATTCGTGTTGTGAATATAATTTGTACTGGTGGTAGGCTTCGGCTGTGGCTAATGAAGACTGAAAACCAGCAACCACGTTAGCCTAGTTAACGTGGTTATAAGCTGAGTTTGCTACCATTGCCAACAATTAATTAATAGGTATAATTGTATGTAAATTTTTAAATGATAAATTTGTTAAGCGGATATTTTTTTTTGGCAATAAAGTAATTTTTATTCTTATTCTAATTACCACCCATTGCACAAAACCGTGTCCGCCAAGCGGTTGTGGCCGTGTTCCGGCATGATGTTTAGTGAAGCCAGGGACGGATTTATCCCGCCTTCTAGGTATAGTCTGATGCCATCTACGGCCAATTCGTCGCTTAACATCACGGGAGATCGTGGTCAAAGGCTAATCTATAATGCATAAAAAAAAAAATCTTATGATGTAGCGTTCGTGGCCCAGTGGTAATGTACATTAATATATCCGGCATTTATATATTTTATGTCCGGCTTTTGATCCGGAGGTTCTGGGTTCAAATCTCAGTGTGGCAAAACTTTTCGTCTACACGCTACCGTGTTTCGGAAGGCACATAAAACTGTGGGTCACGGCTGTTTCCTATAGGTAAGATATGATCAATTTAAGGGGCTATTGGCTCATTCACACCCACTACGATTGATGACAACTTCAATGTACATTACTGCGTTTGTTATTTCACTCATATTGATGAGGAGGTTTAAACAAGTAATGTACGCAATTCTGTCTATGGAATGAAATGAAAATGAAAATTTTTTAATGAAAAATTTTTTATTTAGCTAAAGAACATGCAATACAGAAACATAAGCACTATGTATTATATTTCTAGAGTTATATGTGTAAGAATCTGTGACTCCCTCACTAGGCTGGGCCTGTGCCGAGGGAGCCCACAATTTAACAGTAGGATTTACATAACAGTATAATATGTTCAACGAGTTTACCTATTGATAGATAGAGTATACATATTATAGTAGTATTATCTGTACCAGGTCTATTTGCTATTTGACTCAAATACAAGTGAAAACCTATATTCTTAAAGAAATAACAACAAAATTGTTTGTTTACATATATAACTAATTTTACATTTATGTTGTTCAGATTAAGTTGTCGTTTATCATTATATTCCAATTCAAAATAAGTGTATTATTACATTGTCTTTTGGCGATAGCCAATAGGCCCTCAGCAGGGATATTCACTTATCCGTCAGAGAACCGAACCGACGACCGAATTGTCTAAAATGTATGAAATGACGTATGACGTATTATTAAATCGATACGACGTAATGCGTCTTTTCATACATTTTTGACAATTCGGTCTACGGTTCCGTTCCCTAACGGATAAGTGAATAGCTCTGCTAATCCTGGGATCCCGTGAAATTTAAGTCGTTTAAGTGTGCCGGGGTAACAATAATAAACACACTCACACACGCACACATCAACACGTCAACACATTTGGATTAATTAATAGTAGTAATGTAGGTTTTCATGGATTATGACCATAGTCAGCAGTTAATCGGATAATGTTGCAATTCGTATATAATTAGCAATATTATCCGTCATTAACCTGTGTTCAGAGAATCACGCTAATCAGGCTAAGCTTCAGTCAGTCGCGTGAAATGTATTCACGTGTTTACCACACGTGAACTGAAATTAATGCCTAAAGAGTTCAACCATTTTAGAATTGCATCTGTGAATAAACAAAATGTTCCTGACTTGTTTGGGAACGATCTGCAATTTAAGAGTGGTGATGATATTATGTGATTTTCACACGTTTAAGTACTAACATTATGAGATCCCTTTGTCACATTTTGAAAGGGTTAATAATCTTAGAATTAACATGTTTGTTATTCTTAAAAAATGAAGGTAATACCAAAACCTGTAAATCTTTCGCAAGTAAACAATTTAATATTACATTTTAATTATTATGTCTCAGGACAGAATTTGAGTTTTTATTTCTTTTTTTATAGGAAAGGGCCTCATAAAATTTAGAAAAAAAAACCGATGCTAAAGGTAGAAAAAAGGGTTTGATTGATTGTTAACTGCTAAATCCAGGATTATAGCCACCCAAAATGATAAAATAAAACTTTTTTTGCATAAAAATTAAACTTGCAAGTAAGAACACCAAGCGCCGACTCAAAATTACTGCAGTATACTAATATTAGTTTATTATTTTTTGCTTTTCAGTGTTTTGGCGATTTAATTTTTTTGCTAAAAAGTTTTACTGTATACCAAAATTAGTATTACAGGAAATAGGTAACAATATTACCAAGATTACATGAATAATAACCTATTTTATGCTCACGCGCACACACGTGCGCGCGCACGTTGCTAGTGTTGTGCCACGTGCTCAATAGGGGTGGGAAAAATGCATAAATTAATTAAAATTATATAATGATGAATATATTGACTTTATTTTAGTTTTTTTCGATTCAGATCCACTGTTTGCCTATTAATTTATTTTTAATGATGAATCTGACATTCTTTTGCTCACGTAATAATATTATGTTTTATCCTGGCGGAATAATTTATTTTGTAATTGATTTTGAGCAATTATTGAATTATAAACACATTAAACTGTGAATTGTGAATTTCCCGTCCACCCTTAGTAAAGTGGACCAAAATAAGGCTGCGTTTCCACCAGAGATGTGCGAGGATGCGTAGCGAGGAATGTGTTTGTAAAGAACCAATAGAATTGCTTCATTTACCTCGCCTCGGTCAGCACAGCTCTGGTGGAAACGGCTCAGCGGAGCCAGGTTTTTGCGCATACAAAACAAGCGAGGGACGTGTGCGAGGGATGTGTATGAGGGATGTGTACGAGGGATGTGTTGCGCGGAATGTGTGTCGCAGGATGCTTTCCGAGGTTTGCACGTACTACAACCGCACCCCCGTTGACACATTTCACAGCTTCGCAACGCATCTTCGCACCACACATTAATGCGCATTTTTACAGTTCCGCTACACATCCACGTAGGCACATTTTCATCGCCGGCTTTGGTGGAAACCCCCAAACATTTTCACAGCACAGCTAGACATCCTCACACGACACCTTTTTATCGCACATCTCTGATGGAAACGCAGCTATAGGTACACCATTGTTTACCACCATTGTTTGTGTGGGGGTAGACTTTCTTTGCAGGAGGTCGTCTAGGTGGGTACCCCAACAGTGCCAGTTATTCTACCGCCTGAACAGTGATGTGCAAATATCACTGTGCTCCGGTAGGAGGGCACTGTAGCTAGTGAAATTACTGGGCTAAAGAGTCTTAACATCTCATGACTCTTGAGTAAGAAGCGTTGGTGCAGTGCTCCTAGAATTTCACATAATTGTGAAATCCTAGGTAACACTGTACTGATTATGGGCAGCCGTTATCTCTTAACATCAGGAGAGCGTCTTGCTCGTCTTCTACTTCATCACATAAAAAAAAAAAAAAAAAAAACCATTGCCACAAAAAATAAAAACAAAAACTGTGACACGAGATTTTTGTAGATTAGAAGATCTTGATCACTCACAAACAAATAAAACCTATAATTCTATTCTGACTATAATTCTGTCTAAATAAATGTAATCCTTACTAATATTATTAACGTGAAAGTTTGTAAGAATGGATGTCTGGAAATTTGTTACTCTTTCACGCCTAAACGGGTGGACCGATTGAGCTGAAATTTGGTATAGAGATAGCTTAGACCCTGGAATAACACACAGCAGCAGCGGGTAAAACAGCTGGGCGCAGCTAGTCTAATATAGTCCTAACTATAATTTAATCTAAGGGCCAGCGTCTTAAAAAAAACATGTAATAGAGTAGACAAACCCTATAAATACAAATCGCAACACGCGACTCTAGAATGCAACACGTGCTCTACAAGTACTTGTAATCTCTACACTTGTTTACTTGTCCTTTCTCTACATAGATTATGTAGAGCTCCTCTATTGGAGCCTTGAACTTGTATTTATATACTTGTTTTATTATTATGTATCCATTGTGTATATAATTATGTCTGTGTAATTATGTGTATTTTGTCTGTGTGTGTAGAATAAGGATCAATTTATAATTGCAGATCACTTCAATAGACGTCGGGAATGTCTTGTTTGGCTGATAAATGTATTTTAAAGATGGTCTTTACTTTATGTTTTATTGTTTGTACATTATATGAGACAATGTAGTCAGTAATGTGTAATAGTTATAGCTCAAAACATTGCTTTAATGGTTAAGTGAAAAGATAATAATAAAAAAAACAAGTTATATTTACGCCTGTTAAAGTGGCTAAAACCATACAAACTTCGATTAGAAATGAATTCACGCAGCGATTAGAAGTCAGCGAACGTGCGACCTGGCGCAAGGCGACATGTGACCCGCATCGATGCCGGAAGTACCAAGGCTGCCATTGGGATGAACTGGCCTTCAATACGCAATACCTACTGCCTTATAGTATTGCTGAAGTAAGTCATTACAAAATTAACGCCTGGAAGATACCGTGTTTTGGAAGACACGTAAAAACGTGAGTCACAGCTGTTTTCTGTGAAATTTGTAAAAGGCATAGCCCAGCGGATTAGCAAGCTGAAGTGGCAATGAGCAGGCCACATAGCACGTAGAGCGGATGGCCGATGGAGTCGAAAAGTGCTCGAGTGGATACTACGGACTAGCAAACGCAGCGTAGTACGTGCACCCACAAGGTGTAAAGACGACCTTATTAGGGTCGCCGGAAGTCGCTGGATGCAGGTCGCTTCCAACCGGTTATATGGAAGTTCAAAAGGGAGGCCTATGTACAGGAGTAGACGTCCTATGGCTTCGATGATGATGAGTCGTTGGGTCATCTTGTAGGCCTTGTAGTATTCTTGGCGACCTGAAATTGCAACATATTAGATAAGTTGGCCACACATAATCTACGTCGGGAGTACGGGAAGGTTATGTGGGACTCCCCGTGCAGGACGACTGCACGGGTACCTCCGAGACCCGTGCAGTCTACCAACTACCAACTCGGGTCTACCAACAAAAACAACTCAGCGGACTCACCCATTGTCTTTGTGATGGAGGACTGGGAATCAGCAGAGCCTTACGCTTATGGTTAATGGTTCGGCACTATAGTGAATTTCTAGTAGGTAAGAGTGATACCACCTATACTATATAATTATATGCTAAATTTTAGCATGAATTTGATCAGCCGTTTCGGCAAGAAAGGGTAACAAACACAATTTACAACATCCTCACTTCTGAATTTCTAATAATATCAGTGATATTAATCAATGTTGAACACAGTGAAGTGTGAAGTCAATAATAGAATATTGTTATTTCCGAATATACAGATCCAAAGTCGAGTTTCAGAAAATTGCTGTTTTGTGTCCAAATTATTATTGTAATTATGCATCTTTTTTAAAGCAGAATAAACATTTGACCACAATCGCACCTGTTGGTAAGTGACGATGCAGTCTAAGTTGTAGCATGCTTGTTCAGTAAGAATCTATTCACTCTTGATTTGAACAACCCCACGTTATAGTATACGGGAAACACTGACGACGGCAGCGAGTCCCATAGCTTTGCCGTTGTCATAATGAAAGACGAAGCAAATCGCCCAAATTTTGGTGGCGCAGTGCCGTTTGCAAACGTTCGGTAGTAGAAGAGTGAATCATCCCATGGAGTTCTGGAGTTTTTCTAATAACTTTATTGTTATTAATATAAATATTTTAGATTATTCGCGTGCTTGGTAAAGAGTAGAGGAAAAGCAAGTGACCACAGCACAATCGTGACCCGCGCGAAGGTCGTCGCACACTTCACTTGCATAATAACTTGCTGTTTCCTGTACCGGCATGTGACTGCGGAAGGTGATTTAATGTACACTATATTATACTTTTAATATACTGTAGATACTATATATTTTTTTTATGTAATAGGCGACAAACAAGCAGACGACCCACCTGATGGTAAGTGGCTATCATCCCCTATGGATACCTGCAATACCGGGGGTACCGCTGCGCTGGTACGTTGCTTACCTTTCAAGACTCTATTCCCTTGCCTTTTGAAGAGTCCCATGTTGAAGCTCAACGGAAATACCGCAGGCGGAAGCTCCACATTTTAGAGGTGTACGGCAAGAAGGAGCGACTGAATCGCACAGTGCGAGAATGCCAAGCATCAATAATGTGAGGATGGGCTTAAGAGCGGTGTCGGCTCGTGCGGTGATAAAAACGCAATGCCGGGATAAGGTCGAATAATAATTCATCGGAACACTCCCCATTGTATACACGGTAGAAGATACAAAGGGATCCAACGTCCCTACGAAAGCTGAAAGCTGATTATATACCTAGTCAGGTCATAAATTCTGTCACATGTTTAATATAAAATTATTGGAACAAGTTTATTTATTATGTAACCATTGATATACCAAAATGAACTTAACAAAACATAGATTCTTATGACAATAAAGTTTATTCAAAATGACCTCCGTGATTTTGAATACAGGCCTTCAATCTGCGCGGCCAGTCGTCTATCGCAGCACGAACGAGGTCCATGTCAATATCGGCTGCTGCCTTAATCAAGGATGTCTTGAGTGACTCCAAATTGAGATGAGGCTTTGAGCACGCCTTTTCCTCCAAGTGTTGCCATATCTTGTAATCTAACGGACTCAAATCTGGACTGGAGGAGGGCCAGTCTTCGTGCCGGATGAAGTCGATTTCACGCGCCGCCAGCCAGTCTTGTGTGCTCTTCGCTCTATGAGCTGGCGCCGAATCTTGTTGGAATACCCAGTGCCTGTTATTGAACATGGTATGAGAAACAGGTTCCACAAGGTTCGTCAGGACTGTATTTTGATACACAACAGCATTCGTTTTTACACCTTTCTCACAAAAATGTACCTCTGTTAAGCCCCAATAAGAAACTCCCAACCATACCATGAGCGAGGATGGAAAATGACCTCGTTGGACACGCGGAATACGGTTGCTCGCTTCTTCACTACTGTGTGCGTACACCTTATCATTTTGTTTGTTGTAGCTCTCTTCTACGGTAAAAATTTTTTCATCCGAAAAAAGAATTTCTCGATATTTTTTTCTCGCGTACCGCTTCAACAAAGCGCGGCATCTCTTCAGTCTCAGGTCCATTAGACGAGCATTTAAACGATGTCCTGTTTTTCTTCGATATGCCCGAAGCCCTAAGTCTTCATTTAACACCCTTTTCACCGTGGTTCTGCTTAACCCCATCTGAAGGGCCAACAGTTTCTGCTTACGTTTGGGATTTCTTTGAATTCGCGCCTTCACAGCTTTTATCACTGCTGGAGTCCTAACAGACCGAGGGCGACCACTTCTTGACCTGTCATCTACACTAGAGTCTTCATTGTATCGTTTGATGGTACGATAAACGAATCTTTTGGTTATATTCAAATTTTTCAGTATATCAAAAATTTGAATTGGCGCGTAACCGCAACGATGCAACGCAATAACTGCAACACGGTCTTCTTTAAGCGTCCACTCCATATTTAAAAATGAGTAAAATTCTAAAAAGTATACATTTTTATTTTCATGAACAATTCGAAATTCGAATTCAATAAACTTTTTTGTGGCCAGCATTCTAAAAGAAAAGTTTTTACTGTGTGACAATACTTATGACCTGACTAGGTAAAATATGTTATGTAAAGATTGTAGGTATGTCTTCTTCACGCTCATACAATTTGGGCTGAAAATTTGTGCGTGAAAAACATTGCGTTGCACGGCCGAAGCCTACCACCAGTATTAGGCCCGGACTCCACAAAGCGGAGAAGAGACGGGCGGGGCGGAGATGTTTCTATAGCAACCAATAGTTTCGTTAAAATGACGAAATTCTATTGGAAACTCCTCTCGTCTCGTCTCCGCTTTGGTGGAGTACGGACATTAGTGTTTCTCTGGTTTACTGTATTTACCTGTTGCGTTGGACGGGTGGAATTATGTATTAAAATGACACGACGTCTAGACGGAAGGTCACTCGCGGTAGAATGAATCTCTTATTGGAAATATGTTTCTCGTAGTCGTGGTTAAGAAAGGCGCAATTATAATTGAAGCTGTTAATAGATGTTATTTGTGGGATTTATTTGTAGGTTTTTGTATCCTAAGTTCCCTAATTCTTTTCATATTCTTCAGTTAATCAAAATAATGTAACCTGTGATTTCAATGATTACATTATTCATTAAAATCTGAATGAAAATAGCAATTCCATAAACAAATCAAGTTTTTCCTTTTCTACAAGGTTTGTGTAAGGTAAATAAATAGTTATTTGAGTACTTTGCGTTAGTTTCCGTAATGCGTTGTAGAATTGTAAATAGAAACAAGGGACCTTCCATTTTGCTTACAAATAACGAATAGTAGGGAAAATAAATTTGTATTTTATTGTTTATTTATTTATTATACCTCTATAGTACCTCCATAGCCCCGTGGTCGTGCATCCGGCTTGTAATCTGAAAGCCCTGGGTTCAAAAAAAGCAAGTTTTTGCCTGAACGCTACCGTGTTTCAGAGCTACCGCTACCGTGTTACCGTGTGTCTTACTTGCCTAAGTAAGACTGTGAGTCCCGGCAGTTTTCTATAAGATATGTAGGCGGCAGCCGTTAGGTCATATTGCAGGCCTTGTAGAGAAACCTTGGTGACCTGAAACTGCGCAATATAGGTCAGCTACGAAACTAGTTGTACCTAGTGGTTTTACCCGCTGAAAGTCGGCCGTGGCTAGTTTCCACCCATTGGATAAAACTGTGACAACAAGCGGTCATTATGACAGTGTTCCGGCATGATGTTCAGTGAAGCCAGAGAGATCTAACTCGCTAGGTCTAGTCTGGTACAATCTACGGCCGAATCGTCGTTTAACTTCAAGCTAAATCGTGGTCAAAGGAAAACCCATAATTAAAAACACGAACTAATTCCTTCAAGCCCATTCTACCGACGGACGTCGCGGCAGACGGAAAAGCGGCATCCTTACTTAGTGGCGTTACTTACTGCCCGCACCAAGCGTTTTGCTTCGTCGTTCTTAATGAGAACTGGTCGCGTTTGGAATACTTTGCCGTCATCCGTGTTTCCCGAGCGGTACAACTTGGGTATCTTCAAGGCACGAGTGAATAGGTACCTTTCTAGGCATCTCACGTGATCCATCGTCGACCGCATTTTCACTTTCCATCAGGTGGGATGTGGTCAAACGTAGGCCTATCTAGTATAAAAAAAAAAGTATCCTCTAAGTGTTATATCAGAGTCTAAGCTACACTACACACACATCCATACATTCGCATTATCGTCATTATTAAGGATTAGCGTTAATACGCAACACCAGGCACCCAGACAGATGCAGAGGTTTATCGAACAGGTCCCGTGTCCAGACGTAACCATAGTTACAGGCAAACGTGAGGCACGTGCGAGCGTTCACGTGAAGCCGACACGTTACCATCGGCTGATGACAGGATTGATCGGCCATTGTATATTGAATGGAACCTACCTACTAGGAATGAATGACCCGAGAGCAGTGGAAAATTTGACGATCGTCTCTGCGGATGACGTATTAAATTTGACGAGCTAAAAAGCTCGTGGGTAAACAAAATCTGGTGAAATCTAGAGCCGTGACAATCGTAGAAGGGTCGCCTGGTTTACGGTTTTCTATAAGATACATACCAGAGAGAACCAGAGCTACCATCATATCCAAAAGGATTAACAAGCTACAGTGGCAATGGGCTGGTCACATTTGCCGCAGATCCGATAAACGATGGGGTAGGCGTGTTCTAGAGTGGAGACCGCGTCTCGGCAAACGTAGTGTAGGGCGTCCTTGGGCCAGATGGGACGATGATATCCGGAAGGTTGCGGGGAGCGGATGGAGGAAGAACATGGAGGACCGTGTTGAGATGGGTGCCATGGGAGAGGCCTATGTCCAGCAGTGGACGAACGTGGGCGATGATGATAAGATTCATATCTGAGAGTGTATGGAATTACACGAGCCAATTCCTCCAATCCCGTTCCATCTTTGGACGTCACTGCAGACGGCAATGTGGTCCTTAGTGGCGCTACCAACGGTCCGTTTTTCTTCTACTTTTAATTAGAACATTAAAACCGCGCAATGCATGCAATACAATGCATTTGAAACGCATTTGGAACACTTTGCTATCATCCGTGTTTCCCGGACGATTTATACTTTATCACAGGTTTATTTCGACAGTTTTATCTCTTACCACTAGGGGAGCATCTTGTTCGTCTTCTTACTTCTATGAAAAAAATATCCGGGAGAAAATTGATTCTTAAGTAAATTATTCTAAACAGAGTATTTTCAATTGAGAGATTATTTTTCCCATGCCATTTTTAATAGGGCTTCTCTTGAGGAATTTTCAAAAGTTAATTCTATGAATTTATATTTCAAAATGAATCAAACTGTGCTAGCTGGAGAGCGTCCAGTTGTATAAGTTTGGCTTAAAAACCATCCCGTTATAACATAAAATCAAAATACACCCTATTCGCAGAACTTGACTTCGTAAAAATTCCATTAAAAGTCCATTTTTATACTAAACGTGACAGTTGTGTCACGGGCCTCCCGAACATGTGAGCCTGTCACGTAACCGAGGTCACGTTTGCACAGCTTGTGACGTTCTGTGACGTAGGCAGTCCCCGGCCAATAAGGGGAGGTATTGCGAAATGTATTATTTGTGACATTTAGGAGAAGGGGCCTACGTCACTGCATTTTAGAGGCATTATAACGCTGCAAATCGATCAATTTATTGATGAAGTAACAGATATTATCAAGTGACCGGAATGCTGGATTGTATTTTGCCCAAAAAATAAGTATTTGCATTCAGCGGGGCAATGCCGCCAGCATTCTGGCTACCTATCCCTCCACCATAGGTTTTTTAGATTTAAATTTAGATGAAGTACTTATGTTTTAGATTATAGATTTGTTTTGTTATTTCCCCCATTATAAGTGTGTCGATCTCAACAAGAGAATAACACTCCTATGTGTTGTGGTGATAGAAGATGGTGACGACGATGGCAATTATAGACGACGGCGTAGCGTTCGTGGCTCAGTGGTCGTGCATCCGACTTATTATCCAGATTCAAAACTTAGATTAGCAAAGATTTTCGCCTGGGAGCTACCATATTTCGGAAGGCACGTAAAACTGTGGGCTGTTTCCTATGAAATATGTAGGAGTCCGTCATCAGGTCATATTGTAGGCCTTTCTTACCAGGCCGGCGTCCTGAAACTGTAACGTTTTAAGTTGGCCACACAACCTATATACTAGTAGA